>CAWUFW010003703.1:0-1200000 GCA_963921515.1 Calotriton arnoldi | reverse complement strand
GGAGTGCAGTTTGTCTCCTATGAGATGAACGGTTTTCTGGATGATTTGGGGATCGTTCATCAGAAAACAGCCTTATATTCTCCGCAAGCCAATGGTCTCACCGAGAGAATGAATAGGGTTGTGAAGAGTTGTGCCCAGCGGGCATTGGATTCCAAGATTTCACTCAGCAGTGTTTTGAGGGATACCTGGTGGGCACACCGTACTGTTCCCAATGCCATTTCTGGGAAGTCTCCTTTCGAAGCCCTGAGGGGAAGGATGGCTAGTTCTAAGCTTAACCCAGTGTGGCTTCCCATTCGGAAGGAGAGGGTTGTGTCTGATGATCTGAGGAAAATTAAGTTGAGAGATTATCAGCAAAAATACAAGCAGCGGTATGATGATAAGATGTCGGTCAGGGTGAGAAGGTGGTGTTTGGGTGACCGTGTGCTGGTAAAAAGAGCTAAGCGTGGTCACAAAGGCACAACCAGTTTCCTTGGCCCATTTACCATCGTTGCAATTAAGAAAAATGTTGTTGTCCTAGACAATGGTTGTTCGTGGAGCATGTCCAGGCTTGTTAAGATTACAGAGACGCTCAACCGCTCTGCTCATACTCCTGATCCGATTCATTCTGAAGGTGTAATGAATCGTCCAAGGAGACACAGGCAGCCTCCTGTGAGATTTAATGATTACGTCTTGAATTAGATGTAATTGTTTTACAATGTTCCTTCCTTCCTTTATCGTTTAATGCTGTTTAAGTCAACAATGTAGTTACAATCTTCCACATTCTTATTAGTTTTATTACTTTGCAATTGCTGTGTTACATGCTCCTGTTTTGTTTTGTTAGACTATTTCTTTTCATTTCTTTAGTATTGTATGGGGGATGTGTTGTGATTAACAGCTCGTGTTGAGCTGTAGAATGTGGAATGCCTCACCTCTATGGATTGTTGAGGCGGCATTCTGGCTAGGACGTGAGGCTGTGTACATCCCTGCCCTGTCGGTGGTTGCTTCTACAATAAAGCCATCTTCCCAAGATACCTGCATCCGTGGCTTTTATTAGAGAGCCAACCCAAACTGTTCAAAGGAATGAGACCTAGAAAACACACTCTCCGTCTTTGAAAGCAGTAAAAAGATTGGAACCCAAGGCCCATCGTTGTTTGTTCTTGTGGTCACTTCTACCCTGAGTCTGATCTGAAGGAGGAATTACTGGACTTTCCTTGATGTTAGGACATCTTGCCTGTGAGTGAGGAAATGACCCGCCAACCCTGCAATAGGATCTGATAATGGAAGGGACTGCCCTGGTGTAGGGTCTGTCCGACAGAGACTCACTGACAAGCTGTGCTGAAGATGTCACAGTACTGCTGGTCCGGGCAGTGCAATCTTCATCATTTGTACCCTATTGTAGCTGCTACTTCACCTAGAGCTGTATGCCTGAGATGAAGCCTGATCAAAGTGGGGATAAGTGCCTGCTGAATCCACTTGTGTCTGCAACACTGTCAAAAGTATGTTGTTGGGTCAGGACCAGTCCTGAAGTCCAAGTGAGCAGAAAGGTGCCCCTGGGGTGCCTTGTGAAGAATAGAGGTCATCACCTCAAGGCACCCAGTGCAACGATAGCACCCAACATCTGCCACACTGAAGGGCAATTACCTGCGAGCGTATTGTTGTCAGGTTCAAGAAACAGCAAGTACCCACAGTGCTAGAGTGAAGCACACCGTGAGCAGAGATCTACACCAGCCGCTTGCAAGACTGCCACAACATAAACCTCTGCTCCTGCAGTGACCCTCATAGAGATGTGATGGGCAGCTGGCTACTGTGCAGGCCCCTTGGAGACTGCAGTGTGCTACCTGAAAGCTGCTACGGGTGAGATTTCATTGCCAGAGGAAGGCTGAACGTGGTCCAGGGCTGCTCCTACATACTAGGTGAGAGACTAAAAGGGCCTAGGCCTTTGAGACTGAGGGCCTGATTCACAAAGATAAAATTACACATTAGTGTCAGTTTACTATATTTTTGCTATCACAAACTACAAGTTAATAGTAAGTTTAAGACTCCGCAGTTGGGGTGGAGAACTTCGCAATCAATAGATAAGCCTGTCTCTGCAGTTGTAAACTTACTTACTCATAGTTTGTGAATAGCAAATAAAATGGTAAACTTACACAACTGTGTAAGTTTACCTTTCTGCATCAGAGCCTGAGTGCTAAGAGCAAATGGGGAGGGGGAGCAGGAGCTACACCCGAAGAAAGTACCTCAAACTTTTAACCTACTGCGGAACCCAAAGGAAGGGAAAGGTAGAGCGGTAGCGGAGCTATTTGGAAAAGGCCCCTGTAAGCAAAAGGCTCACACGAGTAAATCGGGTCTCCTTGCATCATTGCATGTGTGTTAGAATTCTATGTTCTCTCTGTGCAGGAAATTCCTCTTTTTTATGATTACCCCCATTTTCTGGACTGATGCTGCTTTTATGACTCTGTGTATTGTGGTTCTGCTAACCAGACCCCTGTGCATGTGCTCTAACTTCTTAAGTGTGTCGAAATTGGCTATTCTCCTAATTGACTTAATTAACTCACCTATAAGTCCCTAGTATATGGAACAATATATACTCAGGGCCTGTAAGTTAAATGTCACTAGTGAACTGCAGCATACATTGTGCCACCACTAGAGTGACAGTGCAAAACATGACTGCAGGCCTACCACTGAAGCCTGGCTGTGCAATTTATAAAAGCACATTTGACCTGTCAAAATAACCCATTTTTAGATGCCTAAATCCTCCTTTTAATTAATAATAAGTTGCCCCTATGTAAGCCCTAATGCCCATTAAAGCAGGGGGCATGGGATTTTAAAGAAGGAAATGTAAATGTTTAATGTAAAATATGTCCTTACAGTGACCAGGCCACCTAAACCCTAAAAAGGTTCTGCCATGTTGGATTTAGCAATTTCAGCTGATACAAAGGGAATCATTGGGATATACCTCTAAATGCTTTACACATTTTCTTAAGTTGAGCTCGGGTTTAAATGAGTGAAACCCCTCCTGGACCCAACAATAGTGAAATTATTACTGGTGAAGGATTACTATCCATCTCAATAATAATCTACTTTCTCGCATCAAGGTTCAGCCGTGGGGTGCAGAACTTGAATTTATCAAAACCACTCAGCTGTTAGGTTGGAAATTAAAAATCCCATAATTAAACTGTAAGCAAAAATTGTTTTTTGATATTTAATTGGCATCAAGTCTTTGATTGGGTTATTTTTCATTTTTCCAAATTACTTTTGACTTCAATTTTTGCAACTTTTAGAAGTCTAAGGGAACATGGATTTTGATCTGGCTACTCTGACAAATCGCACAGTGGTGCAGATGAAGGCCCCATGTAGAGAATGGAAATTGAAGTTGGGCTAGAATAACAAGAAGGCAGACTATGGAAGAAACCACAAGAGCTGGGAAAAGGTCAGTCAAGCACAGATCCCCTCTGAGAATAAAGCAATGGATGCAGTCTTGAAGAATTAGGGTGCAGAGGACCACCCTTCTGAAAATTTATTTTCTGGTGTACCCTCCAGGGTTGGTAGCGAAGCAGGTTCTGCTAGCATAAGCCCTACTAAATTGGCCATCCACCAGTTAGAGATCAGCCACAAGCAATCAGCAAGGGAGCTGCAGGCCAAACTGGCAGCCATAGCACTAGAAAAGAAGAAAGTTGCACTAGAAGAAAAGGAGACTGGCGTTGGGGGAGCAGAAGGCCAACTTAGGGCTCCTGGGGTTGGAAGAAGATGATGGCAGCAATGGCGGAGTTTTTATAAGGTGCCACACATCTCTAATTTGCCCAATGGTATTCTGCCTAGCTTTGTGGTAGGGGACAACATTGACAAATGGTTTGCCTCCTATGAAGGTGTATTGAGAATGTGCAGGGTGGGTCAACAATACAGGTGAGAGTTACTGTGGGAGTTAGGATACACTCATGACTCTAGAGGAGGGGATAGCTGAAACCTATACTCACATGAAGGATGCTGAAATGTGGTCTCACACCTAAAGAGTACTGTAAAACGTTCAGGGACGCAAAAACACACAACAATCCTGGGTTGACTTTGTAAATGTCTAAATAAAAACACTGGAGGGCTAAGTAAAAGGCGATGCATTTACTACTCATGATGGGCTATATAATCAGATCATCAAGGAGCACATCTTGAGTAATTGTAATTCAGAGTTACACCAGCTTCTAGTGAATTCCAAGGGGCATATTAACAATGCGGCGATAAAAAATTATCGCCGCTTTTGCGGCCGTTTTCGGCCGAAAAGCGGCGATAATTATATCGCCTTATCAGCAAAGACACGCTATCGCGTGTTTTGCTGATTTTGCTCCCGTTTCCAGCACACCTAACTTCGCATCGCTAATGAGATGCAAAGTAGGCGTGTCTGTGGAAACAACATGGGTAAATATCGCGAAGGCAGCTTCGCGATATTTACAATGCGAGAAGCGATTATTTTAATCGCGTTAAGTATGCCTTAACGCAGGAATTTAACGTCTGTTAAATTCCTGACTAAGGCATACTTAACATGGGAGGTGGATTCATGTGATACGACCACAGGGTCGTATCATCAAGTATATCGTTGTTTTACATGGAACATCGCTAGAAAACCAGCGATGTTCCATGGAAAAGGGCGCTATCGCTGGAATATACATCGCCATGGCGCTAAGCGTTGTTAATACAACGCTAGCCTGGCGAAATATTCCAGTGATAGAAAAAAATGCGGTATACAAGGTCGATAATTATCGCTGCCTATTGCAAATATGCCCCCAAGTTGTCTGAGCCATGGCAACTTGGCAAGACAGTTGAAATGCAGATGCACACTAGGGTGTCTAAATATTTCCACTCCTCAAATGCCAGAAGGAATCTGACTCCCCTCCTCCCTCCCTGGAAGATGATTTGGAACCTAAAGGGGAATAAGAGCCTACTCTGAGAGACCTGCCAGAGCTCTTTGAGTTGCATGGGGCAGGAGGACTCTCCAGGGATGAATTGTGCCGTCAAATGCAGAAAGAGTACCCAACTCTTGAAAGCCTTCGACACTGTTGCGTGTTTCCTTTAGGGCCCACTTAGTTTGCTCATATTTTAGTTTGCTTGCACATTTAGGCTGCTTTGCCTTGCACATGGTATGCTTGGCACATTTGTTTTTGTGCCACAACATTATTTTAGAAAACCACTGCACATGTTTTTGTTATTGCTTCAGATAGTTTGAACATTGTGTACAAGGTCAAACAAAACTGTGCCCAGTTGTTTTGTGATCGGTCAGCAAAAGTAACTTTTCACTTAGACACAACATACATTCACATCTGCTGTTTTCAGGAAGACACCTTGTAACACATACACAGAGACAGGCCATTTTGAAAACACAGAGAAGACATTCTAGCACAGCAAAGGTCCTTAGGAGAGCGAGGTGCTCTGCCTGAGATGTAGAACAACTGCCTATGCATAGTAGGTATGGGGTTGGCCACTAAACCCAAAGATCTATAGTTTAACACGGTGTTTCCATAGTGGGGGTAGAATTAGGCAGATAAATAATTCACCATGGTAGCACTTCTTATTGTTTATAGTATACTTGTAATGCTCCTCACTCTGTTGGGATGCATATGTTTTCTAATTGCGATGCGGATGTTTTATAATACAGCATGATAGTTTCAATAAATATTGTAAACTTTTTTGTTTAATATGGAAATAAATGAGTGAGAAAATGAAAGACCGAAGATCTGTTTCCACATTTCCATGAGGGGACTAGAGTAGTGTGTGTTCTGGGGTGCTAACTTACCTGTCACTCTGGGAACGTTAAGAAACCCGGTAAAGCACAATGAGCTAGATTGTATTGGGGCTCATAGGTACTGATGTGGTATCCTGACTTAGTCACTACATACTGACGTTCTGTGGTCCCAGGCATTGTTCTGTTTCTAATCAGGATCCCTTCAACAGCACAAGGCTCAAGTCCAGGAACAAGGGTGTAAGAAATTAATTTATTTATTGAGGGGGGTGAAAACCCTTCTCAAGCCACAACCACAATCCTTGTCAAGGTGAACCACATCAGTCACTAAATTAGCCAGTGCTAACTCCTCTGGGATCTGGCCACAAAAACAGTTAGGCTTAATTTAGAGGTACTGTGTATAATATTTATGCAGCATCCAAACTGTAATAAAGTAAAAACACAACACAAGCAAAATCCTAATCCAATTTAGAACAATAGAGCGAAATTTAATAAATTAAATAGGACAAAAACAACAAAAATCCAATCAGTTGAACCAGAGGTATGCAACTTTAAAGTTCTAGGTAGGTATAGTGCCTAAAAGCACAAAGCGCCACTTGCAGTCATCTCGTCATGCTGGACCAGGGGAAAGTCATAAGTTCACGCCAACCATGATGGAGGGTAGGCCGGATACAGGGACCAGGTTAGTTCCACTGAAAAATGTTGATTTCTCAAAGTCTGGTGGGAAGAGTCAAAACTTCAGCATTTCTCCTTTTCTTCACAGAGGAGTGCACTCTGATGCTAGCCAAGGGTCCAAGACCTGAAGAGGCACCTCTTGGGGTCCTGGAAGTCACTCTAGCAGAGGCTGGCAGGGTTCAGGCATGTCCGGTTGTAGCTGGTCAGAGAACAAGGCAGGCCTAAAGCAGCAGGGAAGTCCTCTGGGTGACAAGGCAGTCCTTATTCTGTAATGACCACCAGTCCAGGAGTCTACTGAAGAGTTTGTCTCAGAATCCAATATTTATACTTGGTGCCAGCCTTTGAAGTAGGTTCATCTTCTAGGGTACCTCCACATCTGGTTCTAGAAAGTTCCTTCCTTCCCCTGCTAAGGCTCCCAGAAGTCTAGGGTCACAAGAGACTAGTGTTAGGTTTCTTTGTGTGTATTTTAGGCAAGCCTCTTTGATGTGACAGTGGAGACAGGAAGAGCTCCTCCCCCAGCCATCATGGAAGGATTGCCCATCCTGTCAACAGCTAGTCCCCTATTGTTCACTGTATGGGTCCAGTACACCTTAGAAGCTTTTGGACAGGAAAATGGCAACATTCTCAAAGTGGCATTTTCAAAATTGCAATCTAAAATCTGACTTTACCATTAAAGAAGATTTTACATTACAATTCATTTGAGTCCGAACATGACATTTCTATGAGATCCCAAACAAACATTAGCAATTATTAACTGTAATGAGGCAATCCAATGTTAACAAAAGGGATAGATGAGTCTTTCAGTAGTGAAAAATTACTTAAAAACTTAAAAACACATGTCCTTTAAATACAATGCACCCTCCCCTATGGGGTGTTTAGGGCCTACTATAAGGGTAGCTTATATGTATTAAAAAGGAGTAATTAGGCCTGGAAAAAAGTTTTATATCACAAGTTTGAATTGGCAGTTTAGAACTGCACTACAGGTTGCAATCGCAGGTCTGAGACATTTTTTAAAGTACTACTTTACTAGGTGGCACCATGAGTGCTGCAGGACCACTAGTAGCATTTAATTTACAAGCCCTGGGTACATGTAGTACCATATACCAACCTGGGACGACACTGCCCCCAGATCTTCCTTGGAGACTTCTACTTCCACTGGAATGATCCACATGATCAGGCGGTTAATACTCTCAAAAACTTCCTAAATGATCTCTCCCTGAACCAATACTGTGACAGTCCCACGCACAACCTAGGCTCCACCTTCGATCTAATCATCGCTAATCCCAACTCCATTCAGCTCGATTCTATTCTCCCCTGTGACTGGTCGGACCATCACTATATCACCTTCCGTATCCTTGAAAGCTGGAACTCCAATAGATCACAACCACTAAAACAAAAACATTGGAAAAGATCCCTCCATAATACCAACATTAATGAGCTCATATCTCACTGCACTACCTCCCTACTGCCCCCTGCAAACATGGCCAACGTTCACGACCTCACTGATCACTATAACAAAGCCATGCTCGCTGCCCTGAATAAAACTGTCCCCCCTCAACTAAAAAGAAAGCCCATCAAAGACTCCAAACCATGGTTCAATGATCAGCTCCATCCACTGTTCTACTAAAAACTCTAAGACTAAAAAGGAGCAGATACAATAAACTCAACAGAACGGGAAAAGCAACTTTCTTCAAATCCCAACTTGATAAAGCCAAAAATCGCCCGAAAAGACTCTTTGAGTTGATTAAGTCACAATCTAATAACACTTGAGGCCAATCACCTCACATATCCTGCCCTCAGCCGAGCTATGATGCCGTTGCTGACTTCTTCCTCGAAAAGACGAATAAGATCGAATCGGACCTCAAGACGGCTCTAATCAAACTCTCACCCCCGCCTGACTCCTCATTACCCGCCACTCCTCTTACGTTGTGCTGTCCCTCCCCCAAAAACAATGCCTCTTGGAGCCAATTCACGCCACTCAACGACGCTGGCATCCTCAGCATACTATCCACCCTGAAACCCTCACATCACTTCAATGACCCCTCCCCTCCAACTTCTTCAAAGAAATGGTAGGAACCCTAGTCCCGCTCTGGTCCAAGATCATCAACGCTTCGCTTCTCCAAGGGGAGATCCCGGTCTGCCTGAAGGCAGGCCTAGTTCTCCCTATTCTCAAAAAACCCACGGCTGACCCTGAAGACCTGAATAACTATTGACCTATCACAAACATTCCTACCATGGCAAAAGTCCTCGAGAAATGTGTACATGAACAACTGCGCAAACACATTGAGCAATCCCAACTCCTCGACCAATTCCAATCGGGCTTCCGCTCTGGACACAGCACTGAGACGGCCATCACTCATATAGTTGACGATGCCCTCTCTTTGCTTGATCAGAATGAAGCCTGCCTTCTAATACTACTCGATCTCTCATCTGCATTTGACACGGTCAAACTTGACAACCTTCTGAACCTCTTGGAATGTAGGCTGGGGCTCTCAGGCACTGTCCTAAAATGGTTTGCCTCTTTTCTCAACAACAGAACGCAAAGAGTCAAATCCAACTCCAGTCCCTGCACACTGGGTGCCCCTCAAGGGTCCTCACTCTCCCCCACGCTCTTCAACCTTTTCATTGAACCACTGACTGTAATCCTCAAAGCTTCCAACATCCAATATCACATGTATGCGGATGATACTCAACTGTACATAAAATTATCTTCACCTGAAGATATCCAGTCACTCAACGGTACCCTGCACAAAACCTTAAACTGGGTAACCTCCAACCACCTCAAACTAAACGCCCTTAAAACTGAATTCCTCCTCATTTCACCCACTAGGCAATCCCCCACTGTGGGGAAATACTTAAAAAACCTCACCGCTCTCAACTGCACACCACACATCATTGACTCCACTAAATCATTGGGAGTTGTACTAGACAAGAATCTAAACATGCAAGATCACATCAGAGCATCTACCAAAGGAGCAAACTTCCAATTGAGCATCCTTAGAAAACTTAACCCCTACCTCCCACAAGATGACTTCAAATCGGCGGTGCAAGCACTAGTCATCTCACGACTTGAATACGGCAGTGCTACTCTATGCGGTCTCCCGAAACTCAGTTTAGCCCCACTCAGAGCATCTCTCAATGCTGCGACTAGACTTGTCACAGGTTCCAGGAAATCTAACCACATCTCGCCTGACCTGAAAGCGCTCAACTGGCTCCCATTTGAGGCAAGGATCCAGTTAAAAATTGCGTGTATGACCCATAGAGCACTACACTTCAATACCCCTCTCTACCTGACAAATAAGCTCGAGCTATCTGGTAGCGCCAGGCCCTCAAGGAGCACCAGCGCTCCTTAAGCCAAAGAAATTCAAAAAACTGAAAACCTACAAACGCTCTTTCTCCGGCATTGCCCCGAGAATCTGGAACTCCCTACCTGTTGAAACAATACTAATTCCCCCAACTCTTGCCTTCAAAAGGGAAGTGAAAGCTCTACTGATGAACAATACCCTGTACTAGAAGCTTTGCTCCTTCTGTCGCCCTGCCTGTTTTTAACTGACTTTGTTACCACCTGCCTTCTGCTACAGCCCAGTGTCGACCGCCATTATGCCACAGTTGTTCCTTATGTATCTTGTCGTAATTGCTAACTGGCCACTGTCACGGTCCAATGTCGCCATTATGTCACTGTTGTTCACGATTTATACTGCCTTAAATTTCCCCCGCAGCTTTCGATCTATGTCTTCCGCAACCGTCATGTAAAGCGCTCTGATACCCGCTTGGGTCATGTGCACGCTATACAAAACTTTATATAAATAAATAAATAAATAAATATACTATGAACTTACAAGTAAATCAAATGTGCCAGTCGGGTGCACACCATTTTTACATTGTTAGTGAAGGAGCACAAGCCCTTTAGCACTGGTTAGCAGTTGTATAGAGCATAGAGTCCTAATGCCAAATTCAGAAAATACGAGGGGTGAAGGAACATTTGTGGTCTGACCATGCAGAGAGGGCCAAGACCAACAAGCGGGATACCAGAGGAACCCACAAGATCTTCTGGGATCCTGTGCGCTCTTATGGATGTCTTATTTAGTGAGGCTAGGAGCCCAAAAGCGGGAACAACCAGGAGATTGGTAGGGCCCCAGCGGCACAGGGCATTCTTTTTGAAATTAGCCCATGATTTTCACTTGGCTGGACATTTGGGGCAGGCCAACACCTGCAACAGGTTGGTCAACCACATTTACTGCCCAAAGATGTCTGAGAAGGTGAAGGAGTTCTGTCGGTCCTATACCACCTGTCAAGCCAGTGGGAGGACAAGAAGGCTACCCAAAGCTCCCCTGATCCCACTACCTTTGGCGGGAGTGCCTTTTGAGAGAGTGGGTATTGATATTGTCAAGCCCTTAGACCCTACAACAGCTTCATGGAGCCGATTGATCGTGGTGATGGTGACTATGTATCTAGGTATCCTGAAGCCATACCTCTGAGAATGGTTACTGTGCCGGTGGTGGCCATGCTTAATATCTTTAAAAGAGTAGGGTTCTCCAAAAATGTAATCTCAAATAGGGGGACAAATTTCATGTCTGCATATTAGAAGGCTATATGAGAGGAGTGTGGGGTGACGTAGAAGTTCACCACACATTATCACCCTGAAACCAATGAATTTGTTGAGGGATTCAACAAGATATCACAAAGTATGATTATGGAGTTGTCTGAGAAACTCCGTAGGAAAAGAGATGTCCTACTCCCATGCCTTTTATTTGCTTACAAGGAGGTACCACAAAAGGGGGTGTGCTTCAGCCCTTTTGAGCTTTTGTATAGGCATACTGTGAGAGGTCCCTTAAGTCTTGTCCGAGGAAAGTGGAAGAAACCTCTCAAGGAACCGAAATGTGCAATTGTTGACTATGCACTGGTTCAGTATGCCTGCATGGCCAAGTATATAAAAAGGGCTAACAAAAACTTGGAGGCTAGCCAAGAGCTTATTAAGTTCTGATATGACCAGAAAACAAACTTTGTAGAGTGCCATCGAAATCAAAAAGTGTGGACTGTAAAGCCCATTTTAACAGAGCAAAATACTAATGATGGGTCAGTTAAGATAAAGATAAGAACCTCTATGACAACTTCAACGACCACACGCCCGACCCCGCAGTCAGCCCGCCCGGCGGCAACGCCAGCGAGACCACCATCTGCGCCTGGACACCGATCACGACCTAGGAGACCGCCTCAACCATGCAAGGCATCCACTCCGGGGCCCCCACAGACCCTTGTCCACCCCACATATACCACAGAGCCGCCTCCACCATCGCACTCGTATTACAACGCGCCATCAACACCACTTTCAAGACCGGCTCCTGGGTACTGGAAACGCGCAGAAGTCAGGCCCCTGCTCAAAAAGCCCTCAGCAGACCCGACGGACCTCAAGAACTACCGGCCCATCTCGCTCCTCCCTTTTGCAGCTAAAGTCGCCGAGAAGACCGTCAACGCAGAACTGTCAAGGTTCATCGAAGATAACGCTATCCTCGACCCTTCCCAATCCGGATTCAGAAGCAACCACAGCACCGAGACCGCCCTACTTGCCGCTACTGACGACATCTGCACCCTCCTCGACCAGGGCCACACCACGGCCCTGATTCTACTCGACCTGTCAGCAGCCTTCGACACCGTCTCCCACCGCACACTCACAGACAGACTACACAACGCTGGCATACAAGGCACCACCCTCGACTGGATCAGATCATTCCTCACCGGCAGAAGCCAAAGGATCCAACTGCCACCCTTCCTCTCCCAACCCACTGAAATCAACTACGGAGTCCCACAGGGATCATCACTCAGCCCAATCCTCTTCAACATCTACATGGCCCCCCTCACCGCCATCGTCCGACGACACTGCCTCACGATAGTCTCCTACGCAGACGACACCCAGCTCATCCTCTCCCTCACCATTGACCCCACCACCACCAGACTCAACTTCCAGGAAGGAATGCAGGAGGTCGCAGCCTGGATGAACAACAGCTGCTTAAAACTCAACTCAGAGAAGACAGAAGTCCTCGTCCTCGGAACCACCCCTTCGGCATGGAACAGCACCTGGTGGCCCACCGCCATCGGCAGCCCCCCCGCCCCCACAGACTATGCCAAGAACCTCGGCATCGTACTTGACTCCTCCCTCGCCATGAATCGACAGGTCAACACCGTGACCTCCAGCTGCTTCAACACCGTCCGCATCCTCCGTAAGACCTTCAAATGGATCCCCCCGAAGCAAGGAAGACAGTTACCCAAGCATTCATCACCAGCAGGCTGGACTACGGAAATGCCCTCTACTCCGGCATCAACAAGTCCCTACTCCGCAAGCTCCAGACTATACAGAACACCGCCTCCAGACTCGTTCTCGGGGTCCCTCGACGCGAACACTTCAGCCAACACCTACGCAAGCTCCACTGGCTCCCCGTGGAGAAAAGAGTCACCTTCAAGATACTCACCTATGCCTACAAATGTCTACACAACACCAGACCCCAATACCTCAATGACAGAATCACCCTCCACGTGCCCAAACGCAACCTCCGCTCCACCAACTTCCTCCTCGCCAAAACCCTGCGCATCTGCAGAGCCAGAGCATGGGGAAGATCCTTCTCCTACATCGCGGCCAAGACCTGGAACGAGCTCCCCACCGACATCAGACGTGCCCCCTCCCTGAACACCTTCAGGAAGGCGCTGAAGACCTGGCTCTTCAACTAATACAGAGCTGCTGACCCCCCCCCACTCAGCGACTTGAGACCCTCACAGGTGAGTAGTGCGCTTATAATTTCCCTGATTGATTGACTGATTGATTGAGTTAAGAGACTAGTGGTCTCCCCTATACTGACAGAGCAGCAGCCGAGAGAATGTTGCCAGTTGGTGGGGCAGTTTGCGTGACTGTTTTACGGACACCTGGACTGACCCAGTTGTGTGTTTATGCCATTTACACTGGTGACAGCTTACGTGTCAAGAACAAAATATACAGGTTGTCAGACAAAGTAAGTGCCAGAATTCAGGAAGAAGTTTCCAAAAGTTTGTCCCTGAGGGTCATTGAGTTCTCTAGTAGTCCATGGGCCAGCCCACTTGTGCTGTCCCCAAGGCCAACCCAAAAGTGGTGGCTACTAGAACTCATATTCTGCATGGATTATAGAGGACTGAATGCCATCACCAAGACTAATGCACACTCCATTTCCAGAGTTGATGAGCTCATTGACCTGTTGGGGTCTGCCAGGTATCTCATCACTTTTGATTTGACTGGGTACTGGCAGATTGTCCCTACTGAGGAAGCTAAGGAGAAATCAGCATTGTCCACTCCTGAGGTCCGCTTCCAATTTAATGCAATGCCCTTTGGATCAAACTCGAGGCACCAGATTTCAGCACAGAGTCTGTAGCCCAAACAGATGCTTCAGAACATAGGATTGGGGCAGTGTTATCACAGCTAAATCATGATGGCCAGAATCAACTAGCAGTCAACAGAAAAATGCAACAAATTCCTTGACTTTTTAAATAAAAAGTAAATAAAGAACTCTATCAAAAACCCACATCAGCCTCTACATGTGTCACCTTTGCTACTCTTACTATCAAAACATTGTTTGGAATGTTTTGACATTTTAAGAGGTAGTCTTCAGAATATCATCAATAAATTAGTTTCAATATTTTATAATGATGATGTAATTGCAGCACATATAAACAAATGCAAAATTGAACCATTCTCCTCTTTATGCGTTAGTTTGTCAAACACTTCCTTCAAAAAACGCATGTTCCCTGGAGTTCACAAAATTGGTCAAATGAAATGGCCCCAATTCTGTAGAAACCGTATCTAATGGTTATATGAACACTTTGTCCAACTACAGTCCAGTCATCAACATGTCATGTTGGGGAAAATGAATAGAAAAATGTGTAGCCTTATGTGAGAAGAAGAGCCGCTGCTGGAAGGAAGAAAAGTGTCTGTTGGAATCCAAAGGTGGATTCTTGTCGATGAGTACCTGAAAGCAGAGGGGACAGAGTCTGTGTCACTCAGAATTGACCAGGGGCTCAGTAGACGAATGCCCACCGATGTCGGGTGCTTCAGGTGCGTTGATGGAGTTCTTGACTTTGCAGCCACGGGGACCAGGAGACGTCGAGGAAAACCAGGAGCCAGAAATGAGCTGTCCCACAAAGGATGTCGAGTGCTGAGGGGTCGTTGTCCGGCGGGAGCACCAACAAGCCTTGGCAACGGCAACCCATGCAGAAGGACAAAGAAGGTTACGGTTCGGACCAACAAGGTCCAGGAGACTCACCAAAGCCAGGGGAGTCAGGGCAGGCCTGGAGCAACCAGGGGAGCCAAAGAAAAGCAAATTTGACCCTCAAGGGGACTCACAGGCCAGAGGCACAGAAGTCAGGGGAGGACCTCAAGCGATTTCACCAAACAAGAGCCCACGGAGCACTCGGTGCAAGGAGGCCGGAGTTCTTGGTAGGAAATGGTGCCAGAGGTTGGGGATACTCAGAGCCTAATGCACTTGCTCGGAAAATGCTAACAAGCATATGCACTTGCAAATGAACGTGGTGCACAGGGTACCAGTATTGCAGCCCCCACGAGGGATTCTGTCCTCAAGCTTGGTAAGAGGGCAGCTCGGACCTCAAGGGACATAGAAACCCACCTCCTGTGTTGCTGGAGCCTTCGGAGTCCGTAGGAGCTCAGGAGAAGCAGACCTGTGAGTCATGAATTGGTGCCTGCGGATGCTGGGGAGTGACTCCTTCACTCCAAGGGAGATATCTTTGGTTGTCCTTGAGGCTCCACAGGTCCTGCACGGAGCCTGTATGGTGCACAGGCACAGAAGATGCTTCAGACTGAGAGGGAGACGAAGTCGGGCCCAAATGTAGTCCAGCGAAGTTCAGAGTGCCCAGACGGTCGAAGTTCAGTGGTTTCTGGTTCAGAATCTTGTCCACGTCGAATCTAGGGTCCTACAGCCAGGTAAGCCCTTAACTACCTACGGGAGAGGGTTGGACAGATTCAGGGGACCCTCCCAGGGGAGGGTCTGGACAATGGGGAGGTTACTCCCCTGTCCTTTGTCCAGTTTCATGCCAGAGCAGGAGCCAACGGCTCCCAGGACTGGTTTGAACTGGACTATGCACAGGGACACCAAATGTGCCCCTCATGCAGACTTTCGGTCGCTGGCAAGCGCACCCACCCAGCCCTAATACACTAAATCCTGTCTGGGAGGTCGTCACACCTCCCTGTGACAGGATGCCTATTTTTCTGCCTTTCCCTGCTCGAGCTTGGCTCAGCAGCAGGAGGGCAGAAATGTGTCTCTGGTTGACAGCAACCATTTTGTGCTACCCGGGACTAGAAGGCTGGTACCGGGAACACCAGGGACCCAACGAAGCTCACTTCTGAGGGGTGGAATCATACCTCCCACACCGGTTACCGGTGTGGTGGTATAATTCCACAATGTTTGACACCAAACTCGATAGGGTTGCTTTCAGCATAATGTCACTCTATTTGTTGTAAATGGCTGCTGCACTAACAACCCGGGAGAATGGACTCCGTAGGCTGCAGGGGTGTCCTGCTCATGCAGTGGCACCCTCTCTCTTAGAACCAAGCACCCTGCCTTCAGGATTGTTAAGGACTGCTATAGGGGTGACTTATAGGTTTTAAGTGTAGTGACCCTTAGATATAGTAAACCTATATCTTGAGTAAGTGGTGCATGCACCAACGTACACAGGCAGCAATTGCAGGCCTGTAGTTCCATTTTGCATGGCCTCTTATGGGTGGCATAATACATGCTTCAGCCCATGGGAGGCCACTGGGGTACCTATGCCCTAGGTACATGGGTACCATATATATTAGGGACTGACAAGGGTACCCCAGTGTCCAATCTGGAGTGTACCTAAGTACCTTACATAACAGTTTAGGGAGAAAGCAGATAAACTGGTGTCCTGATTAGCAGGATCCCAGTCAGACTAGTCAAAAACAGTATCACATTTATCAAAAAGTGGGTGTAACTATAAGAAGCAGATCCTACTTTCCTACACCTTACAACTGAATGCACATATTGACCAAAATGAGCTGCTTGCATGCTAGTATTCAAGGTTTCAGAGAAGATGTAGCTCTGAATTTACCACCCTTAAAATTCTGTATGGTATACACTGCATATATATGAGGGCTACCTGCTTTCTCACCCTTCTGTTTCTATCAAAAGCTTTGAGACTACTGATGTTAAAGGCTTCTACAAGTCTTGGAGTTTGCAGTGGCATCAGTGGTCTTGTGTTGAGTTGGTTTGTCTCTTTCCTGAATAACTGAAAACAACTGGTCAGATTAGTGTACTTCACTTTACAGAATGTAATGGGCACATATTGTATCCCCCACTGATCAGTAATGGCATCTATATTGTTCAACCTGTGTATTGCACTGTTGGGGAGCATAATGGAGAACTCAGGTATTTCTTTCCATGGCCATACAGAAAATTGTACTTAAAGATTTCCTTCATCCAAGACTTATGTAGTTACCTATCCTTTGCACTTCATTATAGCCAAGAAAGCTAGAGCCAAAATACATGGTGAGAAAAAACTAAAATGGATCCTTGTAACTAACGACTTTTGCAGTGTGGCACAATCACTCAGTCTAGCTACTGACAATATAAAATTTTACCTACCTTAGCCTTACTAGCTGCTTTAAAAGCAGTGCTCCGATCAAACAGCAAGATTGATAACAGGCACCAGAAAATGTGATTATTGTACACCAACCAGGATCTGCACTGCACTGGGGGGCATACTTACAGAGTGCAGCTAGCCACCTTGCAGTGCTGCACTGTGCAACAGGAAAAGGGCAGGAATGTGCAGTTTTTAGCACAACTGCACAGTCCTGTATTTTCCCAGCACTAGTGCACAATGTGCTATCTAGCGCCAATGCAGGTGCCATGCACAATTGTGCCAGGGTGGCCAGTGGTGTAGCAAGGTCAGGAGGTACCCGGTGCGGAAAATTTCTTGTCACCACCGGCTTGGCAAAATGGCAAAAATATGTGTTTAAAACACATATTTTTGCCATGTTGTCACCCCCCTCAGTGATTTCTTGTCACCCCCAGCTTGACAAATAGCAAAAATATGTGTTTAAAACACATATTTTTGCCATTTTGTCACCCCCCTCAGTGATGACACCCGGGGCGGCCCGCACCCCCCTTCCTACGGCACTGAGGGTGCCTGCATTGTAAACAGGATTGTTTTGTGTATGAAGGGATATCTTCCAGCACAAAAACAGTCCCCTGAGGCAGTTTCGTCTTTCTATGTGGAAAGAGGAAATAACTAGGAGAAATAAACATATTTCTCCTTGTTAAGCCTCCCCTGGAGATGCGTAGCATTTTTGATGCATTCCCAGGACTACCAGCAATGGTATATCTGGGAATGCATCAAAACCCATGGGAGTTGAATGGGAAGAGCCACGCTGCATCCATGGAATGTCTCCCTGGGGCAGAGTAACAAAACACAGTGATTGAGCTGCATTGCTTTACTCTAGATTTATCAAGCCACTCAGGGCACGCAACAGAGCCTTGCATGGCTTGATAAATCTAACTGATGAGTTGCGTCACTCTTGAACAACGTTGTGTGGCACAAGGGCGACGCAACTCATTGATAAATATCGCCCGAGCATCTCTCTTGTCCAGGATAAAATTTAAATTTGACTGCCTCACTCATAAAGAAGTCTTCTTACAATAACTGGAATACCTCAGATCATGCAGAAAGACGGCATCCTCAATCTTAGATGAAAAAGCCTTTATAATTTTAAGTTTAAAATAAAAAAATTCAGAACCTGTTAAGCTGTGGCTCTAACCTTCTCAGGAGAAGATCCATTGCTTTGGAGCTCCGTCCCCGTCCATCTGCTACCATCAGAAAACTTAATGAGTTTCCCAAAGGATTTAAAAACCCAAATATTGAAGCAATATCTGTACTAATCCCAGCCCCTAATGCAGCAACGATGCTGGTCATGATCTTAGCAACATTGCTCCCTTTTCGAGATTTTATTTCTTCTTTTCCTTTCTTGCTCTCTCCTCAAATCATCCTACTTGATACTCAACGCATCCTCTGGAAAACTCACTTCTCTTCATTTTTATTCCTGCATCTCCCATTGCACAGATCTTTTTTTCCCCTACCACATCTGACCCCCTCATTGTTGATCTTCTCTTAAATCCTCATACCCCACTTGTTATTTTATGTTCTCCTGTGCTGTTCTCCTTTGAGGTTCTTTGAATAGATGATCTGCATCCGTGGTATGGCTTGTACCATATAAAAATGTAATAAATATATAAAATACTAAATACATTTGCTTCCAGGAATTAATATTTGTTCATCATTTCATAATATGCAAATGCTTAAATATTACAAATGCATGAATTTTTGATTATTTAATGTAGACTCAAGCATTGCCTCAACCTTCACCATTCAGCATTCATAAATAAGAATACAATAATTGTGCTCATATGTATATTCCTGAGTAATACATACAGCAAATTATGTATCTTAGTTTGAATCCGTATTCACATTCAAAATGAGGAATATGATGTAGTTGTCATGTCACTTCCTGTGACACTTCTTCCTCTGCTTTCACTTTACATGACGACATTGAACACTACCTATGTTAATATAATCCCCTCACTTGGCGCGTCATTTATGGAATTTTGGCATAGGGCAGCACAGCAAGGCACCTTGCTGCGCTGCCCTACGCCAAAGTGAAAGGACAGGAATGCACTGTATTTCAGCAATATGGTGCATTCCTGTCTTTTCTGCCTGCGCTGGTGTCGTTTTTGGAGCCTTGTGCCAAGGTAGGCACCTTTGCACCATGGTACAAGGGTGCCTCTGTTGCAGGCAGGATTGCTTTTGTGCAGGGAGGGACACCTTCCTGCAGTAAAACAATCCTACAACGCATTTTCCTCTTTCCATGTGTGCAGCACACATGGAAAGAGGAAAAAACGAGGAGAAATAAACATATTTTTCCTCGTTACACCTCACCTCTGGAGGAGTACGATTTTGCACTTCCTCAGGTTTACATCACCTTGTAAATCTGGGCTAGTGTCAAATTCCATGTGTGTTGCAAAGGAATACCCACCGCAGCGCCCATGGAACGCCTCCCGGGTGCAGAGTAAGGTGATGCAGCGATTTGAACTGTGTCGCCTTACTCATGATTTATGAGGCCACTCAAAGCCAGGCAGGGAGGCTTTTCGTGGCTTCATAAATCTTTATGAGAGCCCTGCGTCATGCAATTACCACTTTATGTTGTGCAAAAGTAACGCAGAGCTCTCATAAATAAGCCCCTTCGTTTTTATCCAATTAGTGCTGTGAGCGGTAATTAATTCATCCGAATGGATCTCTCACATCTACACTTAGGAAACTGCGCTCTGTAGATCTGTGAGAAGAGATTTGTGAATCTAGTAAATTAATTAATACGATTGAGGAAGTCACCTTTAAGAGCAGCAGAATCCAGGGGCATATTATCAAGGGCTTTATCGCCGCTTTAGCGGCACTTTTTGCCGCTAAAGCGGCGATATTTTTATCGCCCTATTAGCAAGCTGTCGCTAACAGGCGTTAGCGACAGCTTTCAGGCGATAGCGGCCAGTTTTCACATCGCCTTGCATGTCAGCGATAATTATCGCTAATGACATGCAAGGTAGGCGTTCCCTACTAAAAGCGACTGAAAACAGTCGCTAACACAACTACCCCCTATTAGCAAGGCAGGCGAAGCGATAAAATAAATCGCGCTAAGCGCGTTTATCGCTATATTTTTACACCTGCTACTGAGGGTGACTTACCTGTTTGTAGCATCGGGGGTGGATTGTCAGGCTAAATCCACCATAGCGTTAATGCGAGAATATCGTTGGTTTTCCAGCGATATTCTCGCATTTTGCCGCTATCGCTGGAAATATTATTGCTATGGAGATAAACCTTACTAATAGGGTGTTATCTCAGCGATAATTTCCAGCGATAGGCGGCGTTAAAAAAAAACGCGCTAAGTGCGGTTAGCGATAAATATCGCTTATCCTTGATAATATGCACCCCAGTTGTTAATTTTTTTCTTTATATAAAACAGGTCACTCTCTAAAAAATATTTTTTTAAAGCACTGCATTGCTCTTTATTGTTGCGTGCTATTTAGATGGAATGTCAGTAAACACTAATTAGGGCGCATTTCTAAAATGTCATCATTAATTCCAGGAATTGTGCTTCAAACATTTCTAATGAAATTGGATTTATTACTTTTTTATGATTGCTTGTTATCATCTGCATTTATGTTCTAGTTCACTGGATTAGGATGCTTTGTTGCATGTTTGTCAAAACAATTCTATTTAATTTTTGTATAATTTTACTAAATCGTGTGAGAAGAAATGAAAATAAACGCAATGCTGCCCTCTTTCTCTCTGATTGGATGTCAAGAACTTGTCTAATTTGAGACCTGTAACTGATGTTTGCATTATGAACCAAAATAAAAGTGTTCACATCTGAACAACAGATATGTATGGGATTATTTAATTTAAAAGAGAGTTATTTCTCTGACAAACATATTACCATACCAAGAGTAAAATTGTAGTTCTCGTTACTATTATCCCTGAGCACTTTGGTATTACATAATGTAAGCATCAACACAATACCAACAAGCAACGGCAAATCCAACAATATATAATAATATATAATGTGTACTATTTAATATTTATTCTTGTACTCCCTTAGGCTGCTTTCCGAAAAGCAAGCAGCTGCCGACACTCCACCCTTAATTAATTAAAGAGGGTTGATGGCAGGAAAGGGAAAATCGTAAACTTTAACCCTTAGTTAATACCATTAGGAAAACCTGCACAAGAAGGCTTTTCTAGTTCTCAGGATGTGTAGTTTTATTCAAATAATAGTATAATTACAGAAAGCCAAGGTCAGTAGAGTTAAAGAAATTAAAATAGAACAAAAATCCTTATTAAGCAAAATATCATGTGCATTTAAGAAATTATACCCCCTACAGCACATCTAGTAAATAATCAAATTAACATTAAGGGCCCGATTACAATGTCAGGCGGTCCGCCCAACATCCGGTGTATCGGTCTGACAGCCGGATTATAATACCGGCGGTTGAAGTGATTAGGGCGCGGGAAAGTCCGCCACCTCCGACAGGCTCATGAAGCCCATTGGGGCGTAGCCTAATTCTTACATGGAGGTGGTGCCAGTGGAGGCACTGCCATAGGGATTAGGATGGCCCTTTCCCTCTGCTTTTACATGGCGGTCCCACTGCCATGTAAAGACAGACGGAAAAGGACTTTGGGGGCCCCTAGCAGGAGCCCTGTCCCCGTGGGCCTTCACTATGGGCCAGGGGGGCACATGTGGTACCCCCTAAACATCCAGGCACCTTGGGCCAGGTACTACATGGTGCCTGGCACACAGTGCATGAATGTTTAAAAAAATCCCTTTTTCAATTGTGGCTTATGCTGCAGCCCTTTTCCGGGCCGCAGCAAGCACAAGCCACAATTGAAAAATTGATGTTTCCGACCACCTACACAATGGTCGCATCAAAATCTGAAGGGTGAGACTGCTGGCTACTTATTCAGCAGTCTCAATCCCGATACGTGTGTCTGACTGCCATTGTAATGACAACCCCTTAATACCCTAAATAAGAAAGGACTGTGAGCATCTAGCCCTCTTTCATCAGTAAGAAGAAAAGTGAAGCAAGAAAATCTGGTATCTGAATGAGAAAGGTCTAGTGGGAAAGAGCTAACAGAAATGTCTAACAGAAAGTAGATCTGGCTCTTCTCCAAAAAGTATTTTATAATGTTCTTCACAAAGACAAACACACATATTCATAGCAAGATTTTCTATAAATGGGAAACACTATTTACTTGCACAGCACCAATGATGTTATTATTACAAAACAACACACACTTGTACATTATTTTCATGGGCTGTTAAATACAGAATTTGTTGCACAGAAGAACTTGTACATTTTAATAATGCAAAAATACAAGAAAACAAAAAACTGCTTCTGCGAGGAAGATATAGATGAGTTACATTTGCACATAATGAGTGAGACCAAGGTTTGCAGCTGAATTTGGATAATTTTATGAAAAAATATAAAACACATGAATGTGTGCAGCTTATGCACAAAAATTAAACATGCACTTTTCTGCAATGTGACAAGCACTTTTTTTAATGTGCCTAGTTATGCTACTTACACCAAACCCATGCTAGGTACTATTTTCTAATACAATATTTTACTTATACACAGGTTCCACTAAATACTTTCTCATTGTGTAATGATGTGTAAGAATCTACCTAGCATAACTGGCATGTGTACCCATTATCCAATAGCTGCCTTTATTACATAACTGGCAAGGTTTAAACTTCATCATGCACATACAACATTGAAAAGACCATGACAGGAAGTAATAATACTAATGCTAACATCAAACTGATGAGGTCTGAATCAGTAAGAGAACCAGACCTCACAAGAAGTTAGGGTAATAATGTTATTTAGTGTGACTGAACTACCACTGACATTTTATGTGAGCATTGGATGAAGTGAAACTGATAGGAAGGAAAAAACACGCCAGGTAGGAGAAAAGTGCTTATTAATACAATGCAATATGCTGCTTAGAAATGAATTTCATAGGTTAAATATAGCATTACCCCCAGGTCCCTCTTGTCCTCGTCCCATTCATAAACAAAGTGAGATAATCCTATCTCACCAACAGAAAAAAAAGAATGAAGGTAAACTGGCCCTACCCCACCCCCTCCCACTGGGAGTACATAAACGTACCTATCACAGCATTCCCTCTGTTCTTTTTTCTGTCTTCCGACAGAATGGGACAAGACAGGAGCTGGGGAGCTTCTGGGTTACTCATGTTTCCGCTGCCGGGCGGTGGGGGCATTGCTGCGGTTTCACATCTCCTTCCCTGCCTGGCTTGGGAGGAGATGTGTGGATTTCTTCCTACTTGGTTCCTGTGGATGCAAGGGAATCCGGGCCGTGCCTCCCGGGTTGCCAGGCACGCCAGGACGCGCAGCATCTCTTCGCATCGGCGAGGTGGTTCCCGGGAGGATTTCCCTTCCAGGTCTCATTGCCTGACTTCCGGCTTGGAGGTGGGGCCGGAAGTCAGGCGCTAGTTTGCCGGTCAGCAGCACGACTGATGATAAGTCGGCCGGTCTGAGTAAGTACCGCATAGCGTTTTTTTTTTATTTCTTGGCATATCCTGACTTAATTGATGTACTGAGCCCTGGTGCTTCTCCTGTGGATCGGGTGGGTCGGGCTGGATTTGTACCCCCCTACGGTTCTGAGGAGGATTAGATGGGAGGGTGAAGAACATAAGGGAAAATAAATGTTGTCAAATCCAACATGGGTTTTCCTATTGATGAGGCGCCCAGCACATCTGGTGGTTCATTGCTGCGTTAGTTTCAGAGTTCAGCTGCTGTGATTGTACCGGGTATCCCTACATCCATGAGGTTCTGAAGCAGGAATGGAGGGAGCCTGATCGTATCATGCTTCCCAGGTTCATGGCTAAACTTTACCCACTTCAGGACATGTCTAAGGAATTGCCAGACTCAATTCCGATTGATTCCTTTGTGGCCAGTCTTGTGAGTCGGACTTCCTTGGTTGAGCATGCTGTGATTAAAGATCCTGTGGGAAAAAAAGGAGGGTGCTTCCCTTCGGAAGGTGTACTCTGGTTCTCATCTGGCCCTATGGGCTGGCATTTATGACTCTTACGTTGCTCAGTCTCTGATTTCAGATATCAAGGTGCTGTATCAGTCGATGGGTGATACATCTAACTGTTCTGGGCTTTTAGAGCATATCGAGTGGCAGGTATAGTTCCTTTCTGATGTGTCCTTCGACGTAGTGAGGGATTCGTCCCTCTCCGGTTGAGCTGGTGTGGCGGTCCGCCGCAATCTTGTGTTGAAGGACTGGAAGACTGATTCTGCTCAGAAGGCTTCCTCCCTGCGCTTGCCTTTTCAGGGGACTATGATGTTTGGGGAGGAG
The DNA here is from genome assembly GCA_963921515.1 of Calotriton arnoldi. Taxonomy (NCBI): domain Eukaryota; kingdom Metazoa; phylum Chordata; class Amphibia; order Caudata; family Salamandridae; genus Calotriton; species Calotriton arnoldi. The sequence continues at coordinate 1,175,649 of CAWUFW010003703.1, read as the reverse complement.
GTGGAGGGCAAGTTGCATAGGCTTTTTAAGGAGAAAAAGCTCTTTTCTTCCTTTAAGCAGTCCTCCACTGCGGCTGTTTCTTCCAAATCTAAATCCTTTTCTTGCCCCTCTTCTTGGAGGCAGTTTTCCAGGGGTCAAGGGAGGTTCTCTTTTGGTCAGGGTCGTGACAGGAAGGCTAAGTCCCCCCTCTGAAACCTCATTCCTGACTATATGGCTGCGGATCCCGGATTGTTGGTTGGAGGTCGGCTTCAGTTCTTTCCCCCGGCCTGGTTACAGTCCTGTTCCGATGTGTGGGTTCTGGACATTGTTCGGCTTGGTTTTTGCATCGAGTTTTCGGAGCCTCCTCTGGATTCAGGGATTCGTCCGACTCCTTGAACGTCCTGTCGGGCAAAGCAGTCTGAACTGTCTCTGGGGGTCGAGTATCTCTTGGTGAAAGGGGCGATTCAGGCAGTTCCTCCTCTGGAGGTGGGGAGGGGGTTTTACTCCCTGATTTTTCTGGTTCCCAAAGTGACTGGGGGGTTCCGGCTGGTGCTCGACTTGAAGGCTCTGAACAAGTTTGTGGTTCATCTGCCCTTCAGGATGGAGACTCTTCAGCGGGTGATCCTGTTGGTTCTCCCGGGCCATTTAGTGTGCACCCTCGATCTCCAGGACGCTTACTATCATGTCCCGATTCATCCGAACGCTCGTCGGTACCTGCATTTTTGTCTTCAGGGCCATCATTTTCAGTTTTGGGTCCTGCCATTTGGCCTGAGGTCCACCCCTTGGGTGTTCACCAAAGTGGTGGCAACGTTGGTGACTCTATTGCATCTTCAGGGTGTCCTTGTTTCCCCGTAATTGGAGGATTGGTTAATCCATGCTCCATCTCGGGATCAGTTGTTGGTGGATCAGCAAGTGGTGTGTTCTGCATTGCAGGATCATGGGTTTCTGCTGAACCTTCCCAAGTGTCAACTGGACCCCTCGCAGGACTTTACTTTCATCGGGGCACACTTTTGCACCAATCTGAACAGGGTGTTCCTGACAGTCTCTCGGGAGGTGACCTTGGGTTCCCTTGCTCTGGAGTTCTTAATAGGGTGCTCTTTCCCCGTCCATCTCTGGTTGAGGCGTCTGGGTCTCATGGTGGTAACGGTGTTTACAGTGGCTTGGGCGCGGTTTCATCATAGGCCTCTGTGGTTGTATCTGTTGGCCTGTTGGAATCCTTTGTCTTGCAATCTGGCCTTTCTGGTACCTGTGTCTCCTTCAATCCTCCCTGCCCTGCGCTGGTGGACGATGTCGGGCAATCCTTCTAGGGGTCTGCTGTTGCAGCCCTCTCCTCTGGTGGTCCTGATGACGGATGCCAGTGCTTTCGGGTGTGGGCGACATTGGAGTCCGGGTTGCTTCAGGGTCGTTGGTCCCTTCCGGAGGGGCGGCATTCTTTGAATTAGCGGGAGTTGGCGGCTGTGTCCCATGCAGTCATGGGTTTCCGCAGTCAGTTGGTGCGGCGCAATGTGGTGGTGCGTTCGGACAACATGGTGTCAGTGGCCTACCTGAATCATCAAGGGGTGTCCAGGTCCAAGTCTCTGAATGCAGTGGTGATTCCCTTGTTTTGTTGGGCGGAGGGGCATCTGTTGTCTCTCATGGCTGTTCATATTCGGGGTGTGAACAACGGGGTGGCGGATGCCCTCAGTTGTTACTTCCCCGCCTCCCAGGAGTTGTCTCTGACTCCAGTGGCTTTTCGGCTTGTGTGCAGGAGGTTTGATCTTCCATATCTCGACCTCTTTGCTTCCCGGCTCAATACTCAGCTGCCCCGGTTCTGCTCCCAGGTCCGTCAGGAGGGATCATGGGGGGTGGATGCTCTGGCCATTCCTTGGCCGTCGCACCTGCTGTATGCTTTCCCGCCACTTGCACTGATCCCCGGTCTTTGGCTCGCCTGGGCCTGGATTCCCAGGAAGTGGTGGTGGTAGTTCTGTTTTGGCCTCGTCATTCTTGGTTCCACACTCTGAGGCTGTTGGCTGTGCAGGGTTATGTTATGTTAAAATATCTTATAAAGCGCACGTACACCAATTGGTTTCTTGGCGCTAACTTAAGGAACTGTTAGGAACCCCTGTATTCAATTGTCTGAAGAACTAGTTATATGCTTGAGTGAATAGCCAAGTCTTAAGAAGCCTACGAAACCTTGTAAATTCAGTGCAAGTTCTTATGTCCAAAGGAAGAGTGTTCCAGAAACTGGGTGCTAATACTGCAAACCTGCAGCCTCCCACTCGTTTTCCGTCTATAGGGAGGAATGGCTAAGAGGTTCTTATGGGCAGAGCGTAGACTACGTGCAGGTACATATTTCTGAACGAGTTTGGATATAAATTTAGGGCTAGCACCATACAGAGTTTTAAAGATAAGGCAACCAACCTTAAAAGCACATCTTTGTGGGATGGGAAGCCAGTGTAGTTCTTTCATGGTGGGAGTGATGTGTTCCCATCTAGGTTGTTGGGATATCAGTCTGGCTGCCTGGTTCTGTACCATTTGCAGTCTCTTGGTGAGATAAAGTGGAATGCCAAAATATAAAGAATTGGCATAGTCTAGATGTGATATCACCATAGCTAGGACCACCTGAATTAAGGCTTCCCGTGTGAGCAATCTCCTGATCTTTCTTATTTTCCTCAATTGAAAAAAACAAGTGGAAGTTACTGCTCCTATCTGAGCTTTCATGGAGAGATCACTGTTAATGATCACTCCCAGACTTTTGGCTGAGGGAGAAGGATTGGGTGGGGAACCCAGTTCACTCGGCCAAAACTGTGCATTCCAAGGGTTCAGGGGACCACCCAGCAGAATCACTTCTGTTTTGTCTGGATTTAATTTTAGCTGGTTGTTATTCATCCAGTCGCGAATGTGCAACATTGTTGCCTGGAATTCAGATATCGACTCAAGTAGGTTGTCGATAGAGAACACCAGTTGCATATCATCTGCGTAATTGTACGTGCATACTTTCCTGTTTCTGAGGGAGTGAAGTAAGGGAAGGAGATAGATGTTGAATAGATGGGAAGACAACGAGGAGCCCTGTGGAACTCCACATGTCGTTGCCATTTTAGGTGCAGAGAACTGGGAGAGACGCACTGACTGAGTGCGTTCCTCTAGAAATGACTCAATCCAGTTAGATGCCCTCCCCTTGATGCCGGCAGTCCTGACACGGTCGACCAGGATACCATGATCGACCATGTCAAATGCCGCAGATAGATCTAGTAGCACCAGGACCTGGGGGGAGCCCTTGTCAACTTCTTTCCGAAGCGTGTCCAGAACAGTAAGTATCACTGCCTCAGTGGAATGGGCTGGGCGAAACCCTGCTTGATTTGGATCAAGATAGCCAGACTGTTCAATAAAAGTACAAAGGCTTTTGGCCACATGAGATTCCAGTATTTTTGCCAAATAAGGGAGCAAGGAAATGGGCCGATAGTTGGTCAGAACCCTAGGTCCGCACCTGATTTTTTAGTAAGGGAACCACAGTTGCTGCTTTAAACGCTTTAGGAACACAGCCCTGTGCCAGAGAGTCATTAAGAAGTGCCAAGGCAGGACCGGGAAGATGGTAAAAACATCTTTTAAAATATGAGGCGGACAACTATCGATAGGTGATCCCGACTTTACTTTGGTCCAAAAAAATTGTACTATCTATAGCTGGGAATTGTTCAAGGGAGCATGAGTTTTCCAGCGCTAAAGGTGAGCCCTCAGGGGCAGGGCAATGAGGGATGCTGGATTTTATAGTGACGATTTTGTCAATAAAGAACGAATTAAGGGAGTTACAAAAGACTTGACTGGGTGTAGATTTTAGTGTAACTCTATCTGGATTGGATAATTCGTTCACAATGGTAAATATTTCTTTAGACTTGTTAGTAGAGCTCATAATTTTTGAGGAGAAATAAGCAGCCTTCGCGGAAGAGATTGACTTTTTATACGCTTTCATTTGGGTCAAGTAACTCTCTTTGTTGTTTAGAGAGTAACTGGTTCTCCATTTCCTTTCTGATTGACGAAGTGCTAGCTTTTGATTTTGTAGGTCGGAAGAGAACCATCTTTGTGCCTCATGACGTCTTACTGAGCGTATTGTTTTTAATGGAGCATGTTCATTGCTGGCCATAGTGAGCCATGCTGTGAGATTTTCCTCACTTAAATTAATAGACGTCTGATGTGTAGGAACTGTATTTGCTAATGTGGCATAGAAGTGCGTTTTGTTAATATTATTCCAGTTCCTAGCTACTGATGTTTTTATACTTAAAGGTTTTACTTTAGCAACATCGTTAATGGTAAACTGGATTAAAAAATGATCAGACCAAATGCAGGGAGAGATAGTCAGTGCAGATAGCGTGATATTAGCTGTCCACACCTGGTCCAATATGTGTCCTTTATTATGTGTTGCCATAGTTATTTGCTGACTGAGGTTTAGCCCACTAAGAAGATCATTCAAATCTTTCGCATGGGGACCGCCTTAAGTATCATTGGCCCAATAATTGAAGTCACCAAGCAGTAATATTTTGGCATTGTTGGTGGTTAGCTGAGCCAACTGTTCAGCTAAAGAATGGTTTCTCCCTTGCTTTCCGTCTCCCCTGCAGTCCTCTCTGATGTTATCTCTCCTGCGGCCGTTGGTGTGGAATTCGAAAGGCAGGGGTGATGGCTTCGGGGTTTACCCGAACATTTAGCCTTGGCTCTGCAGCAGTCTCGTAAACCTTCTACTTTGAAATCCTATGGGCATCACTGGGGGAATTTGCAGCACTGGTGTCGGGCTCTGGATTTGTCCCCCCTGGATTGCTCTTTGCCAGAGGTGCTGCAGTTTCTCTGGAAGGGGTTTGAGAAGCGGTTGTCTGTTTCCCAGTTTACGATCTCAGTGGGCCGCAATTAAGGCATTCCGTTCCCCTTGGGGCAATTTGTCAGATGTTGAGGACTTGGTCTCTTGATTGTTGAGGAGTTTGTCTTTGTCCCGTCCTGTTGTGCGGCTGTCCTTTCCCTTTTGGGACCATCCCCTGGTGTTACAGGCTCTGGTGGCTCCTCCCTTTGAGCCTTTGTGTGAGGTGGACATCAAGTTTGTGACGTTGAAGGTGTTTTTTTTGGTGGCCATTACTTTGGCCAGGTCCCTTCTGGAGTTGGGGGCTCTGATGGCTCAGAGCCCTTTTTGTCTTTTTCAGATGATGGGGTGGTCCTCAGGTTGGATTCTGCTTTTGTCCCCAAGGTGTCTTCTCAGTTCAATTGCTCCCAGGAATTGGTGTTGCCGGCTTTGTGCACTGATCCGGTGTCTGTCAATGAACTTCCTTGGTCCTTGCTTGATGTCTGCCGGGCTTTGCGTGTCTATCTTGATCACACGCGTCCCTTTCGGAAGTCGGACTCCCTGTTTGTTTCTTTTGGGGTTTCCTCTTGTGGGGGAAGGCTTCTTCTTCCATTGGGCGCTGGCTAAAGCAGGTCATTATGTTGGCTTACTCTCTTTGGGTTCCCCTCCTCCGGCAGGGTTTCAGGGGTGTTCTACCCAGGGGGTGGCGTCCTCCTGGGCTGAGGTTCGGGGGGTTTTCCTGTCCGAGATCTGTAGGGCAGCTACTTGGGCTTCCTCTAAAACTTTTGTGAGGCATTATCGGATCCAGAATTTGCTGGGGGATGATGCTAATTTTGGTTTGGGAGTACTGCGGGCTATGTGCTCCTGAATTCTTGTTCTTTTGTGTCAATAAATCACTGGGTTTTGCTGTCAGCGTTGTGTCCTGGTGGGTTATTGTTGATGAATGCCGGTTGTTGCTTGGGTATTCTCACTTTGTTTATGGATGGGACAAGGACAAGAGGGACCTGGGGGTAATGCCCTATTACTTACCGGTAATCTTCATTACTCCTGGTCCTGTTGTCCACGTCCCATTCATTACTACCCTCCCTCCCTCCCGGACTTACAGGCCTTCATCAGGGGTTTGGTAATTAAGAGGGAATGCTGGGAGAGGTACGTTTATGTACTCCAAGTGGGAGGGGGTGAGGTAGGGCCAGCATTCCTTTGTTCTATTTTTCTGTCGGTGAGATAGGATTATCTCACTTTTTTTATGAATGGGCCGAGGACAACGGGACCAGGAGTAATGAATATTACCAGTAGGTAATAGGGCATTCATTGCCCATCATGAGTACAAGTACTGAAGTGTTAGCACTTTTGGTGGAAAGTGGGGGGAATTAGGCAGGGATCACAAAGTATGTTCTTTTCAGTAAACGCAGAATAGGAAGAGGGTAATGCATTTCAGCAAACACAGCAGAAGAAACTCTGCATTGGATAAAGGAGGAACAAAAAAATCAGTTTTTAAACATGAAATTAAGCAGTTTTTAACAGCTGGCATTTAGAGGTTGAGCAAGGCTGCTATGATTATTTTTGCCGTTCATAATGGAGAGAGGGAAAAATCTCTTGTTTTTGTCACTGCGTCACAAAACACAAGAACAATGTAAAAAACAACCAAAAAATATTAACCTGCGGGTTTCGAGTTTTTCATGCTGGAGTATCTAGGGTTCTTGCTCATTTAACATGAGGTGTTTTTGCCCTGAATGTACCTTGCTAATTTTATCAGCAATTTGAAATTCAACCATCATCAGCACTAGAGGTTTATTTGTGATTTCTGAGTACTGGTAGTGTCTGGTACAGTTCAATATTGCCCAATTATGGTCTGCCCCCTGGAGGTCTACAGAGCTATGTTGTCTGTTGACTAACTTGATTTTCTTACTAGGACTGGTTTGATTATTTATTGGGATGATCACCACTGGAGTCCACTTCTTGCTCCAAGTTATTAATTAATATTAAATTAGTAGCATTACCCTGTTAGTAGTTTGTAAAGTTAGTAATGCTCATAGGATTGTAGAATTCCTAAACCTTATTCTTATGACCAGTAAAAGAAATAATAACTCTGAAATAGCTATAAATAAATATTGACCTATTTTTCATGCTCATGCTCTTCTCACATAATATTTGAAATTTTTTAAATGTTTATATACATATTCGCATCACTGGTTTCTTCATGAGTATGCTGTCACATATATGTTGTTTTATTTTTACTTATTCTATACAATGCAAAGCTGCCTGTATAAAGGGTGATGTGATAATAGGCTTTGTAATACAAACAACTATGTAGAATGATACTGTCTTTACAATATAATTGCCAACGTACTTGAAATAGTGGTTGGGAGGCAGAACAGAAGAGGTAAAGTGTGTGTGTGGGTATGTGGCTGTGTGTGTGTGTGCTGGAAGCATATGTACTTAGGGTAGTTAGAAACTGCCATGAGGTGAGAAGTGCTCGCTAGAGCAAGGGCTCTTTCGGAATCACGAGATCCGCCATACCTTCATGAATCCGAGGTTTTCACCTCAACACTTTAGCTGTTGAATGCAGACAAAATATTCTGGTGAAAATCTATTGGAAAATGGGGAAATACCAGGGAGCTCAATTATGGTATTCCTGATTGTAATGGTGGTACCCTCAGGGTCCAGCTGAGAATCCCATGGTATTCCCAGCCCTCCAGAGGTACCAGTGCCACTGACATTAGTAACTGGTGGGAGGAGATACAATGACATTTTGCGATCCACCTGTAATTAGCGCTATAGTGATTAAAACATACTTTCGTGGATATCATTCTACTACATTTGCTTCAACAATTATCACTCCATTCCTAAAAAACATACATTTGTGTTAACACCTAGCCACAGGCGTCATAATGCGCCATAATGGAATGGATTAGAAGTGCCACTCATGCAATTGGCGCTTTTAGGGGGATATTCACAAGGACTTATCGCCGAGTTATCGCCACCTTAACGCATCAAAAGTGGAGATAGATTTAACGCCCCATTCACAAGCGGGTGCAAACTGCAGACAACGCAAGTATTCCCGCGATAACTGCCACAAAATTTACCTCCACGGGTGACACCACCAACTAACCCTAATGAGATGCAGAGTAGGCGTTCCCGTGCAAAACCACACGAAAACACCACTACACCACTTTCACAACGAACTGCCAGATCTGCGATGCGAACCAAAAACAGGCGATAAGCCGCGGTAGCAGCAAGGAATTAACACCTGCCTTTTGCTAGTGTTAAGCAGGACGACTACCTGCTGCATGAGAGGGAGCCCAGCCAAGAGCCACATCTGAAGACCCACAGATGCCATGGAGACAATGATCATGCAGCTCTCAGACCCACGAGGGCCACAACACCCACCGCCACCACCACCAGGACCCGTCCCGCTCCTCCCAACCCCCGGACCACCACAGAGGCTGCGTACACAAAGACAGCGGACCCACCCTAAACGCACCAGCCACACAGACCGAACGCCAGAGGAGGACATTGCCCACTACAGGCCCAAAAGGACAACCATCCCCCGCATCCTGACCCACATCGCCCACCGGCTGACGGTACCAACACAGCGCACAATGAACATCCCTCCGCAGACAAAGCTGCCGGCTGTGCTGCACATGTTGGCCTCTGGTACCTTCCAACCCACAACTGCCAGAGTCGGAGGAGTCTCACAGCCAGCCCCATCCAAGTTCATCACACCTGTCCTGGATGCCATCATCAGCCTGGTACCCCAGCACCTCCACTCCACCCACACTGCGCAGGAGCAGCTGGAGACCAAGCAAGGCTCCCACGCCATAGCTGGATTCCCTCACGTGTCAGTGGCAATCAACTGCACACACGTACCCCTCGTGCCCCCTGCAGACACTGCACACAACTACCGCAACAGAAAGCACACGCATCCCATGAATGTGCAGGCAATAGTGGACCGCCTGGGACTCCTCAACAATGTCGTGGCCAACTCCCCAGGCAGAGTGCATGATTCCTACATCTCCCGACAGTCCATCATCAACCAGTGCTCCCAGGATGGCACCTATGGAAATGCAGTGCTCGTTGGTATGTCCAAAATGAACACACCACACACCTCCACCCCACAGTCATGCAACTCAGGACACTGGCAATGGGCACGCAGCACAACTACATTCAACATGCCAACCGACCAGACACGACAAAACGACTCCATTGGGAACCTGGCGTTGCCATGCACACAACCCAGCCACGGCATGGCACCACAGCCACACAATAGCAGGATGTGAGGAGAGGCTTGGAGCAGGCATGTGCGAGAGCGGCAAGTGACTAATGAATGAGAACCTACCCAATGCCAGGTGTGGCGTGGAGGTGGCGGACAGACTTCAGTGTGCAAACCACAGAAATGGCCATGTGGGCATTAACTGCTGGTGCATGGAGTGTAGTGGCCAGTGGACGCTACCATGTCCCCACAGGCTGTGGGGCAGAACGCGGAAATGTCGCACGTTACGTCCCCCCATGTATGCGTGGGCGGAGTGGGTTGGCCCTGCGTACGCCAGGCCTGCGTAGGGGTGTGAATAAAAAGCCCGTCACACTGGGCGTGGTTCTCTTTCGGAATGGCCAACGCGTCTGCCAGGGCGGCACCTCCCAGCCCGCCCGAGGCCGGCGCCGGGCGCAGCGGGGCCTACGTCCCTGTGCGCCTGCTGCACCCTGGGCCGCTGGTCCCCAGACCCATCATGCCTGGCCCAGCGCACCAAGGAGGCTCCACTCACCTGCCGACACCGGCGTGTGTCAAAGAGGGCCCACCACGTGCCGGTGCAAGCTCCAGGCGCCAGTCCTGCGACCTCTGCAGCCTCTGCAGACCATCGCTGGCCTCCACGGTGCTGGCCTACAGCACTCCTTTTTCATTGACATACTCCACCGGCGTACTCTTCAGCCCAGTTGTTGGCACATGTTGAACTGAGTCGTGGGTTCTGAATGGCAGTGACCAAAGGTCTGTGGCAGCATCCACATCACTATACTCCCTCCGATCAGTGAAGCCAAAGTCTTCATCACAGGCCTGCGACACGTGGTGCCACTAACCCTGTTCAACGCAAGCCGGCGACACATGGTGCCACTAACCCTGTTCAAAGCAAGCCGGCGACACTTGGATGAGGTCTCAGGCCTACACTGCGCTCCAGTAGGTCCCACATGTGGAACTGTGTCCTGAGTCTTGAATGGCAGTGACCCCAAGTCTGTGGCAGCGTCCACATCACCAAACTCCCTCCGATGAGTGAAGCAAAATTCTGCATCGCAAGCCTGCGACACGTGGTGCAACCAACCCTGTTCAACGCAAGCCGGCGACACTTGGATGAGGGCTCAGGCCTACGCTGTGCTCCAGTAGGTCCCACATGTGGAACTGTGTCCTGAGTCTTGAATGGCAGTGACCAAATGTTAATTGCTGCGTCTATATCACTGAACTCCCTTCGATCAGTGGCCCAGACCCTGCATCGCAAGCACACGACACGTGTCTGTGGGCCTGTGCAGACCGCTGCCCCCGGCCTACACTGCGGTCCAGTAGGTCCCACATCCAGCACTTAGTCGTGATTCATGAATGGCAGAGTCCATACCAGTGAACGCACGGAGAGGAGTAAGAGGAAGATGCGGCTCAGTCCGGATGAAAGCCGGATCCTAGTCACGGAGGTGACCGAACACTAGCAACAACTGACCTGGTGCCACTAACCCTGTTCACCGCAAGTCCGTGTCCCGTGGTGCCACTGAACCTGAACTACGCAGGCCGGTGGGACCATCCAATGTAAGCCGGTGACACTCGGTGAATGGCCCCTGCTGACCGCTGCCTCAGGCCTATACTGCGGTCCAGTAGGTCACACATGTGGAACTGTGACTTGGGTAAGATATGGAGGAGTCCACACCATTAGACATGCCTCATCGCAGGCGGCATCCCCTATCAGCACTGGTGCCACTAACTCTGTGCGCAATGAGTCATGGGCACTTTATGGTTGGACTTTGGTGGCGTCTGAGTCCATGGCCTAGGGGTTGTCTGCATCATCATCTGGCTGGGCCGGACTTGGTGTCCGACATGTGTCTGTTCCATTCATCTCCACCATAGTGACTGTTTCTGCGTGGTTCTGCCCCCTGCATCATGCCCTGGGGGTACACCTTCCACTGTCCACCGAGACACTCCGCGACAACCCCATTTGTCATCTACGAGAACCTGCTCTGCTCTCGTGACCCTGCCCCAGTGCACCGCAAGTCAGCGGCCCGTGGCGGTAGGCCCGTGCAGGACGCTGTGCATCCGGAGCCACTAACTCTGTGCAGCTCAAGTCATGGGGCCTTTATGGTTGAATGGGTGTGTCCTTAACGATGTACACTGTTGTCGTTTTTGACTGCACCAGGCACTCCATGACGGCTGGTGTGCACACACCCACACACATCCAACACAGGTGTCACTCGACATGTGAGCCTGCTAATAAAAGTGGCCGGGCGCACGTGCCCGTAGCCATTCCCACCATCTAAGCAAGTGTGTCCATGTGGTCATTATGTCAGCATGATGGGCCGGAGCCCTGCAACATCACAGTGTGCTGTCTTCAGCGGAGGATACCATGTCACCTCAACAGTGGCTGAGACCTTGGACATGTAGCTTCGCCCGCCCCCCCTGCATGCACAAGTGGCGTGTGCTGGTCCGGCGTATGTCAGGTCAGCGCAGGGGTGTGCTGATTCGGCAGGGGGATCAGGGCGTGGCTCTGGTCTGGCCTTGAGCAGGAAGTGCGGTAAGTGTGTCTTTGTGTTGGGGTGTTGTCGCCACCAGGGCCACAGTAGTCGATGTTGCAATGTAGCATGCACCCGGAGGGCGTGCCCGCACGTACGGGGAAATGTAGGAGCACAAGACCGCTAGGGGTCTTGGCACATGCATGCCAAGTGTTATGTGTATCAGTCCTGTGGCTGTATGAGTCAGATGCCTAGCCTCAATCGCTGCGCGATCACAGACAGCCGTGGACTGTACACCTGTGTCCGCCCTGTCCGGACCATTGGCCTACACTCATGTGGCCACACACCCTCAACGGCCAGCTTCAAGGTGTTGTTGGCATGCCGCTGGACATGCGCGGACAGGCCTGACAATGGTGTGCCGTAGGAGTGCACGTGATACAACCTCACAGCGCACACAAGTGTGGGGGCTCGTGGGAGGAAGGAGCAGCTGTGAGGCAACATAACACACAGTGAGGCCGCTCATGTGCCACGTGCTCGGCATATCATCCATGATTCCCTGGGTCGCAGACATCCCACCCCACCCACGACAGGCCTCTGTACATCTCCTGTATGCATTCAGATGGTGAAGTTACTGTAGGGATGAAAGGTCCTTTGTCTGAACTATCAGGCGGAAGCACATCTGCATCTCCGAGCTGGGACTTGCATGTGCCCAGCACCCCCTGACAGATACGATAGCATTTGCTGGCGACTCCCACATTACGCACTGCCCGACTTGAGACCATCGTGTACACATCCCACACGCAGAAGTCCTTGGTCGTAGTTAGCGTGCGTGAAATGGCCTTCACACGTACTCCCACCCCACCCCAGGCCTGCACCCGTTGCACACAGACACTGCTCATTGCTCTGAGCTGTGCCATTTCATCCACAGGACTGGCGCGGGGCAAGTCAGTGCCGCTTCAAGCAGATCCACTGACGCAATGGCAGACCATCCCGGACACATGCTCAACTCCAGTCATGTGGAACTGTACCGTGCACGTCTGCTGCATGTACTGTGGGCACTGCCATTCGCAGTGCTGCGGATCAGTTACCGGCTGAGCTGCCGCCTTGCCAACGTCACCTTCGTTCAGCCTGTGCTGCATTGTCACTCGTGCATATTCAAGTGGACCATGGATGTCTGCCTCTCCAATGTAACGGTAGCTGACCTGGATTTCGACTTGTGTGTGCGCCCCCTGTTGGCCCATGACCAGGAGTGTCACCGTGATGCCCGCTTATGGCATGCCTGGATGTTTGGCATGCATGCTGGCAACTGGACCTGGGAGATTGCACGAGTCGTCGTGTGCAGTGACCACATTGAGCCGCTCCCCGATTGGGCTTTCGTGCAAATTGGGGCCCGGGGTTGGAGTCAGCACATCTGACCGGGACAGCTGATGGGTTACGTCGCCGACATGTTAGATGTGGTGGACAACGATCTCTCATTGGAAATGTTGGCCTACGCTGCTGCACTCGCGTTCATGGACGAGTGACAAGGTACCTGCAGCCACAACTGAATGTGACCCATTGCACGTGTCCCGACGCCTGGTTGAATGTTGGGGATCTGGTCACATGTCCCAAGACGACAGTGGACATGGCTGCATTGGCCTGGACTCCTGATCCATGCGCGGACTACCAACGCGGGTTGGCACTGACTTGTGTTGCTGATGGACTCCCCGAGGTGGACATGGGCACTTTCCAACGTTCCTCATTCAGACATGCTGCTGCATTGGTCTGCATGTCGTGGCACTTCTCTTGGCCGTACTGACACGCAATTGTTGATAAAGTTTCCGCACCTTCACTTGACTCCAACTGTGTTGAGTGTTGATTTGTCTGCCAATGTGTGTGTCACGGCCTATCTGGGTCCCTGCCATTCATGCATTGCTACCCCATCAGGGCTGTGGGTTGGTACTTGTGCATTACCATGTCCCTGTTTAGTGCTTTGCCAGATGCGTATGGCCATTTACCTGCCACAAGCGGGTGCACTTGTGTCCTGTGTTCGGTTGTGCAAATGTTGCTGTTTGTACCACATTGTGTTCGATGTTGGGGTGCTCTGCTTCTATGTGTGTGTGCTGCATTGTGTGTGAGATGTCCCTTCAGCTCTGATTTGGCTCACCCTTCTCCCATTCAGGCAGTGTGGTTTTCACTTCTGTGCTTGTTCAGTGGTGTGATATTGCCGGGTTGTGTGACTTGTGCTCTTGGTTGGTGTTGTTACTCTTGGACATGGTTTGTCAGCAGTTGTGCTGTGCTTAATTGTGCATGTGTGCCATTGTGCCCATCTCCCCCCGTCCCCTCAGTCCCTGGCCATTCCTCTCCCTGTTGCTGTTGTGTCTGTTGATTTTGAGCAGTTTCCGGTCCCCGACTCCTGCCACCATCTCCAGACTGATGTGGTGGACACCATTTCCTCCATGTCATCCAGCTCCTGGTGTGGCGCTGGACTCCCACCTCCGGTGTGCATTGCTGCCTTCTGGTTGTTGGCGTGTTTCTGCTTGTTTGTGCGTTTCGCATCATTCCAGCTTTTCTGGTTTTCTTCCATTGTCCTCCGCTCTCCAGCTGCATTCACATTGTCCACGATGGCCTGCCATGTACAATGTTTTGTTGCCAATGGTGCTTGTGGGGTTGTGTACTGGCTCCAGTTGCCTCCATTGTGCTTCGCTGTTGTTTTCTGTTTGGTTTGTCTTTCTTTTTCCTGCTTTTGTTCTGCTTATTCCCGCCTGCCGTGTGTGTGTCGTGGGCCTGGCGCTGCTTATCACTGCTTTCCTCATCGCGAATGGGCTCATCGCATGTTTTTTGGTGTTGGGGTTTGTGTTTTTATCTCCGTCGCAGTGGCTGTATCGCGGACATTGTCCGCGTTTTCGGGAGACTATCGCATGGTACCGCTGTGTTGTGAATTCCACGTTAACACTGGGTTATTTTCCCGCGATAGACTGCGATGTGTAAAGTTGCGTTAACATTTTTTGGAGATGTTTAGCGCACGTTCTTGTGAATATCCCCCCTAGTCTTTATTTACTATTATCAGATAGTTGACACTCCTATGAGCTGTCAGCAGTGTGCAGCTTGTGACATTCCTGGTGATAAACCTGTGATGTTGCTCCTGTGAGTCAAGAGGGACATGCAGGTTGCATCTTTAACTACTTTCCGATTTCGCATTTTCAGTGTCTCGTACTGAATTGCCCGTATTTGCGGGGCAGTGCAAAGTTTAATGCAACATGCAGTACCAAATAGAGTAGTTGAGAGCACCATCTGAGAGGCAAGGCTTGCTTTTAAAACTTTGTGTGGTGTACACATTTGAGCTATGCGATTGTTGTGAAATATTTTCATCAGGGTAAGGGGATCTGGATGTGAAGACTCTGACATTTAACCTCAGAAACACAAAAAGATATCTGAGTTTTTCGAATCCCTGATCCCTATTAGTTCTGGGAGCTGCATTGTCAATTAGGGTGTCTGAAACTCATTTTCTGTGATTTTACTTTGTTATTGCATATTCTGTAAATGGGCATGGAAGAAAAACAACAAGGTGTAGGTAGATAGATTTCCATTGCCCCACATTTTATCATTTATATTTGTTTCTTTAGAAACATTGGATCCCATTCATGCATATTATGAAATACATCTTTCTACTCTGAGCTATAATTTCACTGTCTTTATCATTCCTAAAAGACTTCAAGTCCACCACACTTTAGTGTCCCAAAGAAATGTTGTTGAATCAAATGAATGTTTTTTTTTTTTAGAGTTTTTTTATATAGTGCTAACTAGACCCGAGAAATCCGGTATCAAAGCGCTTTACATGAGCACCAGTTTCGATACACAAGGACACATTCATTTTTTGTTGTTGTTAGGCACGGGGAGATTAAGTGATTTGCCCAGAATCACAGGATGTTGAGCATCCCTGCCGAGACGGGAACCTGGTTCCCTAGCTTCGAGGTCAACCGCTCTAGCCGTAAGGCTACTTCCTCTCCCCAGGTTGGTTCTGGACTTACACATATTGGTTTTAAGAGCTAGCTTAATATGCTCCCATTTCTGTGAGTTAAGACATAGGGGTCGATTCCGATCCCGGCCGGAAGCGCACCTAACAGTATTCGTCCGGAAAAAAAACCAGCCGATTGCGTGTTTCCCGACCGATTCGAACATTCGTCCGGACGAACAAGTACGATGCGTATAACAACCCAGGTTCCGAGCGAGCCGTACTTACCCAATTCAGCTCCTGTTCCCCGCCCGAGCCGGATCCGTAAACGTCGAATCGAGTCGTACGGAAGCAAATACACAGCACCTTCCGGCCGGACGAGTACGATGCGCACTCCGTACGCGCCGAACCCGTCGCTGCGTCTGGGACGTTTGAGCATCCGGGCGAGCCATACATAAGCTCCGTTTCGCGCCACAAGACGATCCACAGCTACGAGACGAACAAGCCTGCTACGAGTACGACTCGAAGACACGAGAAACCCGAACGAGACGATCCAAGCATGAATCCCATTGCGCAGGTCCTACCTATACTCTACATCTATTACCGGGACCGACACGGACGCGTACGGCGCAGACGGTAAGTCAAACACCAACAATACAAACAAACGACACGTACCCGAAATATGTCACACACACATAGGGATGCACAAAAGACGTACACTAGCAACAGCAGAACCATAGGGGTGGGATGGCCATCACCAATGCCATACACACCCATAGGGGGCTGGATGCCTGCCACTACCACCACCCCACTCAGGGGGGGCTGGATGCCTGTCACTACTACCATCCCCACCCTTAGGGGGATGGATGCCTACCACTACCACCACCCCTACTCAGGGGGGCCTGGATGCCTACCACTACCACCACCCCTACTCCAGGGGGGCCTGGATGCCTGCCACCACCACCACCCCTACTCAGGGGGGCCTAGATGCCTACCACTACCACCACCCCTACTCAGGGGGGGCTGGATGCCTGCCACTACCACCACCCCTACTCAGGGGGGGCTGGATGCCCATCAACTCTACCATCCCCACCCTTAGGGGGCTGGATGCCTGCCACTACCACCATCCCACTCAGGGGTGGCTGGATGCCTGTCACTACTACCATCCCCACCCTTAGGGGGCTGGATGCCTGCCACTACCACCACCCCACTCAGGGGGGGCTGGATGCCTGTCACTACTACCATCCCCACCCTTAGGGGGATGGATGCCCATCACTACTACCATCCCCACTCATAGGGGGCTGGATGTCTGCCACTACCACCACCCCACTCAGGGGGGGGCTGGATGCCTGTCACTACTACCATCCCCACCCTTAGGGGGATGGATGCCTGCCACTACCACCACCCCACTCAGGGGGGGCTGGATGCCTGTCACCACTACCATCCCCACCCTTAGGGGGCTGGATGCCTACCACTACCACCACCCCTACTCAGGGGGGGCTGGATGCCTGCCACTACCTCCACCCCTACTCATAGGACGGGTAATGCATGACACAACCAGCATACTCCCACATAAGGAATGTCTGAATATTACATCCCCCCCCAACACCATGACAAGCGTGTGTAGTCTGTGACAAATGCCTACAACACTGAACATGACATTGAACATACAAGGTGACCCCCTAGCACATGTGTCACACATAAATGTGTGTGGCCTCCACAATGCAAGCCGACCATGGCCACTGTGGCAATGGGGTTGAACACCCCATCACAACAGCGACCAAAAGGTAGGTGTGGGGTCCATAGCTGATGCACCTTTTGAACAGTGTGGCAATGGGGCCCAAAGCCCCATCACCACAGTGATCAAAATGGAAGTGTGGGGTCCATAGCTGATGCACCTTTTGAACAGTGTGGCAATGGGGCCCAAAGCCCCATCACCACAGTGACCAAAAGGGAAGTGTGGGGTCCATAGCTGATGCACCTTTTGAACAGTGTGGCAATGGGGCCCAAAGCCCCATCACCACAGTGACCAAAAGGGAAGTGTGGGGTCCATAGCTGATGCACCTTTTGAACAGTGTGGCAATGGGGCCCAAAGCCCCATCACCACAGTGACCAAAAGGGAAGTGTGGGGTCCATAGCTGATGCACCTTTTGAACAGTGTGGCAATGGGGCCCAAAGCCCCATCACCACATTGACCAAAAGGAAGTGTGGGGTCCATAGCTGATGCACCTTTTGAACAGTGTGGCAATGGGGCCCAAAGCCCCATCACCACAGTGAGCAAAAGGGAAGTGTGGGGTCCATAGCTGATGCACCTTTTGAACAGTGTGGCAATGGGGCCCAAAGCCCCATCACCACAGTGATCAAAAGGGAAGTGTAGTCTGGGTAAAAGCTGCCAAAGCCAAACTGCATGGATGATTCCTGGTCACACAACAACAAACACATCAGTGGCATAGTAGTGCTTGTGTCCCATAGCAACATAGATTGGGTGAGGCAAACAGTGCAGTGCAAATAAAACATACCTTTGGCCATGTGCATACAAACATCACCCATGGGGGCTCACATTGTCAACATTCACAAATAACACAATGACAGAAGTGACCATCATAATGCAGACCCACATATCTGCACCAATGGACACACAAATGTAGATATCCTAGGGAGACTGTAGATGTCAGGTGAACAAATACCATACCATGGCAGCAATGGGACATACAAACCATGATTATTGTGCTGACTGATGACCTAGGAGTCCCAGGGACAGCAGGGGAAAGCCACCAAACAACATACAGCCAATGGCACACTCAAGATATGTCAATGCAGTGGTGCAAATGCACAAACAGGCAGACCCACACTGCATATCAAACACAACAGGTGATGGGGGTGTGTGCCAGTGTCCCGAGGCAACCACACAACACATGAGGAGGCCTGAATTCCAATTACACAGATGTGTATACAGTGCCATACAAAAGTAACTCATGGATCGGATTCCCCTATGTGGGCAAAGAGGCATTGTTAGATGAGAGGGAGCCCAAATTACACATGTCACACAAGCTAGTAGGAACAGCAACTAACACAGCAAGAGACAGACCCACCACAGCACAACCCCCAGGGACCCCACATTGTGGTGACACTACCCTGCATGATAATCCCACTGTGATGACAAAGGTAGATGTCATTCCCACTGTGAACCACAGCCATGTGTCCTGAGGAACAAACTACCATCACACCTACACAAGCACAAATCAAACAGCACGGCCTGCCAGCCATGGCCAATATGGAGGTAGGGGCATGCCGTGCAACAACTCACATTTGCACACACTCAACACCACACACCTTGATCTCCACCAATGTGCAGCAGTGAAGCTCACATGGACTGGTGACATTGCACATGCACCCATGACAATCCCAGGGGTGGTGGGGGGAACTAAGGTGCAGAAACCCATCACACATGGCCAGTCAACAAGACTCGTGAATGTCTGGCACACTGCACACTACGCAGTACATGGGCATGACGTGAAATCCAACACAATCAATGGGATCCTGGCCATAGTCACACACCAATGAAGAAGACAAGGTGACACACAAAGAACACACGTACACAACTTCCAACATTGCAGCTCTGACCCTGAGGAGTGGCAGCAGTCACACACACAACGTGTCACAATCACTGAAAGCTACCATAGACTGTAAATTACATGACATGGGTAACCAACAAGTGCCAAGGGGAATCCTGAATGTGTCCCATCTGCGTTTGCCCACATCCCCAGCCCTGACAACAAAGACAACCTGGGATGACAACCTGATGAACCTTAGTTAGCCATGCACCCACATCCCGGAGTAACCAGGTCCAAGATGCTTGATGAACACAGAACAACTCAGCAAGCATCAGAAACAGGAACATCCGTAGGGACACAGCCTGTGTAGGAAAAGGGAAGGGTACACGCACAGACATGCTTACACAACACAAAACACGGGCCCAGGCAATGTCACGGGATTACAACACTGCCATGAGGGCACTCCACTGCTGTGGAAGGTCCGCTGTGCCAAGCCTTGTCTGTGCACGACTCAAACATGTCGGCAGAACACTCGGTCAGTGAGTCAACAACTACAACACACTGAAGGCTCTGCTCACATCAGCCTGGGTACGGGAGTGTCACGTCAGTCATCTGCATACACCCAAAACACGTGTCAAGCAAGGTGCACTGTATACACTGATGAGTCCTTCAACATTGGTGTGCTAAACTGCATCTCCAGTGGAGATGGGCACACAGTCAGGGAAATAGGAACATTGAACAGTGGTAAGCCCACCAGATGTGCATCAGTGTAAGACAAAGATGTTAATTTACAAATGCAAAACGTACATCCCTGTGTCATATGCTGAACATCACACCCTCAGACTGCAGCAGAGGATGCCATAGATCCAGACTACAACAGGACACACATCCCATGGACCACATGGAGTCCATCACTGCAACACTTCATTTCCCTGATCTGAACACTATTACAACTGCAAATGCATGATGATAACCATGTACATCATGTACATCAAAAGAAAAACCACAAGTAAACAAAAATATGCTTTATTCAGCAAATGTCACTAAAAAATCAGAAGTCCAAATTAAACTAAGGCCAATGGCCAGTCCAAATACACAGTCCCAACAGGGTGATATGTGACAACTTGTCACCCATTGCTTGCCTGCACTGGTAGGGACAGGGGACATCCCCCTTGGAGGGGCATACAAGGGGCAGGCCAGGCACCGCAGGGACAGGATCAGGGGATGCCAGAGTGAGGCAGTGAAGGGGTGGTGGGTGCAGGAGTGTCACCAGCAACTGCAGTGGAGGTGTCTAACTCAGGGGGGGCCGGCACCACTGCAGTGCCCGAGTCAGTCGGGGTGGTTGTGGACTCCACTGCAGTGCATGCCTCCAAGGGAGTGGAAGGGGGGCAGATGAGGTGGGCAGGACAGAGGGGGGGACCCGGTCTCCACACCAGTGGCACAGACAGGCTGAGCGTCTGGGTTGGGGTTGGAAGAGCAAGTGGCAGGGGGAGGGCCTAAGCAGTTTGGGGATGCGGTATCGGTGTGTGGGGGAACCTGGGGCAGGGTGTGGCGGTGGAACCTGTGGAGTGGTGGCCTGGGGGATGGAGGAGAGAGACTGGGTGGTGGAGCTGCGTGGTGGTGGTGGTGGGGTCTTGCCCTTCCTGGTCCGGGGGGACTTCCGAATGGGGTCCTCAGTCTGTCTGCGCCTGGGGGAGGGTGTCCGGGGGCGAGGGGCACTCCCCTCTGTGTGGGTGGACTTCCTCTTCCCCGGTATGCCGGATCTTCAGGATCGGAGGGGAAGAGGCCGAGGTCACATAGGAAGACCTGCTGTGTAGGTGGGGTTGCAGGTGAGGCAAGGGAAGGGGTCTTGGAGGGAGAGGATTTGGAGGACTGCGAAGTGACTGTGGATGCCTGTGTGTGTGTCTGTTCCCCATCCCCTGTGTGTGTGGTATCTGTCCCCTGAGGATGCTTGTGTGCACATCTTGCCTTTCTTTTGGGTGTGTCTGTGCTGCTCGTGTCTGTGTGCTTGGGTGAATGTGCAGGTGTGCATGTGCTTTGGACAGGTAGGGTGCCAGGAAGTGTGGATGGGGCAGAGGTAGGAGGTGGGAGGGACTGCTGGAGGAGGGACACTGCTGCCATCAGGGAGGAGTCCATGGACTTATTGCTCCTCTGTAGGGCAGACATACCCGTTGAGATGCCCTCCATGAACGACACCAGCTGTGTCAACAGAGTGGTGTGTGCATGGAGGACACTCAGCATTGCTGTCTGCCCTACATGGAGCTGCCGAAGTAGGTACACAGACCCCTCACTCAGGGCAGCAGGGAACACAGGGGCAGGGGGTGCGGTGCCTGGCACGAAGGAGACACGCTCCCGAACACGGGAGCCTCCACGGACGTCTGGAATTGGAGCCAATGGGAGGGCGGTGCTGGTGGTGGTGGTGGCGGGGCCAGACAGACTAGCGGGGGTGTGGTGGCTGCTGACACCCGCCTCCACAAGGGAGTCATCTTCCGAGCTGCTGTGGTCCTCAGCTGAGGTGGATGGTGCTGAGGACTCCTCGGTGTGGCTCCCCTCGCCCTCCGTGCCACTGGGTCCCTCTGACCACTCGTCGGATGCTGACCCAGTCTGGCTCCGCTGCTCCTCCTGGTCCATGGAGCTGTCCCCTCCTGTGGCCGTGGATGTATCTGCAAACAATTAGGGAAACAGACAAACATCAGTCACCTGCACTGACCGCACACACCACAGTAAGTACTGCACTTACAGAGCCAGCCCTGGCATCCTTAGTAGAACATTGCCAAAACTCCTCACACAGATTTGGAGAAGCCAATTGTCAGTCTGATGGTCAACCATGGGACTCACACCCCTCCTGCCCTTGCACCCATCTGTCTGGTGCCTGTCTGATGGTAAGACCCCAGTGTGGACACATGCACCACCTACACAGTTGTTGGACATTGCAGGGAATACAGTGAAGTATGTGAACATGCACACATCACATCTCTTGCCACTGAGTCAGTGCAGGTGTCCGGAGAAAGGGATGGCCAGAGTCTAAATAGAAATGCATGTGATGCATACCAGCACCAGACACCATGATGCACCCATGTCCGGATAGTCCATGCCACAATGGGGTGCATGTTGCACATGTCACTCCCCTGCAGGATCACTCTTAGGAAGTTTAATCCCATGACACAGGCATGCCTGCAAAGTCATACATCACTGTCTCCAGTCACATGGCCATGGCAGCCTGCCAACAACAGTCTGCACTGTGTCACAATCCTAGGACATGGGAATGCAAGTTATGTAACTGACAAGTGCACATGTCCATCCCCCACACACCACATCATCTGAACTAATATTTGTCCACGTCATGCCAATTGGACATATGGGGGACATGAAACACAACTCCCAGAACCTGAGCACCTCACAGTGTGCTGTGAATGAATAACAGCTGCCTGAAAGTCACAGTCGCATACACCTGTGTGCACAGTCAAGTGATCAAACATCTATAAGTCACAGAAGTATCGTCTCACATGGTCACATCTCAGATCGCATGCTGAACCCTAACCGACAAACATACCAGTAGTCCTGACAACGAAGCCACAGCACACTGACACAGAGGCAGACACCTGAGGGAACATGTCACTGATCACAACATGTCAGATGATCCACGGGAGTGGGAGTACAGAGTCTATTGTATGCCCTGGAGTAGGCATGACTGTCCAGCTCCACCTGTAAGAGGGATGAGTCCTGGACAGTAGGCAGGTGTCTAAGCATGTGTGACACACTTGATATACATACTCCTGAGGCCCAAACATTGTTCCCACCCACAGCATGGGGGTGTGCCAAATACCCCAGGGACATGTGGTGAATCAGATCAGCAAGTGGACCACATATCAAAGTTACACCCAGATTACATGTCAGGACTTGGGCATTGTGTGAGCAATTGACCCACCCATGAATACCACAACATAGTCACCGGAACAAATGCTGTCCCCCACCTTGAGCAAAGTAAAATGCAATGACACAGTCCCCAAGTGACACAATTTCCTGACTGTCAGGGCCACACATATGCGTATCAGATGAGGAGTGGGCATGTCACAATAGAGGGACATGGGTCCTGGACCACAAGACTGATGTACTGTGGAAGTTTAACCAGGCCAGAGGAGGGCACATAGCATGTCAGACAAAGTGCACAGTGCTGTCATGGACTCACCCCCTCCTTGCTGCTGTCTGGCCTTCAGCTGCCCATCCAGGTCAGGGAAGACCACCGCCAGGATCCTGAGCATGTGGGGGGTCAGGGTCCGGTGTCCGCCCCTCCTGCGAGGTGGCGACAGCTTCAGCTGGACCCTTGCGATCCTCCGGGTCCAGCCTCGAAGGTCCAGTTGCGGATCCGGCGCTTGTAGTCCCCCACGGATCTTACTGCCCGGGCGATGGTCAGCCAGATTTTCTGCTTCTGGTGGGCATCAACCAGTGAGGATGACAAAGTGAAAATGCCATTACTACACATGCAACATATCCATGCATCACACAGTTGGATATACATGTTTCAATCACTGGGGCACATGATGTACACAGGCAGTGCAACGATGGCTATGAACAGTTTGCCAGCAGTTACTACATGGTATCATTGCATGGAAAGTAAACCTTGTTGGAATGCACTGTTACTGCACTGTACCTGTTCAGTGCATGTAACTACACACTTTGGGGGCTCAGAACTACTCAGTGAGCATGCTAGCCAGTGGTTGTGCACACTGTAAGTCCTGCTAGTCAGACAACATGCAAAATTAGTAAGGCAGTGGACAGCACACTCACCTGCTCCCCTGGTGTCCCATACAGCTTGCTGTACTGTGGAAGGAGGCTGTCCAGCAGGGCTTGGTTCTCCTCAAGGCTGAAGGCTGGGGCTCTCTCCACAGTACGTGCCATTGCAGTAGCCAGAGGATGCAGAGACAGCAGCAGTGTTGGTGGCAGATGTCGTCCTGGAGCATGTAGTGCAGGCAAGTGAGCTCTCAGGGGAACAGCCAGCATTATATGTGTGCTGCAGAGGCAGATACTGTCCCATGTGTCCAAAGTGATAGGTCCAAGTCGTTTGCATCTTCTGAATCTGACCAATCCATGGAATAGCAGCACTAATACACGCCCACAGCATCCTTCAAAAATCCAAGTTCATGACACCCATGATTTTGCAACATTGTTGTGGCTGGCCAACTGAATTCACTGCATCAGACTCGTTGAAGCTTCGAATACGCGTCCGTTGCCATGCCAGGCCCCAGCCAACGCGTGCGCACCGTTCGATCCATTGCTGTACAACGCGTATTTCGGGATACAACGCGTACCCGCTCACAACAGATGCAATGGGCCGGCCGGGCACACCGATCGGTCCATTGCTGTACAACGCGTACCCGCTCACAACAGATGCAATGGGCCGGCCGGGCACACTGATCGGTCCATTGCTGTACAACGCGTATTACGGGATACAACGCGTACCCGCTCACAACAGATGCAATGGGCCGGCTGGGCACACCGATCGGTCCATTGCTGTACAACGCGTATTACGGGATACAACGCGTACCCGCTCACAACAGATGCAATGGGCCGGCCGGGCACACCGATCGGTCCATTGCTGTACAACGCGTACCTGTACAGGTCAGTCGCATATGTCACCATGCTTGTCACTGGTGAACGTATGCCAGCCACATATACCTGCCAGAGACCCAGGGGCACACCTACAACACCACACCCAGTCCACACTGTTTCCTAAGGCATGTAAGGCTGCATTACCTTTTCTGTGTATGGGGGTTAACATGTGGTTTCTGTGGTGGCACTTGTGGGCAGCCACACCCAGGCTGTGCATGTGTTAATGGGGACAGGGTCCTTTGTGTGTTGTGCACATGACCACTGTGATGTGCAACAGTTCATTTCGGAGCATGTGGCATGGTCACATTTCCAGGTTGTGTATGTGTGTGACATGTCACATACCCCCAGGGTCCCATGGGGGAAGGCATGTACGTCACAGGGTGACCCATTGCCACAATAGTGATGTCCCTCCACAGTCTATGTGTGCATGTTGTGTTTCCGATGTCTCTGATTCCATGTGCACGATGGGAGACAGTCTCCACATCAACGTTGTTTGTGCATGGACTTTGATGTTGTGCGTCACTGGCGTCCATGTCTGTCCTGCGTAGGCGACAGGGGCCACTACCTGTGGGAGTCATGTTTGTTTTTCTGATGTGTACATGATACGCCATGTCATGCCAGTGTCCATGTGGCAAGACAGTGTCACTGGGAATCTACCTGTCGATGAGCTGTGATGCCTGTGGCGCATCTGTCTAGACATGTCACTGTGGTGTGTGTGTGGAACGTGACAGCAGTAAATGGGTACTGTGACACAGCCTAATGGTTTCCCATAGCACAACCTGGAACCTGTTGTCCACACATGTTGTACTGAGAAGTTAGATGATGGCCATGTAGGTGCGAGTTATGTCCGAACAGAACGGCACACACATCAAGTACTTGTGTCTCGTAATGATGTATCATGTGAAATTGAGTATGGTGAATGGCACATATGTGGGGTGACTGACAATCTTTCTTTCCTCAACCTATGCACTGCAGGGCTCCAGCTGTCCATAGACCATTCCCTGACCTGGCAACGATGGTGGAACGTGACAGCATCCGACGGTACCGCTTCACCAGGCAGCTGATTGAGGATTTGGCAGTGCGCTTGGCACCACATTTGCAACATGGCCGGCCGTACCCTACGGCGCTGACCCCCAAGGTGAAGGTAATGGCAGCCCTACACTTCTTTGCCACCGGCACCTTTCATCACACTGTGGCGACTGCCGGTGGGATGTCACAGACTATGTTCAGCCGTGTGCTTCGCGATGTTTTGGAGGCAATGTTGAGATGCCTGAACCAGTACATCTATTTCCCTACACGTCAACAACTCACTGACGTCAAGAGTGACTTCTATGCCCTGGGGAGGATGCCACATGTCATTGGCTCCATTGATGGGACACATGTGGCATTGGTACCACCACAGGCACATGAGCAGGCATACCGGAACCAGAAACATTACCATTCGATCAATGCTCTGGTGGTATGTCTTGCAGATATGACCATCACACATGTGTGTGCCCATTTCCCTGGTTCAGCACACGATGCCTACGTGATGAGGAGTAGTCGCATCCTGAGGATGATGTCACAGATGCAGAACCAGCGTACCTGGCTTGTCGGTGTGTACTGACTTTGTACCATTGTGTGTGTTCTGCTCTGTAGTATACCGCCCACTTTTCCAACTCAGCTAATGTGAACTTGTCTGTCCGTAGGTGACTCCGGATACCCCAACATGCCGTGGTTGCTTGACACCCCTCAGGAACCCTGTGACACCAGCCCAGATGCACTACAATGAGGCACATGGTCGGACCAGGAGAGTGATTGAGCGGACCTTTGGTCTCCTGAAGAGCCGCTTCCGCTGCCTGGACAAGACAGGAGGGACCCTCCCATATGCCCCAGCAAAGGTGTGCAAGATTGTCATCGTCTGCTGCATGCTACACAACCTGGCAGTGCGGAAGGAGTTGCCTCTCATCCTGGATGACGATGACCAATGTCCGCCACCTGTGGAGGATCCTGGCCTGGACCACGATGCCAGTGATGATGATGATGATGATGGTGATGTCCGCACACAGCTCATCACCAACTTCTTCAGCTGAATGTGAGTATCCAGGGAGATGTAATGTGAATGATGTGAGTTTGCATGATATGTGTGGGTGGTGCTCTGGTGCTGTTTGAGTGTGGCCATGTGCTACTTGACTGGATGCGTGCAGCAATGTGTCCTTACAGGTAGTCTGTACTCCCCAACAGTTTTGACATGCTAACTTGGTTTTGTGTAGTTGTCTTGTGACATGTATTGGGCAAGAGTATTGCCGTTCTGTCCTGTTCTTCAGTGGTTTTAACTGTGTGTCATGTCTGTCCTTCACAGGGTGCTTACTGAGTACTTTGGTCAACTTGGATCCCCCGACACCATGATTCAGCTTTCAGGGTGGCAGCAGTAGTTTCCCTACAGGTGATGTGCCACACACCCCTGGACTTCATATCTTCTGCACTTGTTGACTGTGTGGCCACTGCCACGTGGGATTACCTTGCATTTGTAGTGGAAAGAACATGTTGCAAATGTGTAATAAACCTGTGCTTCACTTTGGGATGTGCGTTGTCTGTGGTCGCACATCTGACTGACATTTGCTTACGGCACCTGTGGGCTAGTTGACACAAACTCTGAATAGGTGTGGTGTCTGTGCATTCCACAGTATTTCCTGGCAACATCACTGTAGGCGATGAGTCCGATGGCCCTGGTGTCTCTGTGTTGTGCAGCCCTAGTGGTGTGTCTCCCTCATATGTGTCACGTCACCATGACTCACATGACGGTGTTGTACTTGCTGTATCAGTTAGCATACACAGTGTAATTTAGCAGATCATCATCACCATAACAGTATCCACATTTGAATAACAACAGAGGCAAGTATGGTGTACTAGTGATTTTATTTACAGAAATGTGTGTGTGTATAGTGCACAGGATGGTGGGTGCTGTACATTGTGATTGTGATTCAAAGTTCCCAGATGAGTTGGAAGTCTTGGTAGCAGAAATGTCCTGAGTGTAGTCCACAGTCATATGATACATTAGTCCAACTTGAACTCCCCATGTCATGTGGGAGAGTTGTGTTGCATTCGACAGGGTGAAAAGTTTGCACACAAAGGAGAATTTCAGGAACAGGTGTTGGCTTCCTGGGGGATGTACGTGGCCATCAACCTCTCAGTTTTCCTTCCTCGGACGACCCCTCTTCTTTGGGGGGGGGACCCTCACGTGCAGGCTGCTGCGGTGCAGGGGAGTCTCCACCAGAGTCCTCCTCCCTCCCTGTGGCGGTGTCAGTTGTTGCAGCACCAGATGTTGTGAGCACACAGGGAGGTGTGGCCATGTTGGTGCTAATCTGGCGGAGGCATGTCAATATGTCCCTATGCACCGCTGTGAGTTCTTGCAATGTGTCCCACTTGGACTCCATGCGAGACATGTGTGTCTCCACACGGGACATGTGGGAGTCCAAGCGGGCATGATGGGCAGCCTGCTGCTGTTGTATGTCCTTGAGGATCCCCACTACCTGTCTGACCTCTCCGGTGCTATCCTGGTACGCATCAGCAATGCGTGCCAGTTGTGGGTCATCATGCAGTCCAGACCCCTCTGCAAGCAGCGACCTATGTCTACCACCCCTCCCACCACCCCTGGCGACACGTGCAGGACCTGCGGTGCCACGCACAGGTGACCCAAGGCCCCCTTGGGGGTTGTTAGTGGTGTTGTTGTCCGTTGCTCCACGGTGGGCCTTGGGCCCTGTGCTGTTATCATCGGTGGTCCTTGGTCTGTCCGTGTCTGCGGGGGTGGTCTGTGTGTTGGCAGTTGTTGGAGGGGTGGGTGCAGGGGGTGCAGATGTTGGTCCTGCTGGTGCTGCATGATGACTCACACCAGAGGTGCCAGGTAGGTCTTCGCCATCCGAGGAGGGCAGAGGCTGTTCCACACCAGTGAGCTCAGTGTCCCCCGGAGCCTGGGACAGGGACTCCTCCTCGCCTGCTTCTGTGTCCCCATCATCATCACCTGTATTTGGATAAGACACACATTGTATGTTATGTTTCTACAGGCATCAATGGTTCACAAACCTGACAGTTGTGACTGTACCTCTGGATGCGTGCATGTACATTGCATTGTCCTAAGTTGTCACAGTAAGAGGTTGATATTGGTGTAGCACATTGTCCTGCATACCTGGGGCATTTCAATGTGAATGTTGAGGTGTGTGCATGGCCAGCATTGGTTGTATTTGGTGGACATCCGGCCATCCTTCTCCACCTAGCCCAGTTATCCCACCATGAAGCATGCCACCCTTGCAGTGGGTTCAGGTTGACTCTCAGGATGTCATTCAGTGGTGTTCTGCTGTTTGTTGGTGCACAGTTCCCAGCAGGGCCTTGTGCTCCCCACAGCAGTACCCAGGGTCAGCCATCTTGTCAGTCCTTATCCACTCCCTGTGATGTGAGCATGGTTCAGAGTGGTGTTGATGGGCCAATTGTGTGGGTGAGCAATATCTGTGACTACAACTCCATCATGCTATTTCCTACACCCCCCTTCCCAGCATGCCCGTACTTCCTTCCTTTTGACTCTGCATCCCTGTGGGGTAGTGTGCCTGTGCTGAAAGGAAGGCTGACAGTGTTGTCCTTGCGTTTGTTTGGCTACAAGTCCAAAGAGTGTCCCTGTGCTTCACACAGCATTACTGAGGGTGGTGGTTCTTTGTGGGATCTTCATTTGGTGTGTGAGGCATTGCATTCTCCCAGGTAGATTATGTGGAGTTTGTGTTGAGGGGGTGTGTGAGGAGAGCTGCTTGTAACTATGGTCAGTGCTGTCAGTCCTCCTTCCCACCCAGCCAGATATCCCACCATGCAACGTGCTTGCATTGCAGGGAGTGCAAGTTGGCTTTCAGGATGTCAGGCAGTGGTGTTCTGCTGTTTGTTGGTGCACAGTTCCCAGCAGGGCCTTGTGCTCCCCACAGCAGTACCCAGTGTCAGCCATCTTGTCAGTCCTTATTCACTCCCTGTGATGTGAGCATGGTTCAGAGTGGTGTTGATGGGCCAATTGTAAGGGTGAGCAATATCTGTGACTACAACTCCCATCATGCTATTGCCTACACCCCCCTTCCCAGCATGCCCGTACTTCCTTCCTTTTGACTCTGCTTCCCTGTGGGGTAGTGTGCCTGTGCTGACAGGAAGGCTGACAGTGTTGTCCTTGCGTTTGTTTGGCTACAAGTCCCAAGAGTGTCCCTGTGCTTCACACAGCATTACCCAGGGTGGTGGTTCTTTGTGGGATCTTCATTTGGTGTGTGAGGCATTGCATTCTCCCAGGTAGGTTATGTGGAGTTTGTGTTGAGGGGGTGTGTGAGGAGAGCTGCTTGTAACTATGGTCAGTGCTGTCAGTCCTCCTTCCCACCCAGCCAGATATCCCACCATGCAACGTGCTTGCATTGCAGGGAGTGCAAGTTGGCTTTCAGGATGTCAGGCAGTGGTGTTCTGCTGTTTGTTGGTGCACAGTTCCCAGCAGGGCCTTGTGCTCCCCACAGCAGTACCCAGTGTCAGCCATCTTGTCAGTCCTTATCCACTGCCTGTGATGTGAGCATGGTTCAGAGTGGTGTAGATGGGCGAATTGTGTGGGTGAGCAATATCTGTGACTACAACTCCCAACATGCTATTGCCTACACCCCCCTTCCCAGCATGCCCATACTTCCTTCCTTTTGAGTGGACTTCACTGTGTGTGAGTGTGACAGCAATGGCAAGATGGCTGACAGTGTGGTCCTGTTGTTTGTTGGTGCACAGTTCCCAGCAGGGCCTTGTGCTCCCTACAGCAGTACCCAGTGTCAGCCATCTTGTCAGTCCTTATCCACTCCCTGTGATGTGAGCATGGTTCAGAGTGGTGTTGATGGGCCAATTGTGAGGGTGAGCAATATCTGTGACTACAACTCCCATCATGCTATTCCCTACACCCCCCTTCCCAGCATGCCCGTACTTCCTTCCTTTTGACTCTGCTTCCCTGTGGGGTAGTGTGCCTGTGCTGACAGGAAGGCTGACAGTGTTGTCCTTGCATTTGTTTGGCTACAAGTCCCAAGAGTGTCCCTGTGCTTCACACAGAATTACCCAGGGTGGGGGTTCTTTGTGGGATCTTCATTTGGTGTGTGAGGCATTGCATTCTCCCAGGTGGGTTATGTGGAGTTTGTGTTGAGGGGGTGTGTGAGGAGAGCTGCTTGTAACTATGGTCAGTGCTGTCAGTCCTCCTTCCCACCCAGCCAGATATCCCACCATGCAACGTTCTTGCATTGCAGGGAGTGCAAGTTGGCTTTCAGGATGTCAGGCAGTGGTGTTCTGCTGTTTGTTGGTGCACAGTTCCCAGCAGGGCCTTGTGCTCCCCACAGCAGTACCCAGTGTCAGCCATCTTGTCAGTCCTTATCCACTCCCTGTGATGTGAGCATGGTTCAGAGTGGTGTTGATGGGCCAATTGTGTGGGTGAGCATTATCTGTGACTACAACTCCCATCATGCTTTTGCCTACACCCCCTTCCCAGCATGCCCATACTTCCTTCCTTTTGAGTGGACTTCACTGTGTGTGAGTGTGACAGCAATGGCAAGATGGCTGACAGTGTGGTCCTGTTGTTTGTTGGTGCCCAGTTCCCAGCAGGGCCTTGTGCTCCCCACAGCAGTACCCAGTGTCAGCCATATTGTCAGTCCTTTTCCACTCCCTGTGTTGTGAGCATGGTTCAGAGTGGTGTTGATGGTCCAAATGTGAGGCTGCCCATTATCTGTTACTACGAGTCCCTTCATGCTCTTGGCTACACTGACTTCACCAGCATACACAGGATTCCTTCCTTTCTGTGAGCTTCCCTGTGAGGTGGTGTTCTAGTGGTGGCTAAATATCTGACAGCTCTATTTGGTATTGGGTTTGTACATGTCATGACACAGTTACATATCACTATGACATGGCATGTATTGTGTTTATCTGACTAACATACACTTCTTGGATGATTATCTTTTGGTTGCTGTTGATTTGCTAGGGGTGCATGGTTTGACTATCCCCTTGACAGTGATGTGTGTGTATTGGCACACAATATTGTGTATATTAGTTGTGTACTCACCAGGCTCTGGGATGTTTGTTAGTCCATATACGCTCACTGGTGGTAGGATGGCCTGCACCTTCTCCTCCCAGGGCCTGAGGTATACTGGTTTGGCAGGAGGGCCACTGCTGGTGTGCTGGCTCAGGAGGTAATCCTTCTTCAGTAGGTCCCTGACCCTCCTCTCCTGCGCACATCATACCACCTGTTCTGGATGTCTTCCTTTGTGCGCAAACATGGTGATTGTGCGTTCACCCTGTCGACGATCCTCGCCCACATCTTGGTTTTCTGTGCCATGGGGGTCTGTTGGACCAATGTGCCAAACAACTGTGGCTCTACCCTCAGGATCTCGTCTACCATGACTTCCAATTCACTATCTAGGAACTTTGGATTCTTCTTTAGGGGCATGGTGATGGGTGGTGGTGGTGATTGATGTGTGTGTGTGCGCAGGTGAGGGTGTGTGTGTGTAGGTTTTGCTGTGTGTGTGTGAGGGTGCTATTTGTTGAGGTGCTAATGGTGTGTGGCTTTTGTGTTGGATGAGCTGTGTGTGTGTCTGCTGTCTGCTGGTGTTCTGTGCTGGCAGGTCAGTGGAATTTGCAAAGGATCATGGTAGGGATTTGTGGCCTTTATGTAGGTGGAGTTGGGGGTGTGTTCTTGTTCCATTTCCCCCCCCCTGTATTTATTGGCTTTGTCATTGCTTGTTTGGCCCTCTTTTTTTGTATTTTTTCATTGGTGATTATTGTGCATGTAGGAGTCGTTCTTCTGACCGAGTAGGACGTTGCAGTTATCTCGTGCGTGCCTCTCCGAGTCGTTCCCGCTGTGTTTCAGCTCAGTTTCATATGCGGCGTACGCGTCGGTCGCGGAATATTGTGTTTGTTCGGCTGGGTTTTGTATGTGTGTCGGTCGTACGGCTTGGGCTCCGTGCGAATCAGTCTGATTTGGCACCCATTGCATCGTACTGCGCGGGTCGGAGTTCGCGGGTACGTTTCGTTCGGGTTGATTCCTGGTGCGTGTGGGTCGGTTCGATTTGCGTGGTTTCCCGGCCGGATAGCTTGTTTCCGTCCGGGTCGGTCGTTCGCCTTGAGTTCCGTACGAGTCGGTCGTGATTCACATGCATTTCATCGTACTTCCCAGGTCGGGCAACGCCGATACGTGTCGGTCGGACTATGATCCCGTACCGAGTCGGTCGGTATTTTTTCCGGTCCGAATCGGATTCGGCCCCATAGTCTTACTGCTTCATTGTGCACCCTTTTGAAATCTGGCGATAATGTTTTTATGAAGCCTGTGTATTTTATGTTACAGTAGTCCAGTGTGGCCATGACTAGCGCACATTTAATGTCCATAGGCTTTCATTGGCTATTGGAAGGAAGTTGAAATCTGAGTCAAATGTGAACCCCAATTTACTAACCTTCTGTGATCATGTGGATGGGGCAAACAGTTTGATGGCAAGTTTAAAAAAGGTGACTTTGAGATCTTCCTTCCAATAATATTTTTTTTTGCACTTGATCTACTCAGGCATTTTTAGCTTCCCTTCATTAAAACATATCATGGTCTAAGCATCCCTAATACTAATTTGCTTCCCTGATTGCTTCTCTGGGTGGATATGAATCTGGGTGTCATCCACATATATCTCAGATGGCTCCTGATGATCGTTTAGTACTTCTGCCAATGGATGCATGTTGATTTTGAGGAAGAAGGGAAGAGAAAAGTTCCTTGGCTGACTGTTTTACACTGTTCATGAGGATGAGACAGATGAACCTCTGGATACTTGTTGACATGTTCAACCTTATGAAGAAATAAGCAAATCCATCCAAGGGCAATCCTACATACATACCATCACCTATTCTGTTAGCCTCCTTTGCAGGATGATATGGTCAAGCATGTTGTAGACATATGAAAGATCAAGAAAATGGAATTACCACTGTGTCCATGACCCATTTCTTAGGGATTGTTAGCAACCCAGAAATCACATTTCGGTGGGGGGCACTTCTATTTGTAATAGCTGAACATGCCACATATGCTTTTGACGTTAAATCAAAGAGGGGGACGGAAGAGCAGGTTATTTAAAGAGGTCCTACTCCTATGCTCCTCCAAGTACTCATGTATAACACGGGAAGGAGATCATTCCTCTATTAAGCCGGTGCACTGGGGGTGCTACCTGGCCGGGGATTAAGTCGCTGGGAGATCTGAATTTCAGATCATAATGCCCTCACACACCTGTTAGGGTGTCATGCTTCATCATAGGGCGCTCCTCGTCAGACCGGCGCTGCAATGTCTGATGGGCCTGGTGGCTTCTTTGGTGGAGTTCTTTAGATCTGAGGAAGCCATATGTGGTGGGTGCACGTGGGCAAAATGCAGTGAATTGTAATGTGAAAAGGGTGGCTTAAAATAGGCACCGGAACCCAGAAATTTCTTTAATTCAATATGGGTCCAGGACTAGGTAAAAACAGTGGCGCTATCTTGTGGTTCCTAGGTACCAGGATAGCTTTATAGGTGCATGGTCGACATGTTTCGTGCCATTCAGGCCCAACCGTCGGGCGGCGCTTCTTCAGGACCTTAATAAACAAAAATGCCCCCTAGTGGGGCGGGGGGACTCCCCGAGAGTCGAGGATGTCCGAATGAAGTGTAGCTGGTCCCCAATGAGTGACCAGTATGATATCTCCACCTCAATGGTTGGAGTACACTACTTCATAGGCGAAGGGGAGGAACCCGACCACTGTAGGGAATACTTGGAAGAAGAATCGGGCAGTGCCGTCTCACCTCCACAGCTCCCCCGCAGTTGAGTGAGGGGTCGAATGGTAAGCTCAAAGAGTAGCATTCAAGACAGTTTTAGGGTCGAGCTTTTCCAATATAGCATGCTGAACAGCTTTCTTAAGCGTATTGATGAAACGTTCGACAAAGCCGTTAGCCTGTGGCCAAAGAGGGGTTCTCTTCTTTTGCTTCACATTAGGATGACTGAGAAAGTCTATGAATTCTTGACTATTGAAAGGTGGGGCGTTGTCAGATTTCAAGATCGCAGGAACACCCCATGTCGCGAAGATGCCGCTATCGATGACTCTTTCTTGAGTGATAGATGAGAGATCTTCTATTAATAGGAAATGGGAGTTCTCATCAACAAGCACCATCAGGTGATGTCCGTTGTGGTATTCAGACAGAATATCGAGTTGGAAATGTCGACTTACACAAATATCGAGTTGGAAATATCGTGACATAGAAAAATCAACAGCAAGAATATCGTGGTCAAGAGTATCGAATTTAAGGTAAGAAATGTTGTTTTTAAAAATATAGAAGTCATTAATATCATTTGCAAAAATATAGTTGTTTAAAATATCGATTTTTAATTAGTGTTATGTATTTTAGTTTATATTTTACATGTGTGTGATGTATTTTTTTGTATAAGTATTGTTTATGTTTTTTAATATATGTGTTACATTTTTAGTAGTTATCAACTTTTTTTAAAATAAAATGTGTTTTTAGTTCTGTAGCGGGTTGTGGGTTTATAGGGGAATAGAGTGGGAAGTCATTTAATTATAATAAATTAATGATTCGTTTTCATTTATTAATATTTATTCAATTGAGATTTTATAGTGTTGATTGTGGGAAGTAATTTATTTGTAATTATTTATTAATTGGCTGTTACTTAATATTAACTAATTAATTGATAATTAATTATGGTAATTGTGTAATTTTTTTAGGTGCAAGTTGTCGGGTTTTTAGGGGTAAACGGTGGGAAGTAATTTATTTTTGTTTAATTAATAATTAGTTGTTAATTTATATTAATTAATTGATTGAAAATTAATTATGGAAATTGTGTAATTAATTTCAGGTGTGGGTTGTGGGGTTTATAGGGGTAAAGGGTGGAAGTAATTTATGTTGAATTAATTAATAATTAGTTGTTAATTTATATCAATTAATTGATTGTAAATTAATTATGGAATTGTGTAATTAATTTTAGGTGAGGGTTGTGGGGTTTATAGGGGTAAAGGGTAGGAAGTAATTTATGTTTCATTAATTAATAATTAGTTCTTAATTAATATTAATTAATTAATTGAAAATTAATTATGGACATTGTGTAATTAATTTTAGTTGTGGGTTCTGGGGTTTATAGGGGTAAAGGGTGGGAAGTATTTATGTTTAATTAATTCATAATTAGTTGATCATTAATATTAATTAATTAATTGATATTTAATTAGGGTAATTGGCTTTTCGGCCGATTGCTGCGGAGGGACGCGGCTCCTCCCCTTAGCCGCCTCATTTCCGGGGGCTGTATCTCCTATTTAGAGGCATGCTGATCCGGACGCGCAGCGGGCGCGCCACTGGCGCGCCAAAGGCAAGCCCGTCTGCGCCCGTCCGCATCCGGCCTGGGCCAGGGGCTAGAACCCCTGTATCTCCCCCCCTAACAAAGTATATTTACAATACAGAAGAGCTGCTTCAATTAAAGGGATCTATCACAAATAAGTGTCTTCATACTATCAACCCCGAATGTAATCTTATCAAGTGCGCACACTGTTCTTTTAAACTGTCACTACCCCTTCATTCTAATATCATTTCCCCTAAATCTTATAAAATGTTCCTTCTTAACTGTAGGTCGCTGCCTAAGCATGCAACAGAAATCTCCATTCTTCTGGAAGAGGAAGGGCCAGAGGTGCTGTTTTTAACAGAAACCTGGCTCACTTCAGGATCTGACCCCGATCTTGTTCAAGCTCTTCCGCCGGGTTACAATATTCAGAGGCTAGATCGGACCTCAGGTAGGGGTGGCGGGATCGCCATTATCTTTAAAATCACCTGACCTGTCGTACTGCCGGCAGCCCCTTACCAGATTGTGAAAACCTTGCATTTGCCATTGGGTTTTCACCCACGCTCACCATGTCGGGGGTCTTAATCTATCGGACCCCTGGGTCCTTGGGACAATTCTGCAAAGCTACACCTGATATAGCCGCTAACTTGGCTAGTACTCCCGCTAACTTTACACTACTGGGAGATTTTAATCTTCACTTTGACAACCTTTCTCAGCTGCCTGCAGTAGAGATAATGAATGACCTTGAAGGCTTCCAGCTTCTTCAAAGAGATGTTTCCCCAACACATATGAAAGGACACCTATTAGATCCCATTTTTTCTAATCTGGAGGATTTTGGAGGAGGGACACCCATCTCAGTACCATGGTCTGACCATTTTCTCATTCCATTCACTTGGTCCCCCAATTTTATCACGCCTCCTATTGAGCCGGTTATAAAAAGATCTTGCCTTTGGTCCAAACTTCCATTAGACCTCTGGATTTCCGAATTAGAAAAAACTAAGCCAGCTCCTGACCTAGACGTAATAACTGCCAATGATAATTTTAATAGGTGGATAGAAGGTTCCTTAGACCTAGTCCTCCCTATAAAATCTACCCAGCTGAAAACTGGAATCAGCAGAAGGGCATGGTACTCTCCAAAGCTCCGGGCATTGAAGCAAGTTTGTAAAAAACTCGAAAGAGCCTGGAGAAAGGACTTTTCCCCTAATAAGAAATTAGAATATAGGGAAGCCATCAAATTGTATAAGACAGAAATTAAATCTGCTCAATGTGCTTACTATGAAGAAAAAATATGCTCGGCTTGGAACTACCCACGCAAGATTTTTCGTATAGCAAAAACCCTGCTCAGAGTCCCCCTGCCCCCGGTGACCTTGGATATCCCAGGTTCACGCTGCGATAAATTAGCAGACTTTTTCCTCCATAAAATACAAGACATCTACATGTCTTTTCCACTGAAGGATGGCCAAACTTGGGATCCCAGCCCCCGCAGTCTACATTCCCCTCTGGAGGCAATTCCCCTGATGAACCTCAAGATGCTTGAAAGCATCTTTCCAAAGGTAAAGAGTGGCTCGCCCAGAGATCCTGCACCTTTTCACTTCCTGAAACAAGTTGCCTCAACCATCGCCCCCACTATTTTGGAACTGATCAACGCCTCACTAGCAACTGGAGTGGTTCCCCCTCCCTGGAAGAATGCGATGGATAAGGCACTCTTAAAAAAGCCCAACCTCGACCCTGACTTCCTGGGAAACTATCGTCCTATCTCTCTTCTCCCAGGGATCAGTAAAATAGCTGAAAAATACGATAATTCTGTGCTGTCTGCCTTCTTAGAGTCCCATAACCTCCTTCATCCGTCACAGACCAGCTTCCGACCTCTTCAAGGTACCGAAGCGGCCCTTTTATCTGTTGTCGAAGAGTCTAGGCAAATCCTGGATGCTGGAGGAACCACTGTCATCATCCTTTTAGATCTTAGTGCCGCTTTCAACACAGTCAACCATCAAATCCTGGCCCACAGACTCATAAGACTGGGGGTGACCGGGGTTGCACTGACTTGGCTGCAGTCCTTCCTGGAGGACAGATTCTTCCAAGTTTTTTAAGCTGATGTGACTTCAGAACAGATGTCTCTCCGCTGCGGAGTGCCTCAGGGATCTTCCCTGAGTCCCACCTTATTCAACATTTACTAGAGTCCTTTAGCGGAGATTGTACTTCCTTTTGGGGTACACATAGTGACATACGCAGATGACACACAATTTGTGGTGGGTCTCAACCAGGCAGACAATGCTTCCCCTAGCCTCTCTCCCTGTTTGAAAGAGGTAGCCAAATGGATGAATGCCACCTTCCTGAAACTGAATGGAGAAAAAACTGAGATGATGATTTTAGGGAATCCGTCTCCATTTGATCCCAATTTAATGTTGCCAGCTGACTTGGGCCCCACTCCTGCCCCCAAGAGCCAAATAAAAAGCCTGGGTGTCTGGCTGGATCGTGATTTGACCTTCAAGGTTCAGGCACGTAATGTGGCGGCCTCTTGCTATGGCATCTGAAAGGTGCTCGCAAAGTTCTCCCACTCCTCCCATTCCAGTCAAGGAGGATCATGGTTCAGGCACTCATTCTATCACGTCTGGACTATGGGAATGCCCTTTATCTTGGGTCCCCATGCACTATCCTCACAAAACTTCAGACAGTTCAAAATTGGCCAGCCAGAATCCTTCTGGATATTCCGAGATGTCAATCTGCAAAATTCGCCCAGAAATCTCTCCACCGGTTACCCATTAGGGAGGGAGTTCATTTTAAGGTAATGTGCATTGTACATAAGTCCTTGGCCGGAAAGGGCCCTCCTATTAACCATTCTATTTGCTGGTCCTACCGTGCGAACAGACGCCTCCGCTCAGACGATCTACATCTTGCTGTAGTTCCTAGGATTCGGAAAACTAGAAGCGGGGGACGTCTGTTCTCATACAATGCCGCCAAATACTGGAACACCCTCCCTCTTCATTTGCTCAAGGAACCCAACCACCTTGCCTTTCGAAAGTTGTTAAAAACCTGGCTCTTTCCTTAATTGGATGGCCCTGTTGCCTGCTGCTATTCAGCGCTGGGATGCCCTCGGGTAGCCATGCGCTTAATAAATGTATTTTTCATTTCATTTCTTTTCATATATTTTGGTGTGTGGGTTTTACTCTTATAGGGGTAAAGGGTGGGGAGTAAATTAATTTTACTTACTTTATAATTCGTTGTTAAATACTTAAGGGGCCCATTACGATGGCGGGCGGAAGCACAACCGCCGTGCTGGCGGATGCAAAAACCACCAGTTACCGCCGGCACGCAGCAGTCCACACGCCCGCCCAATTACGATGCGAAAAGCAGGCCAAACACCGCCGGCAAGCCAGCAACACCGTCCGCCATCAAAGTGCGCCCGCACACGTAGCGGCGCAGCACAACTGACACACACCGTCCGACGAAACACGTCCCGCCCGGCGCATAAATTACGATGCCGCAAACAAACGGCTCCCACGGCAAAGAGACACCGCACGTGAAAGAGAGGCGGAAACACGGACGCAGAGCACGGACAACGAAGAAGCGGCACCCCGGGCATGAATCCAGCACTGCAGGCCCTTCCCATGCTACTGCTGATGCACCACCAAGGACGCAACGTACCGCGGAGACGCAGGTAGGCACACACACAACAAGTGCACGCAAACAGCGCACACAGTGCAAGGGCGGAAAAGCGGACAACCCCCCACCAGCGCGTGCACACTACACATCCACCATTGCATCCACATATGACACACAGGCCAAATCCTAACATCGCGGAACACATGTGTACACACCACCTGGGACTAGGAACCAACCACCCCGTCACGGCCACAAAGCGCCGATGACGCCGCCACACATGCGCACAACGCAGAGGCCAACCGCAGCGCCATGCATGCGTCGCACACAGACACAGGGACACAACCAAGCAGCACACACATCAGCCCCACCCCGAACGCACATGACACGTGACAGGCCGGCCACAGACATGTCCCCAACGCCCAATTCACGGACAACACCCAACGCCACACAACCGACGCACACATGTCAGTGAAGACACGCAACAGCAGGACACACCCCAGTGTAACAAACATGGCGTAGCACACAGCGGCGGCAACACCAACTAGGAGAAGCAGGGCCTCTTCGGGAAGAGGAACGCCAGTACCACACTGAAAAACCCATACCACCCTGCACATATGAACAAGACACATGAAACGGAACACCAAAGAGCCCGGGGACCGACAACAGGTGGCCCAAGAATTACATCCACACACAAGGCCCAACGCAGAGCGGAAAGGCAGCCTGCCGCCCACACAAGGGAGAGCAGACAGCACTGAATGACCTTCCATTCCAACACCGAAACCACAGCCCTACGACAGAAGCCGGAGAATACAGCCATTGTCCAAGAATAGACCAACACAGGCATGCCGAGGAGACCGACCACAGGGCAGATAGCGCATATCACAGAAGCACACAACGGACGGGGAAGAAAGAAGAAAACACTCCTCCATGTCGGCCACATGCAAGTTAATTGGAAGGAGTCACACAGCACTGACCTTGAACTGTCTGAGAAGCATGTGGGAAGAGGGCCCGTGTCCTCCAAACAAGCCAACAGAACACAAGTCCTGTCTCCCCACGACTACACAGAGCTCACAGCAACACCGGAGCGTGCACATTGCAGACTGCACACACAGCCGGAGCACGCCACCTCTACGAACCGCTGCGAAATGGCAACCGCAACACACCTACCCAACTACGCCGAACAGCTCAAGCTGTACCAAACCAACACGATACATACATTGGGATGCGATCTCCTGTCCCTGCTGAACGTAAGTTACCGACTGACTTACCGCATCACATTGTTCAGCTGCGTCATGCCCGTCTTCTACTGTCGGAGGTGTCCCTACCAGCATCCCGTCGAGATATGCCTCTCCAACCCGGCATGTCTGAAGGCGGACCTGCTACCACTACTCCTCCCTCTGGACGCACACGACAGGGCCTGCTCTGCCTATGGGGGCATGGCGTATGTGGCCAACATCGCACGCGCACTGAAATGGAACCACTGTGCCTCCACACGACGGATCATCGAGAACAGCTACATCGAATGTCACCCAGCATGCCCCATCATGGTCCTCCAAGGGACGACCTACGAACAACACCTTGACAGCCACCATCCGCTTCATTGGCTGGCAAACATGTACACCACCAATGACATGGAAGCCCTGCTGGACGGCATCGCATACCTGACAACCTGTAAATACGTCGGACCACAACGCAGGTTCCCCGAGTGACCTATGAAGTCCAACCCCGCACCCATGCTCAGCTTCCGCACGGACTGGCCAGTCACCACCACAACAGCCATACCAAACGACCGGCAACTGTAACCACACCATCAACGACATCGCCATGACATCGGATATGACCGGGACATGCACACTGTTCCCCATCACATCCAGGAACACCGCATGCATCGTGGGAGGCAGTGGCATGGGCTCTGTGCATCGCACCCACATGGACGGAACTGCACGAACAACCAGGACACGACATGGATCCAGCGCACATGGACACACACACCGCTCAGTGGACATGAATAGGTCGCCTGGAGTCTGTGGGTGCTGCACCCCTCCCACCCCCGCCCCGGGAATCCCATACCAGGACCTTTGCATGGACGACAAGTGCATACAACAACAACACGACCCCAGTGACTGTGACATGTCCAGTAACCACCACAGTGCAACAACAAGTGGCACGCCGCTGCATGCACGCAAGCACATGCCCTGATGTCATCTCACATGCACGCGTGCATGAGGAACAACCGCAGCAAACCTGTCACATGGAACTGAGATGGACTGTGCCCATGATGCCGAGCGGTCTGGTAGGCTACATGTATACCGTCTGTGTCAAAGTCCGCAGCTCCGCAGCTATACGTAAATGTACATTAGCACAGCCTTGGCCAAGCAGATGTAACCCCACACCCTATCCCATTTGTAATCATGCTCAGTATATCCTCAACATGTATTCCGCTGCCAGTAGTGTCCACTATACTGCATCACAGAGGACAGAAGACTCAATATAATGTTTGAAACCAAAACTGTCTCCGCTGACTCATTTCACAAGTACGAATGAGAGAGGATGAGAGTATGTGAAGTACACGGCAGTCGTGACATGACCATGTAGTCCACTGGTATTGGATGTCAACGCAAATGAGTAGCACTACTGTGGAAGACACACATGTGTCGTGTGAAGTCGTATGGACGCAGTGCTCAGGTGGGTGGGTGCGACGGGTAGATGCGCACATGCCAAGTTGGAGCACGCCGTGTTGGGAGGGGTCATGAACAGTACACCACCGCTTCCCTGGGCATTGTGAGAGGACACCTGTCGGGGGAGTGAACACGTGTGTGCACAGCAGCCGGGCACACGTACAAAGCGGTACCAGGCGCACCTCAGCCCACCCTCTGTGGACAAGCTGGATCCTGTTGTGCGCCCGCCATGCCCCTTGACAAGGCACACACAGCCCCAGTCGACCAGGTGTAACCCCAACATAGTCAATCCGCACAGGCGATACAGGGCACGGGATGGCAGTGGAGCATGGTGTGTGAGAGGTCTCCTCGCGCTCCTCCTGGTCATATCACGCAGGCAATAGAACCTCAACGTCTAGCATGGCACAAGTCAAATGGAAGTGTAGGGGGACGCACCACAGCACGAGCAGCACTGACGTCACGGGAGGTGGCTCGCACCATCCCATCCATTGCCCATCATACCAACCACGCCACATGCCATTGCGACTAAGTGCAAGCGCGTACGCCACCACCCCCGAGCCCTCCCCAGAGAGGCCAAAGAGTGAATGTGTGGGCCATCAGCCACAGACGGACGCGGCCTGGCCGCAAGGGCAGCCACAGCCACTGGGTGTCGCAGGTGGCGGATCCGGAAGGCGAAGACTGTGATGCATAGTCCATGCAGGCCGGGTCTCCATTTGGGGCACCACGCAGGTGGACGGCGTCCCGCCACACATCATACCCTGAGACAGCCCACTCGTGCAACTGGACCCACACATACACTCCTTGCCCTCTCTGGTGCGAGCTTGGGGCTGCCTGTGCAAGCGCTAGCCTCGCAGGTGAGCATGCATATTGGGGGGCGAGGGGAGGACATGAGGGCTGGGGCGATGATGACTGTATCACTGTCAGTTAGTACAAGGGATGACCCAGATGTGGAAAGGAAGAGACGTGTCCCGTGTGTACTGCAACTAGTCGCCAATCCAACTACCCCCCATGTCCGGAATGTAAGCCCGCACCTAGGCCCGCCCATCCGCCACATCGAACATACCACCAGCACGACAACCTTCCCATTCGAAACACTGACTGGGGGTGGCGACCAGTGAACAATCATGTGTAGCCTACCCACGCGTACATGTGGGCCCTCCATGATCCATGTCACCTGCGGCAAAGACATGACATGCGCAATGAGGGAAGTGAGGAGAGCGGCCCGCCCCACGCGCAGAAGGTGCATCAGCTCCACAGACCCAGCAGCGAGTCCAGCAGGGGTCACATGTGCAGGGGCAGCTGTGCCTGGTGTGAAGGCACATGCATATAGACAGCACATCGACCAATGTGTAGTCTGCCCACATCCACAGTCCATCATCATGCGGACATAGGAATTGAACACAGGGCAACACATATTAGTTGGTGCACCCACCGTGACCAACAATGCGCAATCATCGACGTACCCGCCCTGTGCATGGCCCCCCACCCAACGGAGGCACATCCAGTGCCACCATCCCACACACACAAGCCTTCCACGGAACATGCTGTGTCCAATGGTCAGTACAGAGTCAGCGCCCATCTGGTGGATCCTGAACAGGAGACACATGCACACACATGCCAGCTCCCACTATGTACGTCTGCCACCTTGCACGTGCAATGCAACCTCTCACCTGTGACGTGTGACTGCAAGCACACAGCCGTCTTGGCATGGGGCTGTCAATGTGGACACCAGTCAATGTTTCGGGAGCTGTGATCCGTACAGTGCTGTACATAGGGTGCAGTGCTGACACCTACAACTGTCTCATATCCCCTCGTGCCACAGGTCCCACTTGTATTGGCCGCTCAGCCCGTGCCCACATCGTCGTCGTCGTGTGCCATACTCATCCAGCCTCGGAAGCAGTTCCATGCTCAGCAGACACTCATGTTGCCGTGGCGTTGCCGCTTGACGGATATGCAGTCAGTCCCCATCAGCACGCCCCGCAAGTCATTGGGGCCTAGATCCCCATGTGCATGCACATGGCAGTGGTATGT
The DNA here is from genome assembly GCA_963921515.1 of Calotriton arnoldi. Taxonomy (NCBI): domain Eukaryota; kingdom Metazoa; phylum Chordata; class Amphibia; order Caudata; family Salamandridae; genus Calotriton; species Calotriton arnoldi. The sequence continues at coordinate 1,131,421 of CAWUFW010003703.1, read as the reverse complement.
CTCACTTACCATTGCCATTGTTGGGAGACCTGTGGAAGTGTATTGTGGCTGTGCCGTCCCAGCTTGACAGCTGGGCTGTGGCTCATGTGCTTGCTCAGTCATGTCAGTGATGTGTATGCGAAATTGCTATGTGCCGTGTTGCTTTGACATGTGTCCTCTGCCATTTAACCCAGGCGGAGACCGAACATTGACCGCCCATACCAATTGCTGGCGGACATGGACGATACAGAGGTAATCAGGAAGTTTCGGCTGGACAGGCCAACTCTGCATCGACTGTGTGCCATGTTAGAGCCCCATCTCCGTCCCCGCAGGGTGTATCCGACTGCTGTCACCCCCACGGCTAAGGTGATGGCCGCCATGCATTTCTTTGCCACTGGGTCATTCCAGCACACAGTGGGCAGTGGAGGAGGGATGTCCCAGCCCATGTTCAGCAAGGTGCTGAGGGATGTACTGGCAGCCATGATGCTGTACCGGAACAGGTACATCAGATTCCCCAGGGCTCGTGAATTGGCGGCAGTGAAGGATGCATTCTATGCCCTTGGCAGAATCCCACACGTCGTGGGAGCCATTGACTGCACTCATGTTGGCCTTGTTCCACCACAGGCCACTGAGCACCTGTACCGCAACAGGAAGCACACGCACTCCCTGAATGTGCAAGTGGTGTGCCTTGCGGACATGGTGATCACCCACGTGTGTGCCAAGTTTCCAGGCTCGGCCCATGACGCACACATAATGCGCAACAGCATCTTGCCACGACTGATGGCCAATCTGCAACAGGATCGTGCCTGTATTGTCGGTGAGTATGTGGAGTGGTGTAGCGTGCTGGTTGTGCGATGCTGTCCCCTGTCCAGTTGGAATTGCAACGGTTCTCTTTGTCCCTCACACCCAGGTGACTCTGCGTATCCGAATGGGGCATGGCTGCTCAGTCCATTGAGGAATCCTCGCACCCCAGCAGACGATCGATACAATGAGGCACATGGGAGGACCAGACGTGTGGTCGAGCGTACCTTTGGCCTCCTCAAGTCCAGGTTCAGGTGCCTGGACCGCACCGGGGGTGCACTGGCGTACTCCCCACAGAAGGTGTGCCAGATAGTGGTGGCGTGCTGCATGCTGCACAATCTGGCCATTCGGAAGCAGATCCCCCTCATTGTGGATGACGGAGATCAACTAGGGCCCCAGCCCGCAGACCAGGACAGCTCGAGTGAGGTGGACAGCGGAGAGGAGGAAGCTGGGAATGTGCGCCAGCAGCTCATCGCCCGCTACTTCACTTGACGGTGAGTGTCCATGTACGACGGATGATGTGTCTGTATCTGTGCAGGTGTGTGTGTGCTGTGTCAGGGTGGCCGTATGTTCACTGCGTGCAGTGTGTCAACGCTCCATGGCCAGGGTAGTATGCCACTGTTGGTGGCTGTGGCATTGTGCCCTATTGCTCTGTGCGATGTGTGTACATTGCTTGTAGTTGTTGACATGTACTGTGTGATGGGTGTGTGACACACTCATTGAATGTGCTCCTGTTCTGTCTCCCACCCCTAGGTCCCTACAGGCCCTCCGGATTCCATTGCCATGCCACGCATCAGGTGCCTTTCCGCCCAAGGTGGCCGTTGTATTCCGTACAAATAAAACACAGGGCACAAACAGCAGTTAGTGAAAAAGGTGCATTTATTACAAACTGTGACATGTGATTGTGTGTAAGGTGATGACAAAAGTGGTGCGTGCAGTGACAATGAGCTGTCGGTCATGGCTGCGTGATGATCAGGGTGTACCCACTGGTTCTATGTCCATAGTCCAACACACACATGCCATCCAGATGGCTGTGTGGAGTGGGATCGTAGAGCAAGTCAATGCAGTGGCTGGTCAAGGAAGGCTGGCGGAAGGCTGGCTGGCTGCCTCACTTGCGACTGGAGCGTGCGAAGTCCTCCCGGGAGATCTGTTTCCTCTTCGGACGGCCCCTTCCACGTTTGGGAGGGGGTGTGTGGTGGCGACCTGCTGGTGGTGGGTGAGGTGTGCTCACTGGCTGTGGACGCAGGGGAAGTGGACACTGCTGCCCGAGCCTGCGCCCTAGCAGGTGGTGGCGGAGGTGGTGTTGCTGGCCTTGCCTGTGACCCCACCGCCACCACCAGCTGGCCCATGAGGTCCACGAGTTGGTCCATACGGGACACGAATTGGCCCATATGGGCGTCCATGGACCTCAGCACCCCCAGCACCTCCCGCGTGTCAGTAGCAGACCTGGCCCATTGTCCTTGGGCCTCTTCATAGGCCCCAAGGACTCTGGCCATTTGAGGCAGGGCATGGCTCCCAGGGGAGGCTGGCGTTTCCCTGACCCTGCTCCTCCTACCAGTCCTGCTGCCACCGGCCTGCCCACTAGCCACATTGCACACCACGGTCCTCGCTGTGGCTCCCAGGGTGGATCCAGTCGGCCGGGCCACCACCTGCGCTGGGGCTGGTGCCAGCGAAGACGTGGTGGTGGTGGAGGCGGTGGTGGTCGGTGCGGCGATGGTGGCGGTTGCGGCAGTGGTAGTGGCCGCAATGACCGTGGGTGTGGCCGCAACGACAGTGGCAGCAGGGGACTGGGACTGTTCAGCATCCCTGGATGATGGGTTGGTGGGTAGGAGGGGTCCTGGGGAGCGGCTGGGCCCTGCCACGCCAGATGGGCCAGCTTGGTGGTCCGTGTCCGAAGAGGAGGACAGATCCTCCAGATCCGTGTGTCCTCGTTGGGGGCTTGTAGGCTGGCTGTGCTGGCTGCTGTCTCCATCCCCAGCATCCAGCAGTTCGTCACCTGTGGAGAGAATGAGATTTGTTATTGTGTTGCACCTGGCGAAGTATGTATTAGTCGTCTGACATTGGCAGTTCGTGCAATCTCGTACATGGGTTTCCCGGAGGCGAGTGTGTGGCTGTGGCATCTGTAGTTGTGTGTGCTAGGCAATGGGACTGTGTGCTGTGCACATGTGGCATGGGACGGATTGGCCATGCCGATGGGTGTGTTGCTGTGCCCCTACTCATTGTGACTCTGGTGTATGCGGGCTCCTGGCCCATCCTGGGTCTGGTTTGTACTTTGCTTTTGGAGTTCATATGGAACGCTTAGGAACGCATATGGCAACATGGGGGCCATGCCCCAGATTCGCATTTGGGAGGGGATATGCTTTTGGGGTTCAAATGGAACGCTTAGGAACGCATATGGCAACATGGGGGCCATGCCCCAGATTCGCATTTGGGAGGGATATGCTTTTGGGGTTCAAATGGAACGCTTAGGAACGCATATGGCAACATGGGGGCCATGCCCCAGATTCGCATTTGGGAGGGGATATGCTTTTGGGGTTCAAATGGAACGCTTAGGAACGCATATGGCAACATGGGGGCCATGCCCCAGATTCGCATTTGGGAGGGGATATGCTTTTGGGGTTCAAATGGAACGCTTAGGAACGCATATGGCAACATGGGGGCCATGCCCCAGATTCGCATTTGGGAGGGGATATGCTTTTGGGGTTCAAATGGAACGCTTAGGAACGCATATGGCAACATGGGGGCCATGCCCCAGATTCGCATTTGGGAGGGGATATGCTTTTGGGGTTCAAATGGAACGCTTAGGAACGCATATGGCAACATGGGGGCCATGCCCCAGATTCGCATTTGGGAGGGGATATGCTTTTGGGGTTCAAATGGAACGCTTAGGAACGCATATGGCAACGTGGGGGCCATGCCCCAGATTCGCATTTGGGAGGGGATATGCTTTTGGGGTTCAAATGGAACGCTTAGGAACGCATATGGCAACATGGGGGCCATGCCCCAGATTCGCATTTGGGAGGGGATATGCTTTTGGGGTTCAAATGGAACGCTTAGGAACGCATATGGCAACATGGGGGCCATGCCCCAGATTCGCATTTGGGAGGGGATATGCTTTTGGGGTTCAAATGGAACGCTTAGGAACGCATATGGCAACATGGGGGCCATGCCCCAGATTCGCATTTGGGAGGGGATATGCTTTTGGGGTACATGCTGTGAGCCATGGGTGCCGAACGTGACATGTGTTGTGGCTGCATGACAGTGCATGGTCTGAGGTGTGTGCATGCCTGACATGCCCTGCATATTTGCTGTCTGTTGTGGTTACTGGACATGGCATTGGACGCATCGTTATGGGTGAGTGATAGTTGTGTGCCAGCCAACGTATTGCAGTTGTCCCATCTCCTTGGTGTGCGTGCTGCCCTGTGCCATGTGCATCACTGCAGTGCTCGGGGGGGTGGCCCATGTTGTGTGTTGTTGCTCACAGTGTGTCGTGCGCTTAATTGACTTCTGGCACATGGTTGGTCATGGGCATGTGTCTTAGCGTGACTGCTGTATGTGTGGCAGCTGTGCGGATGACATGCCTTTCATGAGACTGGGGCTGACGGATGGGATGGATGGTATGTTGTATGTGCATGGTGTGTCTGTGAGTTTGATGGGTTCAGTGGTGTTCGTGTGCATTTCTGTTGTTCCGCTCTGTTGCGTCTAGTGTTGTTTGTCTTACATAGGCGTAGTTGTGGGGTGTGTGGTTGACAGGCAGTAGGGGCTACATGGACAGGACTTCAATGGTGTTTCGGTTGTGTGTGATGAGTTGCACAGTGGCTGCCGTGTGGGACTATATTCAGTGTGGCTTGTGCATGCAGACGTGGCTCCTTGGGTGTTGCTATGTCTGTGATGGGTCATGTGGGGTGTGAGTCTGTTGTTCATGTCCGTGTGCACATTGTTCACTTGTTCGTGACGGTGGGCGGTGCTGCGTGTTCGTCTGCTACGTGACATGTCCCATGTGTTGGTGGTGTTATGGTCCTCATGCCTCCAGTAATCCAGCCCTGTCCAGTTTCCCACCTGCAAGTTGTTCGTGCGTGCACTGTACTGGATGCCACATGGCTCTAAGCGGGGGGTGCTCCATGTTGCAGGTCTGTGGGGGTGGGGGGTGTAGTGGGTCGTGGGGGTGGCTGTACACCCACTGACACCGATTGCTGTGGACCGTGATGTCTGCCTTTCGGCTGTCGTTGTGCACTGCGGTGGCTGACACGTGGCTGTGGGGTGTGGGGGATGCTCCTCCTTGCTGTGCTGTGGGACTGGGGCCTGGTGTGTGTTGTACTTGGGCTGTCCACCCTCCCACCCACTGCACTTTGTGTTCCTGCCACTTACCTGTTACTTGTCGGTTAGTGCAGCTGTGGCGGACACATGGGTGTGGTGGGTGCTCGTTGTGGCGCTTCTGGCATATTTGGGGACCTGTTGGTGGTTACGTGGCTGGCTTAGTGTACACATGTCCCCACGCATCTTACAGTTGTTCGGTTTGGGCTGTGTGTGGTAGTGTCTGTTGCATGTGTGTGTGATGTGTTGTGTATTGTGTGCTGGACATGGGGGTGTTTGTCCCTGGGAGCTGTGGCATGGTAGTTGCGCATGTGAGTACATAGCGGTGTGCTGGTATACATTAGTTTGTACTTACCAGCCTCCACTCCCCCTGCTAATCCGGCGAGGATCTCCGGATGGATTACGACTCGCACCTTCTCCTCCCACGCTTTGAAGGTCTTAAAGAGCGCGGGATTCCCTCCGCCAGTGACGGCAGCCAGCTCTCTGTTTTTGCCCTCCTTCTTCTTGACCAGGCTTTTACGTCATTCCAACGTTTGTTTATCTCGACTCTGTTCCTGGGCAGGGTCCCGACTGCATTGACCTGGTCTACGATCCGGTTCCACATTCTGTTTCTGGTGGCTAGTGGTGTGTGCTGGACCATGTTCCCATAGATTTGTGGGTACACCTTGATGATCTCGTCGACCATGACCGTCAGCTCCATGGGCGTGAACTTGGGCATCCTTTGTGGTGCCATGGTGTTTGTGGTGCTGGTGCGGTGTGTGTTGTGTAATGTGCAGGGGGTTTGTGGTGCCGGTGTTTGGTGGTGGTGGTGGTGGTGGTGGTGGTGGTGGTGGTGGTGGTGGTGGTGTTTGGTGGTGGTGGTGGTGGTGGTGGTGGTGGTAGTGATGTGTGCGTTTCTGTGGTGTGCTGCTGTCCTTGCTGTGTCACTGTGTCCTCTCCTCTCCTCTCTGGTTTGCAATGTAGCAAGGGGTTGTGGTCTGTGGGAGTGCTGCTTTTGTACTCACCTATGTGGGTGTGTCCTCATGGTCTGTTGTTTTCAGGTGTGTTGTGTCTGGGGTTCTGGCCTTTGTATTTTTTGTTTGTCCGGGGGTGTTTTCGGGATGTGTACTGTGCTTGTGTATTTGTGTGTGCCTTGCTGTGTGGACTTGTTGGCCATGTTGTGTGCTATTGGTTTTGTGTGCGGATGGTTTCTGTGCAGGTACGTTGGCGCCATGGCTTCTGCCGTGTCGATTCTCATCGGCGTTGTTTGCGCTGGCGGGCGGTATATTTGTTGTTTTTCCGCGCTCATGGCGGTGCGATCGTAATTTCACGTGCGGTGTGTCGGCCGTGTGGGCGGGCGGTTTTGTGTTGTCGTGCGTGTTTCCGTCCGTGGCGGGCGGTTTGACTCCGACTCGGACGATGGCGGGCGGTATTTTGTGTGATTTTTCCGCCGATGGCGGTTTTCGGTTTGTGTACTCATAATGGCGTGGTCGGTGTTCAGGCGGTGTGTGCGGGCGGATTTTTGCCGCTTCCATGCCTGGCGGATTCTTTTACGCCGGGTATCGTAATGGGCCCCTTAGTTTTTTAATTGAAAATAAGTTCTGATTGCGTAATTTATTTTTTTACAGTTTAATTTTAGCTGTGGTTTGTGGGGGTTATAGGGGTAAAGTGTTGAAAGGTTATTAATTTTTATGAGTTTTAATTTGTTTTTTAATCAATAATATTTCTTTAATTGGTAATTAATTATGTTAATTATGTAAGTACATTTTTAAAAATTTAGATGTGGGTTGTGAATTGTGTGGTGTTATCGGGTAGGAAATAAAAAAAGTATGTTTATGTAATAATTCATGTTTTAGTTTCTAAATAATTTCTAATTACAAATATTTATTTGTTTGAAAATTATTTTTATTTTATTTAATATAATATTTGTAGGTATTTGTCATATGCATTTAACATTATATATTTTTTTATATTTGTAATATTAAATATATTTGTATTTTAATTGTTAACGTATCTATATATTTTTAATTTATTTTGGTTTTTAAATATTTTTGTTGTTGTTAATATTTTGTTTGTTTTTAATTTTGAACTGACTGGAGTGAGAATATTAATTGTTACCCCTCCGCAATCCAAAACTTTCCCTACTGCTGCACTGATTGGAGTAGGAATAGTAAATTTTACCCCGCCACTATCCAACACTTTCCCTACTGTTGCACTCACTGGAGTGGGAATAGTAATTTTTACCCCTCCGCTATCCAGGACTTTCCCTACTGTTGCACTGACTGGAGTGGTAAATTTAGGTTTAAAGAATTTAAAATAGTTTAATGTTTTAATTTATAATAGAATGTTTTTTTTTAATAGATTTGATGTTATTGGTATATATATATATATATATATATATATATATATATATATATATATATATCACACCATACTCCTCCTCGATTCGCCTGTTTCCTGTGAGCAAAGGAAGGGCGCGGACCACCGGAATTTGTCACACTGCAATGTTTATTAAAACTCCCAAGCGATTGCAGCAGCCATGACGCGTTTCGTCCCTCGCCGGGGACTTGATCACATGACGCGCTCTTAGCTCAGACAGTTTTTTATATACCATTAGCTTTTTTATTTTTTACTCCCACGTGACTTATACTTAAAGTGACCAGTGCATTTAAACAGTCAGGAAACATATAAAGAGGTATTGCCAAACTCCAAAGGTTCATCTTAGCAAACTGTATACAACATGTATTAATCCATGTTAATGCAGCCTTTGTGTTGTAAACTCAATGTTACCAGTACCTAATATTCATGAATAAATAAATAAATAAATTTATAAACAGCAAGTCATGTAAAATATATAAATATATACATAAATAAATAAATATATAAATATATACATCAATTACAATGAATACATGAATGGAAAATTTGTACTTGCAGGTTATGTCATATCCCAGTTTAAATACCTAAAATCACTCATAAAAATATGGACTGGATCAGGTAAAGCTAATAAACAAATGTTTCCTCCTCTTTTAAATAACGGCATCATGCCCTATATTTGTTATCTTCCATTTTCCCTGCTGTTTCTATGTGCAAAAATGCGTAAAAAAAGTGACATGTGCTATGTAAACAACTCTGTGCAAACTGTGCTAAACTAAATAATTTAAAAAGATTTAAGGGCAGGACGGGCAGCTTATTAATGCTATTGAGGAAATCTAGAAGAATCTAAAAGATCTAAATAAACATATATATATATATATACAATAAACTTTTCATAATCACATGGTTAAATTCATAGGTATAAAAGAAAAAATTCCTGTTTACGATTTAGATCTGAAATTTTTTTGATTTTTATTTATTTTTTGACATTTTTTTATTGTATAGACTGGCGTGTAATTCTTCCGTGGCATTCAACCCCTTTGGGTGTTTGGTGTCGAGATTTTGAATATATTGCATTTCCAATTTGTGAAGTGCCTTCTCTCGATCACCACCCCTTTTGGTGATTGGGATAGAATCTATAAAATAGTATTTAAGATCCTTGGGGGTGCCCGCATGGGTTTCATGGAAATGGCGGGCCACCGGGTATGCTTGATCATTATTTTTAATAGCCCTTATGTGCTGGAGCACCTTTTTATGCCCCTGTAGGATGGTACTTCCTGCGTATTTTAATTTGCAAGGGCACTCCAGCACATAGACCACATGATCGGTTTTACAGTTTAACGCTTTGGGGCCGATTCCGATCTCGGTCGGAGGCGCACCCAATACCATTCGGTCGGGAAAAAAGCCATGCGAAAGCCTGTTTCCCGACCGATCCGTACAGCACACCGAACGAGCAAGTACGATGCGCACAACAGCAAAAATCCCGGCCGAGCCGTACTCACCCAAACCAGGTCCTGTTCTCCGACCGAGGCGAATCCGGAAACGCCGAATCGAGTCGCACGGAAGGGAAAATGCAGCCCCGTCCGGCCGGACAAGTACGATGCGCTTTCCGTACGCGCCGAACCCGTCGCTACGCACGGCACGTCAAAGCATCCGGGAGAGGCGCACATAAGCTCCGAATCGCGCCACAACACGATCCACGGCTACGAGACGAACACAGCACCGACGAGGACGACGCGAAGCGACGAGGACGAAGCCAAGCGACGAGGACGACGCGAAGCAACGAGAAGGACGAACGACACGAACCAACCATGAATCCCTTCGTCCCGATCATACCAATATTCTACATCTACTACCGGAACAGGCACGGACGCGTACGGCGCAGAAGGTAAGTCAGACACCAACCACAAAACACATACAACACGTACACGACACATCACACACATACACTGGGAATCTGAATATACTTACACCAGCAACAGCAGCACCATAGGGGCGGGATGCCCATCACCAATGCCACATATGCACACAGGGGCCTGAATGCGCGCCACCACCCCAACCCAGGGGGCTGGATGCCAACCACCACAACCACCCTTAGCCAGGGGGTGCCAGATGCCCACCACCACTACCACCCTTAGCCAGGGGGCTGGATGCCTACCACTACTACCACCCTCACCCAGGGCGGGCTGGATGCCTACCACCACCCTTAGCCAGGGGGGCTGGATGCCTACCACTACTACCACCCTTAGCCAGGGGGGCAGGATGCCCACCACTACTACCACCCCCACCCAGGGGGCTGGATGCCTACCACTACTACCACCCTCAACCAGGGGGGCTGGATGCCTACCACTACTACCACCCTCACCCAGGGGGGTAGGATGCCCACCACTACTACCACCCCCACCCAGGGGGCAGGATGCCTACCACTACTACCACCCTCACCCAGGGGGGCAGGATGCCCACCACTACTACCACCCTTAGCCAGGGGGGCTGGATGCCTACCACCACCCTTAGCCAGGGGGGCTGGATGCCTACCACTACTACCACCCCCACCCAGGGGGCAGGATGCCTACCACTACTACCACCCTCACCCACGGGGGGCAGGATGCCCACCACTACTACCACCCTCACCCAGGGGGCAGGATGCCCACCACTACTACCACCCTTAGCCAGGGGGCAGGATGCCCACCACTACTACCACCCTTAGCCAGGGGGGCTGGATGCCTACCACCACCCTTAGCCAGGGGGGCTGGATGCCTACCACTACTACCACCCTCAACCAGGGGGGCAGGATGCCTACCACTACCTCCACCCTCACCCAGGGGGGCAGGATGCCCACCACTACTACCACCCTTAGCCAGGGGGGCAGGATGCCCACCACTACTACCACCCCCACCCAGGGGGCAGGATGCCTACCACTACTACCACCCTCACCCAGGGGGGCAGGATGCCCACCACTACTACCACCCTTAGCCAGGGGGGCAGGATGCCCACCACTACTACCACCCTCACCCAGGGGGGCAGGATGCCCACCACTACTACCACCCTTAGCCAGGGGGGCAGGATGCCTACCACTACTACCACCCTCACCCAGGGGGGCAGGATGCCCACCACTACTACCACCCTTAGCCAGGGGGCAGGATGCCTACCACTACTACCACCCTCACCCAGGGGGGCAGGATGCCCACCACTACTACCACCCTCACCCAGGGGGCAGGATGCCCACCACTACTACCACCCTTAGCCAGGGGGCTGGATGCCTACCACTACTACCACCCTTAGCCAGGGGGGCTGGATGCCTACCACTACTACCACCCTCAACCAGGGGGGCAGGATGCCTACCACTACTACCACCCTCACCCAGGGGGGCAGGATGCCCACCACTACTACCACCCTTAGCCAGGGGGCTGGATGCCTACCACCACCCTTAGCCAGGGGGCTGGATGCCTACCACTACTACCACCCCCACCCAGGGGGCAGGATGCCCACCACTACTACCACCCTCACCCAGGGGGGCAGGATGCCCACCACTACTACCACCCTTAGCCAGGGGGCAGGATGCCCACCACTACTACCACCCTTAGCCAGGGGGCAGGATGCCTACCACTACTACCACCCTCACCCAGGGGGGCAGGATGCCCACCACTACTACCACCCTTAGCCAGGGGGCAGGATGCCCACCACTACTACCACCCCCACCCAGGGGGGCAGGATGCCCACCACTACTACCACCCTTAGCCAGGGGGGCAGGATGCCTACCACCTCTACCACCCCCACTCATAGGATGGACAATGCATGACACAACAAGCACACCACAACCTAGGGAATGCAAGATTAAGACATCCCCCCACCACCATGACAAGCGTGTGAGCAGGCTGTGTCAAATGCCTACAACACCGAACATGACATTGAACATACAATGTGACCCCCTAGCACATGTGCCACACATATATGTGTGTGGCACCCACAATGCAAGCAGCCCATGACCATTGTGGCAATGGGGCCTAAACCCCCATCATCACAGTGACCAAAAGGCAAGTGTGGGGTCCATAGCTGAAGCACATTTTGACCATTGTGGCAATGGGGTCTAAACCCCCATCATCACAGTGACCAAAAGGCAAGTGTGGGGTCCATAGCTGAAGCACATTTTGACCATTGTGGCAATGGGGTCTAAACCCCCATCATCACAGTGACCAAAAGGTAAGTGTGGGGTCCATAGCTGAAGCACAGTTTGACCATTGTGGCAATGGGGTCTAAACCCCCATCATCACAGTGACCAAAAGGCAAGTGTGGGGTCCATAGCTGAAGCACATTTTGACCATTGTGGCAATGGGGTCTACACCCTCATCATCACAGTGACCAAAAGGTAATTGTTGACAAAGAAAGAGCTGCAACTGCCAAACTGCATGGATCATTCCTGGTCACAGAACCAAAAACTCATCTGTGGCAAAGTAGTGTATGTGTCCCATTGCAACATAAATTGGGGGAGCCAAATACTGCAGTGCAAATGAAACATTCCTTTGGCCATGTGCAGACAAACAACACCCATGGGGGCTGAGACCGTCAACAGTCATCAATGACACAATGACAGAAGTGACCATCAGAATGCAGAACCACATATTTGCACCAATGGGCACACAAATGCAGATACCCTGTGGAGACAGCAGATGTGAGGTGAACAGATACCATACCATGGCAGCAATGGGACACACAAACCATGATCACTGTGCTGACCGATGACCTAGGAGTCCCAGGGACAGCAGGGGAAACACACCAAACAACATACAGCCAATGGCACACCCAAGATATGCCAATGCAGTGGTGCAGATGCACAAACACAAACAGGCAGACCAACACTGTCATCATACACAGCAGGTGAGGGGTGGGGGTGCCATTGTCCCCAGGCAACAACACAACACATGAGGAGAGCTGAATACCAATCATACAGATGTGCATACACTGCCACACTAAGGTAACTCATGGATCCAAATCCCCTATGTGGGCAAGCAGGCATTGACAGGTGAGAGGGAGCACAAAACACACATGTCACACAGGCACGTAGGAACAACAACTGACACAGCAAGTCACAGACACACCACAGCACCACCCCCAGGGCCCCCACAATGTGGTGACCCTGGGCTGAAGAAAAATACCACTGTGATGACAAAGCTAAATGTCGTTCACACTGTGAACCACAGTCAGGTGTCCTGAGCAACTAACTACCATCACACCTACACAAGCACAAATCAATCAGCATGGCCAGTAAGCCAAGGCCAACATGGAGGCAGGGGACTAGCCGGGCAACAACTCTCATCTGCACACACTCAAGACCACACCCCTCGACCTCCAACAATGTGCAGCAGTGAAGTACACATGCACTGGTGACATTGCACATGCACCCATGACTATTCCAGGGTGGTGGGTGGGAACCAAGGTGTAGAAACACATCACACATGGACACTCAACAAGACTCCTGAATGTCTGACACACTGCACACTACGCTGTACATGGACATGACGGCAATACCACACCGACCAATGGGATCCCAGCCACAGTCACACACCAATGAAGAAGCCAAGGTCACCCACAAAGAACACACAAAGACAACAACCAACATTGCAGCCCGGACCCTAAGGAGTGCCAGCAGTCACACACACAACGTGTCACAATCACTGAAAGATAACACAAACTGGAAATCACATGACAGGGGCAAACAACAAGTGCCAAAGGGAAACCTGACTGTGACCCATCTGCGTCAGCACACAAACTCTGCCCTGACAGCAAACACACCTATGGGTGACACCCTGATGACCAGTAATGTGCCATGCACCCACATCACAGAGAACACAGGGAGAAGACTTTGGGGGAACATAGCTCAAGTCAGCAAGCATCACAAACAGGTACAACACTAGGGATCACAGCATGCGCAGATGAATGGAAGTGAACACACAGACATGCACATACAACACACACCTTGGGCGCAGGCAATGTCACACGTGTACACACTGCCATGAGGGGACTCCACTCCTGTGTGAGGAAAGCTGTGCCATATGTTGCCTCAGTAGGGCCCCATCATGTCAGCTGAGCACTTGGTCACACAATCAACAATTAGCACCAAATGAGGGCTCCCATCACATCAGCCTGGTCATGGATGTGCCAACGGAATCATCAGCACAGATCCAACACACTTGTATAGCAATGTTGCACTGACTACACGGATGAGTCCCTCCCCATTGATGCCCAAACCTGCATGTCCACTGGAGATGGCAACACGGTCAGGGAAGTAGACAAATGCAACGATGGCAGGCACAACAGATGTGCAGGGGTGGAAGCCACAGATATGAAATTGCCAATGTAAGTAGGAAACCCATTGCCAAATACTGAACACATGACACCCTCAGATGCTGCTATTGATGACATGGATACACCACATGATAGGACACATTCCCCCTGGACCACATGGGTTCCTGCACAGTAACACTTCATAATCATGAGACCAGATATCACCATCACTGCAGCAAGGGCATGGTTAGCTGCACCAACAACATGTACATCTGAAGCATGAGCACTAGAGAAAAGAAAGTTGCTTTATTCAGCATATGTGTTGAGGCCAAACGAAGTCCTGAAAAAAGAGCAAAGGCCAATGGCCAGTCCATTGTCAAAGTTCAAACAGGGTGACACTGGCAGATGTCACCCTACGCATGCCTGCACAATACCAGGGACAATCCACTAGGAGGGGCAACCGGGGGGCAGGCCAGGCACCGCAGGGACAGGATCAGGGCTCACCAGGGGGAGTCAGGGAAGGGGTGGTGGGTGCTGGAGAGCCACTGACAACTGCAGTGGAGGTGTCTGACATGGTGTGTGCCAGCACAACTGGGGGGCATGACACAGATGTCGTGGGTGCCGGCACAACTGCAGTGGACCCTGCAGATGGGGTGGACAGGTCCGCCACTGCAGTGCCCAAGTCAGACAGGGCGGTAGTGGACTCCACTGCAGTGCCTACCTCCAGGGGAGGAGAATGGGGAACAGGCAAGGTGGGTTGGACAGAGGGGGGGACACCCTCACCACATCAGTGGCACAGACAAGCGCAGCGGGGGTGTGGTGCTGGGAGAGCAAGTGGCAGGGGGAGAAGGCCGGAGCATCTTGGGGATGGTATATCTGTGGGTGGGGGAACCTGGGGCAGGGTGTGGTGGGGGCACCTGTGCAGTGGGGGCCTGAGGGATGGAGGACGGAGACCTTGTGCCTGAGCTGCAGGGCAGTGGCGGGGTCTTGCTCTTAGCACTCCGGGGGACTTGCGGGTGGGGGCCTCAGTCCGTCTGCGCCTGGGGGAGGGTGTCCGGGGGCGAGGGGCACTCTGCTCCGTGTGGGTGGGCTTCCTCTTCCCCCGGGATGCTGGAGCAGCTTCATCGGTGGGGAAGAGGCCGAGGTCACAGAGGAAGAGCTGCTGTGACTTTGGGGTTGCAGGTGAGGCAAGGGAGGGTGCTTTGGAGGGAGAGGGAACTGAGGACTGCGCAGTGCATGTGGATGCGTGTGTGTGTTCCAGGGCCCCATCCCCTGTGAGTCTGGCTTCAGTCCCCTGAATGTGCTTGCGTGTGCGTTTTGTCATTGGCGTGTGTGTCAGTGTGCTGGATGTGTGTGTGCTGGTGTGTGCCAGTGTGTGTGTGCCTGGGATGGGTAAGGTGCTGGGGAGTGTGGATGGAGCAGAGGCAGGAGGGGTGAGGGACCATTTGAGGAGGGACACTGCTGCCGTCAGGGAGGAGTCCATGGACCTATTGCCCCTCTGTAGGTCAGACATGCCCGATGAGATGCCCTCCATGAACGACACCAGCTGAGTCAACAGCGCGGTGTGCGCATGGAGGACACTCAGCATGGCTGTCTGCCCTACATGGAGCTGGCTAAGGAGGTACACAGACTCCTCACTCAGGGCAGCAGGGGACACAGGGGCAGGGGGTGCGGTGCCTGGCCCAAAGGAGACACGCTCCCGGACATGGGAGCCTCCACGGACCTGGGGAATGGGAGCCGATGGGAGGGCGGTGGTGGTGCTGGTGGTGGCGGGGACAGCAACACTAGCTTGGGTGTGGTGGCTGCTGACACCCGCCTCCACAAGGGAGTCATCCTCCGAGTTGCTCTGGTCCTCAGCTGAGGTGGATGCTGCTGAGGACTCCTCGGTGTGGCTCCCTCGCCCTCCGTGCCACTGGGTCCCTCCGACCACTCCTCGGCTGCTGACCCAGTCTGGCTCTCCGGCTCCTCCTGGTCCGTGGAGCTGTCCCCTTCCGTGGCCGTGGATGTATCTGCAAACAATGGGGAAACAGACAGACATCAGTCACCTGCACATAACGCACACACCACTGTGAGCACAGCACATCACAGAGCAAGCCCTGGCATCATTAGTTGTACATTGCTAAAAGTGCACTAATTGAACAGGAGAAGTCAATTGTCAGTCTGATGCCAAGCATGGCACTCACATCCCACATGGCCTTGCACCCATCTGTCTGGTGTCTGTTGGATTGCAACACCCCAGTGTTGACACATGCACCAAGTACACAGTAGTTGGACAGTGCAGAGAACACGGTGTGGACACATCACAGCTCTTGCCACTGAGTCAGTACAGGTTTACGGATGTAAGGGATGCCCAGAGTCAAATAGGAAATGCATGTGATGCATACCAGCGACAGACACCATGATGCACCCATGTCCTGATAGCCAGCGCCACTATGGTGTGCATGTAGCACATGTCACTCCCCTGCAGGA
The DNA here is from genome assembly GCA_963921515.1 of Calotriton arnoldi. Taxonomy (NCBI): domain Eukaryota; kingdom Metazoa; phylum Chordata; class Amphibia; order Caudata; family Salamandridae; genus Calotriton; species Calotriton arnoldi. The sequence continues at coordinate 1,115,221 of CAWUFW010003703.1, read as the reverse complement.
TCACCAATCAGTAGACACATGCCATGGCGGAGGCATGACTGCAAAGTCATACATCACTGTCTCAGTGATGTATGACTTTGCAGCCAGACAACAACACTCTGCACTGTGTCACAATAGTAGGTCATGGGGAATGCAAGTCCTGGAGCTGCACAAGTGCACATGTACATCCCCCCACAACACATCCTCTTAACCCTCATCTGTCCAGGTCATACCTATTGGACATATGGGAGACCTGTGACACTACCCTCTGAACCTGAGCCCCTCACACTCTGCTGTGCATGGGGAACAGCTGCCTGAACTTCACATTTACATGCCCCAGTCTGCATGGGCAGCTGATCAGACACCTATGTGTCACACAAGTATCGTCTCCTATGGTCACATCTCCAGTGGCATGCTGAGCCCCTACCAAGAAACTCCACAGCAGTCCTGGCGACTAATCCACAGCACACTGACACAGAGGCAGACACCTGAGGGGCAAATCACTGTGCACAATGTGTCCTCTGATACACGGGAGTGGGAGTACAGAGTGTATTGTATGGCCTGGAGTAGGCATGACTGTCCAGCCCCACATGAATAAGGGATGAGCCCTGGACTGTAGGCAGCTGGCTAAGTATGTGTGACACACGTCATATACATACTCCTGGGGCCCAAACATTGTTCCCACCCGCAGCATGGGTGTGTGCCAGGTACCCCAGCCACATGTGGTGGATCAGCTCAGCAATTGGACCACAGATCAAAGTAACACGCTGAATACATGTCAGAATACAGGCATTGTGTAAGCAATGGACCCACCCATGATGCCCACCACAGAGTCAGGGAAACAGATGCTGTCTCCCACCTTGAGTCAAGCAAACTGCAAGGACACAGTCCTAAGTGACAGAATTCCCTGCATGTAAGGGCCACACCTGGGTATCAGATGAGGAGTGGGCAGTGCACAATAGAGGGACATGGCTCCTGGACAACATGACTGCTGTACTGTGGCAGTTCAACCTGGCCCGAGGAGGGCACATAACATGTTAGACAGAGTACACAGTGCAGTCTTTGACTCACCCCCTCCTTGCTGCTCTCTGGCCTTCAGCTGCCCATCCAGGTCTGGAAAGACCACCGCCAGGATCCTGAGCATGTGGGGGGTCAGGGTCCGTGTTCCGCCCCTCCTGCGAGGAGGCGACAGCTTCAGCTGGACCCGTGCAATCCTCCGGGTCCAGCCCCAAAGGTCCTGCCACCTCTTTTGGCAGTTGCGGATCCGGCGCTTGTAGACCCCCACGGACCGGACAGCCCGGACGATGTCCTTCCAGATCTCATGCTTCCGATGGGCAGAAGCCTGTCAGGATGACAAAGTGATAAGGACATTACTACACATGCAACATATCCGTGCATGACACAGTTGCATATACATGTCGCAATCACAGGGGCACATGGTGTACCCAGGCAGTGCACGGCTGCCCATGGACAGTTTTCCAGAAGTCACTACATGGTATCATAGCATGGGGAGTAAAACCCTGTTCAGAAGCACTGTCACTGCACCATACCTGTCCAGTGCAAGTCACTACACACTATGGGGGTGACAACTACTCAGTGAGCCTGCTAGCCAGTGGTGTGCTGACTCTCAGCCTTGCTAGTCAGACAAAATGCACATTCAGAAAGGCAGTGCACAGAACACTCACCTGCTCCCCTGGTGTCCCATACAGCTTGCTGTACTGTGGAAGTAGGCTGTCCAGCAGGGCCTGGTTCTCTTCAAGGCTGAAGGCTGGGGCTCTCTCCACAGTACGTGCCATTGCAGGGTCCAGAGGGGCAGAGACAGCAGCAGTGCAGTGGCAGATGTCGTCCTGGAGCATGTAGTGCAGGCAAGTGGGCTCTCAGGGGAACATGCAGCAATATATATGTGCTGGAGAGGCAGATACTGTCCCTTGTGTCCAAAGTGATAGGTCCAAGTCGTTTGCATCTTCTGAATCTGGCCAATCCATGGAATAGCAGCACCAAAACACGCCCACAGCATCCTTCAAATCTTCAACTTCATGACATACATGATTTTGCAACATTGTTGTGGGTGACCAACTGATTTTCCAGCAACCGACTCGTTCGAATATTCGAAAACGCGTCCGTTGCCAGGCAAGCCCATTGTCAATGGGTGCGCACCGATCGGTCCATTGCTGTTCAACGCGCACAGGGGTACAACGCGTACCCGCACACATTGAAAGCAATGGGCCGGCCGGAGGCACCGATCGGTCCATTGCTGTTCAACGCGCACAGGGGTACAACGCGTACCCGCACACATTGAATGCAATGGGCCGGCCGGAGGCACCGATCGGTCCATTGCTGTTCAACGCGCACAGGGGTACAACGCGTACCCGCACACATTGAATGCAATGGGCCGGCCGGAGGCACCGATCGGTCCATTGCAGTACAACGCGCACAGGGGTACAACGCGTACCCGCACACATTGAATGCAATGGGCCGGCCGGAGGCACCGATCGGTCCATTGCTGTTCAACGCGCACAGGGGTACAACGCTGCACCCGCACACATTGAAAGCAATGGGCCGGCCGGAGGCACCGATCGGTCCATTGCTGTTCAACGCGCACAGGGGTACAACGCGTACCCGCACACATTGAATGCAATGGGCCGGCCGGAGGCACCGATCGGTCCATTGCTGTTCAACGCGCACAGGGGTACAACGCGTACCCGCACACATTGAATGCAATGGGCCGGCCGGAGGCACCGATCGGTCCATTGCAGTACAACGCGCACAGGGGTACAACGCGTACCCGCACACATTGAATGCAATGGGCCGGCCGGAGGCACCGATCGGTCCATTGCTGTTCAACGCGCACAGGGGTACAACGCGTACCCGCACACATTGAATGCAATGGGCCGGCCGGAGGCACCGATCGGTCCATTGCAGTACAACGCGCACAGGGGTACAACGCGTACCCGCACACATTGAATGCAATGGGCCGGCCGGAGGCACCGATCGGTCCATTGCTGTTCAACGCGCACAGGGGTACAACGCGTACCCGCACACATTGAATGCAATGGGCCGGCCGGAGGCACCGATCGGTCCATTGCTGTTCAACGCGCACAGGGGTACAACGCGTACCCGCACACATTGAAAGCAATGGGCCGGCCGGAGGCACCGATCGGTCCATTGCTGTTCAACGCGCACAGGGGTACAACGCGTACCCGCACACATTGAATGCAATGGGCCGGCCGGAGGCACCGATCGGTCCATTGCAGTACAACGCATCACTGTACATGTGACTGGCATATGTCAGCATGCCTGTCTCAGATGGACATATGCCAGCCACAGATAGCTCCCAGGGAGTGAGGGGCACACCTACATCACGACAGCCTGTCCAAACCTTATCATAAGGCATGTAAGGCTGCATTTCCTATTGTGTGTATGTTGGTGTACATGTTGTCCTGTGGGTGTCACCTGTGGGCAGCCATCCCCAGGCTGTGCACGTGTTCATGGGGACAGGATCATGGGTGTTACGTGTACGTGACCACTGTGATGTGCAACTGTTCATATCTGTGCATGTGCCATGGTCACATTTCACAGTGGTGTTTGTGTATGTCATGTCACATACCCCGTGAGTCCCATGTGGGACGGTATGTTTGAGCCAGGGTGTCCCAGTGGCACAATAGTGATGGCCCTCCACAGTCTTTGTGCATGTAGTGTTTACAATGTCTCTGATTTCATGTGCACAATGGGAGACAGTCTCCACATCCACGTTGTGTGTGCATGGACTCTGATGTTGTGCGTGTGTGTCACAGACGTCCATGGCTCTCCTGCCATGGCAAGTGTGGCCACTACCTGTGGGGGTCATGTTTGTTTTGTTGTGGTGTACACATGATACTCCAGGTGATGCCAGTGTCCATGTGGCATTACAGGGTCCCTGGGAATGTGCCTGTCGTTGAGCTGTGGTGCCTGGGGCACATCTGTCCTCACATGTCACTGGGGGGTGACTGTGACACAGCATCATGATATCCAATGGGCCAAACAGGGACAAATTGATGCCACCTGTAGGACCGTGTTGACAGATGTTGGCCATGTATGTACCATAAATGTCGTTCCGGTACTGCACACTTCATGTAGTTGTGCCTCATGATGATGTATGTTGGGATCTTGAGTGTGTTCAATGCCGCATATGTGGGGTGACTGACGATCTTGCTTACTTCTCCTCTGCACTGCAGGGCTCCTGCTGTCCATCGGCCATTCCCAGACCTGGCAACGATGGTGGAACGGGACAGCATCCGACGGTACCGCTTCACCAGGCAGCTGATTGAGGATTTTGCAGTGCAGTTGTCCCCACATTTGCAGCCTGGCCGGCCGTATCCTACAGCGCTGACCCCCAAGGTGAAGGTGATGGCAGCCCTACACTTCTTTGCCACCGGTACCTTCCAACATACTGTGGCGTCTGCTGGTGGGATGTCACAGACCATGTTCAGCCGTGTGCTCCGCGATGTTTTGGCGGCAATGTTGCTCTTCCTGAACCGGTACATCTATTTCCCTAGACTGCGACGACTCACTGACGTGAAGAGTGACTTTTATGCCCTGGGGAGGATGCCGCATGTCATTGGCTCCATTGATGGGACACATGTGGCTTTGGTACCACCACAGGCCCAGGAGCAGGCCTACAGGAACCGCAAGCACTACCACTCGGTCAATGCACTGGTGGTGTGTCTTGCAGACATGACCATCACACACGTGTGTGCCCGTTTCCCTGGTTCAGCACACGATGCCTTTGTGATGAGGAGTAGTCGCATCCCCAGGTTGATGGCACAGATGCAGAACCAGCGTGCCTGGCTTGTCGGTGTGTACTGACTTTGTGCCATTGTGTGTGATCTGATCTGTAGTATTCCGCCCACTTTTCCAAGTCAGCTGATGTGCACTTGTCTGTCCGTAGGTGACTCGGGATACCCCAACATGCCGTGGTTGCTGACACCCCTCAGGAACCCTGTGACACCTGCCCAGATGCGCTACAATGAGGCACATGGTCGGACCAGGAGAGTGATTGAGCGGACCTTTGGTCTCCTGAAGAGCCGCTTCCGCTGCCTGGACAAGACCGGAGGGTCCCTCCCATATGCCCCTGCGAAAGTGTGCAAGATTATCATCGTCTGCTGCATGCTCCACAACCTGGCAGTGCGGAAGGAGTTGCCTCTCATCCAGGATGACGATGACCAACATCCGCCACCTGTGGAGGATCCTGGCCTGGACCACGATGCCAGTGACGATGATGATGATGATGGTGATGGTGATGTCCGCACACAGCTCATCACCAACTTCTTTAGCTGAATGTGAGTATCCTGAGGTGTCATGTCAATGATGTGAGTTGGCATGATGTGTGGGTGGTGCTCTGGTGCTGTTGGAGTGTGTCCATGGGCTACTTGACAGGATGTGTGTTGCGATGTGTGGTGACAGGTGGGCTGTACTCCCCAACAGTGTTGACATGCTAACTTGGTTCTGGGTGGGTATCTTGTAACATGTATTGTGCATGAGTTTTGCTGTTCTGTCCTGTACTGCATTGCTTTTGACTGTGTGTCATTTCTGTCCTTCACAGGGTACTTTCAGATTTGTTTGGTCAACTGTGTCCACCGACGACGTGATTGCACATCCAGGCTGGTAGCTGTTGTGTCCCTACAGGTGATGTGCGCCACACCCATGGACTTCCTTCTGTCTACAGTTGTTGACTGTGTGCCCGCTACCAGGTGGGGTTACCTTGCATCTGTAGTGGTTACGGCATGTTGCTACTGTGTAATAAACCTGTGCTTCACTTAGTGATGTGCGTTGTCTGTGGTCACACATTTGACTGCCATTTGCTTACTGCACCTGTGGGCTACTTGACTACAACTGGGAATGGGTGTGGTGTCTGTGCATTGCACCGTCTTCCCTGGCAACATCAGTGTAGGCAATGAGTCAGATGGCCTAGGTGTGTATGTGTTGTATAGCCCTGGTGGTGTGTCTCCCTCATATGTGTCACGTTGCCTGTACTCACATGCCTGTGTTGTCCTTGCTGTTGCAGTTCGCATACACTGTGTAATTTTGCAGTTCATCATCCCCATAACAGCACCCACGTTGGAATCACGACAGAGGCAAGTATGGTGTATTAGTGTGTTTATTGTGATAATAGTGCATAGGATGGATTGTGCTGTACATGAATCTTGCAATCCCAAGTTCCTAGATGAATAGAAAGTCCAGGTAGACAGGATCCCCAGTATCGGGGCCACTGTTGTCTGACACATTGTTCCAACTTATACTCCCCATGCAATGTGTGGGAGTAGTGTTGCCATCAACAGGGTGAACAGTCTGTGCACAAAGGCGAAAATCCAGAACAGGTTCAGGCTTCCTGGGAGTTGCGCTTGGCCATCAGCCTCTCACTTTCCCCTCCTCGGACGACCCCTCTTCTTGGGGGGGCCCTCAAGTGCAGGCTGCTGCGGTGCAGGGGACTCTCCGCCAGAGTCCTCCTCCCTCCCTGTGGCAGTTGCAGTTTGTTCGGTACCAGATGTTGTTGGCACACAGGGAGGTGTGGACTGGTTGCTGTTCATCTGGCGGAGGCATTGTAAAATGTCCCTGTGCACCGCCGTCATCTCATGTAGTACATCCCACTTGGACTCCACGCGGGTCATGTGGGAGTCCACACGTGACATGTGGGAGTCCACACGTGACATGTGTGACTCCACTTGGGACATGTGGGAGTCCAAGCGGGCATGATGGGCAGCCTGCTGCTGTTTGATGTCTCTGAGGAGCCCCACTACCTGGCTGAGCTCTCCGGTGCTGGACTGGTACGCATCAGCTATGCGTACCAGTTGTGGGTCTTCATGCACACCAGCAACGTCTGCAAGCAGCGACCTCTGTCTCCCACCCCTCCCACCACCCCTGCTGACATGTGCAGTGTGTGCAGTTGCACGCACAGATAACCCTGGTCCACCTTGGGGGTTGGTGGTGGTGGTGGTGTCCATGGCCCCAGGTTGGTCCAGGGTCACTGCGCTGGTGTTGTTCCTTATTCTGTCCATGTCGGCAGGGATGGTATTCGTGGTGACAGTCGTTGGAGGGGTGGGTGCAGGGGGTGCAGCTGGTGGACCTGCTGGTGCTGCAGCTGGTGGTCCTGCTGGTGCAGCATGTTGACTTGCACCGGATGTGCCAGGTTGTTCATCGTCCGAGGAGGACAGAGGCTGTACGACGCCAGTGAGCTCGGCATCCTCTTGAGCCTGGGACTGGGACTCCTCAGCGTCTGCTGCTGTGTCCCTATCATCACCTGTTTTTGGGAGACACAAACAATGTATGTCATGTTTCTGCAGGCATCAGTGGTTGACACACCTGACAGTTGTGACTGTGCCTCGGGGTGCGGGCCTGTACATTGTATTGTCCTAAGTCGTCACAGTCAGGGGTTGATATTGGTGTGGCACATTGTCCTGCATTATTTGGGCATTTCTATGTATTCTCTGGGGTGTGAACATGGTCTGCATTGATTGTGTTTGGTTGACAGCCAGACCTCCTTCCCACCCACCCACCCACCCAGTCAGTTATCCCACCATGGAACGTGCTTGCATTGCAGGGAGTGTAAGTTGTCTCTCAGGATGTCAGTCAGTGGTGTCCTGCTGTTTGTTGGTGCACAGTTGGCAGCAGGGCCTTGTGCTCCCCACAGCAGTAGCCAGTGTCAGCCATCTTGTGAGTCCTTCTCCACTCCCTGTGATGTGAGCATGGTTCAGGGTGGTGTTGATGGGCCAGTTGTGAGGCTGAGCAATGTCTGTGACTACGACTCCCATCATGCTATTGCCTCCACCCCCTTCCCAGCATGCCCATGCTTCCTTCCTTTGACTCTGCTTCCCTGTGGGGTGGGCTGGCTGTGCTGACAGGATGGCTGGGAGTGTTGTCCTGGCAGTTGTTTGGCTAAGAGTCCCAAGAGTGTCCCTGTGCTTCACACAACATAAGCCAGGGTGGTGGTGCTTTGTGGGATCTTGTGTTAGGATGGAGGGCATTGCATTCTACCAGGTGGGTACTGTGGAGTTTGTGTTGGGGGGGGTGAGGGGAGGTGCTGGTGACTATAGTCAGTGCTGCAAGTCCCCCTTCCCACCCAGCCAGCCAGATATCCCACCATGGAACGTGCTTGCATTGCAGGGAGTGTAAGTTGTCTCTCAGGATGTCAGTCAGTGGTGTCCTGCTGTTTGTTGGTGCACAGTTGGCAGCAGGGCCTTGTGCTCCCCACAGCAGTAGCCAGTGTCAGCCATCTTGTGAGTCCTTCTCCACTCCCTGTGATGTGAGCATGGTTCAGGGTGGTGTTGATGGGCCAGTTGTGAGGCTGAGCAATGTCTGTGACTACGACTCCCATCATGCTATTGCCTCCACCCCCTTCCCAGCATGCCCATGCTTCCTTCCTTTTGACTCTGCTTCCCTGTGGGGTGGGCTGGCTGTGCTGACAGGATGGCTGGGAGTGTTGTCCTGGCAGTTGTTTGGCTAAGAGTCCCAAGAGTGTCCCTGTGCTTCACACAACATAAGCCAGGGTGGTGGTGCTTTGTGGGATCTTGTGTTAGGATGGAGGGCATTGCATTCTACCAGGTGGGTACTGTGGAGTTTGTGTTGGGGGGGGTGTGAGGGGAGGTGCTGGTGACTATGGTCAGTGCTGCAAGTCCCCCTTCCCACCCAGCCAGCCAGATATCCCACCATGGAACGTGCTTGCATTGCAGGGAGTGTAAGTTGTCTCTCAGGATGTCAGTCAGTGGTGTCCTGCTGTTTGTTGGTGCACAGTTGGCAGCAGGGCCTTGTGCTCCCCACAGCAGTAGCCAGTGTCAGCCATCTTGTGAGTCCTTCTCCACTCCCTGTGATGTGAGCATGGTTCAGGGTGGTGTTGATGGGCCAGTTGTGAGGCTGAGCAATGTCTGTGACTACGACTCCCATCATGCTATTGCCTCCACCCCCTTCCCAGCATGCCCATGCTTCCTTCCTTTGACTCTGCTTCCCTGTGGGGTGGGCTGGCTGTGCTGACAGGATGGCTGGGAGTGTTGTCCTGGCAGTTGTTTGGCTAAGAGTCCCAAGAGTGTCCCTGTGCTTCACACAACATAACCCAGGGTGGTGGTGCTTTGTGGGATCTTGTGTTAGGATGGAGGGCATTGCATTCTACCAGGTGGGTACTGTGGAGTTTGTGTTGGGGGGGGGGGGGGGTGAGGGGAGGTGATGGTGACTATAGTCAGTGCTGCAAGTCCCCCTTCCCACCCAGCCAGCCAGCCAGATATCCCACCATGGAACGTGCTTGCATTGCAGGGAGTGGAAGTTGTCTCTCAGGATGTCAGTCAGTGGTGTCCTGCTGTTTGTTGGTGCACAGTTGCCAGCAGGGCCTTGTGCTCCCCACAGCAGTAGCCAGTGTCAGCCATCTTGTGAGTCCTTCTCCACTCCCTGTGATGTGAGCATGGTTCAGGGTGGTGTTGATGGGACAGTTGTGGGGGTGAGCTATGTCTGTGACTACGACTCCCATCATGCTATTGCCTCCACCCCCTTCCCAGCATGCCCATGCTTCCTTCCTTTTGACTCTGCTTCCCTGTGGGGTGGGCTGGCTGTGCTGACAGGATGGCTGGGAGTGTTGTCCTGGCAGTTGTTTGGCTAAGAGTCCCAAGAGTGTCCCTGTGCTTCACACAACATAACCCAGGGTGGTGGTGCTTTGTGGGATCTTGTGTTAGGATGGAGGGCATTGCATTCTACCAGGTGGGTACTGTGGAGTTTGTGTTGGGGGGGTGTGAGGGGAGGTGCTGGTGACTATAGTCAGTGCTGCAAGTCCCCCTTCCCACCCAGCCAGCCAGATAGCCCACCATGGAACGTGCTTGCATTGCAGGGAGTGTAAGTTGTCTCTCAGGATGTCAGTCAGTGGTGTCCTGCTGTTTGTTGGTGCACAGTTGGCAGCAGGGCCTTGTGCTCCCCACAGCAGTAGCCAGTGTCAGCCATCTTGTGAGTCCTTCTCCACTCCCTGTGATGTGAGCATGGTTCAGGGTGGTGTTGATGGGACAGTTGTGGGGGGCAATATGTGTGACTGCGACTCCCATGATGCTATTGGCTACACTGACTTGGCCAGCATACACAGAATTCCTTCCTTTGAGTGGTCTTCACTGTGTGTTGGTGTTGTTGTGGTGGCTACATGTGTGGATGTGTGTGTTAGTTCTATTTGTGCCACTGCCTAGCTGTAGTTGTGGTTGTGTTTGTACATGTGTTGGCACAGTTGGATGTGACTTTTTTGATGGCATGTGTTGTGTTTATCTGACTGACATACACATTTTGGGATGATTCTGTTCTAGTTGCTGTGTAATTGCTATGTGTGCATGGTTTGACTCTCCCCTTGACAGTGATGTGTGTGTTTTGTGGCAGTTTATTGTGTACATTTGTTGTGTACTCACCAGGCTCTGGGATGTTCTCTAGTCCATATACGCTCACTGGCGGAAGGATGGCCCGCACCTTCTCCTCCCAGGGCCTGAGGTATATTGGCTTGGCAGGAGGGCCACTGCCGGTATGTTGGCTGTTGATGTAGTCTATCTTCAGCAGGTCCCGTACCCTCCTGCGCACGTCATACCACCTGTTCTGGATGTCCGTCTTTGTGCGCCGACATGATGATTGGGCGTTCACCCTGTTGATGATCCTCTCCCACATCTTGGTTTTCTGCGACATGGGGGTCTGTTGGACCAGAGTGCCAAACAGCTGTGGCTCCACCCTGAGGATCTCGTCTACCAGGACTTCCAATTCACAATCTAGGAACTTGGGATTCTTCTTGGGGGGCATGGTGATGGGTGGTGATGGTGAGTGATGTGTGTGTTGGTGTGCAGGTGAGGGTGTGTGAGTGTGTGTTTTGCTGGGTGTATGTGAGGTAGGTATTTGTTGGTGTGCTGATGGTGTGTGGCTTGTGTGAGGGGTGAGCTGTGGGTGTGTGGTTGCTTTCTCTTGGGTGCTGGCAGTGAAATGGCATTTGCAAAGGCTCATGGTAGTGATTTGTGTCCTTTATATAGGTGGAGTTGTGGGTGTGTCTTTGTTCTCTGTCCCCACCCCCAGTATTTATTGGCTTGGTAATTGCTTGTTTGGCCTTTTTTTGGTTGATTTTTCCTTTGTGCTGTTTGTGTATGTTGGAAACGTTCTTGTGACCGAGTCGGACCCTGCATTGGTCTCGTACGGTGTTTTCCGCTTCGTTCACGCTGTGTTTGTGCAGTTTTGTATGCTGCGTACGCGTCGGTCGCGGTGTATTGTGTTGCTTCGGCTCGGTTTTGTATGCGTGTCGGTCGTACGGCTTGTCCTCCGTCCGACTCGGTCGTGTTTTCGCGCCTTGCATCGTACTTTGCGGGTTGGAGTTGGCGGGTACGATTCGGTCGGATTTGTTCCGGGTGCGTGTCGGTCGGTTGGATTCGCGTGTTTTTCCGGCCGGATTGCTATTTTCCGAGCGGCTCGGTCGGTCGGCTTGGTTTCCTGACGTGTCGGTCGGATTTATCGCGGCTTGCATCGTACTTGGCGTGTCGGGCGCCACTGGTACGTGTCGGTCGGTATTTTTTCCGGATCCGAGTCGGTCGGTGCTTTTTCCGGCCCGAATCGGAATCGACCCCTTTGTCTATGGTTTTTTCTTCACCGCCAAATGGAGTCGTGTAACTAGTCATAGTTACCCCATATTGGCAGGCCTTACATATTTTACACTTATAGAATCCCAATCTTTGGGATAACCATGTGCTTTTTACTGGTGGGCAACACGGGTCATTTTTGACTAAGACATCTTTCATCGATTTACCCCTGCAGTATGTAATTGCAGGTTGTTTGGGGACTGTGGCACCAATTGCAGGATCTTGTCGGATCAGATGCCAATTTTTCTTAATTATGTTCCTCACTGCACCTTCATGTTGGTTGTATTTTAGGATGAACCTGAATTTGTCGGGTGCATCAATAGTCTCCTTCTCAGTTGATTTAGGTTTGAGAAGGGACACCCTAGATTCCTGATTACTTTTCTTCAGGGCAGTTTCTAGACATTTTTTGCTGTAACCTCTCTCCCATTAGGGAGGGAGTTCATTTTAAGGTAATGTGCATTGTACATAAGTCCTTGGCCGGAAAGGGCCCTCCTATTAACCATTCTATTGTCTGGTCCTACCGTGCGAACAGACGCCTCCGCTCAGACGATCTACATCTTGCTGTAGTTCCTAGGATTCGGAAAACTAGAAGCGGGGGACGTCTGTTCTCATACAATGCCGCCAAATACTGGAACACCCTCCCTCTTCATTTGCTCAAGGAACCCAACCACCTTGCCTTTCGAAAGTCGTTAAAAACCTGGCTCTTTCCTTAATTGGATGGCCCTGTTGCCTGCTGCTATTCAGCGCTGGGATGCCCTCGGGTAGCCATGCGCTTAATAAATGTATTTTTCATTTCATTTCTTTTCATATATTTTTGAGTTTGGGTTTTACTCTTATAGGGGTAAAGGGTGGGGAGTAAATTAATGTTACTTACTTTATAATTCGTTGTTAAATACTTTAGTTTTTTAATTGAAAATAAGTTTTGATTGCGTAATTTATTTTTTTACAGTTTAATTTTAGCTGTGGTTTGTGGGGGTTTTAGGGGTAAAGTGTTGAAAGGTTATTAATTTTTATGAGTTTTAATTTGTTTTTTAATCAATAATATTTCTTTAATTAGTAATTAATTATGTTAATTATGTAAGTACATTTTTTAAAAATTTAGATGTGGGTTGTGAATTGTGTGGTGTTATCGGGTAGGAAATAAAAAGTATGTTTATGTAATAATTCATGTTTTAGTTTCTAAATAATTTCTAATTACAACTATTTATTTGTTTGAAAATTATTTTTATTTTATTTAATATAATATTTGTAGGTATTTATCATATGCATTTAACATTATATATTTTTTATATTTGCAATATTAAATATATTTGTATTTTAATTGTTAACGTATCTATATTTTTTTAATTTATTTTGGTTTTTAAATATTTTTGTTGTTGTTAATATTTTGTTTGTTTTTAATTTTGAACTGAATGGAGTGAGAATATTAATTGTTACCCCTCCGCAATCCAAAACTTTCCCTACTGCTGCACTGATTGGAGTAGGAATAGTAAATTTTACCCTGCCACTATCCAACACTTTCCCTACTGTTGCACTCACTGGAGTGGGAATAGTAATTTTTACCCCTCTGCTATCCAGGACTTTCCCTACTGTTGCACTGACTGGAGTGGTAAATTTAGGTTTAAAGATTTTAAAATAGTTTAATGTTTTAATTTATAATAGAATGTTTTTTTTTATAGATTTGATGTTATTGGTATATATATATATATATATATATATATACATATATATATATATATATATATACATATATATATATATATATATATATACACATATATATATATATATATATATATATATATATATATATATATATATATATATATATATATATATATATATATATATATATATGTATATATATATATACATATATACCTGTATATTTTTATATAATTTTACAATTATAAAATGAATTAAAAAAATAAAATTAATAGTTTAATAATTGTTTTAAAGTAAATATATATATATATTTATTATGTATGTGTGTTTAACTTTTTTAATTGAGTTTATTTGTAATATTTGTTAAAATGTATATTAAATCTACTTTATTTTTTTAATTAATTATATTATTTAATATATTTAATATTTATTATTTTATATGTATTATTTTATTATATATATATATAACCAGAAGCGCTCCTTCCGGACTGCTGGGACCCCTGGAGAGTGGCGCACACACCGGCGGAGCACACCGGTAATCCAATTCTCAAAACTAACAAAAGTCAGCGCGCTCTCAGTAACACACAACTCCGTCAAAATGCCAAACCACCGTTTAATCCACAACGCGTTTCGATTCCGTAGAACCTTGATCACGTGAAACGTACACCGAATCAGAGAGACTCTAATAGTTAATAGTGCAGAAAGTGAAAAAGGACAAATGAGCAATACATGGCAGACATGTTGTAATGGCACATCAGTCATAAAAATTGAACAATACTGAGTAAAATAAAATTAAAATAAACCTATTAAACAAAAACCAAATGCAATCACATATTAGTATGCATATGCGACACTCCTCGCTTGTGGGAGAGCAGTGGCCGATCTATCGACATGTACCCTGAGCATAAATGCCTGATCAAAGCGCATGCTGGCCATGCGTGTGTCAACATGCAAACAAAGCTTTATTGGTGGCCCCGTTGCAGACAAGGAATGAAAAAACACGGGGTACCTTGGCTACAATCATGCAATATTGCACAACAATGCTAGTCCTAGTGGACGGTATCCTCCTTTAGTGTCAATGGACCTGAAATACTGGGGGTCGCGTAACTACGTCTCCCGGCAAGTGCCGTAAAAATACTGGTATCATACCATATCTAACCACTTGTGCCATGTAGCGGTGCTAACTTGGGAATACATGTATACGTAGGCACGTTGACAAAAATGAACAAGTGTCCTGAACAGAGACCAGGGCTTAACCTAAACTAAAGGAGGATACCGTCCACTAGGACTAGCATTGTTGTGCAATATTGCATGATTGTAGCCAAGGTACCCTGTGTTTTTCATTCCTTGTCTGCAACGGGGCCACCAATAAAGCTTTGTTTGCATGTTGACACACGCATGGCCAGCATGCGCTTGATCAGGCATTTATGCTCAGGTACATGTCGATAGATCGGCCACTGCTCTCCCACAAGCGAGGAGTGTCGCATATGCATACTAATATGTGATTGCATTTGGTTTTTGTGTAATAGCTTTATTTTACTCAGTTTTGTTCAATTTTTATGACTGATGTGCCATTACAACATGTCTGCCATGTATTGCTCATTTGTCCTTTTTCACTTTCTGCACTATTAACTATTAGAGTCTCTCTGATTCGGTGTATGTTTCACGTGATCAAGGTTCTACGGAATCGAAACGCGTTGTGGATTAAACGGTGGTTTGGCATTTTGACGGAGTTGTGTGTTACTGAGAGCGCGCTGACTTTTGTTAGTTTTGATAATATATATATATATATATATATATATATATATATATATATATATATATATATATAAATCGATATTTTGTACAACTATATTTTTAACATCGATATTTTTTTCTCAATATTGTTGTACTTACTTGTTTAAGTATAGGGAGTCAATATTTTTGCATTCTATATTTTTTCATCTATGTTTTTTACATCTATATTTTGTACATCTATATTCTGTCAGTGAACCGTCCGTTGTAAAGAGGACCGAAGAAGTCAATCGCAATTCTTTCTCATACATGCTTTGGCAACTCTGACATGTTTAAGTTGTGCTGAGTGGTTTTTGATGAAAGGCAGTTGCATAGATGACAGGCCTTCAATTCTCTTTCAATTCCACAATGTCCTTCATGGGCCACTTCAATGATCTGTTTTAACAGACTCTCAGGAATAACAATTCTCGAACCTTTCAGGATAATGCGCAATTAGTAAAACCTTTATCTCTGACCTGGCAGCAATGAATATGCTGCTTCGTAATTCAGGTCCTACTCACACAGCTGGTCATCTATTGGACCCCATTTTTTCTAATTTACCTAATATTGTTTGCTTCACTGCCACTCCACTCTGTTGGTCTGACCACTTCTCGGTTGGCTTCAGGTTAGAGTTATCAGCCAACTTGCCAGCAGCTATTCCTATTACTCAAATACAAACTAGGAACTGGGGAAAGCTGGACATTGAAGCATTTAACAAACTTCTATCCACTAATGTCCCCACCCTTAATAAAAAGTTTATGTCTGACTCAGTGGCCATTCAGAATTGGACCCAAAAAGCCATTGATGTCAGTCTTCCACCCTATTCTAAGAGGGTGAATAATCACCGCCCCCCAGCCCCTTGGTTTACAGACAAGTTAAAAACTGAGAAAACAAAATGTAAAAATATGGAAAGACGCTGGAGGAGGGACTATGCACCAGATTCCAAACTTGCCTACATACGAGCTAAGAGAGATTATCACTCTCTCTGTAGGGCTGCCCGTGCTGATTACGTTTCCTCCACTATCATTGGAGCACAGAAATGCTCAAAAACATTGTTCAAAATGGTGAAGGAATTATCAGGCTCTGAAACTCAGCCCATTCCTCCCAGCCTGAATGAAGGGCAATGTGAGGATCTTGCGAAATTTTTTATTAACAAAGTGGAAACAATATACTCAACCCTGAATGGTAATAAAACAGCTAACATCATTTCATCCCCGCCTACTTTCCTTCAGGAAGCCGGCACGTTCAAATGTAGAGACACATGCACCACAGAACCTGCCAACAAGCTGGAAGCTTGGTTTCCATTAGACATCACGGCCCTTAGACAGTATTTAGGTAGCATCAAATCAGGCTCCCCCCGTGATCTCCTCCCTATACCAGTTCTAAGGCAGCTTGAACTACCTTGTCTCAAAATAATGATGGAGCTTCTTAATTCCTCCTTAAAGGAGGCCATCGTTCCCTCTGACTGGAAGCATGCAATGGTCCTTCCTTTACTAAAGAAGGCCAACGCCGACCCTACCCTTTCCTCAAACTATCGACCAATCTCTTTACTTCCAGCACTTTCCAAGGTTTTGGAAAAGCACATTAATGGGCAGTTGTCCAATTTTGTTGAGACCCAAAAATGTCTTCATCCATCACAATCTGGGTTTAGAGCTGGCTTCTCAACTGAAACCACTCTTCTCGGCGTCACTGAAACGTTACGTCATCGATTGGATGCCGGAGACACGGTGGCCCTTATTTTACTTGACCTAAGTGCGACCTTTGACATGGTGTCTCACGCCGTGTTAATAAAGGCTCTACAATCTCTAGGAATCGTTGACTCAGCACTTAGATGGCTAACTTCATTTCTTACTGACCACACTTTTCAGGTCTTTTCTTCTGTAGCCACCTCCAGCATCCACTCCTCTTCCTATGGGGTTCCCCAGGGGTCTATCCTTAGTTTCTTATTATTCAACATCTATGTCAGACCCCTGGCAGCGATTGCAGAGGATGCTGGGTTGTCATTATTCTGTTACGCTGATGACACCCAGATTATTTTCTCTCTCTCTGCGGGTAAGGAGGCGGAACCATCTGTTCTCCGGTCTGGGCTGAGCAAAATTGCATCCTGGATGCAGGCCAATTTTCTTAAACTTAATGGTGAAAAAACTGAGGTCCTGATCTTGGGAAAAAACAAAGATCTCTAGGAACCTCTCCATTGGCCGGCAGAAATGGGTGCTTTACCTCGCCCGTCTCTTTACGTCCGGAACCTTGGCTTTATCATTAACGACTTACTATCTATGCGTCAACAAGCCGTGAAGGTGGCTGCAACTTGCTTCACTATCTTGAAATGGTTGAAGAAAATTGTTTGGATGTTGCCAAGCTCCACCCAGAGAACCGTAGTCCAGGCACTGGTAACATCTAGACTGGACTACGCTAACATTCTCTACTTAGGAGCCAATAAAGACGTGACACGCAAGCTGCAGCTGGTGCAGAATTCTGCTGCAAGATTGCTTTGCCGGGTTCCTAGAGCGGCCTCCATCTTGGGCTCTTTGAGAGACCTCCACTGGCTGAGAGTTGAGAGCCGGATCAAGTTTAAAGCTCTGAGCTACATGTTCAGGGTTAAGCAGGGTACGGCTCCTCAGTATTTGCAAAATCTAGTCAAACCCTATTTGCCATCACACACTCTTCGCTCCACCACTCAGGCTAAATTCATGGTGCCTAGGACTAGGCTGTCCCGTGTGGGTGGTCGCTCCTTTGCTTACCTGGGCCCGTCTCTGTGGAATGCTCTTCCTCTACCACTCCGGAATGAAACCAGTTACATGCACTTTCGCAAGTTACTAAAAACCTGGTTGTTTAATCAGTAATTCCCTTCCTGCTCCTTCTCTGGCGTGGCGCCGGGAAACCCTTTTTGGGTAGCTGTTGCGCCCGATATAAATTTAAATAACATAACATAACAATGCCTTTTTGAGTAACGCACAGTTCATCTTTGACATTTTTTATCTTTTGGTACTCACTGTCACTGGTAAGAGGTCGAGTGTGCTGGTTCCAAGCCTGATGTGTAATAATGTCTTTTAGTTTTAACATGTCATCATCTTGACTCATGGCAGTGACAATCTGTTCTAGCAAAGTGGAAGCTGGTGTCCTTTATTTCACAATTAAATTTATGTAGGCTTCAGCTGTCTTGGATGGGATAACATGGCACTGTAGAGGCACTCATTTGAAGTTTTGGGCAGGATTTTGCTCCTTACCTGGATGGTGCACAATTGTGTAGTTGTATTCTTGTAATAGTAGACCCCAGCATTCAATTTGAGGAGGCATCTTTGCCTTTGGATTGCCAAAGAGGGTCAACAATACTTGATCTGTCACAAGCGTGAGAGGCTTTCCATATAATAATACGTGGAAATGTTCACAAGCCTGCACCACTGCTAAACTATCTTTCTCAGGTTGTGAATTAGCACATTAAGTATGGGACAAACTTCTGCTCGCATATGCCACAATATGTCTTTGAGCATTTGAGTTCTACTGTGTTCGGCAAGGATTGCATCAAACCAGAGAGGGCTAGCTTCATCAACAACCTCGGTATGAAGCTTTGGATCAAAGTACACCATTTCAGTAGCATTCTCAATAGTTTGCTTAATTTTCTTGAAGCTTTGCTTGCATTCATGTGACCAAAGAAACAAAACATGTCTCTTAACAGAGCACTGACAGTGGCAAAGTCTCATAAATATACAGAACAGTAACTGGCCATGCCAAGAAATGAACGTAACATGGAAACATCTTGTGGGGGATTGGCAGCTGCAAACATTTGCCGGGCACCCGAACACGACCTCGTAGGGTGACAGTCTTGTCCTAGAATGCACTGTTGTTCTTGTGTACAAAAGGGCTAATGATAAAGCATCTTGCCACTGCAGCCCTGTGCTCGCCTGAATCTTTGTCAGTTTCAGTTTGAGAGTACCATTGTACTTCTCAACCAAACCTGCGGACTGGGGGTGATTTGCAGCATGAAATTTTTGTCTGATATGTAGTCCCTCACAAACAAACTGAATCACTTTAGCGTTAAAGTGGCTTCCATTGTCACTCTAAATCAAATGGGGCAAGCCGAAGCGAAGAAAGAACTCCTTCAGGAGTACTTTTGCAGTCGCTAGGGCTGTGTTTTCTTTCGTGGGATAGGCCTCAACCCATTTAGTAAATGCACAAACAACCACCAACACATATTTCAAATTGTTGACGCAATCCAATTGCTAGCGAGCTTTATCATGCTCCTTCTGTAAAGCTCCGAAAATCAATATGTCATCACTGTAATTGAAAGCATCAATGACAGGCTGTATGATACGTCGAATGTCATCTTAAAAAAGCTCTGCAACTGATGACACACCAAATCATAGCCTTTTATAATGGACCAGACCAATATGTGTAGAAAAGGTTGTAATGTACCTGCAATTTTCATTGAGTGATGATATAATTTATTCAAATCAAGGCCAGAGAAGACCTACGAACAATTCAATTGTATTATCATGTCAGCAATGTGCAGACCTGGATGTCATTCTCTTTCAATTGGCTTGTTTGCTTGACTCATATCCACACAGATGCGTACAGCTCCTTCACTGTCCTTTTTGTGTATTATAACTTTGGGAAACACTCATGGCATTGGACCAGTGAAATGCTCAATGATATCATGTTTGGGTAAGGATTCAAGTTCTTTTTCACCAGCTTCCTGTAAATGAAATGCATTTCATCTGTGTCTTTGATCAATAGGACGGGCATTCTCATTATTGTGTAATTGTACTTTCATAGTCTTGAGTTTTCCCAACCCATGAAACAATGAAGGGAACTGACTTACTTTTTGTGATAAGCATTCCTATTATAGTTTACTGATATCAGTCCCATATCAGCAGCTGTGCTGAAGCTTGGTAAACAGGCATTTGATGCCCTACCTTGAAGTACATGAATGGGTGCTTGTACTTTGGTTTTCTTGTGTTTCATTGGTACTTCGTTTGAAACTTAACTCTTAAATGATGTAGATGCAGCCCATGTATACACTTTAGTTTTTGATGGCGTAAGTCGTGGAAATGGAGATAGTTTACTATATTTCTCATCAGGCATAATGGTTATCGATACGCCATTGTCCTTGTGATGGAAAATCAGATCAGACAACGTTGCATTTTATTTTATTCTGTGACTTTTATAGAGACATTAGGAAGAGTATTTTACGACCATTGTTTTTAAAGAAGAGACTGTTTACATATAAAATTGCCTTCGAGTCTATCTGTAGTTTAGTAAATGACAGATTTTGTAATGCAGTGGCGGTTTATATCCAGAAGGCAATCAGAATAAGAAAAAATAATTCACATCTTGAGGCCCTTGTATATGAAGAAGATGGGTCGCATATTGATAAATGATGTCCAGGGTCGTAGTCTTGCTCTAGGTCGCATATTTCGCATGTGACACTTTGGGGTCGATTCCGATTCGGGCCGGAAAAAGCACCGACCGACTCGGAGCCGGAAAAAATACCGACCGACACGTACCCGTGGCGCCCGACACGCCAAGTACGATGCAAGGCGCGAAAAATCCGACCGACACGTAACGAAACCAAGTCGACCGACCGAGCCGCACGGAAAACAGCAATCCGGCCGGAAAAACACGCAAATCCAACCGACCGACACGCACCCGGAACAAATCCGACCGAAACGTACACGCTAACTCCAAACCGCTAAGTACGATGCAAGGCGCGAAAACCACGAGCGAGTCAGACGGAGGACAAGCCGGACGACCGACACGCATACAAAACCGAGCCGAAGCAACACAATACACCGCGACCGACGCGTACGCAGCATAGAAAACTGCACAAACACAGCGTGAACGAAACGGAGAACACCGTACGAGACCAATGCAGGGTCCGACTCGGTCACAAGAACGTTTCCAACATACACAAACATCACAAAGGAAAAATCACCCAAAAAAGGCCAAACAAGCAATTACCAAGCCAATAAATACTGGGGGGTGGGGACAGAGAACAAAGACACACCCACAACTCCACCTATATAAAGGACACAAATCACTACCATGAGCCTTTGCAAATGCCATTCCACTGCCAGCACCCAAGAGAAAGCAACCACACACCCACAGCTCATCCCTCACACAAGCCACACACCATCAGCACACCAACAAATACCTACCTCACATACACCCAGCAAAACACACACTCACACACCCTCACCTGCACACCAACACACACATCACTCACCATCACCACCCATCACCATGCCCCCCAAGAAGAATCACAAGTTCCTAGATTGTGAATTGGAAGTCCTGGTAGACGAGATCCTCAGGGTAGAGCCACAGCTGTTTGGCACATTGGTCCAACAGACCCCCATGTCGCAGAAAACCAAGATGTGGGAGAGGATCATCAACAGGGTGAACGCACAATCACCATGTCTGCGTACAAAGACCGACATCCAGAACAGGTGGTATGACGTGCGCAGGAGGGTCCGGGAGCTGCTCAAGAAAGACTACCTCATCAGCCAATACACCGGCAGTGGCCCTCCTGCCAAGCCAGTATACCTCAGGCCCTGGGAGGAGAAGGTGCGGGCCATCCTTCCGCCAGTGAGCGTATATGGACTAGAGAACATCCCAGAGCCTGGTGAGTACACAACAAATGTACACAATTTTCTGACACAAAACACACACACATCACTGTCAAGGGGAGAGTCAAACCATGCACTCATAGCAATTACACAGCAACCAGAACAGAATCATCCCAAAATGTGTATGACAGTCAGATAAACACAACACATGCCATCAAAAAGTCACATCCAACCGTGCCATCACATGTACAAACACAACTACAACTACAGCTAGGCAGTGGCACAAATAGAACTAACAAACACATCCAGACATGTAGCCACCACAACAACACCAACACACAGTGAAGACCACTCAAAGGAAGGAATTCTGTGTATGCTGGCCAAGTCTGTGTAGTCAATAGCATCATGGGAGTCGCAGTCACACATATTGCCCCCCCACAACTGTCCCATCAACACCACCATGAACCATGCGCACATCACAGGGAGTGGAGAAGGACTCACAAGATGGCTGACACTGGCTACTGCTGTGGGGAGCACAAGGCCCTGCTGGCAACTGTGCACCAACAAACAGCAGGACACCACTGACTGACATCCTGAGAGACAACTTACACTCCCTGCAATGCAAGCACGTTCCATGGTGGGATATCTGGCTGGCTGGGTGGGAAGGGGGACTTGCAGCACTGACTATAGTCACCAGCACCTCCCCTCACCCCCCCAACACAAACTCCACAGTACCCACCTGGTAGAATGCAATGCCCTCCATCCTAACACAAGATCCCACAAAGCACCACCACCCTGGGTTATGTTGTGTGAAGCACAGGGACACTCTTGGGACTCTTAGCCAAACAACTGCCAGGACAACACTCCCAGCCATCCTGTCAGCACAGCCAGCCCACCCCACAGGGAAGCAGAGTCAAAAGGAAGGAAGCATGGGCATGCTGGGAAGGGGGGTGGAGGCAATAGCATGATGGGAGTCGTAGTCACAGACATTGCTCAGCCTCACAACTGGCCCATCAACACCACCCTGAACCATGCTCACATCACAGGGAGTGGAGAAGGACTCACAAGATGGCTGACACTGGCTACTGCTGTGGGGAGCACAAGGCCCTGCTGGCAACTGTGCACCAACAAACAGCAGGACACCACTGACTGACATCCTGAGAGACAACTTACACTCCCTGCAATGCAAGCACGTTCCATGGTGGGATATCTGGCTGGCTGGGTGGGAAGGGGGACTTGCAGCACTGACTATAGTCACCAGCACCTCCCCTCACCCCCCAACACAAACTCCACAGTACCCACCTGGTAGAATGCAATGCCCTCCATCCTAACACAAGATCCCACAAAGCACCTCCACCCTGGGTTATGTTGTGTGAAGCACAGGGACACTCTTGGGACTCTTAGCCAAACAACTGCCAGGACAACACTCCCAGCCATCCGGTCAGCACAGCCAGCCCACCCCACAGGGAAGCAGAGTCAAAAGGAAGGAAGCATGGGCATGCTGGGAAGGGGGTGGAGGCAATAGCATGATGGGAGTCGTAGTCACAGACATTGCTCAGCCTCACAACTGGCCCATCAACACCACCCTGAACCATGCTCACATCACAGGGAGTGGAGAAGGACTCACAAGATGGCTGACACTGGCTACTGCTGTGGGGAGCACAAGGCCCTGCTGGCAACTGTGCACCAACAAACAGCAGGACACCACTGACTGACATCCTGAGAGACAACTTACACTCCCTGCAATGCAAGCACGTTCCATGGTGGGATATCTGGCTGGCTGGGTGGGAAGGGGGACTTGCAGCACTGACTATAGTCACCAGCACCTCCCCTCACCCCCCCAACACAAACTCCACAGTACCCACCTGGTAGAATGCAATGCCCTCCATCCTAACACAAGATCCCACAAAGCACCACCACCCTGGGTTATGTTGTGTGAAGCACAGGGACACTCTTGGGACTCTTAGCCAAACAACTGCCAGGACAACACTCCCAGCCATCCTGTCAGCACAGCCAGCCCACCCCACAGGGAAGCAGAGTCAAAAGGAAGGAAGCATGGGCATGCTGGGAAGGGGGTGGAGGCAATAGCATGATGGGAGTCGTAGTCACAGACATTGCTCAGCCTCACAACTGGCCCATCAACACCACCCTGAACCATGCTCACATCACAGGGAGTGGAGAAGGACTCACAAGATGGCTGACACTGGCTACTGCTGTGGGGAGCACAAGGCCCTGCTGGCAACTGTGCACCAACAAACAGCAGGACACCACTGACTGACATCCTGAGAGACAACTTACACTCCCTGCAATGCAAGCACGTTCCATGGTGGGATATCTGGCTGGCTGGGTGGGAAGGGGGACTTGCAGCACTGACTATAGTCACCAGCACCTCCCCTCACCCCCCCAACACAAACTCCACAGTACCCACCTGGTAGAATGCAATGCCCTCCATCCTAACACAAGATCCCACAAAGCACCACCACCCTGGGTTATGTTGTGTGAAGCAGAGGGACACTCTTGGGACTCTTAGCCAAACAACTGCCAGGACAACACTCCCAGCCATCCTGTCAGCACAGCCAGCCCACCCCACAGGGAAGCAGAGTCAAAGGAAGGAAGCATGGGCATGCTGGGAAGGGGGTGGAGGCAATAGCATGATGGGAGTCGTAGTCACAGACATTGCTCAGCCTCACAACTGGCCCATCAACACCACCCTGAACCATGCTCACATCACAGGGAGTGGAGAAGGACTCACAAGATGGCTGACACTGGCTACTGCTGTGGGGAGCACAAGGCCCTGCTGGCAACTGTGCACCAACAAACAGCACAACACCACTGACTGACATCCTGAGAGACAACTTACACTCCCTGCAATGCAAGCACGTTCCATGGTGGGATAACTGACTGGCTGGCTGGGTGGGAAGGAGGTCCGGCTGTCAACCAAACACAAGCAATGCAGACCATGTTCACACCCCAGAAAATACATAGAAATGCCCAAATAATGCAGGACAATGTGCCACACCAATATCAACCCCTGACTGTGACGACTTAGGACAATGCAATGTACAGGCCCGCACCCAGAGGCACAGTCACAACTGTCATGTGTGTCAACCATTGATGCCTGCAGAAACATGACATACATTGTTTGTGTCTCCCAAAAACAGGTGATGATGGGGACACAGCAGCAGACGCTGAGGAGTCCCAGTCCCAGGCTCAAGAGGATGCCGAGCTCACTGGCGTCGTACAGCCTCTGTCCTCCTCGGACGATGAAGAACAACCTGGCACATCCGGTGCAAGTCAACATGCAGCACCAGCAGGACCACCAGCTGCAGCACCAGCAGGACCACCAGCTGCAGCACCAGCAGGACCACCAGCTGCACCCCTGCACCCACCCCTACAACGACTGTCACCACAAATACCATCCCTGCCGACATGGACAGAATAAGGAGCAACACCAGCACAGTGACCCTGGACCAACCTGGGGCCATGGACACCACCACCACCACCAACCGCCAAGGTGGACCAGGGTTATCTGTGCGTGCCACTGCACACACTGCACATGTCAGCAGGGGTGGTGGGAGGGGTGGGAGACAGAGGTCGCTGCTTGCAGACGTTGCTGGTGTGCATGACGACCCACAACTGGTACGCATAGCTGATGCGTACCAGTCCAGCACCGGAGAGCTCAGCCAGGTAGTGGGGCTCCTCAGAGACATTAAACAGCAGCAGGCTGCCCATCATGCCCGCTTGGACTCCCACATGTCCCACGTGGAGTCACACATGTCCCGTGTGGACTCACACATGTCCCGCGTGGAGTCCAAGTGGGATGCACTGCATGAGATGACGGCGGTGCACAGGGACATTTTACAATGCCTCCGCCAGATGAACAGCAACCAGTCCACACCTCCCTGTGTGCCAACAACATCTGGTGCCGAACAAACTGCAACTGCCACAGGGAGGGAGGAGGACTCTGGCGGAGAGTCCCCTGCACCGCAGCAGCCTGCACTTGAGGGGCCCCCCAAGAAGAGGGGTCGTCCGAGGAGGGAAAAGTGAGAGGCCGATGGCCAAGCGCAACTCCCAGGAAGCCTGAACCTGTTCTGGATGTTCGCCTTTGTGCACAGACTGTTCACCCTGTTGACGGCAACACTACTCCCACACATTGCATGGGGAGTACAAGTTGGACCAATGTGTCAGACAACTGTGGCCCCGATACTGGGGATCCTGTCTACCCGGACTTTCAATTCACCTAGGAACTTGGGATTGCAAGATTCATGTACAGCACAACCCATCCTATGCACTATTAACACAAATGTATCACAATAAACACACAAATACACCATACTTGCCTCTGTCGTGATTCCAACGTGGGTGCTGTTATGGGGATGATGAACTGCAAAATTACACTGTGTATGCGAACTGCAACAGCAAGGACAACACAGGCATGTGAGTACAGGCAACGTGACACACATGAGGGAGACACACCACCAGGGCTACACGACACATACACACCTAGGCCATCTGACTCATTGCCTACACTGATGTTGCCAGGGAAGACGGTGCAATGCACAGACACCACACCCATTCCCAGTTGTAGTCAAGTAGCCCACTGGTGCAGTAAGCAAATGGCAGTCAAATGTGTGACCACAGACAACGCACATCACAAAGTGAAGCACAGGTTTATTACACAGTTGCAACATGCCGTAACCACTACAGATGCAAGGTAACCCCACCTGGTAGCGGGCACACAGTCAACAACTGTAGACGGAAGGAAGTCCATGGGTGTGGCGCACATCACCTGTAGGGACACAACAGCTACCAGCCTGGATGTGCAATCACGTCGTCGGTGGACACAGTTGACCAAACGAATCTGAAAGTACCCTGTGAAGGACAGAAATGACACACAGTCAAAAGCAATGGAGTACAGGACAGAACAGCAAAACTCATGCACAATACATGTTACAAGATGCCCACCCAGAACCAAGTTAGCATGTCAACACTGTTGGGGAGTACAGCCCACCTGTCACCACACATCGCAACACACATCCAGTCAAGTAGCCCATGGACACACTCCAACAGCACCAGAGCACCACCCACACATCATGCCAACTCACATCATTGACATGACACCTCAGGATACTCACATTCAGCTAAAGAAGTTGGTGATGAGCTGTGTGCGGACATCACCATCACCATCATCATCATCATCATCGTCACTGGCATCGTGGTCCAGGCCAGGATCCTCCACAGGTGGCGGATGTTGGTCATTGTCATCCTGGATGAGAGGCAACTCCTTCCGCACTGCCAGGTTGTGGAGCATGCAGCAGACGATGATAATCTTGCACACTTTCGCAGGGGCATATGGGAGGGACCCTCCGGTCTTGTCCAGGCAGCGGAAGCGGCTCTTCAGGAGACCAAAGGTCCGCTCAATCACTCTCCTGGTCCGACCATGTGCCTCATTGTAGCGCATCTGGGCAGGTGTCACAGGGTTCCTGAGGGGTGTCAGCAACCACGGCATGTTGGGGTATCCCGAGTCACCTTTGGACAGACAAGTGCACATTAGCTGACTTGGAAAAGTGGGCGGAATACTACAGATCAGATCACACACAATGGCACAAAGTCAGTACACACCGACAAGCCAGGCACGCTGGTTCTGCATCTGTGCCATCATCCTGGGGATGCGACTACTCCTCATCACAAAGGCATCGTGTGCTGAACCAGGGAAACGGGCACACACGTGTGTGATGGTCATGTCTGCAAGACACACCACCAGTGCATTGACCGAGTGGTAGTGCTTGCGGTTCCTGTAGGCCTGCTCCTGGGCCTGTGGTGGTACCAAAGCCACATGTGTCCCATCAATGGAGCCAATGACATGCGGCATCCTCCCCAGGGCATAAAAGTCACTCTTCACGTCAGTGAGTCGTCGCAGTCTAGGGAAATAGATGTACCGGTTCAGGAAGAGCAACATTACCGCCAAAACATCACGGAGCACACGGCTGAACATGGTCTGTGACATCCCACCAGCAGTCGCCACAGTATGTTGGAAGGTACCGGTGGCAAAGAAGTGTAGGGCTGCCATCACCTTCACCTTGGGGGTCAGCGCTGTAGGATACGGCAGGCCAGGCTGCAAATGTGGGGACAACTGCACTGCCAAATCCTCAATCAGCTGCCTGGTGAAGCGGTACCGTCGGATGCTGTCCCGTTCCACCATCGTTGCCAGGTCTGGGAATGGCCGATGGACAGCAGGAGCCCTGCAGTGCAGAGGAGAAGTAAGCAAGATTGTCAGTCACCCCACATATGCGGCATTGAACACACTCAAGATCCCAACATACATCATTATGAGGCACAACTACATGAAGTGTGCAGTACCGGAAGGACATGTATGGTACGTACATGGCCAACATCTGTCAACACGGTCCTACAGGTGGCATCAATTTGTCCCAGGTTGGCCCATTGGATATCATGATGCCGTGTCACAGTTCCCATCTCCTGCTGCCGTGTCACAATCACCCCCCACAGTGACATGTGAGGACAGATGTGCCCCAGGCACCACAGCTCAACGACAGGTACATTCCCAGGGACCCTGTAATGCCACATGGACACTGGCATCACATGGAGTATCATGTGTACACCACAGCAAAACAAACATGATCCCCACAGGTAGTGGCCCCACTTGCCACGGCAGGACAGACATGGACGTCTGTGACACACACGCACAACATCAGAGTCCATGCACACACAACGTGGATGTGGAGACTGTCTCCCATTGTGCACATGAAATCAGAGACATTGTAAACACTACATGCACAAAGACTGTGGAGGTCCATCACTATTGTGCCACTGGGACACCCTGGCTCAAACATACCGTCCCACATGGGACTCACGGGGTATGTGACATGACATACACAAACACCACTGTGAAATGTGACCATGGCACATGCACAGATATGAACAGTTGCACATCACAGTGGTCACGTACACGTAACACCCAGGATCCTGTCCCCATGAACACGTGCACAGCCTGGGGGTGGCTGCCCACAGGTGACACCCACAGGACAACATGTACACCAACATACACACAATAGGAAATGCAGACTTACATGCCTTATGATAAGGTTTGGACAGGCTGTCGTGATGTAGGTGTGCCCCTCACTCCCTGGGAGCTATCTGTGGCTGGCATATGTCCATCTGAGACAGGCATGCTGACATATGCCAGTCACATGTACAGTGATGCGTTGTACTGCAATGGACCGATCGGTGCCTCCGGCCGGCCCATTGCTTTCAATGTGTGCGGGTACGCGTTGTACACCTGTGCGCGTTGAACTGCAATGGACCGATCGGTGCCTCCGGCCGGCCCATTGCTTTCAATGTGTGCGGGTACGCGTTGTACCCCTGTGCGCGTTGAACTGCAATGGACCGATCGGTGCCTCCGGCCGGCCCATTGCTTTCAATGTGTGTGGGTACGCGTTGTACCCCTGTGCGCGTTGAACTGCAATGGACCGATCGGTGCCTCCGGCCGGCCCATTGCTTTCAATGTGTGCGGGTACGCGTTGTACCCCTGTGCGCGTTGAACTGCAATGGACCGATCGGTGCGCACCCATTGACAATGGGCTTGCCTGGCAATGGACGCGTTTTCGAATTTCGAACGAGTCGGTTGCTGGAAAATCAGTTGGTCACCCACAACAATGTTGCAAAATCATGTATGTCATGAAGTTGAAGATTTGAAGGATGCTGTGGGCGTGTTTTGGTGCTGCTATTCCATGGATTGGCCAGATTCAGAAGATGCAAACGACTTGGACCTATCACTTTGGACACAAGGGACAGTATCTGCCTCTCCAGCACATATATATTGCTGGCTGTTCCCCTGAGAGCCCACTTGCCTGCACTACATGCTCCAAGACGACATCTGCCACTGCACTGCTGCTGTCTCTGCCCCTCTGGACCCTGCAATGGCACGTACTGTGGAGAGAGCCCCAGCCTTCAGCCTTGAAGAGAACCAGGCCCTGCTGGACAGCCTACTTCCACAGTACAGCAAGCTGTATGGGACACCAGGGGAGCAGGTGAGTGTCCTGTGCACTGCCTTTCTGAATGTGCATTTTGTCTGACTAGCAAGGCTGAGAGTCTGCACGCCACTGGCTAGCAGGCTCACTGAGTAGTTGTCACCCCCCATAGTGTGTAGTGACTTGCACTGGACAGGTATGGTGCAGTGACAGTGCTTCTGAACAGGGTTTTACTCCCCATGCAATGATACCATGTAGTGACTTCTGGAAAACTGTCCATGGGCAGCCGTGCACTGCCTGTGTACACCATGTGCCCCTGTGATTGCGACATGTATATGCAACTGTGTCATGCACGGATATGTTGCATGTGTAGTAATGGCCTTATCACTTTGTCATCCTGACAGGCTTCTGCCCATCGGAAGCAGGAGATCTGGAAGGACATCGTCCGGGCTGTCCGGTCCGTGGGGGTCTACAAGCGCCGGATCCGCAACTGCCAAAAGAGGTGGCAGGACCTTCGGGGCTGGACCCAGAGGATTGCACGGGTCCAGCTGAAGCTGTCGCCTCCTCGCAGGAGGGGCGGAACACGGACCCTGACCCCCACATGCTCAGGATCCTGGCGGTGGTCTTTCCAGACCTGGATGGGCAGCTGAAGGCCAGAGAGCGGCAAGGAGGGGGTGAGTCAAAGACTGCACTGTGAACTCTGTCTAACATGCTATGTGCCCTCCTCGGGCCTGGTTAAACTGCCACAGTACAGCAGTCATGTTGTCCAGGAGCCATGTCCCTCTATTGTGCACTGCCCACTCCTCATCTGATACCCAGGTGTGGCCCTTACATGCAGGGAATTCTGTCACTTAGGACTGTGTCCTTGCAGTTTGCTTGACTCAAGGTGGGAGACAGCATCTGTTTCCCTGACTCTGTGGTGGGCATCATGGGTGGGTCCATTGCTTACACAATGCCTGTATTCTGACATGTATTCAGCGTGTTACTTTGATCTGTGGTCCAATTGCTGAGCTGATCCACCACATGTGGCTGGGGTATCTGGCACACACCCATGCTGCGGGTGGGAACAATGTTTGGGCCCCAGGAGTATGTATATGACGTGTGTCACACATACTTAGCCAGCTGCCTACAGTCCAGGGCTCATCCCTCATTCATGTGGGGCTGGACAGTCATGCCTACTCCAGGCCATACAATACACTCTGTACTCCCACTCCCGTGTATCAGCTGACACATTGTGCGCAGTGATTTGACCCCTCAGGTGTCTGCCTCTGTGTCAGTGTGCTGTGGATTAGTCGCCAGGACTGCTGTGGAGTTTCTTGGTAGGGGCTCAGCATGCCACTGGAGATGTGACCATAGGAGACGATACTTGTGTGTCACATAGGTGTCTGATCAGCTGCCCATGCAGACTGGGGCATGTGAATGTGAAGTTCAGGCAGCTGTTCCCCATTCACAGCAGAGTGTGAGGGGCTCAGGTTCAGAGGGTAGTGTCACAGGTCTCCCATATGTCCAATAGGTATGACCTGGACAGATGAGGGTTGAGAGGATGTGTTGTGGGGGGATGTACATGTGCACTTGTGCAGCTCCAGGACTTGCATTACCCATGACCTACTATTGTGACACAGTGCAGAGTGTTGTTGTCTGGCTGCCAAGTCATACATCACTGAGACAGTGATGTATGACTTTGCAGTCATGCCTCCGCCATGGCATGTGTCTACTGATTGGTGAGCCTGCAGGGGAGTGACATGTGCTACATGCACACCATAGTGGCGCTGGCTATCAGGACATGGGTGCATCATGGTGTCTGTCGCTGGAATGCTTCACATGCATTTCCTATTTGACTCTGGGCATCCCTTTCATCCGGAAACCTGTACTGACTCAGTGGCAAGAGCTGTGATGTGTGCATGTCCACATGCCACACCGTGTCCTCTGCACTGTCCAACTACTGTGTACTTGGTGCATGTGTCCACACTGGGGTGTTAAAATCCAACAGACACCAGACAGATGGGTGCAAGGCCATGTGGGATGTGAGTGCCATGCTTGGCATCAGACTGACAATTGGCTTCTCCTGTTCAGTTAGGGCACTTTTAGCAATGTACAACTAATGATGCCAGGGCTTGCTCTGTGATGTGCTGTGCTCACAGTGGTGTGTGCGTTTTGTGCAGGTGACTGATGTCTGTCTGTTTCCCCATTGTTTGCAGATACATCCACGGCCACGGAAGGGGACAGCTCCACGGACCAGGAGGAGCCAGAGAGCCAGACTGGGTCAGCAGCCGAGGAGTGGTCGGAGGGACCCAGTGGCACGGAGGGCGAGGGGAGCCACACCGAGGAGTCCTCAGCAGCATCCACCTCAGCTGAGGACCAGAGCAACTCGGAGGATGACTCCCTTGTGGAGGCGGGTGTCAGCAGCCACCACACCCCAGCTAGTGTTGCTGTCCCCGCCACCACCAGCACCACCACCGCCCTCCCATCGGCTCCCATTCCCCAGGTCCGTGGAGGCTCCCATGTCCGGGAGCGTGTCTCCTTTGGGCCAGGCACCGCAGCCCCTGCCCCTGTGTCCCCTGCTGCCCTGAGTGAGGAGTCTGTGTACCTCCTTCGCCAGCTCCATGTAGGCCAGACAGCCATGCTGAGTGTCCTCCATGCGCACACCGCGCTGTTGACTCAGCTGGTGTCGTTCATGGAGGGCATCTCATCGGGCATGTCTGACCTACAGAGGGGCAATAGGTCCATGGACTCCTCCCTGACGGCAGCAGTGTCCCTCCTCAAACAGTCCCTCCCCCCTCCTGCCTCTGCTCCATCCACACTCCCCAGCACCTTACCCATCCCAAGCACACACACACCGGCACAGGCACACACCAGCACACACACATCCAGCACACTGACACACACGCCAATGACAAAACGCACACGCACGCACATTCAGGGGACTGAAGCCAGACTCACAGGGGATGGGGCCCTAGAACACACACACGCATCCACATGCACTGGGCAGTCCTCAGTTCCCTCTCCCTCCAAAGCACCCTCCCTTGCCTCACCTGCAACACCAAAGTCACAGCAGCTCTTCCTCTGTGACCTCGGCCTCTTCCCCACCGATGAAGCTGCTCCAGCATCCCGGGGGAAGAGGAAGCCCACCCACACGGAGCAGAGTGCCCCTCGCCCCCGGACACCCTCCCCCAGGCGCAGACGGACTGAGGCCCCCACCCGCAAGTCCCCACGGAGTCCTAAGAGCAAGACCCCGCCACCGCCCTGCAGCTCAAGCACCAGGTCTCCTTCCTCCATCCCTCAGGCCCCCACTCCACAGGTGCCCCCACCACACCCTGCCCCAGGTTCCCCCACCCACAGATATACCATCCCCAAGAGGCTCCGGCCTTCTCCCCCTGCCACTTGCTCTCCCAGCACCACACCCCCGCTGCGCTTGTCTGTGCCACTGATGTGGTGAGGGTGTCCTCCCCCTCTGTCCAACCCACCTTGCCTGTTCCCCATTCTCCTCCCCTGGAGGTAGGCACTGCAGTGGAGTCCACTACCGCCCTGTCTGACTTGGGCACTGCAGTGGCGGACCTGTCCACTCCATCTGCAGGGTCCACTGCAGTTGTGCCGGCACCCATGACATCTGAGTCATGCCCCCCAGTTGTGCCGGCACACACCATGTCAGACACCTCCACTGCAGTTGTCAGTGCTCTCCAGCACCCACCACCCCTTCCCTGACTCCCCCTGGTGAGCCCTGATCCTGCCCCTGCGGTGCCTGGCCTGCCCCCCCGGTTGCCCCTCCTAGTGGATTGTCCCTGGTTTTGTGCAGGCATGCGTAGGGTGGCATCTGCCAGTGTCACCCTGTTTGAACTTTGACAATGGACTGGCCATTGGCCTTTGCTCTTTTTTTCTGGACGTCGTTTTCATTCAACACATATGCTGAATAAAGCAACTTTCTTTTCTCTAGTGCTCATGCTTCAGATGTACATGTTGTTGGTGCTGCTAACCATGCCCTTGCTGCAGTGATGGTGATATCTGGTCTCATGATTATGAAGTGTTACTGTGCAGGAACCCATGTGGTCCAGGGGGAATGTGTCCTATCATGTGGTGTATCCATGTCATCCATAGCAGCATCTGAGGGTGTCATGTGTTCAGTATTTGGCAATGGGATTTCCTACTTACATTAGCAATTTCATATCTGTGGCTTCCACCCCTGCACATCTGTTGTGCCTTCCATTGTTGGATTTGTCTACTTCCCTGACCGTGTTGCCATCTCCACTGGACATGCAGGTTTGGGCATCAATGGGGAAGGACTCATCCGTGTAGTCAGTGCAACATTGCTATACAAGTGTGTTGGATCTGTGCTGATGATTCCGTTGGCACATCCATGACCAGGCTGATGTGACGGGAGCCCTCATTTGGTGCTAATTGTTGATTGTGTGACCAAGTGCTCAGCTGACATGATGGGGCCCTACTGAGGCAACATATGGCACAGCTTTCCTCACACAGGAGTGGAGTCCCCTCATGGCAGTGTGTACACGTGTGACATTGTCTGCGCCCAAGGTGTGTGTTGTATGTGCATGTCTGTGTGTTCACTTCCATTTATCTGCGCATGCTGTGATCCCTAGTGTTGTACCTGTTTGTGATGCTTGCTGACTTGAGCTATGTTCCCCCAAAGTCTTCTCCCTGTGTTCTCTGTGATGTGGGTGCATGGCACATTACTGGTCATCAGGGTGTCACCCATAGGTGTGTTTGCTGTCAGGGCTGAATTTGTGTGCAGACGCAGATGGGTCACAGTCAGGTTTCCCCTTGGCACTTGTTGTTTGCCCCTGTCATGTGATTTTCAGTTCGTGTTATCTTTAAGTTATTGTGACACGTTGTGTGTGTGACTGCTGGCACTCCTCAGGGTCCGGGCTGCGATGTTGGTTGTTGTCTATGTGTGTTCTTTGTGGGTGACCTTGGCTTCTTCATTGGTGTGTGACTGTGGCTGGGATCCCATTGGTTGGTGTGGTATCGCCGTCATGTCCATGTACAGCGTAGTGTGCAGTGTGTCAGACATTCAGGAGTCTTGTTGAGTGGCCATGTGTGATGTGTTTCTGCACCTTGGTTCCCACCCACCACCCTGGAATAGTCATGGGTGCATGTGCAATGTCACCAGTGCATGTGTACTTCACTGCTGCACATTGTTGGAGGTCGAGGGGTGTGGTCTTGAGTGTGTGCAGATGGGAGTTGTTGCCCAGCTAGACCCCTGCCTCCATGTTGGCCTTGGCTTACTGGCCATGCTGATTGATTTGTGCTTGTGTCGGTGTGATGGTAGTTTGTTGCTCAGGACACATGACTGTGGTTCACAGTGTGAACCACATTCAGCTTTGTCATCAGAGTGGGAATTTTATGCAGCCAAGGGTCACCACATTGTGGGGGCCCTGGGGGTGGTGCTGTGGTGTGTATGTGTCTTGCTGTGTCAGTTGTTGTTCCTACGTTCCTGTGTGACATGTGTGTTTTGTGCTCCCTCTCATCTGACAATGCCTGCTTGCCCACATAGGGGATTTGGATCCATGAGTTACCTTAGTGTGGCAGTGTATGCACATCTGTATGATTGGTATTCAGCTCTCCTCATGTGTTGTGTGGTTACCTGGGGACACTGGCACCCCCCTCACCTGCTGTGTATGATGACAGTGTTGGTCTGCCTGTTTGTGTTTGTGCATCTGCACCACTGCATTGGCATATCTTGGGTGTGCCATTGGCTGTATGTTGTTTGGTGTGTTTCCCCTGCTGTCCCTGGGACTCCTAGGTCATCGGTCAGCACAGTGAGCATGGTTTGTGTGTCCCATTGCTGCCATGGTATGGTATCTGTTCACCTCACATCTGCTGTCTCCACAGGATATCTGCATTTGTGTGCCCATTGGTGCAAATATGTGGTTCTGCATTCTGATGGTCACTTCTGTCATTGTGTCATTGATGAATGTTGACGGTGTCAGCCACCATGGGTGTTGTTTGTCTGCACATGGCCAAAGGAATGTCTCATTTGCACTGCAGTATTTGGCTCACCCAATTTATGTTGCAATGGGACACATACACTACTTTGCCACAGATGAGTTTTTGGTTCTGTGACCAGGAATGATCCATGCAGTTTGGCAGTTGCAGCTCTTTCTTTGTCAACACTTACCTTTTGGTCACTGTGATGATGGGGGTGTAGACCCCATTGCCACAATGGTCAAAATGTGCTTCAGCTATGGACCCCACACTTCCCTTTTGGTCACTGTGATGATGGGGGTTTAGACCCCATTGCCACAATGGTCAAAATGTGCTTCAGCTATGGACCCCACACTTGCCTTTTGGTCACTGTGATGATGGGGGTTTAGGCCCCATTGCCACAATGGTCATGAGCTGCTTGCATTGTGGGTGCCACACATATATATGTGTGGCACATGTGCTAGGGGGTCACATTGTATGTTCAAAGTCATGTTCGGTGTTGTAGGCATTTGACACAGCCTACACACGCTTGTCATGGTGGTGGGGGGATGTCTTTATCTTGCATTCCCTAGGTTGTGGTGTGCTGGTTGTGTCATGCATTGTCCATCCTATGAGTGGGGGTGGTAGTAGTGGTAGGCATCCAGCCCCCTGGCTACGGGTGGTGGTAGGCATCCAGCCCCCCCTGGGTGAGGGTGGTAGTAGTTGTAGGCATCCTGCCCCCCTGGGTAAGGGTGGTAGTAGTGGTAGGCATCCTGCCCCCCTGGGTAAGGGTGGTAGTAGTGGTAGGCATCCTGCCCCCCTGGGTGAGGGTGGTAGTGGTGGTAGGCATCCAGCCCCCTGGCTAAGGGTGGTGGTAGGCATCCAGCCCCCTGGGTGAGGGTGGTAGTAGTGGTAGGCATCCAGCCCCCCTGGGTGAGGGTGGTAGTAGTGGTAGGCATCCTGCCCCCCTGGCTAAGGGTGGTAGTAGTGGTAGGCATCCAGCCCCCCTGGGTGAGGGTGGTAGTAGTGGTAGGCATCCAGCCCCCCTGGCTAAGGGTGGTAGTAGTGGTAGGCATCCAGCCCCCTGGGTGAGGGTGGTAGTAGTGGTAGGCATCCAGCCCCCCTGGCTAAGGGTGGTAGTAGTGGTAGGAATCCAGCCCCCTGGCTAAGGGTGGTAGTAGTGGTAGGCATCCAGCCCCCCTGGGTGAGGGTGGTAGTAGTGGTAGGCATCCAGCCCCCTGGCTAAGGGTGGTAGTAGTGGTAGGCCTCCAGCCCCCCTGGGTGAGGGTGGTAGTTGTGGTAGGCATCCAGCCCCCCTGGCTAAGGGTGGTAGTAGTGGTAGGCATCCAGCCCCCTGGCTAAGGGTGGTAGTAGTGGTAGGCATCCAGCCCCCCTGGCTAAGGGTGGTAGTAGTGGTAGGCATCCTGCCCCCCTGGGTGAGGGTGGTAGTGGTGGTAGGCATCCAGCCCCCCTGGGTGAGGGTGGTAGTAGTGGTAGGCATCCAGCCCCCTGGCTAAGGGTGGTAGTAGTGGTAGGTATCCAGCCCCCCTGGGTGAGGGTGGTAGTAGTGGTAGGCATCCAGCCCCCCTGGCTAAGGGTGGTAGTAGTGGTAGGCATCCAGCCCCCTGGCTAAGGGTGGTAGTAGTGGTAGGCATCCTGCCCCCCTGGGTGAGGGTGGTAGTGGTGGTAGGCATCCAGGCCCCCTGGGTGAGGTTGGTAGTGGTGGTAGTCATCCTGCCCCCTGGGTGAGGGTGGTAGTGGT
Source organism: Calotriton arnoldi (assembly GCA_963921515.1). Classification (NCBI taxonomy): domain Eukaryota; kingdom Metazoa; phylum Chordata; class Amphibia; order Caudata; family Salamandridae; genus Calotriton; species Calotriton arnoldi. The sequence continues at coordinate 1,077,972 of CAWUFW010003703.1, read as the reverse complement.
GGTAGGCATCCAGGCCCCCTGGGTGAGGGTGGTAGTAGTGGTAGGCATCCAGCCCCCCTGGCTAAGGGTGGTAGTAGTGGTAGGCATCCAGCCCCCTGGGTGAGGGTGGTAGTAGTGGTAGGCATCCAGCCCCCCTGGCTAAGGGTGGTAGTAGTGGTAGGCATCCAGCCCCCCTGGGTGAGGGTGGTAGTAGTGGTAGGCATCCAGCCCCCTGGCTAAGGGTGGTAGTAGTGGTAGGCATCCAGCCCCCCTGGCTAAGGGTGGTAGTAGTGGTAGGCATCCTGCCCCCCTGGGTGAGGGTGGTAGTGGTGGTAGGCATCCAGCCCCCCTGGGTGAGGGTGGTAGTAGTGGTAGGCATCCAGCCCCCCTGGGTGAGGGTGGTAGTCATCCAGCCCCCCTGGCTAAGGGTGGTAGTAGTGGTAGGCATCCAGCCCCCCTGGGTGAGGGTGGTAGTAGTGGTAGGCATCCAGCCCCCTGGCTAAGGGTGGTAGTAGTGGTAGGCATCCAGCCCCCTGGGTGAGGGTGGTAGTAGTGGTAGGCATCCAGCCCCCCTGGGTGAGGGTGGTAGTAGTGGTAGGCATCCAGCCCCCTGGCTAAGGGTGGTAGTAGTGGTAGGCATCCAGCCCCCTGGGTAGGGGTGGTGGTGCGCATCCAGGCCCCTGTGTGCATATGTGGCATTGGTGATGGGCATCCCGCCCCTATGGTGCTGCTGTTGCTGGTGTAAGTATATTCAGCATCCCCGTGTGTGTGTGTGATGTGTCGTGTACGTGTTGTATGTGTTTTGTGGTTGGTGTCTGGCTTACCTTCTGCGCCGTACGCGTCCGTGCCTGTTCCGGTAGTAAATGTAGAATATTGGTATGATCGGGACGAAGGGATTCATGGTTGGTTTGTGTCGTTCGTCCTTCTCGTTGCTTGGCGTCGTCCTCGTCGCTTCGCCTCGTCCTCGTCGCTTCGTCCTCGTCGGTGCCGTGTTCGTCTCGGAGCCGTGGATCGTGTTGTGGCGCGAATCGGAGCTTATGTGCGCCTCTCCCGGATGCTTTGACGTGCCGTGCGTAGCGACGGGTTCGGAGCGTACGGAAAGCACATCGTACTTGTCCGGCCGGACGGGGCTGCATTTTTCCTTCCGTGCGACTCGATTCGGCGTTTCCGGATTCGCCTCGGTCGGAGAACAGGACCTGGTTTGGGTGAGTACGGCTCGGCCGGATTTTTTGCTGTTGTGCGCATCGTACTTGCTCGTTCGGTGTACTGTACGGATCGGTCGGGAAACAGGATTTCGCATGGCTTTTTTCCCGACCGAATGGTATTGGGTGCGCCTCCGACCGAGATCGGAATCGGCCCCTTTATGTATAATGTCTTTTTCGGGTTCGCTGTTGAAACTTTTTAAATTGTAATGCACTTTACTGTATATTTTGTGATGAAATGTGAAGATGTTATGGTCATAGTCCTGCTCTTGATTGTATATCTTGCACGTGGCATTTTATGCATAATGTCTTTTTGGGCTCGCTGTTGAAATGTCGGAACTTTTTTAATTCAAATGCACTTTATTGTATATTTCGTGATGAAATGTGAAAATATTATTACTTTTAGGATGCTTTTATGGTTGTACTTATTAACCGAATAAAGCTTTATTTGATTTGATTTGATACACTACTGTCAATGATAAAAGGTATTGAGCAACCATTTACTTTTATTACAATCTTCGGACAATGTTTGAATGACATTGGTGCTTTTTCATGCTGTCTTTTCTTTGGCCTGTATTTTTCTTCACATGCGCCCAGTCCAACATGCACATGTTTCTCTGAGGTAAACATAGACATTGCAAAACCATCTTCTTCACTTTCAATTGACATTGATACTGAAGAACTGTTTGACGATGATTTACATGGAGAGCGAAATCATTTGGTGTTAACTTGCCTCAGTTGTTGTGGTCGTTTGGCCTTGTGGGCGTCCTTCAAACAACACTTCTGGAATGTTCAGGCGTCCATTTTGTCTTTGCACAGTGATGAATTTACTTTTTCCTTTGCCTTGCAAACTGTTACAAAATGGTTCTCCTTCCCACAGCCTTTGCAGATCTGTCATGTGGAAACGTAAATCCACACTTGAAACACAACTTCAATTTCCATGGAGACATCACTATGTATCCTTCTGCCTTGTACTTTTGCTTACTTTTCATGTTCATGACTGACTCACTCTGAGCATCTTCGGCCTCCATGTCAGTAGCTTGTCGATCAGCACGCTCTTAGCTTTGGCAGCCTTCGAGAACTCGCTCCAGACTTTGGGCCTGATTCCGAGTTTGACGGGAGGACCACCAGCCCGCCACGGCAGCAGCCCATGAAACACCGCCAAGCTGGCGGCATCCTATCCGCCACATCGAAAGTTCACTGCGGGGCTGGTGGTGTATGTCTGGTAGAGACATAGGGGAGCACGCTTTGTCTCTGCTTCTGAACCTGAAGCTGTTGCGGCCATGCTGCACAGCCTCCACCCAGTCAGGTGCACTGTTTCCTTGCAGTACATTCTGCAAGAGAAACAGTGTGCGTAACTGACTTGATGGCATAGGGGCAAACATTACTGACACCAGTAGCATATCTCAAGGGCACACTGGAGATAGCTTTGCACCCCAAAACCTTTTAGCCGACCCTTGCATGGTGGTGTCCCCGCCAGGAAAAGGTCGATGGAAAACATGTCATAATACACACAACTGTGCCAATGGCAGCACCGCCTCCATTGATCGCCTTTGCCTCCCCCCACAGGCGCCCAGATATTGGCGGTGGTGGCGGTCTGGAGGTAGTCTTCCAGTCCGCTTTGTAATCTCACAGCCTGACCGAGAGGTGTTTGAGGGCGGTGGGGAGGAGATCATGTTTGAGTGTGATGCCACTGTGCGACTACTGCCTATAATCTTTCAACCCTAATCCTGTTTCAACTTGCCAATCTCTATGGTAGGTATGTGGAGTTCTTGTATGAGAGTAATGTTCTGACTGAAGTCCTCATCGTGGGCTCCACCCCCTCTGCCTAGGATGAGTCCTGGTGGCCCAGAGGACTTGGAACCCCCTACACCCACGCACAAAACCTCAGCATCATCATGGACTCCTCGCTCACCATGAACTGTCAGATCAAAGCCATCTCATCATTCTGCTTCCACACGTTATGCCTGCTCCAAAAGATCTTCAAGTGGATCCCCACTGAGTCCAGAAAAATGCTCCCCCACACACTCATCAGGAGCAGAATCGACTACAGCAACGCACTCTACACCGGCATCACCCAGAAACTCCTCAAGAAACTGCAGAATATTCAGAACACCTCAGCTAGACTCATCCTCAACATACCCCACTGCAGCCACATCACCAGCCACCTGAGAGACCTCCACTGGCTCCCAGTCAACAAAAGAATCACCTTCAATCTCCTTTCACACGCCTACAAAGCCCTACATGACGCGGGACCTGAGTACCTCAACCACTGCCTCGCATTCCACGCACCCACCAGACACCTCCACTCTGCCCAACTGGCCCTGGCTACTGTCCCACGTATCTGCAAGACCACAGCTGGAGGAAGATCCATCCCCTAACTCGCAGCAAATACCTGGAACACCCCGCCTCTCTACCTCAGACAATCATCGTCAATGCCTCAATTCAGGAAGGACCTCAAGACCTGGCTCTTCGACTGAACCACAGCGCCTTCATACGGACCAGCAGCTCCCCTCCCAGTGCTTTGAGACCCTTAGGGGTAAGTAGTCTCGCTTTACAAGCCACCTGATTAATTGAATGTCCTCCTCCTGGTGGCAAAGGTGATTTGTTCACATTCAGGGACACAATATCCAGTAGTAAGTCCTGTGATATGCCATGTGACATAGTTTCTGTGTTACAAGTAGAAAGAGGTGCGAATGCGGTAATCAAATCGGTCAAATCTCATGAATCTAAATCACATATAAATTCTTGTGGAAAAGGAGGTGTAAGCATGGGACGGTGTTTATCCCTATACTGATCAGAGGTTATGCAATGCGGGGCCGAGGCTAGTCTTGAGTAGCTGGGGATAAGGAAGACTTACTTAGATGAAAGCAAAATCTTTGAGCTATGATCTGCAGGGTGATCTCCTAAGCAGCAGCTCAGGCCGAACCTAATTTCACTTCAATCCTAATGTTTAGGATCATGTTCAAAAACGAAATTGCCGATAGTGTCAAGGGGTCCAAGGTCGCCAGTTGTGATAGAATACAACAACAATGGGTCAGAAGAAGTATTGCCTTCCCCTGTCCTTTTACCTTGCATCCACAGCTTCCTGGAATACCAAACAGAAAAATATCAATATCTGAAGTCAGTTCAGAGGAATTATGGTGATCCAGGGCCCTCAATGTGTTCCTATCCAACCCAAACCCCTGGGCATATCAGGCCTCTAAATCTTCCCCTTTCACATGAGGAGGCATTAACTCATCTCATCAAAGGTAAACGATACTGTGAAATGCAATTTGTGTCCATTTTTCAGAGGAGACTTCTACAATTCCATCATTTAGTTGGGTATATGGTCCTTCATGAGGGTTGAAGTTAAGATGAGTGCAATGACATGGTGAGTGTTCCATAGTCTCCACTGTCGGATGCTTCAAAGGAGATTGCAATTTGTCTCTATATTGCTCCTTGGTTACCATCTCCAGCATCTTGTCAAGTGCAGATCAGTTAGAACTCCTATGGCGGCTATGGTTCTAGTGTGTTGACATTATCATTGCACAGAATGCTGTGCACTATGTGGGTCTTCCAATTCCTTTTCCCCTGGGGTCGCAGGAGAGCCCGTCTTCATTGTGTTATCCATGGTGTCCAAGATAGTCTCTAAGTCTTCTGTCTGATAAAATTCATAGGTGTGACCTTGTATAGTCAATATTATCCTTGCATGGTCTAGTAATCTGAAATTGAATCCTTATTTTTGGAGATATGGTCGGAGTTCAAGGAATTTCTGTCTTTTGTTTGCCATTTGCTGAGAGAAGTCCACAGCAAACTGTACCACTAAGACTTCATGGTCGAACATTCCTTTGTTTTGTTTAGTCGCATGTAGGATGAGTCTAGTGTGTTGATGATGTAATAGATATACTATCATGCCCCTAGGATTTTTTGATGATCTAGAGGAACAGGCCCAAAGATTGTATGCCCTCTCAAATTCCATTATCCCTGGGAACGTTATTTGCAGTACTTTGGCCAGGTGTGACTCCAGGAATGCAATCATGTCATCCCCTTCCATCCCCTCAACCACACCATTTAGGAAAATATTATCCCTTCTCAAGTGGTCCTCCAAGTCGGAAACCTTCCTCTGTAGTCTGACCAGATCAGTGCCCCAGTATTGTTGAAGGCTATATAGGTTGTCTATGTCATCCAATGATTTACCGTTTTATCTAATTGTAGGTGCACATGAGCAAGGTCAGACCTGAGAGACTTTATATCTTCAGCCATGACTCTCATTGTGGTATTGATTGCAGTATTTTTTGAACTCATGGCTGTGACTACCTTGATGATTGTAGCCAGTGTGTTTTCCACCATCACACTGGGCTTGCCATTCAGCTGAAATGCCCCTCTTGCCCAGGATTCTGAAAAGGTAAATTCTCTGGATGCTTTCGAGTTTGGCATGTATATGATGCGAAACAGACTACCTCCAAGGGAACTGGAGACCCCGGAGGGGTTTCTCACTCACTGAGGCAGTGTCAGTCTCTCCAGATTGCAAACAGGGGACAAGTGACTTGTCATTATGGTGTCTTTGTCTTGCTTAAAGCCTCAAAATACTCGTCATGAACATCAGCATATCGTCCATACAGTAGACTATTAATGCCCCGTTCCTTCTCTGGCACTTTTGTTAGTTTCAGAAATCAAGGTCCCTCCTTCGGACTATGCCTACTTGAGTGGATGTCAGCGTTATGTCATTGAGCCACTTAGATTGGTGTCACCATGCTGCTGTGCACACGTTTCCCTTTTGGAAAGAAAAGCACCCTGTCGACTCTTGCTCACCTCTCGCACTGTCATCCCGTGGTTGAAGTAGGAGCATTAGGAGCTAACTTCAATAGTCTGAATTGGGTCATGGTATTATGCCCTGAAGCGGGGGATCTTAGAATTTGCCGTGTAGGCTCCATATGATAGATTTCCGAAAGTGGGCACTGCCAAGTGTTATTGTAATGGATGTGGACACTGCCAATTTCAAATGGCTTGGACTGTCCACCAGGTAAATTGTATTTGTGGCCTGTGCCACTCGGAGCCCCTTACTGGGGAGTCGCCTCCTCACAGGCCTCTCTGTTCACCCTGTGCTTAACACAAAGGGATGCAAGCAGGTTAGGATCCAAATGCAGGCTTGCCTGTTGGATCAAAGCATAGACAGCATAAAAATGTGAATATTCAAGGGGGACCTCAAGGTGGGCCTGCAAGGTGATGCATGTTTGTGGCCGCTTACCACTCCAGTAGGCCCCATCCCTGAATAGCTGCCCTGCTGTGTCTTGGTAAAATCTGTTTACTGTTTCCAGGCATCACTGCTCTTAATGTCACCCCTGAGGGTATGCTGTCACTACAGGCCTTCAATCTGGTGTGTCCTCCATGGCAGGATTCTTTCTATGCCTCCCACAGAGTCCCACTTTCTTTCTCCGAGCCGTCATGCACCACCAGCGGGCGAGATAAACTGCAATCAGGTTCACTGGTTGTTGTTCTGTCGGTGGGAGGAGGGGTATCTAAACCACAGCCACTGTTGCCGCTGCTATTGGGTTTTTCTTCTCTCTGGTCCGCCCTTCTGTATACCCTGCTAGGTCCCCCATGCATACTTGCCGTGATCTGCCCTCCGTTATTTGTTGAAGGAGCTTCAGGCTGCTGAAGCGATTCAAGGAACCACCATCTTTACTCATGGCAAAGTCCAGTTACTCACTTCTACCCTCTAGGAAGCGTAAAGCCAGGAGAGTGTGACAACTCAGTATGCAATTGAGAAAATGAATTTATCTTTATGTACGGCTTCAACATACACCAGGCTCTGTCATGATAACACAAAACCTGCTACAAAAATGCACTCCATGTCGGTTTGCTACCCCACCTAATACAGCAACATCAGAACATCAACAATGCTGCAGTCGGGCGTGTCCTTCTCTTGTGAAGAGGAACTCTGTTTCAGTCCTAAGTTACGCTTTCTCTGACCTGATGAAGTTGTTAAAATTGAATGATGTATGTGACTAGTGCAGATTTCATAAGCAAACGTCAAAAGAAAGTGTCAAATCTCATGAGTGATACAATGAGCATCCTTCAGCCCCTTGACAAGGATCAAAAGTGATGCTGGTAGAAAATGATCAGCTATTATCTCAATATTATCTTCTTTTTGCTATTTTTATATAGTTTATTTGCTTGTTTCTGCACCTCGCTCCCCAGCCCTCTAGTTTTTCCTTTATATTCAAGGGGGGTCCATATACACTGAGGGGTATATTCACAAGAATGTGCGATAAACATCGCCAAAATAGCTTACCGCAACTTCTCACATCGCAGTCCTTCGCGGGAAAATAACGCTGTGTTAACTAACCCTGGGCAAAGCACTACGCTACGCTCGCGTAGTTTGCGAAGTTTGCGCTACTTCGCACAACGCGAAGTGCACGTAGCACAGTGCAAACACGCGTAGCGTAGCGTAGCGTAGCGTAGTGCAGCGGTCATTTTTGCTTGCTCGCGGTCCTCAACGTCAAGTTGGCGACCGCGAGCAAGCAAAATGACATCCCGGCGAGATTCTCAACGCAGGGAGGTCAGGTTTCTCATTGCGAGTGGTCGCGTATGCTCGCGACCGCTCGCGATGAGAAACTACCAGTCCGCGTTGAGAAAGCTGCCGCTCGAGTAAAAATCTACTCGAGCGGCAGTAAAAGACAGCTCGCACTGTGCAAGATGCCGTTTTCAATGATTGCACAGTGCGGACAAGCATCCGGCACTGTGCAATCATTGCGAACAGTGCACTACGCAGTTCGCGTAGTGCTACGCGTAGTTCGCGTAGTGCGAACTGCACTTTGCGTAGCTTCGCGTAGCGCTACTTCGCGAACTACGCCCAGGCTTAGTGTTAACGTGGCATTCACAACACGGCGATACCGTGCGATATCCCCACGATAACGCGTCAAATACCCACGAAACAACTACTGCGACGGCGATAAAAACCGAAACCCGGACGCGAAAAAAACTGCGATGCGCCCAATGGCGATGAAACAACCGTGATAACCAGCAGGAGGCCAGCAATACCCACGCGCCATGCGTGAAGAGGCGCCATAAAAGCACCCAAAAAAACACACCAACAATTAAACAAACTGCGGAGCACCGTGGAAGCCCCTGGCCCGAGTGCTGATGCCAACTCGAACCCCACAAGCACAACGGAGGACCAGCCCGGAACCCCGGGTCGGGGAAGGGCAAGGAGAAGAGGAAGAGGAAGACGGGACCCCACACCGCAGGGAAACCGGATCCACCGCACGGTGTGGACAGAACACCACCAACAACTGTTCACCACCACCACCGTGTCATTGGCAATACAAATTGAAAAATGGCAGTCCAATGAGATGACTGCGGAGGACTGAACTAGCTGTGGGCACATCACCCATGAACAACAAACTCGCAACCCCCAACGTAGCCCCACGTCCATGTAGGAGAGAGGTCTGTGTGAAAAGATGTCAAAGTCGGTAGCAGGCCTGAAGGTGTGACAACCATCACATGTGACAACAGTACCTATCGTCGCATACCCACCCACACCCACCTGGGCGGACACAGACTGTCCAGAACAATCACAGTGACTCACATGCCAAGAAATCCGACCCCGTTCCCACAATGGTGACGTCACTGAGCTGCACAGGTCTACCAGCAACTATCTCAAACCACAAAGTCTGGCGCACAGAGGTGGACCTGCCAATAGGGACTCACCCCTAAATGAAAAGCGTCATCCAGTCCCACCCTCTGTACGGACAATGCCCAATGAGGCTCACGAATTGCCATCCTACCCAACACCCATCACAGTTGAACACAAGTGTGGTAGCGCAGACTTTATTGTCATGTGCGTGGAACTACGGGCAAGACAAGGGCCACAACATGCAGAGCAAGGCATCAGACAATCACAGGCAGCATAGGAATGCAGCCATGTCCACTGTTGTTGTGGGAAATGTGGACTCATCACCAGAATGCAACAAGGTGTTGGGACCTGTGCCATGATTTACCATCAGTCGTGGCTGCTGGAACGTCGTCAGTCGTCCATGAAAGCGAGCGCAGCTTCCTGTACTATCAGTTCCAGGAGTACGTCGTTGTCGAGCTCAAGGAACACGAGTGCGAGCCAATCCATCAACTGGTCCGGACACATGTGCTCCGTCCACGCCGTCTCACCAATCCGCAGAACAGCCCAATAGGGGGGGCACCTCAATGTGGTCACTGCACACGAGGAATCGTGCAAACTCCCATGTCCAACTGCCAGCACATATGCCAAACATCCAGGCATCCCATAAACGGGAATCACGGTTACACTCATGATCGTGGGCCAACAGGGGGCGCACACACAAGTCATAATCCAGTTCAGCCACCTTTGCATTGGATAGGCAGACTTCCATGGGCCACTCGACTATGCATGTCCGACAGTGGAACCAGGTCTGGACGCAAGTGACGTACGAAAGGCGGAAGCTCAGATGGTAACTGATGCGCAACACTGCAAGTGGCAGGGCCCCCAACATTTGCAGCATTCGGGCACGGTATAGTCCCACGTGACTGGCGTTGTGCACGTGCCCGTGATGTTCGGCCATTGCAGTGGTGGCACTCCTCTGACCTGGGCGGTCATGTGGTCATGTGGATGAAAAGCCACAGCTCGGATCAATGAGTCGTATGGGTGTGCGACGTTAGGACGTATGTGTAGTTGTGTACGTAAGTGTGAAGGCCATTCCATGCAAGAGTACCCCGGGCAAGGTCCTCTGTGTGTGGGGTGTGTATGCGTTGGTCCTTCATCATCGCTGTGTGAAGTGTGGGAGTCGTCTTCATCTGCTGTGATATCACTCACAGGGGGTTTCTGCCGCATGCTGTGTCCAAGGTCGGAGGTGCAGATGCCCGTCCGCCTCCTGTGTGAAGACAATGGAGCATTCATCTCTGATGTCAGTCTGACTACTGCTTGCAATGTGGAAATGTGATGTGGTCTACACGCTGCAATTGAGGCTAGGCCTTGGGTCCATTGTGCACCAGGAACGATACACACGGCAGTTGGCATGCATGATCCAAGAGCCCGAGCGGACTTGCGCACCATGTACATTCCCACGTGCGCCCTCCGGCTGCACGCAACATTGCAACATTGCACATCACGTCCCGTGTTGCGCAGACACTAAGACAGAGGCACACGCATATGTACATTTCCTGCCCTGCCCAGCACAGGACCACACCCAGATTCCGGAGGTGATACTTCACACCCCTACGCTGGACGTGCGTACGCAAGCCCAGCCCACTCCGTATACGTATAAATGGTGGGACGACAGAGCTACATGGACCAGATCTTCCACAATGCCCGAGGGGACAATGCTACACCCGCCTGCCATGTCACGTGACGCAATCATGAAGGGACCATGACTTGCGGGGCACAGAGCCGAACTGCATGCGGCACGGCACGCGCGACACGGGAAGGTGACTTTCGTTGCACTGGGTTAGTGGCACCCGGAGCACGTCGGCCGGCACGAGCATGCCGCCACGGGTCGGTGACTCACGGGGCACTGAGGTAGGGCCACCTGATGTGCTGAGTGGGGGAGCAGCCAGCGTTGATGACGTGTGCACTGTCATGGACTTCCCCATTCGAATTCAAGGCCCAGATCCAGGTGTGTGACCTAGTGGCCCGCGGGACGGGTCCGCATGATGTGGAGTCTGCCAAGGTCGTGTGTCATGGGCTTGGAGCATGCACCGGCACGTGGTTGGAGACACATCAGTGGCGGAAGGTGAGCAGTGAGGCCTGGGGGCGCATGGGCGGACAATGTCCAATGGGCAGCGGGAGGGGCTGGGGTGCAGCAGCATGTGTGGGCAGGGGCGGCTGTCTCTCGCCCTCTCGTCCTTTCGCTGTCTCTCTCTCCCTCTCTCTCTCTCTATCTCTCCCTCTCACTCCCTCTCACTCTCCCTTTCTTTCTTTCTCTCTCTCTCTATCCTTTGATGTGTGCATGACACAGGTTCTCATCTCGGATTTTGTCTTGCTGGCTGTGGCTTCCAGTTTGTCCGGAGTGGATCCGCAAGGACTAATCATATTTGTTGTTTTGTGTTGTGTCTTAATAAAGTTTTGTTATGGGAATTTCACAGTTGAATGTTTGATTCTCCTTATTATGACCACACATGTGTGCTTGGTGTTGTATGTGTGCGACATCAGGGTTTTTCTTATCTCGTGAATTTGTGAAGTTGCTGTGGCATGTCTTTGTCCGGGGTGGGTGGGCCGGGGAGGGCCCAGGGGTGTGGGGGGTCCTGTGGGTGGTGGCGGTGGGTGTTGTGGGCCTCTGGGGTCTCCGAGCTGCATGAGCAGTGGCTCCATGGCATCTGTTGTTCTTCAGGTGTGGCTGTGGGCTGGGCTCCCTTTTGTGGTGCAGGTAGTCGTCCTGCTTAACACCAGCAGAGAGCAGGTGTAAGATCGTTGCTGCTAGCGCGGCTTATCGCCTGTTTTTGGTTCGCATCGCGGATCTGGCTGTTCGTTCTGAATGTCGCGGTGTGGTGTTTTCGTGTGTTTTCGCACGGGAACGCCTACTCTGCATCCTATTAGCGTTAGTTGGCGGTGTCATCCGTGGCGATGTTTTTTGCGGCAGCTATCGCTGGATATGTGGCGATGTGGGCAGTTAGCACCAGCTTGCGAATGGGGCGATAATTCTATCACCACTTTTGCTGCGCTAAACTGCCGATAACTCGGCGATAAGTCCTTGTGAATATGCCCCTGAGTTTCAATAACTATGGAACATAGAGATCAAAAGCCCACCCCCTTACAATGGTCACTTTCCTTCTGTAAATGGGGGACCAGTGCATTGTGTGGTGCCTGCGCAAATCTCTTCAGCACGGTTGTACAATGCAATTAAAATGTAAAAGATATTGACACTGTCAAACATTTAGCATAGGCGCAAGAGACCGAATTACAGCTCAATGAAAACTATAAAACGTATATATGTATCAATTTCTGAGAGGTGGTGTAGGCAAAATAGAAACAATCTACACAGCGAAAGGCGTAACAAGCGTGCAAAAATTTGAATGGATAACTAGTTTTGTCTTGAGTAAAATTAACTTTTTTTTATGCATAAGTACTACTAAATGTAATCTGTTGGCTGTAGAATGATATGTTTCAACAAATCAGGCATTATGTAATGCATGAGGTAAGAGCAGCGCCATGCTATTGATTTAATAAAAGCCCACAGGCAAAGCTTTGAAAATCTTACTGCTTTTGTTAGACATCAAAACCATCGAACATGGAAAACAACTATATTTAAATCGTGCACATATGTAATATTCAGCATATTAAAACTACTGATTTTACGCATTAGGCTTAGCAACATATAGCCTCAAAGCAAGCAGAGTTTGAATTATATTAACTGCCTTCAAAGGTTTTTCTGAACTCTAATTTCAGAAATTAAATTGAAGTTATGAGATGAAGAAGTTTCCGTTTATAGGAGTGGAGCCCCAGGAAATCACTTCATGCAACTTGACACCAGCTCATGTCGTCTAGAAAGACCAAATGTTGCTCAAATATAATCTAAAAATAAATATGATATTAATGTTTTTTAGTACAACTCACAATTCATAGTAAGTAGTGTATGTCTCATGGATGGGATAGCAATAACATAGCGAAATCCCATCATCCACTGCGTAACTTATCATTTCTTTTTCGTATTACTAATTCTGCTCACAGTCAATAACATCTAGAGACAAGGGACCTGATTTTCAAAGCCATTTGTACACTTTAACTTGCCTGCAAGATAAGAATTTACAAAGCAGTAAACCTGCTGTCAAGGGCTGGGATGGGGCGTTAGGAATGCCATAGAAAATCGGTGAACACAGTGTTAGAAATGGGATTTCTGGTTGTCCGAGTATGCACACTGTGCAAGCAGGTACCACCAATCTTGTCAGGGTAAGCTAGGTAAACACTAAAAAATAACCTGTGCTCACCCTCTGGTAACTTGGCACAGAGTTGTCCGGCTATTCTAGAGGCAATGTGTAAAGTATTTGTGCAACACACACACACACGCATACACACACACACACACAAACGCACAGAGTTAGAAAATAGATTATATTTTTATAAGTGAAACAAGACCAAAATGGTAACAATCCAATAAGTTGAACCGGATTTATGCATTTTTAACAATAAAATCAAATTATAGTGCTTAGCAGCAAATAGCCCTTATGTGTTACTTGAGATCACGCTGGACTGGGGTAAATTCAAAGTTCAGGCTGATCGCAATGGATGGTAGGCCGGCTACAGGACTCATGCAGGTCCCGCTGAGAAAGTACTTTGGATGGAGGAAGTGGTGACATCGAAGATTCAATGCTGCGGTTCCGATCCGTGCAGGTGATGAAGGCTTCATCGAAGAAACCCTTTATGATGCAATCGATGCGTCATCATCAAGCTGAACTGTCCATTGTCGTGAAGCCACGCAGCCTGTTGAAGCAATGTCATTGATCAGCTCCTGCGTCGGCATCGAAGGGCAATGAGTCGGTTCCAATCGGTGCAAAGTCTTTACTGCATCGATTTTAATGGTTCTAAACAGCAAATGCTCACTTTCTTGGACCCAGGACAGGATTGGCACCACTTGCAGGGCAGGACTCACAGATGGGAGAATACAGATGCTGCTGCAGTGTTGAAGGAATTCTTTGATGGACCTGAAATGCCAGAATACAGGGCAAGCCAACAAGCCCTTGGAGTCACTCTAGATTCAAGTGAGATGGGTCCAGTTCCTTGTCCTCAGCAGGGCAGAAATCAGCAGAAAGCACAGAAAAACAGTTCTTCCAGAGCAGCAGTCGAGCAGAGTGGCAATCCATGTAGCTCAGCAGTCTTTACTCCTGGCAAAGTTCTTCACAGGTCCAATAGTGTACTGTCTTGGTAGGGTCAGAGCCCCAGTACTTATATCCAGTTGTGCCTATGATGTGGGGGTTACTTCAAAGCAGGCCCTTGAAGTTCACAGGTCCCCCTTTCTTCCCAGCCCTGGCTCCAGATTATCAGTAGTGGATATCAGCCCTTTTTGTGGGAAATAGGACACTACCTAGGAGCTTTTTGCCTCTCCTTCCCAGGCCTGCGAAAGAGACGGTTATCCGTGACCTGATCCTCTCTCGATTGGACTACGCTAATGCGCTGTACATCGGCATCCCTGGTTACTCTCTGAATAGACTCCAGGTCATTCAGAATGCGGCTGCTAGGCTGATCCTGGGAATTGCTAAGAGGAGCAGTGTGCGTGAACATCTTCGCGTTCTCCACTGGCTTCCCGTTGTCCTGCCACCACCGCAAAACCACCCAATACTGCGGGAGCGAAGAATATTCCCAGTCCTCCTCCTAAGCTCCCTTCGCCACCGCCTATCTTTATACACCGGCGATGGCAAACAAGAACCACGGAAGAAGGTGGGGGGAAAAAACAAAACAAGGGGACCAGGTCGTAGACCAGCACAGGTGGCGTATTCTGTATTCTACCGGGAACCCAGGATAACCTACAAAAAATCAACACAGGACAGGTTAACACCACATAATCACACACACGCACATGATTGAACCTGCACTTGGACAACAGGACAACACTCTTACCCCTTGCACAGGTTTCGAGGATGATGTATAATTCCGTAAGTATTGTCCCATTACGGTGTCTTCCAACAGGATTACTTAGGGCCACACTATACGCTGATCCTGAGTTAATGCAGGTGTCCAATGTCCACAACCAAGAAGACCCCAAAAACACCTTCCACGTATCTAAATAAAAAGGACAGGGGAAAAAGCCAAAACACGGCAAAAACCCCTCTACAAACTAAGAGAAGAGGATTTGGTTAATGCCCTTCCTCTTAATGGGTGCACCCGTAATGACAATGACCAACTGGAGACCTAAGTAAGGGAATCTCCCAGTATCTAGGGTCGGGTGAAAAACGAGGAATCAGTAGAAAATGAGGAAAACAGTGGAAAAACGCAGCCGCGTTTTTGTTCTCTGCAACATATGATCCCATATGTTGCAGTTGGAGATCGAACAGATAATAGCCTAAACGAGAGCAAAAATCGATAGGCAAAACTACCTGCAATCGACCCCGACAGAGCAAGAACAGAAGTCCTCTGAATCAAAAATAACCCGCGAGCGTAGGCAGTTCACGAGCTACCAGCGTTCAGCAATCCGTCTGTCCGTCCAAGAAACAGGAAGTCAGGCAATCCAGGCAATACAGGAAGTCCCGAGGCCCCAAGGTTACCAGCACAGACCTTCCGGGTCGCAAGACCGGGAAAGAAACCAAGCGCTGACTCAGGGGTGTGGAGAGCGTTATATACACAGATACCCCGCCCATCCCCAAGTGCACGCCCAATCAAGCACGCAGGGCAGACAAAAACGGGACAAGAAACGAGGGTAAGAGGTTTAACTCCTGACACCCGTGGCGGACCGGGTCAAATTTAAATCCCTGGTCATTGCCCACCGAGCCCTCTACGTCGTGGGCCCGCCTACTTACAGAAGCGGTTTACCTTTTATGTCCCTTTGAGACAATTGCGTTCTTCAGCCCTCCTTCTTGCTAGGGTCCCCCGCTTCATCCGCCACAGGCTGGGTGGCTGCTCTTTGGCTGTCAAGGCTGCCCAGGCTTGGAATGCCCTTCCGTTTTTACTACGCAATACTCAAGACCCGATAGCCTTCAAGAAACTTTTAAAAACTCATCTGTTTCCATAGTTATTGGTTGTGTAGTTTAGGGACTCCTCTTGGATCCGCGCCGGGACACTCATCGGAGTAGCTGTTGCGCGTTATAAGAGCACTTAACATAACATAACATAACTACCTATTCAGGTGTAAGTGTCAGTTCCCCACTTCTCTTTCTGTCCATGAAGAGCTATCATAATGCAGATGAATGAAGATGCATTCTCTTTCACCCCACCTCCATCTTGCCTGTGTTTGTGGCTGTCTATATGGAATGCACAAAGTGTAGCTGTCACTCACCCCAGACATGTATTGGAGACAGGCAAGGCACATGGAGTCGTAAGAGCAGAGAAATTTCCACTTTCTAAAAGTGATATTTCTAAAATAGTAATGTTAAATCCAACTTTACCAGTAAAGAGATTTTATCATTAGCATTTAAAAGATATGAAACGTGATGCAGTTACTCCTTTCTAATGAGGAATTGTAGCTTGAAAGTGTGTTTAGGAATTCCCAATGCTAGCTTATGAGGGGAGTAGGCCTCATAGTAGTTAAAAATGAATGTAGGTGTTTGTCACCACAAGGACATGTGAAACCTAAAGGTACATGCCCTACCTTTTACTTACACAACATCCTGCATTTATGGCTACCTAGGGCCTATCTTAGGAGTGACTTATGTGTAATAAAAGAGGAGTTCAAGGCTTGGCAAGTGGTTTTAAATGCCAAGTCGAAGTGGCAGTAAACTGCACACATAAGCCTTGCAATGGCAGGCCGGAGACAGGGTTGAAAGGTTACTTGTGTGCACAATCAGTGCTGCAGGCCCACTAGTAGCATTTAGGTTACAGGTCCTAGGTATATGGTTTAGCACTTTACAAGTAAACTAAATATGTCAATTGAGTATACACCAATATTTAGGGGAGAAGCACATGCACTTTGGCTCTGGTTAGCAGTGGTAAAGTGCTC
Source organism: Calotriton arnoldi (assembly GCA_963921515.1). Classification (NCBI taxonomy): domain Eukaryota; kingdom Metazoa; phylum Chordata; class Amphibia; order Caudata; family Salamandridae; genus Calotriton; species Calotriton arnoldi. Next base: position 1,061,216 of record CAWUFW010003703.1, on the reverse strand, counting down.
AGAGTCCTATGGCCAACAAAAGAATACAGCAAAGACAGGCGGAAAGCAGGCATGAAGTTTGGGGGACTAACACCCTACGGATGACAGGTCTAACACAGACAATGCATAAAGAACGCAATCTGTGGATACCTTTAGTGATGATGTTGTGAAGGGCAAAAATAAACTACCCTTCTATTATGGAACTTTGGGTGTGTAGAGCTAAGGTTTTCTCTACCAGAAAAATATTTGCTCAGTAGAGGAAACATTGTTAGGATGTTGAAATGCACTTCTGCGAAGAGCTTAAATGTAAATATTTTTACATCATGTACATTTATAAGTGTTGAAATTCTCGCACCTGTTCAGCTGCGGCTCTCCCTCAATCCCACGAGTGCTCCTGCAATTCCTCAAGAATTCTAAAAGATTCGGAAACCTCCAAATTAACCTTTGTGCTCCTGTGCTCATGACGGAACCATTCCGTCATCATGAGCACCAGTGCTCCTGTGCTCATGACGGAACCATTCCGTCATGAGTACAGGCACAGAAAATCCCTCTGCTGCAGACAGCAGAGGGATTTCCCATTTTTTTTTTGCCTTGGGAGGTGGGGAAGAGCTTCCCCAACCTCCCGAAGCCTGTTTTTGGTTTTCCTTGTAATGACGATCACACGCATTGCTCACTCTCGTCATTCCAACTAAAACGAAACTCAAACTTTGTTTCAGTTTATAGTTTTGGTGCTTCTGGGGCTATCTCAGCCCCCCGAGCACTGAAACACATGTGAGAGGTATCGTTGGAAAGGGGAGAATCTCCCCTTTCCAATGGTACCCTTCCCTAGTGGATCCCTGCTTGCAGATCACCCCAGGAGGGTGATCCCCAAGCAGGGATCCACCCACTAGCACCAGAGAGCGGGGAGCGGCCCCTTGGGCAAGCGCCTTTACTCCCCCAATACATTTTTTGCCACAGACAGTCTTTCTGCACCCCCCCTGGGGAGCATATGGGGGCAGTAGCCCCCAATCTGCCCCCTGGGGGGTAAGGGGGCGGAAAGCACTCTAGATGCCAGGAATTATTTTTTTATGGGCCAGGGGTGGGGGCTGCCCAGAATGGGCATCCCAATGCCCCCACCCTATCCCCCCAAAGAAGGCAAACAACTTTCTGACCCCCAGGAAGCAGATGGGGGCAATAGCCCCTGATCTGCCCCTCGGGGGCGGGGCAGAAAGCCCACTAGGAACCAGGGTTTTTTGGGGTTTTTTGTACGTAGGGGTGGGGGCTGCCCAGAATGGACATGACAATGCCCCATCCCAAAAAAATGGTACAGTTTTCTGCCCCCCCCAGAAGGCAGATGAGGCAATAGCCCCTTATCTGCCCCCCCCGGGGGGCAGGAAGCCCACTAGGCACTAGGGATATTTTTTTCTCCAAAGTTCGGGGTAGGAGCTGCCCAGAATGGGCATGCCAATGCCCCCACCCCCCTAAAAAAAATGCCACAGTATTTCTGCTCGCCCCCTGGAGGCAGATGTTGGCAGTAGCCCCTGATCTGCCCCCGGGGGGCAGAAAGCCCACAAGGCACCAGGGATTTTTTTTATATACGTACGGGTGGGGCTGCCCAGAATGGGCATGCCAATGCCCCCACCACACAAAAAATGCTACAATCTTTCTGGCCACCCTGGGAGACATATGGGGCAGAAGCCCCTTATCTGTTTCCCCAGGGGAGCAGAAAGCCCACTAGGCACCAGGGATTTTATTTTTTCATATGTAGGGGTGGGGGCTGCCCAGAGTAGACATGCCAATGCCCCCACCCCCACATATTTGCCACAGTCTTTCTGCCCCCCCCGGGAGGTAGATGGGGGCAATAGCCCCTTATCTGCCCCCTGAGGGGGCAGAAAGTCCACTAGGCACCAGGGGTATAATTCAGGGGTGGGGGCTGCCCAGAATGGGTATGCCAATGCCCCCCTCCCAAAAAAGATGCTACAGTCTTTCTGGCCCACCAGGAGTCAGATGGGGCAGTAGCCCCTGATCTGCTCCTGGGGGGGGCAGAGAGCCCACTAGGCGCCAGTGATTTTGCTGGGTTATATGCGTAGTGGTAGGGGCTGCCCAGAATGGGCATTCCAATGTCCCCACCCCTAGAAAATAGTCACAGTCTTTCTTCCCCCTTGAGGGCATATCGGGGCAATAGCCCCCGATTCCCCCTCCCCAAGGCGGCAGAAAGCCCACTGGGCACTGACTTTTTTCGGAATGTGCCTACCTGTGGATTTTGGGTCCTAGAGTAGCTGGCACCGAAGGAAACCAAGCAAACCTATACATTTTTGAAAACTAGACACCCAGGGGAATCCAGGATGTGGTGACTTATGTGGCTCTCACTAGGTTCTGTTATCCAGAATCCCTTGCAAACCTCAAAATTTGTAAAAAAAAACTAATTTTCCTCACATTTCTGTGATGGAAAGTTCTGGAATCTGTGCAGATCCACAAACTTTCACCCACCCAGCATTCTCCAAAGTCTCCCGATAAAAATGGTGCCTCACTTGTTTGGGCAGACCTACTACCCGCGACAGAAAACGGCCCAAAATGCAACATGGACACACCACATTTTTACAGTGAAAACTGACCCTTTTTTTTGCAAAGTGCCTAGCTGTAGATTTTGAACCCTAGCTCTGCCGGCACCTAGGGAAACCTATCAAACCTATACATTTTTGAAAACTAGACACCCAGGAGAATACAGGATGGGGTGACTTGTCTGGCTCTCACCAGGTTCTGTTACCCAGAATCCCTTTCAAGCCTCAAACTTTGTAAAAAAAAACCACATTTTCCTTACATTTCTGTGAAGGAAAGTTCTGGAATCTGTGTAGATCCACAAAATTCCACCCACCCCGCATTCCCCAAAGTCTTCCGATAAAAATGGTACCTCACATGTGTGGGTAGACCTAGTGCCCGCAACAGGAAACGGCCCAAAACGCAATGTGGATACACCACATTTTTACAGTGAAAACTGACCCCTTTTTGCAAAGTGCCTAGCTGTAGATTTTGAACCCTAGCTCTGCCGGCACCTAGGGAAACCTATCAAACCTATACATTTTTGAAAACTAGACACTCAGGGGAATCCAGGATGGGGTGACTTGTGTGGCTCTCACCGGGTTCTGTTACCCAGAATCCCTTTTAAACCTCAGACATTGTGGGGGCGTGGCCTGAAGTGTCAAGATGGCGGTCGCACTTTAAGAGTGCTCCGGACCCCTCCGTCATCCGCTTCACATCCCACCACCTTTGGCTGCCATCCATCTCCCGAAACTAACCGCCAGCATCCCCCGTAGCGGGTTCTGTGCAGCGGCGGTGCGAGCTGCTGCCTTATTGAGCGGAGGGGCCCGCTCCGGTGTACGGACCCTCGAGGCCTGTAGGCCGCAGGATGGTGGCTCCTGCTGATCGGTGACTGAGGCCCTGAAGAACACTGTTTGCTGGACGCCTGCTAGCGGCGTAGCTCCTGCTGCGCTCGGAAGCCCCGCGCGCCGAGTGGTCTGCCAGAGAGGAAGACTTGCCGAGGTGACGTGATCCCCGGCTGCCCCAGCTCTTGGACGGCCTGCCGCGAGATGACCTCCCGCACTGCCAGAGGTTAGGCCTCGTCTACCCGGGCTGCGCCCTGAGGCCACGACAGACTCCCGCGCCACGGATTGCTGCCCGCCTGGTGAGTGGTGTGGGGGCTGGGGGTTCGGCTGCTGTCTCGGGCAGCGGGGTCAGGCTTATGCCTTGGGCCTTTCCCTCCCCGCTCTGAGTGCTGAGCTGCGCCGGTGGGGTGATCCGGGAGCGGGCCGGGACGGTCTCCCAGTGCATGAGCAGCACGGGCTGCGGACCTGCCTGTGCGGAGTCATGGGGGTCCTTCCCCGCTGATTTCTGCTGATTTGGTGTGGCGCTGGCCCGGAGGTCAGGGCTCTGCTTGCCGGGGGGCTGAGGGTGGGCCGGTTGGCTGCTGGGTTCGTGCAGCGGGAGCCTTGAGAGGAACTCCCAGGCCCTCCCTGCTACTCTTCACACACCTGCGGCGCATCTTCAAGTCCGACACCGGGGGCTGGGTGCGGGCTGATCGGCTGCTTAGGTCGGGCAGCAGGCGCCTCAGGAGAGGCTCCCCGGCCCCCGCCTGCCCTCCTTCTCCTTTGGCCACATCCCTCATCTGCCCTGCTTCTGGGGGCTGGGCCGGGCCGTTCGGCTGCGGGTGTCGCGTGGCGGGGGCCTCGGGAGAGGCTCCCTGCCCCTCCTCTGAGGCGCAGTGCCATTTGTCACCACGCCAATCTGCGGACACACCAGGCTACCCGCCGTTGGGGTCCTGGGATCCACGGGCCCTAGCGCGCTGAGACTGGGCCGTGCGCGGGGGGTTGCCCCCCGCTCACCTACCTGTTCAGTCGGGATCTCGATGTTGGCTTGAAGGGATTGGATCAACCGGCCCCTGGGAAGGCCTGGCAGCCGTGACCCCTACGAATATCCTGCAGGATCAGGAGTGGTCCCACTGTCGTCACAGCCCAGCTGGCACTCCCTGGCCCTGAACTCACTCCCGGGGGCCCCAGGGGTGCCGCGGAAAGATCTCACTGGGTCTTGAACTGCCCCCTGGCGTGTTGTTCCCTTGTCGGCCACCCTGTATTGAAGATGTCTGGGCCTGGGAGGGCCTGCTCGGGCCGGAGGGTGGCTGTGGCGGGCTGGATCGTGCTGCGTCGCTCACAGTGGGGTGCTCGGTAAGTTTGCGTGCCCCGCTGAGATAGGCCCAGTGGCCCTGGAGTCCGCAGGATCGCCAGACCAATGGCACTTTGCCCTAAGAGGCGGACCCCTGCACGGGTGTACCCCGGACGACATTTAGAGGTCACTCAGGGTTTGAGAACTGGGGGTGGCTCCCCACGGGTCCTTCCCAGGCATGCTTTTGGCCGGGGGAGGAGGTGGATCCCCCCTGCACTGAGCCCGGGGTGTTAACTCACCATCACCAGAGCAGACACACCCCCCCTGTTTTGGAATCCACGATGGGGAGAGACTGTGTCCCTAAATCATCCGCAGCACCGACGTGAATTAAAATGGACCAGTACACCACAACCGACCAGGGCCCGCCGGGAGAGGTGCTCGGGGGCCCTCCCTCCTTCCGGGGTCTGACCTCTCGACTATTCTACAGGCCATCAGCACCTCTCAGACCTCAGTGGAGAACAAAATCGGCGAGGTCCGGGTGAATATGGCTCTCATTCGCCAGGACTTGCGGAACGCCACGGCTCGTATTTCCGAAGCGGAATCCCGAATCTCCACCATCGAGGATGACCTCAACCAGCTTAAGGAACAAGTAACCCACCTGCAAACACACACCAAGGAGCAACATCGCAGAGCTGAGGGAGCTGAAAACCGGTCACGTCGTAATAACCTCCGCTTGGTGGGATTTCCGGAGGGGGTCAAACAGGGTCGAGCAGCAGCCTTTGTGGAAACCTGGCTGAGCTCCTGGATGCCCAAGGAAGCATTATCACCCTGGTTCACTATCAATCGTGCTCATTGCTCTCTTGCCCCTAAACCGCCTCCCGGTGCTCCGCACAGGCCAATTATTGCCAGGATTTTGAACTTTAAAGACAGGGACGCCATCCTGACCACGGCCCAGGGCACCTTGAAGTTTCAAAATCACGATGTGATGCTCTTCCCAGACTATACTAAAGAGGTGCAAGCACAACGTCGCTCCTATAGCGAAGTCAAGCAGAAGCTTCGTAACCTGGGCTTGAGATACGGACTCCTTTTCCCGGCCCGCCTCCGGGTCATCTTCCAAGGCAAGACGCTCTTCTTTGAAACCCCACAGTCAGCGTGGACTTGGCTGACCGAGGAGAAGCCCCTCCGAATCCGGTCCACACCCTTGGCCGGACCCTCCGGAGCGATGAAGACCTGCCCGCTCCCCCGGCAGCAGAGGAGGCGCTCACGGTCCCGCAGGGGCCATGGACAGCGTGAGGGGTCATCTGCATCACTTGGTTCACGAGCCCGAGATATCCCAACCGATGTGGGCCCCCCGGCTTCACGTGACTGTAGCATGGACAGCTCCGTGGAGGCCACGCACCGAGATCCTGAACGCTCCGAAGACGCAGACCCTGCGGCCTCGGACACTGATCACTCCAAAAGTCCGACAATCTAAAGACTGGGCCAAATATATTAGAGCTAAGTTCCAGACGCTCTTGATTGGCTGAAATTGAAAAGGTATATCCCACGGCCAATGTAAGCTACTGTGGCAAGACACAAAGACTGCTGTATCCGATATTGTGTAGGGGTCTACTATCGCCACGCAATCCCTGGTTAGGCATTTCAGTCTAACTTGTAGTTGTTGTTGTTAATCTTCCTTTTCAGGGCGACAGATGCTTCAGTTCCGGAAGTATAGGGCGGGGGGTGGTGGGGGAGGGAGGGAGGGTGGGGACCGTTGTTCTCTGTGTTGTTTTTAGTTTGAATCTACCATGGTCTCCTTTTCTAATGATCTGTAGCACTTCGACACCTGTTCACCTCTCCGACACCACAAAAACACGTAGCACCCAACACGCACCGCGTACACATGCTGGCGTTGCACTGCCCTTACCCCGTTGGGGCCCAATACCCTTTGGCCCACTCATCATGCGCACCCGTCCCGATGCAGTCGTCAACCCTAGGTAGGCCCCTTCATGGTCTGTCCTGGAATGTGAACGGATTATTGGATCACATCAAGCGAACAGCGGTCCTTAAGTACGCCCAATGCCATGCACCCGACATACTCCTCCTACAAGAGATGCACCTCCTAGGGACCCAATGCCTCTTCCTCGCACGATATGGCTTCGATAGGGTCTGGCACTCTGGGTTCGACCGAGGTTCGCGAGCGGTTGCGATTCTAATGCGGCGAGGGCTCTCCTTCACTCCTGGCTAAGTCGTGATGGACCCCCAGGGCAGGTTTGTGATGGTGTCCCGGAAGCTAGAAGGGAACATCCTTAACCTAGTGTCCATATATATTCCACCCACCTCGCTCACCTCCACCTTACAGCACCTCATAGGCACAATCTCTTCTCTCTACCCTTGGGGCAGACGGTGATTGGGGGCAACTTTAATGTCGTTATGCAGCCAGCACTCGACGCGACGGGCATACCCTCCCCAGCTAGGCTAGCCCAAGCTAAGAAGCTGATAGACTGGGTGGCCACCCTTGGCTTGTGCAACGTCTGGAGGATCTGGAATCCCCGAGGCACCCAACACACTCATACCTCAGCAGCCCACCATACGCATTCCCACATTGACCTGATCCTCCTGCCTGCCTCTGAGTGCCATAGGGTATCCAATATAACCATCCTTCCCCAGGGAATTTCGGACCACTCTGCCCTATCCTTGCACCTGGGTGGGGCCTCAGACACAACCCGGGCGGTGTGGAGGCTAAACGCGTCGTTCTTGCAAGACAAAGAAGGTAAGAAGGCAATAGAGGTGGAATTGCATCACTACTTCCTCACTAATCACGGATCGGTCCCCTCCCCGGGCACCCTCTGGGAGGCAGGTAAAGCCCCTATCCGCGGTGTGGCCAGGGGCGGGTACATGCGAAACGCCTGACACAAAGCGACCACCTGACTCTCCTTGAGGCACAGGCCATGCGGTTGGAAGCAACCCAGACTGGGACCCCGGACGCTCGCTGGGACAGGCAGCTTGCGCTCACTCGGGAAGAGATCAAGCAGATCTCCTTGGAGTCGGCCAAGATGCTGTGGCGCTGGGGGCGTGGTCTGCCGAGCAGCGGAATGGCCGCTCTTTGAGTGAGCTCCGCTGGCTGGGTGTATAATCCTGCAATAATCCTGACATATGGTGTCATGGCGAGCCTATATCTGGCACCCCTGCATTGCTGACCTGCTGTGGATTGTTGCGGTGTGAGCTTCGTGCTCCGAGGGGGCTCTGCGGCGTGGTAGCATGGGCGCTGTCTGGGGTCTGTGCGACCCCTGTCTGCTGCCGTGTGAGGAGGCCGGCTGTCCCGCAAATCGAGCCCGAGGCTGCCGTGGCGATTTGGGCCTGGAGGTGCTGGCGAGGGTGCAGAGTTCGTGTGCGGACCCGACTTGCTGCTAACGGAGGCTGCGGCGCTGGCGTGCAGCGGAGGGGCGCTTGAAAATTGCGGTACCTGGCCCCGTTTGCTGCTGGTGGATGCTCTTGGTCGCGGTAAGGAGGAGCCCCGCTGGGACGAAGAAGAGCTTCCGCCGCCATTTTGGGGATTCCGAGATCGGAGGGTGAGTGACGGCGAGCATCCTTCGTGAGGGTGTCCCGCTCCCCCCCGATGGCTGATCCTTGTTGATGTGCCGGGAGGAGTAGCCTGTGGAGCCGGGACACATGACGCGGTGAGTGCGGCTCTGATACAGCGCCCGATGCCCTAGTTGCAGAGAGAGGGTGAACGCTGCTGGGAGAGAGGAGCCATTTTGAGGCGAGTGAGGCAGAACTGGGGCGGAAAGGAGTTTAATATTGAAAGGAGCCTGGATGCCCCTGGATGTTCCCATCGTTGCATTTGCCCTGAGCAGCGCTTGTTGGCGTAAAGGCGCTGGGATCCCTGGAGCAACAGCTGTGAGCCTACCCTGCCGCTTGGTCACCACGCTGTTTAAGGTTGAGATTTGCAGGTGCGGGCGAGGGGTCCCTGCATACTACCATTGAGGCGATTTGAGAGTGAACCCCCCTGGGGCACTGTGGTGTATCTGTGCTCCCCTGGCTACCTGCATGCTGCCTTGAACTGAGTCTGTACGCTGATTCCTGCGGTGGGCCTGCATATCTTTGGTGTCACTCCTGTCCCCCGAGGAGGCCTAGGCGTGGCTTTCCCCACTGTACCCTACGCCAAGAGGAGGCCTGCGAGCCTACCTCCCTTGCCCTACCTGACCGACGCTGGTGCCACGGTTCGTTGAGGGTGACCGAGTGGAAGCAGGTACAGCGCGACATTGGAGAATTGTGAAATTATTGTACTGGGGAAGGCTGCTCTGCACGCCCGGTATTGCGCTACCTGCGAGGAGAAAGCCGGTGGCTTGGAGGCGCCGGAGCATACTTGTGGCCAGGGACTCTGTCTTGACTTCAGCCTCTAAAGAACGCTGTTTAGTTGCTTCATCATGGGCAAGCCAGACGCCAAGCAACCCAAGCTTAATTTTGATAAGCGCTCTACGCGTCAAAATGAATCACCTTCTGAGCCGCAAATAGATGCGCAGCAGGAGCCGCACTCTGAGGACCAGGGAGAAGATCTGCGCACCCTCATGTTAGAAATGCGTTCCAGCCTGAGAAATATTGACTCTAAATTAGATACCCTGACCGCGCAGCTGGACTCTGTAAAGGCTCAAGTTACTGTCCATGAAACTCGCCTGGATGTATTGGAAAACCGACAAACCGAATCTCACGAGTTTCAAGTCGAAACCAAGGAGCAACTGTTACATATGGATAAACTTTTGGGGGTAATCCGAGCCAAAAATGACGACTTGGAGGCGCGGTCACGTAGAAACAACCTACGTATTACAGGAATTCCGGAAACCACTGCAATGGCCAAGATGGAAACCTATGTGACAGATCTTCTTCATGCGCTGTTTGACCCTCAGTTATCCCCTGTATTCGTGGTGGAAAGAGCACACAGGTCCTTGGGTCAGAAGCCTCCGGTGGGAGCGCCGCCTAGATCGATATTGGCCAAATTGCTCAACTATCAAGACCGGGATAACATCTTGAGAATGGCGAGGGAAAAAGGCCAATTGTCCTACCAAGGCAACAATATATCGTTCTACCCAGACTTTACCCCGGCTGTTCAAGCGGCGAGACGTGAATTTCTACAGGCCAAGCGAATACTTCTTCAGGCGCAGATTCCCTATTCCCTGCTTTACCCTGCCAAACTAAAAGTTTCATATGATGGTACCGCGCACTATTTCACTGATGCGAAATATGCCTTAAAATTCGCCAAGCATGTCGGGGGTAAGAAGAGCAAAGACTCTTGCGGAGCAGCGGCGTCGATGACTGGCCAACTCAGCGATAATGACTGATTGGGTAACACTGTATTTGCTGTCCTAGGTGCCTCTTCAACGAGACGCTGAAATGTGTGATACTTTTTATAGATGGGATTGTGGGTCTCCATGTTCTATTTTCTCTATTAGTGGATTTGTCTAGGGGTGTCGGGGAGGGCTTGTACCATACACTGCAGAATTCCTGGCCACCCTGTTAACTCTGGGGTGATTGCTAGTGCCACTACGCCCCCCATGGGAGGTTTCCCTTTCATCTTCAAGAGACTGTTCTGTTTTTGCTCAACAGGGGGGGTTACTCTGCAACCTGATTGGGGGTTGGAGTGGGTGGGGGGTTGGGGGTGGGGTTTGTTAGTTTGTTTCATGCCAGTACGAGTCATAGATGTTGGTCACAGTGCACACTCTGCGATTTGACCTTTATGCTGAATGAATACCTGCTCCCCACTGTTGGGATCTATCTGGATGCACACATGCAAAACCTTTGAATTTGTTAACGTGGAACATTAGAGGGCTGAATGATTGTCGTAAGTCTAGGCTTGTACATGCTTATCTCTCCAGGCATAATATTGACATCTGTCTGTTGCAGGAGACACATCTAAACGCTGCGCCGTCTCAGAGGCTGCGACATCGCAGATGGGGGCACATGTACTCGTCCATTTACTCTAATTATGCTAGAGGGGTGGCTGTTTTGATTCGACAGGGGGTGGACTGGTGCGAGAGGGAAGTGCACAGAGACTCTGAGGGGAGGTTTGTCATCATATGTGGAGTGTTGGGGGGACTGCCCCTGGTGATTGCTGCGATCTACGGTCCGAATACAGATTCCCCGAGTTCTTCCACGATGTGTGGTCCAGAATTAAGATGACAGGATATGACACTGTGCTGTGGGGTGGAGATTATAATGCTATATTTGATGATGCCATGGACAGGAGGGGAGTGGCTCGTGCCTTACATCCGGCTGCGAGCGCTGCTTTGCAGTCCATAGTTGCAGATGGGAACCTAGTAGACATTTGGCGAAACAGACACCCACTGGTGAAGGAAGGCACATGTATATCGGGTCATCACAGTGCATGGTCCCGCTTGGACTTTTGGCTGATTACCAGAGATGCTGCGGCCTGGACCGTGGATGTTTCGCACTTACCACGCACGTTGTCAGACCACGCCCCATGTTTACTGCAGTTGTCCCTCCCGGGGTCACTCCCCTGCGCGTTCACTTGGCGACTCCCACCACATGCAATGTTGGATGAGGCCTTTAAAGAGGAGATACGGGGAGATATAATTGATTACTTTGTCAACAATGAGGGCTCTGTGGACACTGAAGCATCGCTTGGGAGGCTTTTAAAGTGGTGATTAGAGGCCAGTGCATTGCGAGACAGGCGGGGGTGCTAAAGGCAATTCGGGGTACGCTCGCCTCCCTGGAGGCCCAGATTAAAGAACTAGAGGACACTTTTTATTCCACAAACGATCCCCATACTGCGCAGAAACTGAAATCGCTGTTATTAGATTACGCGGAGGAGGCGCAGCGCGAAACGAAATTCCTAGGCAAGTATGCCGAGGCTCGTAGATACGGCGAGGGGGATAGGCCGGGTCGCACCCTAGCAGGCATGATTAGACCATCTAAATCAGCGTCATTTGTCCATGAGATACATAATGCGCAGGGTGACATGGTTAGGGGCCACGAGGGGGTGTCTGGTGAGTTCTTTACATTTTATTCCCGGTTGTACACGACTACTCAGGGGGCCTGTACCGAAGAAATGAAGTCATTCCTTGACACATTGGCATTGGTCTGGTTCAACGATACTCATAGGGTGTATATGGACCTCCCGTTTACAGTGGAGGATGTGGCTCAGGTCATTAAAAGCCTGCCCCTAGGTAAAGCTCCTGGCCCTGACGGCCTAACTACGGCCTTTTACAAGACGTATGCTGAGGAATTGGCACCTAGGCTGTTGGCGGTTTATGAGGAGGCACTGGAGGAAGGGGTGTTACCTCAGACTATGAGGGAGGCAATGATTCTTACGCTCCTAAAACCTGGAAAACCCGAGGAGGAACTAGACTCCTACCGACCACTCTCCATGATTAATGTGGATGTAAAGTTATTGGCAAAACTAATTGCTAATAGGTTACAGCCACTTCTGCCAATGATTGCATTGCCGGACCAATCTGGATTTATTCCGGGGAGGTCGACATCCCATAATTTACGGACACTTGTTTCGGTACTGCACTATCTCCATCCAAACGAAAAGGCCGCGGTGGTGTTCCTTGACGCTACTAAGGCGTTCGATACGCTTGAGTGGTCCTACCTTTTTTCCACCCTCGGGCGCATAGGGTTTAGTCCGCTTTTTCTGAACCGCATCAAACTGCTGTACTCCTCACCCACGGCGCGCGTTCAGGTAAATGGCTTGCTCTCCGACCCCTTTTTGATTTCACGGGGCACTAGGCAGGGGTGCCCGTTATCCCCTTTGCTTTTTGCAATTGCAATGGAGCCCCTGGCTGCTCGTATCCGGCAACACCATACCGCACGTGGTATTGGCTTTAGCTCTCGAAGTCTGCTCATATCCTTATATGCGGATGATGTCACGCTTTACATTATGAACCCCAAAGAGAATCTGGACCCGTTGCTGAGGGAGTTCATACGTTTTGGTGGGCTTTCGGGTGTTTTTATAAATTGGGCCAAGTCTGTGATATTCCCGTTGACAGAGAGTACTCCCCCGGTAGTGTCAGAATTCCCCTTACATTGGGAGGCTGGAGAAGTCAAGCATTTGGGAATCTGGATAAGCCGAGATACGCAGGAGGTGTGGCGACTAAACTACGGCCGAACGATGACGTGGCTGGAGGACAAGGTAACAGTGTGGGCTAAACTGCCGCTGTCGCTAGCCGGCAGGATATCACTAGCCAAAATGGTTATCCTGCCAAAATTTTTGTATCTGTTTGTTAATATCCCGGTCCCACTCACCAGACACTTTCTCGATACCCTCAAATCCCATTTGATCACTCTGGTATTGGCCGGAAAACAGGTTAGAGCCTCTTGGGATTTACTGACTCTCCCTCTGCGACAGGGGGTTTGGGAGCCCCGGATATGCGGCTGTATGCACTATGTGCACAAGCACAATTTTTACATTACTGGGTGCATCCGGCCCCTTCCAACCGCATGTAGCTGTCGAAGCTGATGTTATGGCCCCCATCCCACTCAAGGTCGCGCTGTATCAAAAGCCACGCCGCCCTCGAGGCGACATAGACTCTGCTGGGACCCTCTGCTGGTCGTGGGATGAGCTGCGCAGGAGGGCGGGGATCCCGTTGCTATATGTCCCCTCCATCCCTCTCCCACAGAATCCAATGATGCCTTGCATACGGGACAGTATGAGTAAGTCTCTAGCTCGGAAAATGAATCTCCAGACGTTTGCGGACCTATATCCTGAAGATGCATTTAGACCTCCTCCAGTTGCACCCGAGGGACAGGTGGTGCCATTTACTGAATTTTTTTTATATCATAGAATACGCACGGCGTGCCGTTCCCTCTGGGAGGAATTCCCGAAGGCGCAGGCGACCCTGCATGCACTAGACAACTTGCTGAAATTTCCAGCCCCTCGCAAGCTTGTTACACGCCTATACACTCGCATGCAACATACTGCCCCGATAGTAACGCCAAAGACTCTCACACACTGGAATGACGAGCTAGATACACCATTGACAGAAGCCCAATGGGAATACTGCTGTGGGCAGCTCTCGGAACTCTCCCCGAACTACAAGTTAAGATTGATTCACTTCAAATATCTACATAGATACTACAGAATTCCGGTGAGCCTTCATCGTATGGGACTTCGAGCCGAGAGTGACTGCTGGGGATGTGGCTATGCCCCAGCCACATTCCTCCATGTGGCGTGGCATTGCCCCGGGATCGCCGACTTTTGGGTGCAGATCTTTGAGTCGGTCAACAACATACTGGGGATGTTGCTAGACCTGTCCCCCACACTTGGTCTATTGGGATATGTAAAGGACACTCCGCCCAAGCTACGTAAACTGCATGCTCTTCTCCTTCTGTTTGCAAGGTGCCAGGTCGCTGTACACTGGGGCAGAAGGCGAGTGCCCTCCATTAAAGAGTGGGTTAGAGATATTGCCTACGGGCACGCACAATTAAGTACCTTCTGGGAATTGTTGCCACCCTCATCTAGACCCCGTAATATATGGGATCCATTCTTAACTTGGAATGCGGGTTCCCAAGCGGCAGCTGAGGGGCTGGTGGGGGAGGGTTCGCAGAAGTCATCGCATGCGTGATACATACACACCTCCCACCCACTCCCAATTGTAATGAGTGGGAAACGCTGCATTCGGAAAGGTGGTTAGATGTGCAAATGTACTAATGGCCCTCTCAGGGACACATGTGTGTAGCATTATTACCTTTGTGATAGCATTGATAAAATGTGTATACATTATACTGTAAAATTAACATCATGAGTGAGATCTGGGGAGGAAGGTTACGGAGACATCTTTCATGAAAAGTGTGTACTGAAGTGTAATCATATGTAAGTGCTCCTTTATTGCTACATATCGGACTGGCTTGTTGGAATGTAATGGCATTGTTTGTTTGAAATGTCAATAAAGAAAATTTAAAAAATACATTTTTAAAAAAAAGATGCTGTGGCGCTTGTCCGTTGCCCGAGTATACGGGTGGGGAGACAAAAACGGAAGTCTGCTACACAGACTTATTTCCTACTCTCTCACTAACAGGATAGTCCCTGAAATCCAAGACCGCTCGGGCAACACTCATCGCACCTCACCTGCAATTGCACAGGCATTCGTTGACTATTATGCCCAGCTGTACTCTGCCCGCACCCCAGAGGCTGTCCTCCCGGACGTGCTCGGCCAAGTGGGTGTCCGGCTCCCTTGCCTCACAGGGGAAGAAGCAGAGGTCTTGGACCTCCTCATTATCCCGGAGGAGATACACGGCGTGATCTCCCTGCTGAAAACACTGGGGCCCGACGGTTTCCCTCAAGAATACTATGTGACGTACCGAGACCTGTTGGTTCCCCATCTCGTGCGCCTCTACCAGCACGTTCCCGAGGTTGGCTCCTTCCCTTCCAAGACTGATGTGGTGACTATTGTTGTCATTCCCAAGACCCAACCGCCCTCCCCAGATGTGCGGACTATCGCCCCATTTCTCTTATCAACACGGAGATAAAAATATACGCCACGATTCTGGCTCAGTGACTCCGTCCCTTTCTCCATAAGATGGTCCATGCGGACCAATGCAGCTTTATGCCAGCGTAGAGCACCAGACACTGCTTACGACGCCTCCATCTGGCCCTGGCCGGCCGCCAAATCCTTACACCCTACCTTGCACTCCTCCTTGTCGACTTTGAAAAAGCCTTTGACACGGTGGACTGACAATATCTGGAGGGTGTCCTGCAGCTGATGGGTCTTGGGCAGCAGTTCCGGCCCTTTGTCCAAGACCTCTACACCAACCCCAGAGCCAGGGTGCTGACCAACGGAACACTCTCCAGGGCGTTCCCAATCCAAAGAGGCACGAGACAGGGTTGTCCCCTTTCGCCGGATCCAAGGCTGGTCTTGGGGAACCCTCCACACCGACAAAATTTCCCTATACGCGGATGATGTCCTGCTCTACCTGGCAGACCCGGCCAGCTCCGGCCCCAGATTCCTTGAGGTCCTACAGGCCTTTGAACGCATTTCGGGCCTCCGACTAAACCCGGTGAAATCAACGCTGGTGCCCCTCCACCTCTCTAGGGAGTGCTTTGACTGGCAGTCCACCATCCCCATTAGGAGACATACTTAGGGATCTGGGTGGCCCTGCTTCCTGAGCTGGAATGGGCAATGAACATCACCCCTCTGGTCAGTAAAGCCAAAACAGATCTCAAGCACTGGCAAACCTTGCCACTTAACCAGCTCGGGAGGATAGCGTTGTTCAAAATGATGATCCTCCCACGCTTCTTGTACATCATTCAGAACACCACCTTTCACTTCCCACATAGTTGGTTTAAGGAATTAGATGGGGTGATCACGAGGTTTCTATGGGGAGGGGGGGTGAGGCCCCGAATTGCTCTTGCTCGTTGCAGGATCCCACCCTTCGATGGCGGTATGGGTATGACCGATCTTCACCTATACTACCTGGCCACCCGGCTCCTTGTAATCCACGACTCGTTCACTGGGGGATGGTCCGATCGGCATACATGACGGAGCTCAGGGATATGGATCTCCCCCAAGTGCAGGCATACCTATACGGATGCCCCATACCTAAAGCGATCTCACCGATAACCAGGGCAGTCTTGGTGGCGTGGCGCACGGCCCTGAGGCACACACAATGAGACAACCGTCTGAGCCAACACACGCCTCTCTGGCGGGGCACATGGCTGGGTGAGGTGGCAGCACTCTCGGGGTTCGAGCAATGGGACCTCATAGGGATTTCTCTGCTGGGTGACGTCTGGGTTGGCGACCACATTAGGACGTTCCAAGACTTACGGGGGCGATACACTCTCCACGCTTCACAGTTCTATAAATATTTACAACTTCGTCATGCCCTCAACATATATATTTCAACAGGCACGCCCCTTCCCGAATTCAGCCCACTAGAAGCCCAAGTCATGATGGGGAATCTTTGAAGGGGCAGGGTTTTACCGAATATACCGCACCCTCGTTAATAACGGACCGGCAACTCTTGATCCACTCCGGACCCGTTGGGAGGGGTGGGTGGGTCCTCTGGAGGACGATGACTGGCGCGACGCCCTCATGGCCCCTAAAACCGTCACTACCTCAGCTAGACTCCGCCTTATTCAATTATACTATCTCCACGCTGCCTGTATCACCCCAGCACGCTTACATAGAGCACGGCTGCGCCCCTCCCCAAACTGTGCACGCTGCGACCACGCACCTGCAGACTTTTACCACATGATTTGGACTTGCCCTAGCCTTGCCCCTTATTGGTCGGGAATCGAGACAGAGCTCACACAGGTCCTGGGCTGGGAAGTTCCCCACGATCCCGTACGTCTTGTCTTGGGGGTGATGGAGGGATTGGACGGTTCACGAGCAGACAAAGCATTTCTTGCGACTGCAGTCGCGGTGGCCAAACGGGACATTGCGGCCTCCTAAGCAAAATGGCGCCGCGGAGTGGACTGGTGTGCCGCACAGGGACAGCCCTTGTTCGAAGCCTGAGGGTGCCCTGCCAAGTATAACAGAGTATGGGGTAAATGGCTGAACCTGCTGGACTAAGTGTACGGATCCTCCCTCTTATGTATGGGTGTAATGTTAGCGTGTCAAGTTAGTGCCTCTGCCTCATATTTTGTATGTTTCACAAATGGTGTTTGCGGTAAATGCTTGTAGTATCAAGTCAGTGTCCTGTGCTGCTAACGTGTTTGATCTTAAAACCAATAAAGTTGATTATCAAAAAAAAAAAAACTCAAACTTTGTTAAAAAAAAACTTTTCCTCACATTTCAATGATGGAAAGTTCTGGAATCTGCGTGGATCCACAAAATTCCACCCACCCCACATTCCCCAAAGTCTTTCGATAAAAATGATACCTCACTTGTGTGGGTAGGCCTACTACCCGCGACAGGAAATGGCCCAAAACGCAACGTGAACACACCACATTTTTACAGTGAAAACTGACCCTTTTTTGGGAAAGTGCCTCTCTGTAGATTTTGAACCCTACCTCTGCCGGCACCTAGGGAAACCTAGCAAACCTATACATTTTTGAAAACTAGACACCCAGGGGAATCCAGGATGGGGCATCATTTTACTCAGGAGAACAAGGGGAATGCTGGGTGGTAGGACATTTGTGCCGGCACGGTGATCCCACACAAAATAGTGTGGAAAAAGTGATACTTTCAGCTAAATTTGAGGTTTGCAGGGGATTCTGGGTAGGGAAACATTGTGGGATCCACGCAAGCCATACCTCACTGGACTCCCCAGGGTGTCTAGTTTTCATAAATATGTGGGTTTGGTAGGTTTCACTAGATGGCCGCTTAGCCCAGGGCCAAAAACCCATGTGCCCCCCTTGCAAAAACAGGTCGTTTTGTGATAGGTAATTTTGATGTCTCCGCAATACGTTTTGGGTCCTATCCTGTTGCGGGTACTTGGGCCACCCACACGAGTGAGTTACCGTTTTTATTGGGAGACCTGGGGGAACACTGGGTGGTAGGAAATTTGTGTCAGACCGGTGATCCCACAACTTTCCCACACAGAAATTTGAGAAAAATTAGATTTTTTCAGCAAAATTGCAGGGGATTCTGGGTAGGGAAACATTGGGGGATCCACAAAAGCCATACCTCCCTGGACTCTCTAGTGTGTTTGGTTTTCAGAAATGTGTGGGTTTAGTAGGTTTCCCTAACTGGCCGCCGAGCCCGGGGCCAAAAACTCAGGTCACCCCCCCCCCTGCAAAAACAGGTCGTTTTGTGATAGGTAATTTTGATGTCTCCACAATACGTTTTGGGCCCTATCCTGTCTCGGGTACTTGACCCACCCACACAAGTGAGATACCATTTTTATTGGGAGACCTGGGGGGACGTTGGGTGGTAGAAAATTTGTGTCAGCCAGTTGATGCCACAACTTTTCCACACAGATATTTGAGAAAAATTTGATTTTTTCAGCAAAATTTGAGGTTTGCAGGGGATTCTGGGTGGGGAAACTTTGGGGGATCCATGCAAGCCATACCTCCCTGGACTCCTTCGGGTGTCTAGTTTTTAGAAATGTGTGGGTTTGGTAGGTTTCCCGAGATGGTTGCTGAGCCCGGGGCCAAAAATCCAGGTGCCCCCTCTGCAAAACCAAGTTGTTTTATGATAGGTAATTTTGAAGTCTCCACAATACGTTTAGGGCCCTTGCCTGTTGCGGGTACTTGACCCACCCACACGAGTGAGGTATCATTTTTCTCGGAAGACTTTGGGAAATGTGGGGTGGGTGGAATTTTGTGGATCCACGCAGATTCCAGAACTTTCCACCACAGAAATGTGAGGAAAATGTATTTTTTTTTACAAAGTTTGAGGTTTGCAAGGGATTCTGGGTAACAGAACCTGGTGAGAGCCAGACAAGTCACCCCATCCTGGATTCCCCTGGGTGTTTAGTTTTCAAAAATGTATAGGTTTGCTAGGTTTCCTAGGTGCCGGCAGAGCTAGGGTTCAAATTCTACAGCTAGGCACTTTGCAAAAAAGGGTCAGTTTTCACTGTAAAAATGTGATGTGTCCACGTTGCATTTTGGGCCGTTTCCTGTTGCGGGCACTAGACCTACCCACACAAGTGAGGTACCATTTTTATAGGAAGACTTTGGGGAATGCGGGCAGGGTAGAATTTTGTGGATCCACACAGATTCCAGGACTTTCCAGCACAGAAATGTGAGGAAAATGTGTTTTTTTTTTACAAAGTTTGAGGTTTGCAAGGGATTCTGGGTAACAGAACCAGGTGAGAGCCAGACAAGTCACCCTATCCTGTATTCCCCTGGGTGTCTAGTTTAAAAAAATGTATAGGTTTTCTAGGTTTCCCTAGGTGCCGGCAGAGCTAGGGTTCAAAATCCACAGCTCGGCAGTTTGCAAAAAACGGGTCTGTTTTCACTATAAAAATGTGGAGTGCCCACGTTGCATTTTGGGCCGTTTGCTGTCGTGGGCACCAGGCCTAACAACACAAGTGAAGTACCATTTTAATCGGGAGACCTAGGGGAACATAGAATTGTAGAGCAACTGTTATTACCTATTGGCCTTTGATGCATTTCTGCCTTCCAAATGTAAGACAATGTGTAAAAAAGAAGTCACTTTGAAAAATGTCCTATAATTCACATGCTAGTATGGGTACCCAAAATTTCGGAGATGTGCAAATAGCTAATGTTTCTGAACTCTATATTTTGTTCCCATTTCAGAAATACATAGGTGTCTTTCATACCGATTTTTCCTTGTTTATATTTTCCCAAATTAATTGCTATATACCCGGTACACAATAAAAAAACATTGCAAGACGCTGCTCAGTTATTGGCTCTGGGTTCGTCGGGTTCTTGGTGAACCTACAAGTCCTATATATCCCCACAGCCAGAAGGGTCCAGCTGATGTAACGGTATATTGCTTTCAAAAACCTGTAATTTTTTGAAGAAGTTACCAGTGAAAACGTTGGCACATTTGGCTGTTTTTTTCAACTCATTTTCAATTCTTCTTATTATCAACTGTTAGTTTCTGTAAAAAAACCTTGAAGGATCTACACAAATGACACCTTGCTGAATTCAGAATTCTTTTTACTTTTATGAAATGTATAGCTTTCCAGGATCCATTATTGCTTTCATACCCATTTCTACCACTAACTGGAAGGTGGTTGAAAGCACAAAAAATAGCAAAAATAGGCTATGTCCCAGCAAAATGCCAAACTGTGTAAAAGATTTTGGTTCTCTGACAAAAGTCTGTCAGTCCCTGAAAGCTGGGAAGATGGTGATTTCAGCACCACAAACCCTTTGTTGATACCATTTGCAGGGAAAAAACCGGACGCTTTGATCTGCAGCACTTTTTTCCCATTTTCCCCCCAAAAATCAAATTTAGCTGTATTTTGGCTAATTTCTGGGTCCTCTCCAAGGGAATCAACAAACCCTGGGTACCTTTAAAATCCCCATGATGTTGGAAGAAAAGGACGCAAATTTGGCGTGGATACCTTATGTGGTCAAAAGGTTACAGGGCCTGAGCGCGAACTACCAACTCAAATATCAAAAAAAAGGCTTAGCATGGGGGGGGGGGAGGGGGACTGGAGGCCTAGCAGCGATGGGGTTAAGCAATAAACAGACAGAGGCAGCAATTTTTTGTGAGCGGGACACAAAGAATTAAGAAAAAAAGACAATTCAAGACCAAGAGTGAATGCAGTGAGTGCAGACATTACTGAAGTGCCACAGTTTACATTGCATTTGGAAACCCGTGGTGAGCGGCCCTTCCATCTCCAAGGGAAGTGAATTTCATGCATTAAGGAGCAGAAAGGAAAGCCTGCAGCCTCTCCGTGCCGAAAGTTTGAAACCACTCAAGTGAACGACCACCAGATGTTGATCAATCATACGAAAAGCACATCTGGGAAAATAGGACCGTATGTGTTGCTGCCTTCAGAGAGGAACCAGGCACAACCAAAGAATATTGAACGATAGTGTAGAAGCATCAGTATAAATAACCAATGCAAGCAAAGAAAACGTCAGAAAGTTTCAGCATCCGGTGGAATAAAAGCAAAACAAGTCTAACATGCATTTAATATCAAAGAGAACTGTGGGGCAGATTTACAAGCCCCTTGCGACACATTTGCGCCGCCATTGCGTCACTTCTGTGATGCAGCGGCGGCGTAAACCATGCACCACGTTGCGACTTATTTACAACGTGACGCATCTAGGGAGATGCGTCACGTTGTAAAGCCCTGCGCCACATTAAACCTGCGTCAGGTTTAATGTATGCAGGGTGGGCGTTCCCCGGAAAAGCTTTGTAAAAGTGACGCAGTGAAATCTACAAGATTTCACTGAGTCACTTTTCAGAGGCCGCTGCGACAAATCCTTACGCCTGCTTGAAGCAGGCGTAAGGAGTGGCGCAGCACGTTAGGTATGGGCAGCCCCTGAGCATTGCTGGAGTTGCGCCGCGCTTGCGACACGACTCCAGCAATGCGCCGCCCTTACGCCATCAGATGCGACACGCATCTGCCTATCCCTGCGCCATGGTGCACCGCACTGTAAATACAACGCATCCGTGGTGGCGCAAGGGGAATTGCGTGTCGCATCTATTCTGGCGCATCCCTGCTGATTTGCAGGGATGTGCCAGTCCTTGTAAATCTGCCCCAAAGTTTCCTAAAACAATCAGAAAAACTAATTTTAGAAGCAATCCACGTTTGTGGACACATCAAAAGATGACCACCCTTTATGTACAATCACCTTGATCGCAAAACGTATGGATTCCTGTAGGACTACTATACATTTCTAACAAAATCAATTGAGGAAAAAAGAGAGGCAAGCAAAAGGCATTGTAAAGTATAGAATGAAAAGGAGTCCAAAATAGCTCACAAAAAGACACATTAAAACAAGAAATTGCATTGTTCACTCACAATAAAGGAAAAAAGGAGAAGTAAAGAGTAAAAGAAGGGTGGATGGGGCTGATTCAACTTATTGCTTAATATTTATAAAGGACACAGATAAACATCCACTTCCTGCATATTCATTACTTTCTACTGCAACTCTCAGAAAGAGTGGCTCGCCTCAGACACAAGAGGCTCAATTCTCACAGGGCTCTCTTCACATGACCACGGTCACACACTTGTGAGCTGTCCTTACAATTGCGCACACACATTTCTAGAGTCGGCGGGTCCTGATTGTGGATGAGGACCTGCGGTCAGAAGGGGTCAGGCAGGGAGTGAGCACAAAAGTTGCACCAGGTGATTTGGCCAGGCTCGCATGCGCCCAGCTCAGTACTAATGTCAGTGAGGTATGCCTCTGGAGTTTTATTAGTATCTCTTATGACATTGACATGACCTGTTTGTCATCTTTGTAGCTATTTTTGTGTTTGGAGGATTTCTCTCGGGTTTGCTGTGGGATAGTTGTGTGTGGTGTTTCTTGATGCTAAGAGTTGCTGGAAGAAATATTATAGGTGACTATAAGCTGTATCCTTAGAGTGTTAGATGCATATTGAATGTCCTTTCTATTGTGAAATATTTGACGTTTGTATGTCTGTAGGCCTGGGAGAGTGAGTGTGTGCATGTGCGTGTTTCCACGTGTGTGTGATTTAATGTCAGTAACACGTGTTTTGATTTGGATTCCTCACATAGAGCAAACACAGTCAGAAATGCCCCGGTTACTTACCTGTAATATTCGTTACTCCGAGTCCT
Organism: Calotriton arnoldi; assembly: GCA_963921515.1. Classification (NCBI taxonomy): domain Eukaryota; kingdom Metazoa; phylum Chordata; class Amphibia; order Caudata; family Salamandridae; genus Calotriton; species Calotriton arnoldi. The sequence continues at coordinate 1,038,497 of CAWUFW010003703.1, read as the reverse complement.
GGTCTTCCTGGATGTAGAAGAAAACGAGAGCGACCCCTCTACTCCAAGAGACAGGGTACTAATAGTCTATTAGAAAAACAATAACTCTTGGAGAACCTTTGTTCCAATACTCACACCTAGAAGCATTCGGAAAGTCCACCCACCAGTTTTGAAAGGGAAGGCCAAAACCATAACAAATCATTCAATATTTAATATTGTATCAAAAAAGCTTTTGATCATACATAAGCATACAAAATCACAAAAAAACAATAAAAAACTTTACATGAAAAAATCTTTTTCATGTAAAGTTTTTAATTGTTTTATTGTGATTTTGTATACATATCTGCCTGGATGTAGTCCTGAGTTCCGCCTTCCCGCCCTGGCATGGTGGTTGACTATTTCCTGCTTTACTTTTGTCTTTTTGGCGTGGTATGTTACAGGAAGTGCTTTGTTAGTTCCTCCCTTTTGTGGTGGCTCCTGGGTAACTGGGGCCATCTCGGAAGAACATTTTGGGTTTCAGCTTGGGAATTGGTCCTGCCAGAAAGGAAAAGTATCTCATGCATAAGGACTGCATCCAGGAAGACAGACGAGGAGGTAATGCATCATAACACTGTGCCTGTTTACACTACAAAAGCATAATGAAGACTGCAGCATGATCAGAAACTACACATCATTTGAAAAAAGGCAATGATACTGACTGCTGATGTGCATTCATGCCAAATAAGCAACTTAACAATTGGAATAGCGGCCATTGCATTTTGACCATTTCTGATTGGCTGAGAGAACAAAGAAGGGCTGGATTTCATGCTCCAGGCTCCTCTCAATCTGTTGAATGCTAACGGAGGCCAAGTAAGTGAGTCGCCCTGCATTTGGAAGCATAAGACGTGAAATGGTAGCCATGGGACTGATATGCCAGAGCAAAACGATCAAGACCTTCCTATTTCCTTCTCTTATTCTGAACTCTCCATAAAAGTCTGAACCTTTATTTTTCACCCAAGAGGCATTTGGATAATCTTGTAGCAAAGCAGAGTATTACCTACAGTTTAATAGCACAGTATCTCCCAAATACTCAAAAATGCAAGTATATTGACTTCATAACCTTGCATTTGGTATGGTATAGCTATACTGATTAACACTGCTGTAAACCTAATTGTTCGTGTTTTGTTGGGACCTAACTGGCCCGTTAAGATTTGCGGATCCAGCACGAATCCTGCTGAAAATTAAAAAATAAATGCATTTTTTGGACCTGGGGGTCCCTGTGGGATTCCCTTAACAGGCCTAGGGGTCCAGGGTGTTTCTACCCTGCCCCCGTTTCTTGTTCTTTAACTTTTTTTTACCTTTTTTCCTGTGACTCAGTTCAACCGAGTCACAAGAAGGCTGCCAACACTTCCTGGTTTGAAGTGTTGGCAGCCAATCAGATTGCAGGCTCAATACAACTACGTATCTACCTGGATCTCTAATGATGCAGCTAACATTTCTAACTTTATTCTTTGCAACTCTATAGATGTGCATTTCTACAGTAAAGCTTACTAATGAGCCTGATTCAACAGAAACCACATTTGCAATCTTTGCGATATGAAACCTTTGTGCTTACCATATCATTGTTTCAACACATTTTTTTTAGCTTATAGTAATGCCTTTCTTCTTTTGATGTGCGCCGACAAATGTGTTTGTGGATTCCATATACTAAATCATATGGCAGTGAGAGAGAATGAAAAATAACATTATTTCTTCTGAAATGGTATGCAGATTTTGAACCATTCAAATTCTGGTTTGACAAGCGGTGCTTGAAGCAACGTTTTCATCCTTGAAATATGTGTATAGGTTATCAGGACTAGAAGTGCATGGAATTCCATGAGTTACATAAAAACTCTGCAGAGTTCCACGAGCAGGCCGAATTCAGCACATTGTGCTGTTGGCAATTATTTTTAGCACTGGGAGCTTGTTCCACACTGCAAAATCTGTGCAAATGGCAACACGCGGTGTGCCAGAGGGCACTGCTTCTTTGCTGCCGCTTGAATAGATTTTCTACTCAAGAGGTAGCTTTCTTACTGCAAATGGCTGCAAACTGCTGCAACAGCCCGCATTGAGAAAATCTTGCCGGGTGCCATTATAGCACCCGAACATTAAAGTAGGGGACACAAATTCTCGCTCGCACATGAGAAAAAAACTCAACCACATGCCAGTTGTTGGAGTTATGCCGGAACTCTGCTTTACAAGTGTAACAAGTACTGGGCAGAACTCTGTGATCCCTGTCGGTGGAGAGGAATTTATCCCCCACCGTATATTAGGATCATATGTAAGAAATTCAGGGGTGCACATCTGAATAATTATCTAAGTGCTCTGGCATAGAGTGAATGAACTAACAGCGTTCTCTGTGAGAGCCCAATGACAAGTATCCCAAGATCTTCCCTAACAGAAAAAAAGTTCTTTTTTTAACATCATCAATGAACTCTATGTGATTGCCCATAACCAGTCAAGTGGAATTCTGTGGTGATAATTGCTAAGCAATTTTACAACAGGTATTGGTCATGTGCTACATTGTTGGTCAGGAAAAAAGCCAGACTTAATTTATCAGCACGGCACCATGTATTCTGCAGCACATGTAGAAAGAGGAAAAAGCACCAAAGGATTGTTTTAGTGCAAGAAGGTGTCCCTTAATGCATAAAAATAAACCTGCCTGCAATGCAAATACCCTTGCACAATGGTTAAAGGGTGCCTGCATTGGCCCTACGCAGTCACAAGCGAGCCAGTGCAAGGAGAGAGCAAAAATGCACCATTTCTTGATTGATATGGTGCATTCCTGCCCTCTGCCTTGCATGTAGCGCAGCGCAGCACAGCAAGCTGTCTTTAATGCAAGGCCCATAATGTGTGGGCTCAACCTCATTATTGTTTTTTTATAATCTACACATCATTGACTTGGCTCTTTTTGTTGCTCTTCCTCTCCATTCTTTACCATTCCATCAATCTGTACTGTTCTGCACCCTATCTTCTAATTTTCCTTTCCTCATGCCCACTTTGATGGCCCAGGCATCAGTCCATCCTATTTGTTTATGTTCATTAATGTCTCAGTTTCCCACTGGTCTCCTGTTTAAATTTCTTTTCAACTTCATCAACAACAGCCTTCTTCTTCTTGTGCCTCTTTCTTCTGACCCTTTGCCTTCTTGCATAGCACATAAGTAGCAAACAAGCAGTTGAATATTTACAATAATGGCAATGGTTCCTGCCACAACTCAGGCATAGTCTCCAATAGGTATGTGCCCGAGCTCCCTACCCAGTCTGATAGGGAAAGATTTACTAACCTTTGATGAAGAAAGACAACTTGCTGTGCTGTGCTTTGTCAAATGGAGAGGGCAGGTATGCATCATGTCTACTAAGATATGGCGCATTCGTGCTCTCTCTCTGCGCGGGTTCACTAGAGGCTGGCCAGATGTCAATGTAGGTACCCTTGCACCATTGTGCAAAGGTGCCTGCGTTCCAGGCAGGATTCTTTTTGTGCAGATTGGAACTCCATCCTGCACAAAAACAATCCTCTAAAGCTTTTTTTTTGTGTGCTGCAGAATGCAGCAGACATAAAAAAAGGAAAAACCAAGGAGAAATAACCATAATTCTCCTTGTTATGCTTCCTATGGGAAGGCTCGGCATTTTGACACATTCCCAGGTTTACTGTTGTTAACAAATCTGGAAAAGAGACAAAAACCATGAAAATTAAAGCCCTTAGTAGATCTAGGCCTTAATCTTTCCCAAATCCTGGGGTAGATATGTCACACAACTATTTAGCTCATTCCCTTATACTCTACACCTCATCGCAGATATTTGTATCATTATCAGCGATAAAGGTAACGCACATAGAATAAACCAGCCCACCATACCCCTTCCTCCCCCCATGCCTAGTATACAAATCAGTGTCATTCTATTCTATGTAAAAGTTTCTTTAAGAGCAACTACTTTTGGTATCATGTTACCAGGAGCATCTGTGGGAGTGTTAGGGATGTGTTTCATGAGGATAGATCAATTTTGTTATTTCACCAGTATTCATTCATATCCCAAAAGAGGGGTATAAATCCTTTAAACCCATCAAAGAATCTTTCCATGCTTTTTTTTCTCCCCCCCCCTCCAATATCAAGACCCCTGGCTTCTTTACTCCACTTTGAAATAAGTGACCAAATAGTTCCCCCAAGAATCCTGGCCTTTCTGCCCCTACATGCATATAGTGCAGTCTCCTTATTATGTATCCCTAGAAGCCGGGCTAGCCACATTTGGAAAGTAGGTGGCTCTGCATCTTTCCATCTGGCAGCTAGCATTACTAAATACTGCTGTACCAACAAATATGCAGTGCTCCTGTGCAATATCTAGCTCCAGAGAACGATCATATCCCAGAAGCAACAAAGTAGGGGTCAGATTTATCCTAAAGCCAAACAAACTTTCCCAGAAACTAACCACCCCATTCTTTAAGGGACGTAATTTATCACACTCATAGAACATATGGTTCAATGTAGCCGGTCCAACCCCACACCTAGGACAATTATTATCTCCTCTTTTGCCCCAGTCAAATAGTTTAGCAGATGTAAAATATAGGTTAAATATAGGGGCATATTAGCAAGCCCCTTATCGCCGCTTTTGCGGCCGCTTTCGGCCGAAAAGCGGCGATAATCATGTAGCGGTATCACCAAGGACACGCTAACAGGCCTTAGCGCGTGTTCCCTGGTGATAGCGCCCGTTTTACGAACGCCTTGCTTCGCATCGCTAATGAGATGTGAAGTAGGTGTTCCTGACATAACTCCAAGGAAAATCATCGCTAACGCGGCTCCGGGCTATTAACAAGGATGCCCTGGACCCGCGTAGCGACTAATGAAATGCACGCTAAGCCCCCATTAACGCAGGAATTTAAGTACTGCTAAATTCCTGACTTATGTATTCATTACATGGGGGTGGATTATTGTGATACGACCACAGGGTCGTATCAGCAAGATCATCACCGTTTGTACTGCAACATCGCTGGTTTTACAGCGATGTTGGCTAATTTCCCAGCTATCGCTGGTATAATTATCGCCATTGCGCTATTCGTTGGTAATACAGCGCTGCAATGGCGATAAATACCAGCGATAGCCGGTGATATTAATATTCGCGCTAAGCGCGGTCAGCGATGATTATCGCTGCCGCTTGCTAATATGCCCCATAGTTTTATAAAGTTGTGCCTTTAAGCCAGTGGATAAAAGTATTTTGCAAGTTAATAAAAGTGTCATATAGATATCAACATCGGGGTTGTTCAGCTTCCTGGCCCAGCTAATCTCAGGGGTATATTCACAAGAACGTGTGCTAAACATCTCCAAAAAATGTTAACGCAACTTTACACATCGCAGTCCATCGCGGGAAAATAACCCTGTGTTAACGTGGAATTCACAACATGGCGGTACCATGCGATAGTCTCCTGAAACCGCGGACAATGTCCGCGATACAACCACCACAACGGCGATAAAAACACAAACCCCAACACCAAAAATGTGCGATGAGCCCATTCACGGTGAGGAAATCAGCGATAAGCAGCGCCAGGCCTGCCATACACACACGGCAGGCGGGAAAATCACTACAAAAGGAGAAAAAACACACAAACACAAAATGACCAACACCGAAGCACCATGGAGGCAGCCGGAGCAGGCGCAGAGGACGAGCGCAACCCCACAAGTACCCCGGACGACCAGCCTGGGACCACGGTGACAGGGAAGGGCAAGGACAAGAAGAAGAGGAAGACAGAGAATCGGATCCTGGTCACGGAGGTGATAGAACACCATCAACAACTGTTCGTCGCCTCCAATGTGTCATTGGGCACCAGAAATGGATTATGGCGGGCCATCGTGGACAAGGTGAATGCCGTCGGAGAGCACAAGAGGTCAATGGACGAGGTCAAGAGGCGATGGAATGACATCAAGCGCAAGACCAAGGAGAAATTCGCAGGCAACCAGAAGGCAGACTGGAGGTGGGAGCCCAGTGCCACAGCTGGAGCTGGATGAGATGGAGGAGCTGGTGTCGACAGTCATCAGTGTGGAGACCGTGACAGGAGTCGGGGGACCGGACACTGCTCGACATGACACAACACCACAGCAACAGGGTGAGTAACCACCAGGTACTGGGGGATGGGGGAGATGGCCACAATGGCACACATGCACAATCAAGCAGAGCACAGTGCACACCCACAATGACTCTGGATCATGGCCCTGATCTACACTGTCACAATGTACATTGCCATGCTGTCTGAATGTCAACATGTACCATGCGGCCACATACATGAGGACACATTGTAACACAGCATCTCCCCTTCACATTGCAGGGGCACCGTCAACGCCACCTGCAGAGCAGTCCCAGCCACTCTTCACTGATGACAAGGAGGACACCACCAGCAGCAACACCCAAGCCCTCCAAGACATCATGGAACTCATCCGCCAATCACCTCCAAGTCCAGGGCAGCCCAGCTGCATCGAGGAGACCCCACCCACTCCACAAACCACCCAGCAGGAGGCACCCACAACCCCGGCTGTCACCCAAGACCCCCCGAACAACACATGGCCTTCCAACGCTGTGTGTTGGAGGTCCAGAGGGAGATGGCTGAGCAGGTGTGGGTGGGGTTCGACCTCATGGTTACCAAACTCAGCGCCATCCATGCGTGTCTGAATCCCATCAGGGACCACCTCAAGTCCCTAACAGACACCCACACGCCGCTCCATGGTCTCAAACGAGCCCTGGCTGACATTGCTGGAGTCATGACTCGGAGACAAGAGCACCTGTCCGCTCAGAGTTGCTCCAGCATTCTCAGCCAGGAGATGGCACGCTTGCGGAGGCTCATGGAGGACATGGTGCGGATGGAGGCGGAAAGGATGGCAGCCACCGCTGCACATCAGCGAAATGTAGATGGGATCTACCATGCCCTGCATGTCCTCATCATGGCATTGCTGCCACAAGGCGTGGCGATGATGAATGCTGCTGCCCCCACACCATCCACATCTCCGCCCCCTGGTGTGTCAGTGCCTCCCAGTGCGGCAGGCGTATCCACTCCGGCACCTGATGTGTCACTGCCACACAGTGCGGCCGACAATCCTCCTCTGGCCCCTGATGTGTCAGTGGCACACAGTGCCGCAGCCGGTACTGCAACACCCACAGGTGGGGCAGAGCACACATCCGAGGACGAGGACGTGGATGGGATTGGGATCAGAAGGAGGCACTAGCATTCATTTCCACCACCTTGCCTGTTTCTGCTTGGTGCCGCACATGGCCCCATGACCTTCCACTGACCCCCGATACACTGCGCTGCACTCACCTTGGACCGCGACATGGACTGCCATATCCTGTTTGATGACCAATGACACGGCGACCACACTGCGGACTGTACCCTTCCTCTTCCGCAGTACTTGTCATCCCCGGATGGACTCTGGCTGGCCCTCCACGGGCCAATATTGTGTAGTGTGCTTGGCATGGACCTGTACTGCTCCAGCTGCAAAACTCCACCGGATGTGCAATAAACATCCAGAAATGCACTGCTGTGTCATATCTTTCATTATTCATGTATGAATGTGTGGATGAATGTAGGGACAGTGATTTCCCTTACGTCAATGATGCTCATCTAGTGGGATGCCAGTCACAGTGTGCTACATTGCCGATTGTGTTCCGGGTGCCGTAGACACTACAGCAGGGACACACGCAATAGTCACTTCCTTGTCCGGACATGGACTGAACCACGCCCAGAGCCCCAGAGTTATTGTTGCAAGCCCTGCGCTGGTCCGCCGTATGCCAGGCCAGACCACTCCACTTACGCTCAGAGGGGGGCCCACATAGCTACATGTCACAGGCGTACACGCTGGTGGTATGCAGGTCACTGGTCTAGTTGTCAGCATGTCACGGCCACTCCCTGAGGGCAGGTTTGCACACACACCACACCCATCCGGCACAGGCGTCACAGGCCATGTGACCCCACCAATATAAGGGGCCGACAACGTCACATTCCCCACTGCCGGTGGTGACTGGATGACGGACGCTCCACGGTTCTCAATCATAAAGGGCCCATGAGTTGTTGCGCACAGAGTTGGTCGCACCCGAAACCTTGCGCCTGTCAGGGGCCTACCACCACGTGGCGCTGACTGGGGTTGCACAGGGTTAGTGGCACTAAAATAGCTGAGCGGGTGTGCAGCCTGCGATGATGACGTGTGCACTGATGTGGTCTCTGCCATTGATGCCTCAGGACTCAGCGTCATGTGTGGGACCTGCTGGGCCGCGGGGCGGCTCCGCATGATGTGGACCACGCCATGGTGGCGGGACCGGGGCCTGGAGCTTGCACGGGCACGTGGTGTGCCCACTGGTGGACACACCATTGGCGGCAGGTGAGCAGTGTGCCTGGGGTGCGCAAGTGCGGACAGCCAGCGCTGGCTGGCGGGAGGGGGTGGGGTGCAGCTGCATGCGTGCGCAGGGACAGACAGACGTTGTTGCTGTGTGCTGTGTGATGGACTCTGCCATGATTGACTCTGGCCTCGATTACAGATTGCAGACCTGGTGGCTTGCAGTGTATCCCGGCACGTGGTTGGAGACACACCGTTGGCAGCAGGTGAACAGTGGGGCCTGGGTGCGCAGGGGCGGCGGTGTCTCTCTCTCTCACTCTCTCTCTCCTTCCTTTCCTTCTCTCTCTCTGACTCTCTCTCCTTTCCTTCCCTCTATCTCGCACTCTCTCTCTCCCTTCCTTTCCTTCTCTCTCTCTCACTCTCTCTCCTTTCCTTCCCTCTATCACTCTCTCGCTCTCTCCCTTCCTTTCCTTCTCTCTCTTTCTCTCTCTGCCTTTCTTTCATTCTCTGTGTCTCGCTCCTTTGATGTGCGCATGGCACACGTTCTGATTTTGTGCTTTATTTTCCAGGCTGTGACATCGAGATTGTCCCGGACGGACCCGAAAGGAGTCTTCCGCATTGGTGTTTTGTGTTGTATTTCAATAAAGTTTTTGGTTGTTACTTCAGTGCTGTGTGACTGTTTCTCGTTCTTCTGGCCACACATGTGTGTTATTTTTTGTCAATGTGCATCATCATGTGCTTTTTGTGGCTCTTGTGTCGTGCACGGTATGTGTATGTCTGGGGGGCAGGGGGAAGGCTGGGGGTGGTGGCCCTCATGGGTATCGGAGCTGCATGATCATTGTCTCCATGGCATCTGTGGGTCTTCAGGTGTGGCTCTTGGCTGGGCTCCCTTTCATGCTGCACGTAGTTGTCCTGCTTAACACCAGCAAAAGGCAGGTGTTAAATCCCTGGTGCTACCACGGCTTATCGCCTGTTTTTGGTTCGCATCGCAGATCTGGCAGTTTGTTGTGAAAGTGGTGTTGTGGTGTTTTCGTGTGTTTTTGCATGGGAACGCCTACTCTGCATCTCATTAGGGTTAGTTGGTGGTGTCACCCGTGGAGGTAAATGTTGAGCCGGTTATCGCGGGAATACTTGCGGTGCCTGCAGTTTGCAACCGCTTGTGAATGGGGTGTTAAATCTGTCACCACTTTTGTTGCGTTAAGTTGGCGTTAACTCGGAGATACGTCCTTGTGAATATCCCCCTCAGTCTTTTCTAAATCATCCAGCAGTTCATCTACCAGCAAGCTTTAAATATTGCTTATTCTACTAGTCTTCCTGCAGATTACTTCCAGCATAGGTATCCTATCCAAATTCAGAGCCGGTCTGCATGTGGAGAGAATATCCAGAATTTGTACAAATTTAAAATAATGGTTATTTGGAATCCCAAACCTCTGCTGTAGTCTGGAAAAATGAGAGGCTTGCTCCCCTCATAAAGATCTCCAACCATAACCAAGCCTAGTTGTTCCCATTGCTTTCCCATAGCATCATAAAGGGAGGGTGGAAAAAGTGAGGATCGCCACAAGGGAGTATATCGGCAAAGCTTGGGTATCGCCATGAATTTTAACACTCTTTTCCAGATCCTCCAAGCACCGCACACTACCTTGAAGCGAACCTTTTTGTAGTAGCTCTGCTCGACTTGTCTCAGCAGCAGCCCGGCGGCCTCTTTTCCTATAGCAAGCTGATATATCGTTGGTATTCTAACCTCGTTCTCCGCCTCCTGGTACCTATCTGCTGCAAATAAAGAGGACATCTGATGCAGGAGAGCTACCCAATAATAGAATGTTATATTCGGGATCGATAGCCCCCTCTACCTTGTGGAAGAGTTAGATATTTAAGTGACCTTCTCACTTTTCCATATTGCCAGATGAAATTAGAAAAAATAGCCTCCAAGGTTTTCAGGATCCGATCATCTAGTGCTAACGGGATTGAGCAAAACAGATACAAAATTTTAGGCAGCATAGTCATTTTTAATAAATTCCCCCTTCCAATTATAGATAGATGTAGCCCATCAATTCGCTTTAAGTCCGTAGATATGGACTTTATCAGGGGGTCGAAATTGATTTTTCCAATTTCATCCAACTTCAGGCTAATGCGGACCCCAAGATAAACTGCTGATTCAGCATTGTCGAGTATCATTTAAAATTATATTCTCTGTGCAAATAACAACTGTCTTCTCTTCATTCAAGGCGTAGCCTGATGCATGCCCGAAGCCTTCAGCTATACGTACGATTTCCCTAATTGCCTCTGTCAGGTCGGTAGTTAACACCGCAATATCATCAGCGTATGCTAACACCTTAGTCTCGTATCCCCTGCTCACCACCGGCTTGATTTCCCGGCTCTGTAGAAGCTTTTCCACTAGGGGTTTATGTACAGAGCAAATAAAATAGGAGAGCAGGGACATCCTTGTCTAGTTCCCCTTGCTATTAAAATGTTCCCTGATTCTTGCCCCATCAATTGCAGCCGGGCTCTTGGATCGAAATACATAGCTTTAATGGCATTTATAATTCGTGGACCAAAGCCTTTTAGCTTCAATATCCCCCACAGAAAACTCCAGGACACCCGGTCAAATGTCTTTTCGGTATCAAGGAGGATCATGGCCATCTGTCCCCCAGTCCGGGCCATGATATCAAATAATGATATAGCTCTCCTGATGTGATCAGTTGTTCCTTTACCCGGGATAAAGCCATGCTGCCAGGGGAGGCCAGATGTCCTATGACCCTCCCTAGCCGGTAAGCCAATATCTTTGAGTAAATTTTGGTATCCGTGTTTATTAATGATATCCGCCTGTATGAAGCTGGGTTATCTGTCGGTTTCCCTTTCTTTGGAAAGATAATGGTATCAGTCTCCTTCCAAGAATCTGGAGGGCAGCCGCTGTGTTGTATACCCCTAAAAAGACCAAGTAATAGGGGAGCTACCAAGGTTTGTATTAACCTATATAATTCAAGGGGGATCTTATCGGGGCCAGAGGCCTTCCCTGATGCCAAATCTTGCAATGCTACCAGAACCTCCTCTAGTTCAATATCCTTTTATAAGTCATCTCTGACTGAGCTATCCAAAACCACCCCTAGATCTGCATTAGTTATTATATGGGACATATCCTGCGGTGTTCCCACTATTCCCGTGTCTTCTTTGTACAGTAGTTGATAATAGCCCTGAAACACCCCTAATATATCAGTTGTATCTGTATACTTTTGACCGTCCTTTTTAATTGAAGATATTATGTTCTGGGCTATTTTCTGCCGGGTGCGTAAGGCTAACCTCCTCCCCACTAATTCACCATACTCATAAGAGTTATTCCGCTGGGTATGAAACTCTTCAGCCGATTTCTGAGTAAGCCAGCTATTTATTTCTGCTTTAAGGGCGATTATTTGATGTTGAGTTTGGACCGACTCCCGCCCTTGCGCTATCAAAGACACATGTTCTTCTTCAGCTTTAGCTAAACTGCACATCAGTTGCAAATTCTTTTCCTCCCACAGCTTCCTTGCTCTGGCGACAAAACTGATCATTTTACCCCTAGGGCCTGCCTTAAAAAATCCCATACAGTCCCCCTTGAAGCACTATATCTATTGATATCAAAAACTCTTAAGACCATTTCTTAATATGTTCAATGTAGGCGCTGTTTGCAAGGAGCTTCCTATCAAAGGTCCATTTGCTTCGTGTTCTTTTAAGCTTTTTAACTTCGAGTTCCAAAATTAATGGGTTATGGTCAGAAATCACCTTAGGGAATTTCCTAATTCCAGCTCCATTAAGTAGATCCCTTGTTACTAGAAAATAATCGATCCTAACATACTTCTTGTGGGGGCAGGAGTAATAAGTGTTCCCCGGGTTATTGGGATTCTTTATAGACCAGATATCTACCAGGCCATGACTACTCATGAGGGATGTCAGAGCTCTAAACACAATAGGCTTCTGCCCTTGAGACGCCCCTTGGTTTAACTGGCCATGGTGGAAATTCATGGAGATATTAAAATCTCCACACATAATTAATGGACAGGGCCATGCCACCAGCTCCAACTCAAGGTCTTCAAAGATCTTTGGGTCGTCTTGATTTGAGCCATATACCGCACACACTGTAAGCCCCACCTCTAACTCCACCAGTGCCCACCTTCCCGATGCGTCTGTAGCTGTGCGCTTAGCCTGTCCTACGGCAATCTTTGCACAAATTGCCACACCCCGAGTATTCGAGCTCTGAGACGTGCAAACCAGCATATTATAGCCCCCAATGCCCAACAAGCCCCTCTTCCCCCATGGAATGTGTGTCTCCTGCAAGCACATTATATCAAAGGCATTCATCCTCAGGAGCTCTGCCAGTCTTGACCTTTTCCGTTTATCGTTCAATCCTCCCACATTCAGGGAGCAATGCTTACTCTCCCCATCTGACTCTAACTCTGTACCCGCCTGATGTACCCGTATTTGTTTTTATCCATTCATAAAGTGATTCTTCTGCAGAAACATTTCCATCTCTTCCCTGGGTATGTTTTTCTTTAGATTCTCCTCCCTAAACCCCCCTTCCCTTGCCCCCGTCCCTGCCCGCACCCCACCACTCCACCCATCCTCACGCCCCCCTTCCCACCACCACCCTTGAGAAGCACTCAGCCTGTAGTCTGTGCACGATGGGTGCAACGCGCAGGACCAAGAGCCCTATAATTCTCACCCTTGTGTTTAACACCAAAATACATGCTTTACTGTGAAAGAAGACCCATTGACTCAGGCCATTGCTCCCCAACTTCAAATCTATCTCAGTTAAGCTTCCATAATCCCATCACTCCCCTTCTAGCATTGTCTAGCCTTTTCTTGCGGTTAGCTTATTCTGGTCATTTTCTAAACTGTAAGGCTATCCAAATATTCCTTAGCTTTAATTTCTGATAGAAAAAAGTTTTTGCCCCCCCCAGATCACTTTTAGCCGAGCTGGATTATTCAAGAAGGCTTGGGCATTTTTGTCCTGGAATGGTTTGATCAATTGTCTTAGCCGCCAAAGCCAATCGACAGTAGTGAAAAATGGGGGGGAAAAAGTGATGATGGCCTGGAAATATTCTAATGGTTGTGGATGTAATGGTCTTCTTTTACTAACTATGAATTGTAATGTTCCTGCCTTTTTTAGTTCCCAACAGTGATCATGCTTATTCCATATTTTGTAACTGTTTTTTATTATGAATTAGCTCTAGTCTGTTTTTTAATGTGGCCTATTTGTATTTGTACTAATGTATCAGAACTTTATTGCTCGTATGACTCATTGATATTTATTTCGGTATATGATGTTCTCTGGGTATGAATAAAAAATAAAAAAAGAATCTTTCCATGCTTTTTCAAACGTACATTCTTCAGGTTACTCCTCCTCCTTACCTTCCACACTCCACTTTTGCCAGATATCAGAATCAGAATCAGAATTAACTTTATTCGATCTAATTAAATAGACCATAAAAGCACAAAAAGAAAAAAACAGATATATAACAGTGCAATTGATACCCAGATATGTCTAAAGCAATACATTTTAAAAGCAATACAAGTAAAAACGATGTTGAACTTTGAAGCACCTAAAACCAAGGTATATGCCAAATATCATGACCCATCCAGAGTTCCAGACATACAGCAGTATACTGTGGTGTCACAAACGAAATATAGCAGTTTGAAATGCAACGACAAATTCTTTTATGTAATGTTTGCTGAGCTAAAAATAAAAATCATGTCTGCTGTACCCCTATTATCCTGTGCCGCTTATTTTGAAACAAGGATGGTCCTCTTCTAATATATGATAACTTCAAGTATGAGTAAGAATAGTGAATTGTATGTAGGTAACATCAGTCATATTGAATCAGTGACCCATTAAATATTACAATACAATTGTCAGGTACAACATTTCCAAAATGCTATTTGGTATCCTCTGCTAAATGAGAATTCCATGCTGGAGAGGAAAGATGTACCTACAGAACCAATAAGCCAAACATGATGACATGGAAGTGTGTAACATAGGCATCCCAGTGGTGGTACTACCATAAACGTGTGCACAAATCCAACATCCACTCACATTAAACACATTTTGTTTGCCTGCAGCCATGTGTACAGAAACATTGTCATGGTATCGCATGTCCTGTACTTCTTCCTGGTGATGCTATCTTTCCTGAGCAGAGATCGTAATAGTGGGGTCAGTTATCACTTCGAAGCAGTGTTCCTCCATTCTCAAGATTGTGGAGATCCTTCACCGAAGAGAAGTTATCTAGCACTTCACCCTTTACCGCCGGCCTCTGTCTATGGTCTCAGAAGTTCTTTTGCAATTGTAGCCACTTCCAAAATAGAGAGCTCAGAGACTATTTTGCTTTTGTATGCATATCCATAATTAGTGACAGCACCTACAACATCATACAATTCCAATGAGGTTGAAGATTTGATTTGTATTTGTACACCTTGATGGGTACCAAATGATTTAAGTGTGCTTATGCACCTTGATATGTGCCGAGTCTTCAGGCTGCAAATCAGACCCCATCATGGGGGTGTGATCTCTGGCTTGTCCTGCCTTCCCTTCATTATGTGCTTGATAAATGGTGCAGGAAAAACAGTTTGTTTTGTGAAGTCAATGATGAGAACATAGGCAAGAACCAATGTTGCTGAATGGAGGAACCCATCCCCATTTGCTCACATGGGCCACTCCATCATATATGTAAGCAAGGTGTTGTAGCAAAGAGGATAGTACCACAACCTGACCTGTAGGGGATACACAAAAACCATCCAGTTACTGAGAACACCCACACCAAATCCACTTATATTTCTCTTCCTTTGAACAGTTATTTTTTAGGATAACTAAGTCAAAAGGAAGTGTGGTGGGACATGAGAGAAAAAGTGACAAGTCAGGTTGGAGTGAATTGCGATACACATCGGACAAAGCAACCATTCTTGCTTCTTCATCTGCATAAGCATCTCCCTTGGTGACATCAGCCATAATCTTTAAATGGGCAACACCCTACTAATATAGATGGCATTTGAAGTGCAGTGAGAGATATTCCATTTCCAAATATTTAGTAAACAAAACAACCATCCAAAAAGTATTATGATGGAATCAAAGAGTGTTCCTTCATATACGTGAATAAAACAATCAACAATACATCACATATAAATAAAAATAATCAATAATACATCACATGTCAAGAAAAGCAAAACATCTCATAAAATTAAAAATACAGAGTGGGGAAAAGTTTCTACAAAACTCCAATCAGTTTTTCAAAAAGACACTGAAGGTGTCATTGGGTATTGTTGAATATGTTGCATATGCTCAAGTACATACAGTAATCCAAGCACTGCAGGTCGTGTTTGTAAAATCTGTTAACACGTTTCGGTGGTCCTAAATAGGATATACCATATTCTTCAGGACAAATATATCAATTCGCCCCTTCCCAATGAATAACTTTCTTATTAAAAAACATAATTTTTCCCCCTCTGTGTTTTTAATTTAATGTGATGTATTGTTTTTCTTGAATTGTGATGCATTATTGATTATAAACACATGTTGTTTAGTTAGGGGTTGTACCTTAACAGAGATTTCTTGCAACAAAGGATGTTTGACATTCTCATTAGCAATATAACCTGCGTGGGCAGTTTTGCCAGAAAAAGGGAATGTCAGGGAAACATGGCATTCTAAATCTATACCTTGTGTCTCAGTATATTCTGAAAGGAGAACCTTCATCCCACTAATGGTGGCATTTGCAAATGTTTGCTGATCTAATTGAAGAAGAGAGGCTTGAATGCTGTATTCCATTCCCCTTATACTGTTCTATTGCTGTGAAACCCCTTTTTGTGGATAAATAATTGGTGGCTGTTCATGAGGCTGCTGTATCTGAGGGAACTGTTTGGAGCAACCTGCCTAGATAGCACATAGGATTGTATACCCTGTGTTTGCTGCTCCAAGTTTCAAGATAGAAGACTGCATAGAAGGGCCAGTCCTGCCAATGTCCTAGTTGTTTACAGACTGAGGTGGAGCAGCATGAAACCCCCTTCTCCATCTTCTCCATCGTCTCCCTCCAGTCCCTCTTTTCTGTTTCCTGCTTCAACCCAGAGCTGTGTGCTCTACCTGAACCTATTTGTTCAGGGCTTGTAGGTTCTACATCTGTAAAGCCATTTGTTTGCTCAACGTCTTGTCATCCACTTTTACCTTAACCAGAGCACATTAGTTTGTGAATTCCTGCCTTGAACTGTTCATCCACTGCAACCCAAAAGCCAAGCTATCCAGCAAAGATAGGACACTCCTGGCATTACAGGGAAAGCAGCAGGTCAGGGTAATGGGCACACTGGGAGGACTCTGAGATGAAACTCTGTTTACATGCAGATACAACCACTGCAGTATTGGCCACCAATGAGCAATGAACAACACTTCAGACACCTTGTTCACAATTTCTACGAAGACTTGAGGAGCAGAAAATGGTAAAACTATACAACAAAAAGTAGAACCTCATAACAACAAAATGACAGAGACCCAGTAGCTAAACTGCCTGTTCTTCAACACAAGATACATGAACAAGAATGTCTTATCTGTACTAAACTGATGCTGCTATATGTGTAATGAAAGTTTAGAGATGATAATTTAGATTTGTAAAACTGGTTATAAAGAAAAATGAAAGAAGCAAATATATTGTTTTAAATTTGCATTTGCGTAAAACCATTCATATGTCAAGAAACCTTTGTTAAATCAATTTAATCCCTAGGAAAGGATCCTGGTAACATTTACATGTTGTATTAGCTCCTTTAGTTTCCCTCTGTTTGTTCACCATTGTTGCATCCCTCACCTTTGTTGTTTTGTTCCCTTCTCTTTCTCTAGGTTCCCTGACCTTCTTGCTTGAATTCGACCTTATCTCTGTTTGCTGACCAGTTGCCTGAACTCTGATTTGCCTCTTGGATTATGTTATTTGGTTGTGTTTGCTGAACAGTTGCCTGAACTCTGACCTGTCTCTGGGTTACATTACGGTATTAGTTGCTATGTTTGCTGTATGTTAGTTGCTATGTTTGCCTTCCCTTTGCTCCCTGAATTGCAGTTTTGCTATCAACCTTGAATTCCACCATTGCTGTTATTGCCTTCCTGCATATGTGGCTTAAGTTCCCAGTGGCCTAACATTATGAAGCTGGTAGACATATTCACCAAGACCTCTCTTTCAAAACTTATGCATAGTAAAACATTGTTAATTTACCTTGAGAATATGTTTGTCATTCACTTTTGAAGGTGCTATTGTGAATCCCATGACATGCAAGAGATGTGTGGTCAACAAGACTGCACCATTTCAGCAGTCTCTACTCTCTGTCACTCCTGTTACCATTCCTCTCTAGGGTTTATTTCTTCTGCTTGTGCTTGCTTACGTTTGGGCAGAGTTATGTTCTAGGGATTGGTAAGAACTATCTACATGCTCTGTCAAACAATGCTTGTGAATCCTGACACCCCCACATTTTTTTAACGAAATCCTTCTGACAACCTATGCAGTGGAAGTAGTTAGAATCATACTGGACAAGTCCGTGCAACAAGGCTTTCGCCCACCTGAGTTGAACACCTCTTACATTAGACCACTCCTCAAGAAGAAGCAGAATCTCAACTCATTCAACCCAGTAAACTGCAGGTCATTATCTAATTGTCCATTCCTATGTAAACTCCTGTATTTTGGAAAGAGCTGTTTTTACACAGCTCCAATTTTATGGAGGAAAACAACTGAAATTGGATCAACAATATGGATTCAAAACTGGCAGAGGCACATATTATAATAATAATTACACCTCACCTGTTGCATCTATGTAGATGAAACACAAATCATTCTAAAAATGTATGGCCCTGTAGACTACTACAAGTTGAGGCTTGGCAATTTCCTCAATGCCACAAAGCTCCACACTCCAAGAGAGGGGTTCTGCCATCATGGGAGTCAGCAAAATGTTGTATTCTAGGATAGCTAGATGCCTCATATAGCAGGAAGTCATCATCAGGTAGGAGGGGACCTGGGAGCACATTGACTAGTAACCGCTGCATCTCCTGAGGATACTTTATGGGCAAAAATATTGTGCCCCTGGCACCCAGACCTCAGATCACATCTGCACTAGAGAGAGGACCAAAGAAGGACTGTCCTGCAGTTCCCTGATCTGGCAAAGAGAGGCTGCCCCTAAGATTGAACTGCACCTGCTGCTTCAGGGCAACCAAAAAAGACTGTGCCGCTGGTGCCCTGCATGAGGAAAAGTCATCTTTGAGCCCCAGACAGAAGTTGTGAATCCCAAGAGACAGATGGCTGACTTCCTATAACAAGTACAGGGCCACAAAAGCTGAAAAATCCCACTAGCCAGTAACCACAATCTCCTGATCGCCACTGATCACCGATCTCCAGCCTGGGACGCTGAGTCCTGACACTTGTAAGATGCGCCTGAGTGTGCCACACTCTGGAGAGTCAACAGAGTGCAGTTTGGTTGCCCAAGATGGACATTAGCCTCCACCATGGGAACCGCTGGTTTTGTTGTGACTGGAGACTTTTACTGGACCCACCAGAACTTCAAGGGACATTAACTCCTGTGGCAAGAATACCCCACCAAGACAGTGGGTCGAGAAGTAGCCCCAGGAAACCCTCCATTGGCCACACAACATCCTCAGCATCCTACAGCATCTTCAGCATTCTGTATCCCTTGCATCAGGGTCACTGCATTGGTGTCTATGGCAGGTCACTCAAAGCCTGGAACATGACTTAGAGACTGCTTTGGTGACAAATCCTCACTGCCCCCTTCACCTGCTCCCTGTTGGAGTTGCCTCCCAAAGCAGGACGGAGTACCCAAACACAACTTTGTAAATGTTTTTCAAAGTTTCTCCTAACTGCGGTAGTTGCTAATGCTTGTTTAAATTTGAGTCAAAAGCTTTGATTTATGTTTTACTTAAAAAACTATATACCCAGAACCCTCCTGTGGATTTTGTTTGTTTTTGTGCCTAAAAATTCATAAAAATAACATCTATTTTTTAAATTGGTGTCAGATTTCTTTTCTGTTGTGTGACTTTCTTCTTCCGTTGTTTTAGTACTTCTAAATGCTTTGCACTTGTTCCTTTATTGAAGCCGGACTGCTTGAAGCCACAGATACCAAGGGTTGAGAAAAGGTTTAGCAAACAAGCCTGACTGGACCAAAGATGGTATTGTGTGTGTATTACATAGTGAAGTCACACAACCAGACAGTATAATGCACTTCTTTCCTCACATAGAATAAAATGATAACTCTGATAACTCTGGATTGGAGCAAGCTACAGGGACAAATTAAGCCTGTTTTTAATGTTTATCAAAAATCCAATTCATTGGTTGCATCTGGATTTTAAAACATATTTAGGAAAAGTGTCTTCTAAAAAGTTAGACTTTGTCTGTGTGAACCTCAGTGGGCTGATTAGCATTAGCCTACTGCAGATGGCCCTACTAGTTCTTCCTCTTAATGAGGTGTGAGAACTGCTACCAAAGTGCAACAATGTCTTAGGCCTTTTAACCGGAATTCCTGGGGGTAGAGTATGTGACTTATATCAGTTCAGGAGGGGCCGCAGGGTGGGTTCTGTATCTTTAAATTGGAATGGACAACAGTGAGGCCTACTCATTCATAATTAAGTGTAAAGGGAAACCCTTGAATTCTCTGCAGCCAGTTTAGCATCAACCCAGTGGGAAGGGGAGCTGACTCCACAATCAATTTGGTGTAACTGATGTAGCTGTGTTCAGTTCCTTAAACACACTCCATGCTTCCTGTAGGTGTGAGAAGTTGGCCTGGCATATGCTGTCCAGTAGTTATAGTGGGCACCTTACACCAGTCCAAACGACCCTTATTGATGATAGGTTTAAAGACAACCTTTATTGAAAGCTATCCTAGTGGTAGCTATGGAGAGCTGCCTTCAGGCTAAGTCTTGAAGGAGTGTAAAGCAGCTTGGTTTACCAGATTATAACCTCTTGAATGACCAAATGAAAGGAGAACCACACCAGGTATATATAATATATATGTATTTATTTCTAAACACTCACTACTAATCTCTTTATGAGATTAGAGTCCAAGATACACAATATCACAGTATTAAAATGACAGTAAATAGCACAATATACAATGGGCCCCAGGGGGGGACCAAACCATATATTAAGAAAGTGGTATAAGAACCACGACTTGACTAGACACAGTGCCTAGAGCACGTAGAATCGCTGGGACCCCAAGGAACCACCCAAGGTAGTGACACAGGAGACCCACGGGGGACGTGTGCAGTTTGAGAACACAGCCGCGAGCGCCGTAGGATTCCATGAGGAAAGTCGCGGTTGGAATTTTAAAGATAAAGGACACTTAGGAGAGGACTTTGAGCAAACCCCTTTAGACTTAAGAGGTTGAAGGGCCAAAACCCATGGGAGCACCGGAGTACTCGAGTTACCTCATCCAGGGAAGCCGGGTGCATAGGTGTCAAATGGTGTCGGGAATCGTCGTTGATTTCAATGGCGATCTGCTGCAAAGTGCTGCTGCCGTGAAGAAGAAAAGTGTCCGGGATGATCCAAGCCTGGATCGAAGATGTGAAGAACCTGCAAGCAGAGGGGACAAAGTCTGGGTCACTTCACGTGACCAGGAGCGGAGCAATCAACTGCCCACCGATGTTGGGTGCTTCAGGTGTGAAGTGGTGAAGCTTGACTCTGCAGCCATGGGGTCCAGGAGATGTCGAGGACAACCAGGAGCCGGATTCGAGCTGTCTCACAAAGGATGTCGGGTGCAGGGGTGTCGCTGCTTGAATTGAACCCAACAAGCCTTGGCAACAGCAACCCACGCAGGAAGAGTAAAGATGCTTTGGAGCGGACCAGCAAGGTTGGGGGGACTCCCCAAGCAATGGAAAGTCAGGGCACGTCTGGAGCAACCAGAGTAGCCAAATTAATCTTAGTGTTGCCTTCACAGGGACCCACCAGTCGACAGACCAGGGATCGCAAAGGGACCTCGAGAGAAAACACAGAGGGCCAGCTCACGGAACACTCGTGGAGTGTAGGCTGGCAATCTTCGATGGAATTGCTGTTCGGGGTTGGGGCTACAAGTAACCCAAAGCTCAGCCTCAGAGGTTGCCTCAAAGCTGATGCTTCTGCAAATAGTTGCGGTGTCCAGGGGTTCGGGTTGCACGGTCTCCACGAGGGATACAGGCCTCAGACTTGCTGAGCACATAGATTGACCTCAGAGACCATGGGAATCCACCTCCTGTATTGAAAAATTATTCGGAGTCCTCAGGAGCTTCGGAGATGCAAACCGGACAGATGCGTCTTTGGTACCTGCCAAGCAGGGGAGTATCTCCTTTACTCCAAGGGAGATTCTTCGGTCATCCAACGTCGTGTAGATAGTTGAAGTTCTGGGATTCTGTATCAGAGTTTTGTCCAGGTAAATCTAAAATCCTGTAGTCAGGGGTTCCTACTTTATACCCAAGGAAGGGGTGGAACAAACTCTGGGGACCCACCTATGGGAGGGTCAGGAAAGAGGGGTGGCTACACCCATTTCCTTTGTCCAGTTTCGCGCCAGAGCAGGGGCTGGTAGTCCCTGCAACCGGTTTGAGCTGGACTATGCACAGGGACACCAAATGTGCCCCCAGTGCAGACTTCAAAGCACTCTTGGAGGGCACCCACCCAGCCCCAATACACTAAAGCCTGTCTGGGAGGTAGTCACACCTCCCTGTGACAGGAAACCTATTGTCCAGGCCTCCCCTGCCGGAGTTTCATCCAGCAGCAGGAGGGCAGACTCGTGTCTGTGGCTGCAGCATCCATTTTGTGATGCCAGGGTTCTGTTAAGCTGGTACCAGGTGTACCGGTGGTGCCATGTTTCTCCCTCTAGTAGGGTATGATTCCAAGCTGTTTGACACCAAACACGACATGTTTCCATGCAGCCGTTTTAAAGTTAGCATTTACCGCGAGGTTATAATGCACTTAAGAGTATATGGTTGGCTGCATCACAGACAACCCCGGAATAGTGGTTCCGAAGGCTGCAGAGGGGCTCGGCTCATGCATGGACACCCTCTCACATAAAACCCAGCACCCTGCCTTCAGGATTGATAAGGCCTGCCAAAGGGGTGACTGATAGGTTTACATGTGCAGTTATATGGAGAGATATAGGGAACCTATATCTCAGTAAGGGGTGCATACACCACCTTACACAGGCTGCTGTAGCAGACCTGTTGTGTCATTTTGGATAGCCTCTCAGGGGTGGCATAATACATGCTGCAGCCCCTGGGAGGCCTCTGGGGTACCTATGCCCTGGGTACATAGTATACCATATACTAGGGACTTATAAGGGTACTCCAGAATACAATCTGGAGTGTACCTAAAGTACATACCATCAATTTAGAGTAGAAAGCAGATAGACTGGGGTCCTGATTAGCAGGGCCTCAGTCTGGCTAAGTCGAAAAACAGTGAAACATCAGCAAAAAGTGGGGGTAACTATAAGAAGCAGATCCTACTCTCCTACAGTAGGGACTGAAAGTTTCTTCCATTTTGGATTTGCCTAGGAATAGTTCACAATGGGATATTCTGCAGGCAGTAATACAGGCAGGATTTGATGCACAAGTGGGAAGCATTGCCATTGGTTACATTATACTTATTTGTTAGGGGCTGCTCAAGAGCAACCCCACCCACTGGATAGTAAATTCTCCAAAAATGGTCCAACCCCCACAGCTCACTAGTACACTTACTGAACCTTTGAAAGAACAGAAGAGGATTTGGCTTACTATTTCAGACCAGTGTGGAGGCCTGCGGGGCTGAATCTGCTTCCAAAAAGAAGTGACAGCAACTAAGAAGTGTACTCCAAGGGTCATTTGGCTGACCTATGTGGCTACAGGGACACAAAAAGCTGCAAGAAGCCTTTTTACTGAAGTACCTAGCTGCCCAGTAGCAACTGGACCTGAAGTGAACCTGCTGGTGGCCACTGCTGGAGTGTGTACTGACCCCTAAGTGCTGACCCTGAGGTCCTGCGATCCTTAGAAGTAACCAAGAGGAACTACTTCCGAAATCCTGAGAAGTTGGGAAAACTTTTGAACTTCCAAGTTGTCCGGAGCAAAAACGGGATCTTGCAGCAAAGGTGTGCAATTTCAAAGGCATACAGATTAAGGCATTTCCCAGTCGAGGATTTTGAACACCATAAAAAAACTAAAAGTAGACATCTTGACCAGCTGAAGGTGAGAAAACTACCTGACTAACTCCGGTGGCAATAAAATTTGAATTTCTGTCACTTGGAACTTCTTCCGTCAAAACCAACAGCTGCAGCAGGGCATCGTCCAGCTGCCATCCGACTTCGAGAGGACTGTAGAGGATACAAGCTGCAGCCTTGCTACACTGCAGCAGTTTGACTTCCATTTCAGAGATTAAGTCAGAAGGTGACAAACCAACTTGGTGTATCTATCCCATGCTACATCACGATGGGATTAAATTCAAACATAGGTCCATTCAACTGCATACTTTCCTATTGATTGGTGCTTTACTTTGTGTTGGTGTTTTTTGCTTTACATCTTTAAAAATTCATATGTTCACTTCTGTTTATTGGAGTATTGTTCTGTACTCATTAAAATTGTCTCAGAATGGGGCCGATTCCGATTCGGGCAGGAAATCTCTCCGACCGAGCCGGACCCGGAGAGATTTCCGACCGAATCGGACCCGTGCAGCCCGACCGAACGAGTACGATGCGTCCGTATGCTATCGGACTCGATTCGGTCGGACTCCCATTGAAGTCAATGGGAGCCGGTCGTACAACGCGTACGTGGGCTCCCATTGACTCAATGGGTGCGAGGCGAACAGGGGCGCCCCCTACAGCGGGTACGCAGCGAAGCGACTCGCGCCGTACATGCACAGGTAGGGGGGACCCATGGGTCCCCCCTGTGTGCGACTCGCGCGGCTACGCGTACAGGGGGGTCCGACACGGACCCCCGAAGTACGGCTCCGACTGCTCTTTCGAGCCGGACGGCGCGTGTCGGTCGGACTGCTCGCGGCGCGCATCGTACTTACCCGGCTGGGGAACGTCTCCATTGCGCGGTGCGAGTCGTGTCCGAGCGAGTCGGTCGGTGCGGTCCGACCCGGGAACGAGTCGGTCGGAGCGGTTGGGACGCCCGAACGAGTCGGTCGGCGATTTCGCATCGTACTCGCTTGGCCGGACGCGCGTACGAATCGGTCGGGAAATAGGGCTCCGAATCGGATCCGGTTAAGCCGAATCCGATTCGGAGCCCTACCGGCCGAGATCGGAATCGGCCCCTAAGTCTCTATTATTGTGTTGTGTCTTTACTTTTGAACTGTTTTGTTATTGCTTAATACATTACACATTTTCCTAAGTTAAGCCTGTCTCCCCTGTGCCATAACTACCAGGAGGTTAAGCCCTGGTTTAAATGGTTGAAACAGTATTTAACCATATACGTTTGTGGTCTTATTCCTTGTCGTGAGCGCACCTTCACCTCAATTAATAACTCACTTTTTTACATGGATGATTATTAACTCTGCATTGCTGGCGGTAGATGCAACTTGACCTGAGCATAATCACTACCTGAAGTTTAATGTACCGTCCATTTTAGCTGAATACCCATGAGTACAGCAGGAATAACTAGTTGGGGATATTTCAACTAGGTAGAGAGACCAGTTTTGGAGGGATAAGTCGGACACTTAAATTACACTGTCAGAAATATATGTATATATAGTGCTGAAGCAACTGGAATAAATCTCTAAGGAGGGATTAAGGGATGTCAGTTGTAAGGCACATGAAATGCATGGTAGAATACATGCGTTATCTGTGATTTGTAGAACTTGAGGATTTTAGTGGATTGAAATGAAGGGGAAGTGCATATCTCATAAAGTTTTAAAAATAAAAAAGGCACATGATGTGTCCTTGGAGTACAACTCTGTGTTGTGACTCAGTGGGGGCAGTTGGAGATGGATTGGTTGGCAAATTAAACTGAATCTCAGGTTTTGGTCAGCTGCACCATCCTATCTGCCTAGGAATCTGATGTTTTGTCATTCTACTTTTTGTTGTATAATTTGTACCATTTTCTGCTCCTCAAGTCTTGGGAGAAATTGTGAACAAGATGTCTGAATGTTGTTCATTGCACATTGGTGACCGATACTGAATAGTAGTTGTATCTGCATTTAAACAGAGTGTCATCTCTGGTTTCTCCCAGTGTGCCCATCACCCTGATCTGCTGCTTTGCCTTTTGTGCCTGGAGTGCCCTATCTTTGTTGGATGGCTTGGCTTTTGGATTGCAGTGGATGGACAGTTCAGGGCACACCCATGGCTGAAGAAGGACAACCTCCTGATGCAACCAACAAAGAAGGAAAGCTGAATTTCTCTACATGGTTTGCGGAGGAAATAATACTGCAGGAAATGACAATCTTATACGTGATTCCCCACCCAAATCTTTCCTCTATTTATTTTTACCGGACTTAGAACATTGTGAGCTTTTACCCCTGCTAAGCCGGTGTACAGTGCTGGTACTCCCTCTTTAAATATGGTTAAATTGGCTTATCCCTGAATGTCATATTTAACTTGACCACAGGTCCGTATTGTATGGTATAGAAAGTGCAGTCAGGGCCTGTAAGTTATTTTCCACCTCTGAGCTGCAGTACCTTTTGTGCCATCCATATAGTTTTTTCACCGACAGGGTTGTAGGTGAACACAAGAAAATGTCAAAATACTGAATATAAACTTTAATCTGTTGATGTCCATGATACCTCTAACAATGTATCATTAAATGTGTAATGTAACTAACCCTGGGCGTAGTTCGCGAAGTAGCGGTACGCGAAGCTACGCGAAGTGCACTTTGCACTACGCGAGCTACGCGTAGCACTACGTGAACTGCGTAGTGCGCTGTTCACGATGATTGCACAGTGCCGGATGCTTGTCCGCACTGTGCAATCATTGAAAACGGCATCTTGCACAGTGCGAGCTGTCTTTTACTGCCGCTCGAGTAGATTTTTACTCGAGCGGCAGCTTTCTCAACGCGGACTGGTAGTTTCTCATCGCGAGCGGTCGCGAGCATACGCGACCACTCGCAATGAGAAACTTGACCTCCCCGCGTTGAGAATCTCGCCAGGAGGTTTATTTTCCACGCTCGCGATCGGCAACTTGATGTTGCTGATCGCGAACGAGGAAAAAGTATCACTGGGATGTCATTTTGCTTGCTCGCGGTCGCCAACTTGACGTTGAGGACCGCGAGCAAGCAAAAAATGACCGCTGCACTACGCTACGCTACGCGTGTTTGCACTGTGCTACGTGCAATTCGCGTAGTGCGAAGTAGCGCAAACTACGCGAGCGTAGCGTAGTGCTTTGCCCAGGGTTAAATGTAACCCTCTGGTAATTTGTGATTGGAAACTCTAAATAAAATAATTATCAAGAAAAGGGCACATTCCTGAACAAAAACAATGCTGCAGCATTTTCCTCTTTCTATGTGTGCTGTAGAATGTAGCAACACAAAAAAATGCAACACAAAAGATGATGGACGGAATGTTGAACATTGTCAAGCATTCACCCCCAGTCACAGTTCTGGGTTTAATCCATCGTTATTTTGCTCGCAAAGCCATTCCAGTTTGGACCCAGCCATATGCAAATCAGCCTTGACCTTGTGCCCCATGGGAACAGTCCAGCCTGAACTGCCAGGCCAGGTCCTCCCTGGACCGGAAAACAAGCATCCTGGGACCGGTTTCGGGGCATCACCCCTCATCAGCCATGTGTTGCATTTTCACCCTAAGTGCGAAGGGTATGCCCAGACGTGGGTCCTGTGTTCGCTATGCCACCAGTTTCAAGCTACCCTGGCTGAGCTTGTTATGGCATCAAGCTGGACATTCTGTGTTTGCTGGTTACATATGCAGCCCGGGAGTATGCACAAGGAAAGACTTCACTATAAATCCTGCAGGTTGCCCTTCTATGTGAGGAATCACTGCAAAGATTTACGGGAGGTTGTGCAATCCCTGCTTCATAAAGGTTATACACTTATAGAGTTGAGTCGTTTAGCGAGCAGTACAAAGCCGACACTGTGGCATGCTATGTACTTCACCACATAGAACATAGAATTCTTGCAGAAGCTTGTTTGTAAAAAGCTCCCAAAAGCCCAATGCACTCCATTGCATTCCAAAGAAGTGCATACAGTGAAATTCTCAGATAGGCAGAATGTGTGGTACTCACTACACTTAATGATAAGAGCACTTCCCAGGTCATGGTTTGAGGTCACTTGGCAGAGGTTCATAAGCACAACTGTATACTTGATTAACCATGGGCAGAGTATGCGTAGTGGTGCTCCGCATAGTTCCACGGTGTCTCCCTTCTTCCGTCGTCCTCCTCCTTGCGTCCCTGTACTTATTACGTCTTGCGTGAACTGCACATGCGCAGTTCACGCAAGACGTAATACGTACAGGGACGCGAAGAGGAGGTTGACAGAAGAAGGGAGACACCGCAGCGTGGAGGAGGGCAGGCAGGACAGAAGGTAAGTTTTTTTTAAAAATATTTTTTGTAAGGGGGCTGGCCTTGTACTCCGCTCCGCCATGGAGTCAGAGTTTTGCGGCAACTTCGCATTCCCAGCGGAGCGCGGAGTTGGTAAAACTCTGCAAACTCTGCTGGCGGAGCGGAGTACAATGCCCGGGGTTATACTAGATCACAACAAATACCTGGGCAGAGTTGATAAGAATGACCATGTACTTCAGCCAATTAATGCAAGTCATAAAACTGGCACATGGATTAAGAGGTTTTTACCCACCTGTTCCAGTTAGCAAAATACAGTGCATGTTGTTTACCACCAGTCAGGAATGTCTTTCCTTGAATTTCAGTTGACGGACCACCGCTGTGTTCACTTCACCTTCAAAACCAACATTGCCCGCAGACAACCGCACCAGCTCCAGCACAGGAATTGGAACAAGATCTCCAACGACCAGCTCAACGCCGCCCTCAGCAACTCCGCGCCCACCTCCACAGACGACGACCCCACCACCACCACCCGGGCTCTACACAACTGGATCACCGACTGCGCCAACACCATTGCCCCCTCAAGAAAGCCTCCAAACCTCACACCAAGAAAGCCAGCTGGTTTTCCCCGAACTCCAAGACTCCAGAAGGACCTGCAGACAATTCGAGAAATTGTGGAGGAGCTCCAAAACCCCAACAGACCTCGACAACTTCAAAACAGCTACCTCAGCCCACTACAAACTCATCAGACTCTCCAGGAACAAAGCCCTTCAGGACAGAATCTCCACCAATGCACATAACAGCAAGGAACTCCACAGCATCATCAAAGAGTTTGCCCAACCTAACAGCGAGTCAACAGCATAGCTTCCAGAACTTTCTCTCCTAGAAATACGCAGAAGGTGCATGTTTTTTCCCAGTTTGAGGTTTTAAGGCATTTTGTGTAAGAAAATATAGGGGTATCCATGCAAGCCAGACCACCTTAGACTCTGCTGGGTGTATAATAGCTTTTTCTGTGTGGCGGCTTTGCCAGATCCCAAATTTTGCAGTCACCCACATTGTTAAAAAATATTGATTTTGCGGGAGAAGTCTTTTGTATTGAGTTTGCATTTTGTTTGCTTGTGTCGTAGGTGCTAGGCACAGCCACACATATGGGGTACTGTTCTTATTGGGAAACACATGGGAAAAACAAAATAGTAAAACATTTGTTATAACCACATGGACTTCTCTGTACTTGTGGATTCGAAATGTAATCCAGTGTGCAAGAACAAACACCTTTTGTAAAATGCCCTCGGTACCCCAAATGTAGAGATTTACAAATAATCACTGTTCCTAATCTCAAAATCTTGTGCAAATTTCAGATATACATTGGTTTCCTTCACACCCATGTTTCATTCATTAGATTTAACCATATGAATTTCTACATGATGAGGACATGATCAAAAATCATTACAAGCTGCCGCTTAGTTGTTGGCTTTGAATTTTATGTTTATTCAAAACTGATAAACCCTATATATCTTTGGGGTCAAAATGTTCTGATGGATAAAATGATGTATTACTTTTGTAAATCAGCCATCATGACAATAAATTACAGATGTTTTCACCAATGGCTACTTTTTCCTACTCATTCTTATTATTGGTCCATTTCAATGATTCGTTTATTTGAAAACATTTTCAGGGATCTACACGAATGACCCTTTGCTGAGTTCAGAATTTTATCTCTTATTCAGACAAATATATAGCTTTCCAGGATCACCCATGGGTTTCATACCTGTTTTTAGCAAAGACTGCAAGTAGGTTGAAACCCTGAAATTCAGAAGAATTGACTACCTCTAAGAAAAATGCCAAAACCAGACTGCAATATCTCACTCTTCATAACTTATCAGTAGAAGTAACAACTGAGGAACCACAATACTACTTTGAGGCTTTCTGATGCTAACCTTGATGACTCCAATAAGTAGCTAATGAGTTACTGGTAGCTATCCAGCTACCTATAAGTAGGTCTTCTGTGTGCAACCCTGCCTACTAAGTTGTAAGCTTTTGCTTAGTTGAATTGATATATGTACACTAACATTTAAAAGCGTGTGTTTGTGAATGTGGATTTTCATAATTTATAAACTGATGTTAAGAGAAAAATGGTTAGATTTCTAAGTTATACTGAAAGCTGATATTTAAGCGATGAATCATGCAGCGAGACCTATTACTCATATATTACCTTGGTGCCAGGGGCATTGCTGTTATGGCTGTTATGCATTACCCTTAAAGATGCATTCCACATTGACAAAGCCTTTTTCATTATTGCTGGCAACCGTGAATAAATGAATGAAATGAGACTTTTAAATAGAAAAACTTTTTATTGTTTCTTGTTTTTAATACAATAATTAGTGCTCTCGCATTGTGATACATCATGAAAGTATCAGAGGATACACATTGAGTCAGATTGAAAGAAAAGCCCATGTCAGAGATGGCTGGAGAGTCCTGGTTTACTGCCTATACCCCAGGAGGGGTAGTAGGCATGAGTAAATGACAAAGTGTACATGGCATATAAAGGGTCCTTTTGTTTCATGCAACAGTCCATTCCTAACTTCCATTCCGTTATGGAGTGGGCTCTGCCAGACTTCCAGTAGTTAGCAATGTTGCTTTTAGCAAGTAGCATCCCCAGTTTTTTGTCTTCATATCACCAAAGCTGCTGCAAATTCAGGGTATAAAGTTTTGGGGAACTGGGTATCAGCTTGCTGCACTTGCATTGGCCCCAACACCACTATCTGAGCTAAAAGCCCATACCCATTTTTGTGTTTTGGTGTAATCATGGGGCCACTCAGCATCTTGCAACCAACATGCCAATCCACCTTATGAAATCAGCTCATATTGTATCCGCCCTGCCTGGAATGCTTCCTATGTCCAGACTGCAGGTCCGTTGTGATGCTTTAACCAGCTTTCTGGAGAGGGAGGACATGGATCCAGCAAATGTATACAAATCTCCCTTCTAGCGATAAGCACAAAATAAAACAACAAGCACTGCTGGAGTCTACTGAGAAGACTTCTTGTTGCAATATCAACCCCTAACAGAACCAACCAAGAGGTCATCCTGGGGTTACCTCCAACATGGTCTCTCAATGTCCTTTGATCATAGGACAGGTGACAAACTTGTTCATCATTCGCTTCAAGATGGCCACATCTTCTACACTTGGGGGTGGAATCTTTTACGAATCTGGCAACCTTTTGAGGGGTCCAATATAGTCTGTTAAGGGTTAAAAAAAGATTTCTTTCTAAGTTAGCAGGTTTGACCTTAAAGTACAATGATGTTAAGGATGTATGCCACAAATGCGACAGTTCAAGCCCCAGAATTGTCTAGGATCTCCCTGAGCTAATTTGTAACTGCTAATATTGCTGATTCAGGACTATGACGAGGTCTGAATCCGGACTGAGTAAAATCAAGCAGGAAATTGTCTTGCAGATATTTGGATGCTTGCATATTTACTTATTTTTCCAATATCTTAGCTGGCAATGGAAGTAGAGAAATTTGGTAGTAGTTAAATAAAAGGGGATGGATCAGAATTAAGCTTTGTAAATAGAGGTCTAATGATTACCTACTTCGAATTAGAAGGCAAAATCCCAGATGAAAGGGAAGTACTGAAGATATGAGTACGAACTGGCATTATCTTTCCTGCCACTAACTTGAGGGGGCCTAGGAGGGGGTGGGCCCTGATGCCGAGATCTACCTTAGTGGCACTCTGCCCCCACCAAACCCCCCACCCTCTCCCAAAAAAACCACACACAAAAACAAAGGGGCATATTAGCAGGGAACGCCGATAACTATCGCTAACGCAAGTTAGCGGCAGTTTTTTTATCGCCGTCGATCCCTGAAAGTTATTGCCTTGTTAGCGACGTATTACTAACACGTCGCTAACAGGTGAGAGCTACAGGGATCAGCGGCTAAAACTGCTGCTCACTGCAGCGCGATGGCGATAGGAAAACAGGCGATAGCGGGCGGAATCCAGCGATAAGCCCATTAGCAATAAAAAAATGCACACTAGGCAGCAAGTGAGGACTTTGAAAAAATAGCCTATCAGTCCACCTCCCATAGGAAAGATGCCCAAAAAAACTGTCAAATGCAGATTGGAGCAGCCAGGGCCAAGTGCAGCACACATGAACAACCCCCTCAAACCACCCAACATCAAGGATGACCAGGATGAGAGCCTGGATGCCTCGCTGGACCTGCGTCTGGAGCGTGGATGCCTCGCTGGACCTGCGTCTGGAGCCTGGATGCCTCGCTGGACCTGCGTCTGGAGCGTGGATCCCTCGCTGGACCTGCGTCTGGAGCCTGGATCCCTCGCTGGACCTGCGTCTGGAGCCTGGATGCCTCGCTGGACCTGCGTCTGGAGTCTGGATGCCTCGCTGGACCTGCGTCTGGAGCCTGGATGCCTCGATGGACCTGCGTCTGGAGCCTGGATGCCTCGCTGGACCTGCGTCTGGAGCCTGGATGCCTCGCTGGACCTGCGTCTGGTGCCTGGATGCCTCACTGGAGCTGCGTCTTGAGCCTGGATGCCTCGCTGGACCTGCGTCTGGAGCCTGGAGTGGGATGCGGAGGAGCCGTGGAGTCGATGAGCCGTGGCGGGAGACATTGATGTGCGACGATCGCCCGTACCTGGTGGTGAAGTCTGGCAGGTCGCATGGAGACACGTTGCTCACCTGTGTGAGAAGTCTACCTTGCGCACCTTGGAGCAGTTAATGGTAGAGGCGCTCATGTGCACCAATGTAGTGACGTCCGCATCGCATACTACAATCCACCACCACACCGGGGTGCACGGAGGGGATTACCGACGGTGGGTGCCGACTCCCCGCATCACAGTCCGGATGATGTTGGGCTGGCTGTACACTGTGGAGGGTGAGGCCCCTGTGCTATGCCGAACTTGCGTGGTCTGAGCGCTGCAACTACACCCCCAAGGGAGCCCTGCTGCATCAACTGCATCGTGAGGTCCACCAGCGGACTAGGCGGTGACTGCTGTACCCAGCCCAGTGAAATCACACCTGGCTGAGGCTCCTGCTGGCTGAGTCACAGATTTGGAGGGAGTGCAGTGGATTGCGCTACGGTGTCAATGTCCAGGTAAGGAGAAGGTGGGACGCGTAGCGCAGGAGGGACGGGGGGTGAGTCGCTCATTCCTATCACACGTAGATGACGCACCCCCAGTGGCGGCTCTACCATTATGGTGGAAGAGCGTTGCCCCACCGCCTCAAGCAGTGCAGAAGAGGAAAAATCATCACATGATGATAACTCAATCAATCAATCAATCAGGGGAATTGTAAGCGCGCTACTCACTCGTGAGGGTCTCAAGGCGCTGAGGGGGGGGGCCGCAGATCTGTTAGCCGAAGAGCCAGGTCCAGAGGGTCCCCCTGAAGGTGTTCAGGGAGGGGGCGTGTCTGATGTCTGCCGGTAGCTTGTTCCAGGGCTTGGCTGCAATGTGGGAGAAGGATCTTCCGCCTGCTCTGGCTCTGTGGATGTGCAGGGTTTCGTCCAGTGCGAGGTTGGAAGATCGGAGGTTTCATTTGGGTATGTGGAAGTTGATTCTGTTGTTGATGTATTTGGGTCCGTTGTTGTGTAGGCATTTGTAGGCATGAGTGAGGATTTTGAAGGTGTCTCTTTTTTCCACGGGGAGCCAGTGCAGTGTACGTAGGTGTTGGCTGATGTGTTCGTGCCGGGGAAGCCGAGGACGAGTCTGGCGGCGGTGTTCTGTAATGTCTGGAGTTGGTGGAGTTGGGACTTGTAAATGCCGGTGTAGAGTGCGTTTCCATAGTCCAGTCTGCTGGTGATGACTGCATGGGTGACTGTCTTCCTTGACTCCGGGGGGATCCATTTGAAGGTCTTGCGGAGGGTGTTGAAGCAGCTGGAGGTGATGGCGTAGACTTGTCGGTTCATGGTGAGGGATGAGTCGAGTACGATGCCGAGGTTTTTGGCATGGTCCGAAGGGGTAGGTGGGCTTCCGAGGGCGGCGGCCACCAGGTGTTGTCCCATGCTGAAGGGGTGGTTCCAAGGACGAGGACTTCTGTCTTCTCGGTGTTGAGCTTCAGGCAGCTGTTGGTCATCCAGACTGCGACGTCTTGCATTCCCCCAATGGATGTCTTTCATGGTCGAGGCGGTGTCTTCGGCTGTGACCGGCGCCCAGGTGGAGATGGTGGGCTGGCTGGTGTATCTGGGGGGCGGGAGGCCGGCTGTGGCGTCTGGTGGATGTTTGCCAAAGCTGGCCTAGAGTTTTTGGATCCCGAGGAGGAAGTAGGTTCCACGCTTATTGCAGAGGTCTTGGGACGGGGTGACGTCTGTGGCTTCGCTGCGCGGGTTGGTGAATTCATGAATGACACTGAAGAGTTGCTTGGAGTTGGTGGAGTTGTCGAGGATTTAGTTCTGGATGAAGTCCCTCTTGGTGGTTCTGATTTGGTTGTGGTAGTCCGTCATGGCGTCCTTGTAGGTGGTGTAGATTTTGGGTGTCTTGGTGTTTCCCCAGTTCTTCTCCAGGCGTCTGCAGGTGCATCATCCTTCTTGGAGATTGGTGGTGATCCATGCGGCTTACCTGGGGCGCTTTTTGTTGTGGTTGCGTAGCGGGGCCAGCTCGTATGCGCAGTTGGAGATCCAAGTGTGGAGTTATCTGGCTGCGACATTGGTGTCGTGTGCCCAGGTGTGGTTGTCTCGGGTGAGGGTGGAGTTGAGTTGCTCGTCAGTAACCTTGCTCCAGTTCCTCTGTGGTGTGCGTGGGGCTGGTTTGGGTGCCTTGGGTTCGTCAACGGCGAAGTGTACGCAGTGGTGGTCAGCCCATGGCAGTTGCATTGTGTGGTTGAAGTGAACGCTGTTTCCTGCTGCAAAGATGGGGTCGAGGGTGTTGCCTGTTCTGTGGGTCGGTATGGTGGCGAGTTGTTTAAGTCTGATGTTGGCGAGGTTGTCACGAAGGATGGTGGAGTTGGGGTTCACTGGGGTTGTCGAGGTGGAAGTTCAGGTCTCCAATGAGTATGTCGTTCATTGAGGCGATGGCGTGGGGTTTGACGAAGTCGGTGATGGTGGTGGCGAAGGATGTCCAGGGTTCGGGGGGTCTGTAGTTGAGTGTTCCTCGGAGTGTGGAGTTATGGCTGGTCTGGATCTGGAAGTGCAGGTGTTCGGCGGGGGAAGGTTTTGCTGGAGGTGGTGAGGCGGAGGCTGCTCTTGTGGGCGATGGCGAGGCACCCTCCCGGGTGGTTGGGGCAGTGCTTCCTCTGGATCTTGTATCAGTCCGGGATGGCAGTGTTGATGTCGGGGCAGAGAAGGCGTTGGTCCAGGTCTCGGTGAAGAAGGCGTTGTCGGGCAAGAGAGAGTCAAGTAGGTTCCAGATTTCCATGGCGTGTTTGTGCACGGAGCGCACGTTGAGGAGGATGCATCTTAGGGTGTCGCCGGTGCTGGCGTCGGCTGGGTTGGAGTCCGGGGTGGTGGTTAAGGTCTGGCAGCAGTGGAGGCAGGAGAACTGGCCGCGGGTCATGTTTGGCGATGCCTGTTGGCAGTCTCTGACTTTTCCGGAGTTGAGTGCGTGGATGGTGGCAGTGCTGTAGCAGTGGGTGGCCCGGGATCCAGGGTTTCTGGCGCTGGTCGCGGTCAATGTCCAGGTAAGGAGAAGGTGGGACGCGTTGTGCAGGAGGGCCGGGGGTGAGTCGCTCATGCCTATCACACGTAGATGACGCACCCCCAGTGGCGGCTCTACCGCTATGGTGGAAGAGCATTGCCCCACCGCCTCAAGCAGTGCAGAAGAGGAACAATCATCACATGATGATAACTCAATCAATCAATCAATCAGGGGAATTGTAAGCACGCTACTCACCCGTGGGGGTCTCAAGGCGCTGAGGAGGGGGGGCGCAGATCTGTTAGCCGAAGAGCCAGGTCCAGAGGGTCCTCCTGAAGGTGTTCAGGGAGGGGGCGCGTCTGATGTCTGCCGGTAGCTCGTTCCAGGTCTTGGCTGCAATGTGGGAGAAGGATCTTCTGCCTGCTCTGGCTCTGTGGATGCGCGGGGTTTCGGCCAGTGCGAGGTTGGAAGATCGGAGGTTTCATTTGGGTACGTGGAAGTTGATTCTGTTGTTGATGTATTTGGGTCCATTGTTGTGTAGGCATTTGTAGGCGTGAGTGAGGATTTTGAAGGTGACCCTTTTTTCCACGGGGAGCCAGTGCAGTGTACGTAGGTGTTGGCTGATGTGTTCGTGCCGGGGGAAGCCGAGGACGAGTCTGGCGGCGGTGTTCTGTAATGCCTGGAGTTGGTGGAGTTGGGACTTGTAAATGCCAGTGTAGAGTGCATTTCCACAGTCCAGTCTGCTGGTAATGACTGCATGGGTGACTGTCTCCTTGACTCCAGGGGGATCCATTTGAAGGTCTTGCGGAGGATGCAGAGGGTGTTGAAGCAGCTGGAGGTGACGGCGTAGACCTGTCGGTTCATGGTGAGGGATGAGTTGAGTACGATGCCAAGGATTTTGGCATGGTCCAAGGGGGTAGGTGGGCTTCCGAGGGCGGCGGCCACCAGGTGTTGTCCCATGCTGAAGGGGTGGTTCCAAGGACGAGGACTTCTGTCTTCTCGGTGTTGAGCTTCAGGCAGCTGTTGGTCATACAGACTGAGACGTCTTGCATTCCCCCAATGGATGCCTTTCATGGTCGAGGCAGTGTCTTCGGCTGTGACCGGCGCCCAGGTGGAGATGGTGGGCGGCTGGTGTGTCTGGGGGGCGGGGGGCCAGCTGTGGCATCTGGTGGATGTTTGCCAAAGCTGGCCTAGAGTTTTTTGATCCCGAGGAGGAAGTAGGTTCCACGCTTATCGCAGAGGTCTTGGGACGAGGTGATGTCTGTGGCTTCGCTGCGTGGGTTGGTGAATTCATGAATGACACTGAAGAGTTGCTTGGAGTTGTCGAGGATTTAGTTGTGGATGAAGTCCCTCTTGGTGGTTCTGATTTGGTTGTGGTAGTCCGTCATGGCATCCTTGTAGGTCGTGTAGATTTCGGGTGTCTTGGTGTTTCCCAGTTCTTCTCCAGGCATCTGCAGGTGCATCATGCTTCTTGGAGATCGGTGGTGATCCATGCGGCTTACCAGGGGCGCTGTTTGTCGGGGTTGCGTGAGCGGGGCCAGCTCGTATGCGCAGTTGGAGATCCAAGTGTGGAGTTATCTGCCTGCGACATTGGGGTCGTGTGCCCAGGTGTGGTTGTCTCGGGTGAGGGTGGAGTTGAGTTGCTCGTCAGTAACCTTGCTCCAGTTCCTCCGTGGTGTGCATGGGGCTGGTTTGGGTGCCTTGGGTTCGTCAACGGCAAAGTGTACGGAGTGGTGGTCGGTCCATGGCGGTTGCGTTGTGTGGCTGAAGTGAACGCTGTTTCCTGCCGCAAAGATGGGGTCGATGGTGTTGCCTGCTCTGTGGGTCGGTGTGGTGACGAGTTGTTTAAGTCCGATGTTGGCGAGGTTGTCACGAAGGATGGTGGAGTTGGGGTTCGCTGGGGTCGTCGAGGTGGAAGTTCAGGTCTCCAATGAGTATGTCGTTCATTGAGGCGATGGCGTGGGGTGCGACAAAGTCGGTGATGGTGGTGGCGAAGGTTGTCTGGGGTTCGGGGGGTCTGTAGACGAGGGTTCCTCAGAGTGTGGAGTTGTGGCTGGTCTGGATCTGGAAGTGCAGGTGTTCGGCGGGGGAAGGTTTTGCTGGAGGTGGTGAGGCGG
Source organism: Calotriton arnoldi (assembly GCA_963921515.1). Classification (NCBI taxonomy): domain Eukaryota; kingdom Metazoa; phylum Chordata; class Amphibia; order Caudata; family Salamandridae; genus Calotriton; species Calotriton arnoldi. Next base: position 1,001,072 of record CAWUFW010003703.1, on the reverse strand, counting down.
AGGGTGCTCTTGTGGGCGATGGCGAGGCAACCTCCCGGGTGGTTGGGGCAGTGCTTCCTCTGGATCTTGTATCAGTCCGGGATGGCGGTGTTGATGTCGGGGCAGAGAAGGCGTTGGTACAGGTCTCCGTGAAGAAGGTGATGTCGGGCGAGAGAGTCGAGTAGGTTCCAGATTTCCATGGCGTGTTTGTGCACAGAGCGCACGTTGAGGAGGATGCATCTTAGGGTGTCGCCGGTGCTGGCGTCGGTTGTGTTGGGGTCCGGGGTGGTGGTTAAGGTCTGGTGGCAGTGGAGGCAGGAGAACTGGCCGTGGGTCGTGTTTGGCGATGCCTGTTGGCAGTCTCTGACTTTTCCGGGGTTGAGTGCATGGAGGGTGGCTGTGCTGTAACAGTGGGTGGCCCGGGATCCAGGGTTTCTGGCGCTGGTCACAGTCAGGTCATGGACAGGCGCAGACGGGCTTGGCTTAGGCGTGCCTTCTGCGCGCTAGTGGAGCACGTCTGCTGCGTGACTGTGCAGCGGTCGCCATTAAGTAGGGGACGGTGGAGGAACGATCAGCTGGCAGACGGGAATGGGTGAGGACGGGGGTGCGGGCCGCAGGGGCAGCAGCGGCGGGAAGCGGGAAGTGCGGGCTCAGAGAAGCCTAAAAAACAGATTAAAAAGTGAAATACAAGGGATAACTAACTGATGTAATCATGCTATGTATCCTCAGGGGGTGGGAGGGTGGGTAGGGCATGGGTGGATTGGCATGCCCACTCAAGTGCGCAATGACTGTTTGGTCAGCCCACTCAGGCCGCCCAAAGCAGTCATGCACACTTCCCTGTTCGCAATGCAGCCTGCATGTAGAACATGCCCATCTCTCCGGCCCCTGGCTGCATGACTTGTCCCGTTGGCAATTACCAATCCCACTGCCGCATCGCAGCGTTGTGATTGACTCAGGGGAGGGAGCCTGGCTGCCTTCTTCCTTTTCCTGGAAGCAGATGCAGGAGAGCAGGAGCTACGATGACACGGGACACGGCTTAGAGGTAAGACTTCCCTCAATACATTTTTACAACTCCGGCTCACACACACATCCCCGCATCCATGCACCATCCAGGGTTCTTTGCGGCGTTTACCACCTCACAGCTGTCCAGCCCCCCACTCACTTCTCAATGGTGGCCGCTGTGCGCCCATGCACAGCGGGCGTACCACTCGTGTGACAAAGGCACATACGTAGTTGCAACGCATGCCATAACATCGCATTCCATTCCAATGCATACTAATACTAGGCACATTGCAACAGTAGAGTAGGTGTTGCATAGCGGAGACATAAAGATCACAGTTCCCACTTCAGTGAGTGCAACCCAAAACTGACCTTTGCACCACGAACCCAACCGTGAACTCTGGAATTCCTTTTTGAGCCCCCAAAATACACCCAAAAATCACATTTGAGACAAATGCACACCCCAATTTTCATATTTTACCCCAAAAAAACACCCAATTTTCATATTTTACCCCAAAAAACACCCCAAATTTCATATTTTACCAGAAAAAACACCCCAAATTTCATATTTTACCACAAAACCCATACACACCTGACAAACTTTAAATTACCCCATTAGTGACCTCACAATACGTTGTAATCACAGGCGATGTAAAGGCACCTGCGTTGTCGGAGTTGCGTTGTTGACGATGTACTGCCTGCGTTGTAATGGTCGTCTCCCGTGCCAAAGGCAACCCATAGGCTATGCCGCTTGCGTCCTTCTGCCCCTGGACCGCGCCCAGCACCAAGGAGCCTTCCTCTTGGACACTCCACCGCTACGACGCCAGCACCCTCCTCGCCATCAACCCTGGACGCCACCTCGCCTGCCAGGACCAGCCTCTGCTCCGGACCGGACATCGCCATCGCCATCACTGACGGCTGCAGTATCACCCGCAAGGAGCACCCTGACCATCAAGGAGGTGGCATTGCCATCACCTACAGAAGCACACTCCGACTGACCACGCACTCTAATGACCCAAGGGTGAGCATGGACCACCTCAACTCCCAGATCCGGACCAGGCCTAAGTACATCCTCTGCGGCACCCTCATGTGCAGGCCCCCCAGGACATGGCCCTCCATTCTCCAATACCAATGTAGACCTCATTGCACCCCAGGGTCTCCCATCCACCGACGACATCCTACTCGACAAACTCAAGTTCCACCTGGATGACCCCAGTGGCCAGAACACCACCCCGTCCTGGGGAGGGTCTGCTACATCAGACGCAAGCAGCAAGTCACCTCAACAAGCCACATAGCAGGACACACGGTCGAGCATGTCACCTCCGCCAGCGGGAACTTCAACTACAGCCACAACACGAGACTCTCCTGGACCGGCCATCATTGGTGACATCACGTCTTCGCCTTGCCCACCGGACGCCACCGCCATCATCGCACCCCCTTGCAGCTGGATCAAGGCCACCAAAGAACCTCTCGTCAACTCCCTCCACACCAACACTCCACCAATGCTTGCAAACGATGACACCGCAGCCCGCAACCACCACCGATGGATCTCCAACATCGCCGACATTCAGGCACCCCTCATGAACGACACTGCGTCAGTACCTGAGGGTGACGCAGTGCCACAGGGATAGGCTGGCCCCATGCATTGCTGGAGTTGGGACATGGTTGTGACACAACTGCACCAATGCGTGACTTTAGCGCAGACAGATACATCAGGATTCCAGACGTATCTGTCATTACTTGCGTCATGGAGCGCTGTCCAGTGAATACAACGCATCCATGCTGTCGCAAGAAGGGTGTGGTGAGAAGTGCTGCAATGCTGTCTTGTCGCAGCGCAGCAACACTTTTCATGACTGGGGCACAGGAATGCGCACTATCTTATTGATTGTGCGCATTCCTGCATTGTAGTTTTGTTGCAGGGCAGCGCTGCAACATTGCTTGCAGCGCTGGCCAGCGCCAAAACCTGCAGAGATATGGGCCCAAGTGTTATCTCCATTTTTTAGCTATTTTCTGGTCTTAAGTAACTGGCTCTAACTCCAGTTAGAGCCAGTTTTTTTGCTCGTTGGAATTTCAAAGAGCCCCTTGGTAATATGGAGTAGTGGTGTTTGCGTGCCTTTTTGCACGGGAATGCCTACATTGCATGTCATTAGCGTTAAATATCGCTAACATGCTTGGCGATGAAAAAACGGGCCGCTGTCGCTAACGCCTGTTAGCGACAGCTTGCTAATAGGGAGATACAAATATCGCCACTTTAGCGGCAAAAAAGTGCTGCTAAAGCGGCGATACTCCCTTGATAATATGCCCCTCAGAGTCATAGAGGCTGTCACCAATGTCGTGGGGAGTTTTCACACCTTTTAAAAGGACATTAGCTGCTTACTGTCTCCAAAAACGAGCTGGAAATCCACTGTCCTCACTGTTTTTAAGCTTCATTTCCCTGCCACCGTGTGATTTTGGCTCCTCACTGGGTGACCGTGTGAAGGGAGCAAAAATTGTGTGACACAGGGTGGCACCATGTGAGTTGGCAGGTCTGCAATAGAAAATAGTTCTGAGCAAGATTTTTTGAACTGGAGGTGGATTGGCTGAAAGATTCACATTTTTCAAACGTATTCTGGGATTTGTACCTGTGGATGGTCTCTCTATAGTTGTTTTTATCCACATCCGTATACTCTAGCCTCCATTTGCATTCTAGTTTTTATTCATAGTTTTCTCAAATCTTTAAGAACATCTTTGAACCATGGAGTTGAAGGACACGTCCTTTTAGAGTCGATGTCACGTTTATTCATGACTAGTTATCCAGTTGCAATATTTTATTGTCTTAATGTTAATATCTTTTGCACTGGGTTGTTTTAGGCTGCCAAATGTTTCTCTAATGTTTTCCTAGGCATCTAGTTTTCACAAACAAGTGAAAACTGTTTTTCCTTTAGTGTTGTTGATAAAGTTCTTTGTGACAGGAGGGATCTCGAATGACCATGTAAGTGGCATGGGAGGATTCACCTTGATAAAAGGGTGATTAACAAAGACCGGGTCTAAAGTGTGGCCTGCTATATCAGTAGGTACTTTCACAAGCTCCTCAAAACTGAATGCCGAGAGCCCATCCATTATGTTAATAGTTCCTGGATCTTCTTATCAATGTGAAAATGTAAGTCTCCCAATAGAGTGAAATTAGAAAGATGAACTGCAGCCTGTGGTAAGAAATCACCTATTCAATCACGAAAATTGGCTTGGGGGCCCAGGGAACGATAGATCGAAGCCCCAGAGAAGCAGACCATGCCTGATGAACTGAGAAGATCAGTGCAGGCAATCTTGCACATGGTAGTCACTAATGAAATCTTGACTGATCTTGTATGGTCAAATTACAACTCTAATAATATTAGTAGCTTGTGATGACTTTCACTGAACATAAGTAGCTCTTATTACAGAAAGGTTTGGAGACCCCTGCTCTATACAAGGGAGTTTTCAATGTAGTTCCTCTATTTTCCTTTTTTTAGAAACATAAATCTGTTCATATTATTTACGCTCCAGTTACACTGTTTGCACCACACTTCTGCTTATTAAATAGGCAATTCAGGAAAATGATTTTGCAAACTTTTTCACAAGTTCTTAATGTATAAAAAAATCTGTGAACTTATTCAGCAAAAAATATGCGTGCGTTCATTTCACTTTATTTGCACCATTTGGAACATTTCTTAAATGGTCAATCTATTTCAAGGTAGAATAAAGAAAAACATATTTGCATATTATGAAAATAAGAAATTTGAGTGATGTTTTCCTGTCTGAAGCAGCAAAAACATTTTGTTGGTTTCATGAATGACCAAACGTGCTTTACTCAAAGCAATAACATTCTGATGGGACATTTGTACCAATGACAAGTCTAGCTAGAATGCAGATGAAAGAAGATGTAGAATTGTCATTATTCCAATGTCACATAAAGCAATTTCCATTTTCTTTAAGTTGTTTGAACTCTGGGGGTCTTAGATTTTAATGAGTATTTGAAAGAGATCCTTTCATTATTTTTGTTAAAGGGGCCACTTCAATTTGAATTGTATTTGCTGCCTGAGTGCCTCTAATTTGAAATTAGGAAATACAACACAGCTTCTTCAAATTCTTCCTTCTTAGAAGGAGCAGAGTCATTGCACAAAGGCTCTTTTAAGTATCATAGGTGTCCGCCAGACATATCAATTACAAAAAGATTAATTTTCAGGTAAGTGGATTTTCTATATTCCAGATGCTTTGTGGTGCAGAACATTGTAGCTTCGGCTTAAACAAAAAGACAAAGGATGAAAAGAACGTGAGCATGCTTAGAAAATGTAGCTTTTCAATTGCATGTGGATATATTGTGTTTTTATTCATGCTAATTTTATGTTTTATGTATCAGCTAAGGAGCAGAACGCTTACTCGGAATTGTGGCTACACCAGACATTAGACTGATTAAGATATTGATGTATTTGCTTTCCTGATCATCCTCATAGACTTGGAGCCTTATTCTGATTTTGGCGGTCTTCCAATGGTACCGCCACCGCGGTGAATCCACGAAGAATGCCTAGCCTGTGGTGAGCCACCCGGCGGATTATGACTTTAATCCCGGGCGGGAGGGTGAGCGGTGCTGCGGTGGTCTCATGGCAGCAGTATGTTAGGCTCATAGGAGAGCCTAACAAGCCTACTGGCGCCGTTAGAGAACTTGCAGCACGTTCCTGCACGGTGTGGCATGCACCATGTCATGCACGCCACACCGCGCAGGAGTGAAGGTGCAATTGCAGGGGGGCACAGCATGTGCCCCTGCACGCATCCCCATGGCCAGACTCAGTTGGGGGCCCTGTCCTTCATTTCTATCACTGTTTTCATGTCGAGGTCCGTGCCATGAAATGGGCGGTGAAAATGCAGGTCGTAATATGCTGGGCGATGCTGGCATCTACACCGCCAGCATATTCAGGCCCTTTGAAGACCGCCGCCGGCACAGCAGGATCCTTGATCCCATCGGAGGCGGTGTTCTTCTGGTGGTCTCACCACCACACTCGTCATAGGGCAGACGTCTGGTGGTGGACGGATCTCCACTGTGGGTACGGAGGTCCCAGGACCTCTGTACTCATAATAAGGCCCTTAGGGGCATATTTACAAGCCCCTTGCGCCACTTTTGCGCCGCCGTTGTGTCACGCATGTGACGCAGCGGCGACGCAAACCATGCGCCGCGTTGCGCTATATTTACAACGTGACGCATCTAGGGAGATGCGTCACGTAGTAAACCCCTGCGCCACATGAAACCTGCGTCAGGTTTCATGTGGGCGTACCGGCGCAGGGGGGGGCGTTCCGGCGCAGGGGGGGGCGTTCCCGCGCAACGCCTCGGCAAAGTGACGTAGTGAAATCTACAAGATTTCACGCAATCACTTTTCCGACGCTGGTGCGTCAAATCCTTACGCCTGCTTCAAGCAGGCGTAAGGATTGACGCACCATGTTAGGGATAGGGAAGGTTGGAACAGTGCTGGAGTTGCGTCGCGCTTGCGACACAACTTCAGCACTGCGCCAACCTTCCTCCGGCATTATGCGTCACGCATCTGCTTATCCTTGCGCCACGATGCGCCGCATTGTAAATGCGGCGCATCGGACGTGGCGCAAGGGTAAACTTGCGTGACGCATTTTCCCTGGCGCATCCCTGCTGATATGCAGGGATGCGCCAGGGAACGTAAATATGCCCCTCTGTCTTGATCATGTTAAATATTAAAGTTTATGAGTTGTGCCGGAATTGGAGAAGCAAAAAAGGTGTATATATTTTAGCAAGCAAATAATTCAATAATCAAAATTCAAATGTATGTATGTAGTTCCAATGTTTCTAAGTAAGCAGTGGTAGGAGAAGGTCAGAACTCTGAGGTCTAGATTCACAAAGATGTTTCTGTGAGTAGTACAGTTTACTATTGACTTCCAGTAGTAAGCCAATGATGGTTTACTACTGGTACTCAAGAGTGAGCAAGAAGTACCACTAGGCTCAGCAAAATATTCTTTAATCGGGTCCCATATGGGTTGACGCAAGGTTCTCAACTCCCAAATTTGCCTCTCACAAGATACAAGTGAGCCAAAGATTTTCCCGACTATCCGTGGTTCTTCTTTTGATAGCAGTGCACAAATGTAGGGGTGACAACACTTCAGAAGGTGCTGGAGGTTGGGGCGATTGTAAGCATAATGCAAAAGAGTCAAGATGTAAACAACGTAAAGAACGTAAATTCCAGAAACCATTACAAAGAATAGGCTGCCTAGGAACCAAATAAAACATGTCTTTTAATTGTCTATCACTGAGCAGTGTAGAGAGTTACATTACCAAGCAACAGAAATGTGCTTGGGTAGTCACAAACAACGGAGACATGCCCACTTTTCTATACCTATGTGTGACTGTCTGATGCGATGTGCGTAATGGGCCGGATTCACAAAAGGATGCGGAAAAACTGTAATATAGAGGGGAGGAAAGTAGATTTAGAGAAATAAAAGAAGGCAAACAGGCGCATACACACAAACATACACACACATACACACCCACCCACGCACACAGGAAAACTATGGAAAGAAGGCATGTTCAAGTATGCATCTTGACACGTTTTTAAGAAATATGCCTAATATGTTAGCACCTACAGGTTACAATCTGCAAATCATGGCTTGTGGGTGGGTGTAAGCAAAGCAATAATTTGTCCGTGGCTAGCTGTGACTTGGAAAACAGATCAAGACTCAATAGCATGTGGTTCTGTGCCATACAGGAGAAAGCAGAGGACGATAACATGAGTGAACAGTCATAGTCATATTTTATTGTGCAGTGAATAAAAACCTATACAAAAAGTGAATATTTAAAATACTAAGAAGTGTTAGAATCTTTCCAAGTCAAGTCAGTGTTTAAATGCTAGGGCTGCTGACGATCTTGTACTTAGTCGATAATGAGGATAATGCTGATCAGCCTTATTTGCATCGCTTGGAGTGCTGGCACGTTGCCGCCATGTACTGGATTGCACAGTTCCGTCCATCCATCACGTGAGTGGTTTCGAGTAGGCTGGATCCAGAGAGTGAGTTGTTGTACTGGAGGCCTCATGTTGTTACTCCGGTCTTCCCTGGGCATTCAGTTAGTGCATGGTGAGTTATCGGGTCAGGTGTGCTTCAGCTTTAGGATGCGAACGGCCCATAGAGTCTGAGGTGAGCCAGCTGTGGGTAGTTTTGTGCCCCCCCCCCCCCCAGCCTGGCAGTGTTCCGAACACTTTATGTTCAGATGCTTGTTTTAGGTACTCAATCAATCAATCAATCAATCACGGCATTTATAGAGCGCGCTACTCACCCGGGAGGGTCTCAAGTCGCTGGGGGAGGGGGTAAGTTACTGCTCGAACAGCCAGGTCTTGAGCTGCTTCCTGAAGGAGAGATGGTCCTGGGTTCGCCGAAGGTGAGTGGGGAGGGAGTTCCAGGTCTTGGCTGCCAGGTAGGAGAAGGATCTTCCTCCGGCGGTGGTTCTGCGGATGCGTGGTACGGTGGCGAGGGCGTGGCTGGTTGATCGTAGCTGGCGTGTGGGCGTGTAGAAGGTCATGCGGTCGTTGAGGTACTTTGGGCCCAGGTCGTGGAGGGCCTTGTGTGCGTGGGTGAGGAGTCTGAACGTTATTCTCTTGCTGACGGGTACTACTTGTTATTCCTCCTGTGCCTATACTGGTAGCTGCTAATTTGAGAAATGTAATTGTTTTTATGTTGAGTTGACAGTTTTGTGAGTTCAGGCTGGCGATTAATGCCTGCCGGCATGTGCGTACACCTGAGCTGATATAGTCGGTGCGGAGTACAGATGCAAAGGACGTGGATTCGTGTTTCTTTTGCTAGTCCACATAGGGGACAGCTTGTATCGTGGTTATCAGAGTGGCGCCAAGCTGGAAGGTGGTCCAAAAAATTCCACTCCCCAATTCTTAGTGCCATCAGCCTGGTTTTAATCCATAATGGATAGGTGTTGGTTATGTAGCTCTGTTGTTTTGTTGTGGAGTATGAGTTCATCACTGACCATGCATGTGCACGTTTACACAAAGCTGCCTTGTCCTTAGAGGACAGTTTCTTAAATACTTGCTGGGAGAGGTGTTTGCTCCAGGCTTCTGTTAATGAGAAGTCTCTCAATAGGGTGTCTAATTGGATCTTGTATGCAGATCGTAGCCCAGAGTGCCCCATTTCAGACCAAATGAGTGCATTCATAGAGTCTGGGGACTCCAATCTGAGCCGGTGGCAGAAGTTGAGAAAGCAACCACCGGATGCCCAGCGCTACTTTGTAGTGGCGTATTCTAGTCTCACTTGGGCAGGAGATGCTCTTTTTGGCAGCTGGAGGGCAGCTTTGTAGATTTTTGTAAATAATGTATCCACAGGCCCTGCTCCCATCCCTTGGGTAATTTCATTGCCATAAGTCAGAGTAGGGCCAATTTTTGTTTTCATTACCTTAAGTAGCGGATCTAGGCTGGCACCTTGTAGCTTTTGCACGATGATCGTAAAAGCGAATAGGGCCCGGACCGCCTAGGATTCTCCCCGCCCCGCTCCCTAGTTAACCCACAAATACCACTTGATACTTCCAGAGTGTGGGTATAAACGGCCATGTTTAATTATTTCATAACACACATAAACATGACAATCAGTAAAACATAATTCCAAATCCTATTATCAAATCCTAATCACACTTTTAATATTTACAATGCATAACTGTTATCACCTATTAACTTGCTCCCAGCACCAAGGGGCCCTCAAGCTCGCATCCCCAATTGAGAACCACGCAAGGCGCAACCCACCTGCGTCCTTGAGAGGTGAGCCCCCAGCCCTCTGGTCCTTGTCCGCCAATTCCGGGGCCCACCCCTCTACCACCAGGCTCCCTAGGAGGCTCGTAGGGAATAAACAGGGGCCGCTGTCCCCTGCCCTAAATCGTGACCTGGCACCCTTGCCTCCCCAGCCGCTGTCTCCATTCTCCCTGCGGAGAGCTTACCGTCTCACCCCTCAGTGCTGGCCTAGGGAGTATGTAAGAAGGACTCCCGTTAACCCTGCGAGTCAATGCTCTGTGGCCTCTTTACCGCCTACCACTCCCCCCCAAACTCCTGATAAGCGGGACGGGTGGGTGGGAGATTGATGACCAGCTTACTCCTGGGGCCCCGCGCGGGAAAGAGAGGACCCTCGCCGCGTCCCCGAGGCCTAAATAGGTTGATGCTCCACCCCCTTCCCGCGCCGGATCCCAGGCCGGAAATAGGTCCAGGGTGACCCGGAAACACTTCGCTTGTGGCTGGTCGTCGCCCATAGGCCTAGCCCCCTGACAAACGACGTGGGCGGGGATCCAGGCGGCCGGGCCCTAATGGCGCGCTTGCTTATACTCGCGCTTTTCCATAGGGCCCGGACCGCCTAGGATGCTCCCTGCCCCGCTCCCTAGTTAACCCACAAATACCACTTGATACTTCCAGAGTGTGGGTATAAACGGCCATGTTTAATTATTTCATAACACACATAAACATGACAATCAGTAAAACATAATTTCAAATCCTATTATCAAATCCTAATCACACTTTTAATATTTACAATGCATAACTGTTATCACCTATTAACTTGCTCCCAGCACCAAGGGGCCCTCAGGCTCGCATCCCCAATTGAGAGCCACGCAAGGCGCAACCCACCTGCGTCCTTGAGAGGTGAGCCCCCAGCCCTCTGGTCCTTGTCCGCCAATTCCGGGGCCCACCCCTCTACCACCAGGCTCCCTAGGAGGCTCGTAGGGAATAAACAGGGGCCGCTGTCCCCTGCCCTAAATCGTGACCTGGCGCCCTTGCCTCCCCAGCCGGTGTCCCCATTCTCCCTGCGGAGAGCTTACCGTCTCTCCCCTCAGTGCTGGCCTAGGGAGCATGTAAGAAGGACTCCCGTTAACCCTGCGAATCAATGCTCTGTGGCCTCTTTACCGCCACAAGGGTGACCAGGGCCCACAGGTCCTTCACCCTCCCCACCACCGAATAAGTTCTGTACAAAGGACCATATTCCTCTGATTCACACATCTGTCCCCATGTCCGATAAATGTACTCCATCATGGTGAAACATCTGATCCCCAGTGATCAGTCTGTGGGGAATGTGGCACAAGCGGCACTGTCCAGTGCACAGCCTGGCCAATTCCCAGTTGAGGCGCCTCACCGATACATTCAAGGCTCGTGATCACACATTGGTGCCCCATACCCGGCGTGGTATCATACTGGACCAGGCTATCCGAGCCAGCGGGAACATTCTACCTAACCATGCAAAGTCCATCAATAACTCCTCTCTGACCGCTTGGCGCCCAAGGACCACCATGTCGTTGCCACCTAAATGCAGAATGATCAAATCCGGGGACTGCTGTCCCTTGTGCGCTCTTGTTTCTTCCACCAGTTGCCGCAGCTGCCAAATTCGCAGGCCCCTGACGCCTCGCCACAGAATTGACACCCCGTTCAGACCCCCCGGTCTCGCCACTTGCCGCCGCTGCAACCGGACCGTGGCGCGCCGCACAAACGAGTGTCCCAACACCCATACTACCTTCGAGGGCATACTAATGACGGAGAGAAATGGAAAAGTTAGCGTAATCTAGGCAGCATATCCCTGTTCACTCATAATAGTTCCGGGCGCACATAGCGTTTGAAACACGTTGAAGACCAGCGCCCCACCCTTTTCACGGTCTCTTCCGGTAACCCTGCTCCTGCTGCGAGAGTCGCTGCCCCAATCCTAAATGAGTGTGAAGAGTACCCTCCGTGCCCCAATCCTAAATCAGCCATTGCTCGGCCAAACACCGCCCTGAATTGGTACCGTGACAAACAGTCCCCCCGCTCGTGAATAAACAGAGCCTGGCAACTCCCTTGCGGGCGGATCCCCAAATATGCTTCCATCCTGGCAACCGGGCATACCGTTGATCCAGGTGCCGGACTAAGCCGGATCGTGCACCCCTTTCCCAAAGGGTCCATTTTGGACCTGCGCAGAACCACCACCAGCACCCCTTGCACCACCGTTGTGTCCCGCCATTGCAACCCGCCCGTCTGGTCAGACTTAGATGATCCTACCAACTCCCCCAACCGGAAAGCCCCATAAAAGGCCAGTGAGAAGGCGGCCCCAAATAAGGTGCTCTCATATTCTGAGCAGCATATTGCCCGCAAGGTCCCCAGTATGCGCCCCAGTGTGTCTACATCCAGTGGCCTCCTGCAGTCCTTTTTAACCCCTTCGAGTCTGGCCCAACCTGCCAGTGCTTTCCGCACTAAGAATGTAGCGCCCGGATCGCGCTTGCCTGCCAACTTGGCAAAGAAACCTACTGCAGTCACGTGTGCCCTGGCATAAGAAGCAGGCCTACCCTGATCCCTTAAAGCCTGTAAGAAGCCGCTTATGGCCTCTGGACTACATAGGCACCCCAGCTTTACGCGCTGCACAAACATTCAGTATGATTTGAAATGCTGCTGATAAGTTCTCCTGGTGCGCTCGCTCAATGAGGCCCCCACTAGCCCTGCTAAGGCGGGGCTCCAATCTTCCACAGAGATGTTGGGAACGCTGTCATCCGGTCCTCCACCTGTGGATGGAATCTCCTGAAATCCTGTAACTTGAAGCGAGACAAAGCGTCAGCAGCCTGATTCTCCACGCCTGGAATATGCGCCGCCCTGAACAGCAAGTTCAACTTCAAGCAAGCCAACACCAAATGCTTCAATAGCCTTAGTACTTGCCTACACTTTGCCCCTTGTCTGTTGATGGCCTCCACCACTGCCATGTTGTCAGACCAAAAACCACAGACTTGTCCCTGAAGACTTGCGCCCAAACAGTCACTGCCACCACAATGGGGAACAGCTCCAAAAGGCTATGTTCTTTGTCAGCCCCTGCTCATGCCATGCTGCAGGCCAGTCCCCCTGCACCAGCGTGACCCTAGCACAGCGCCAAAACCCACGCTACCCGCTGAGTCCGTGAGTAAGCCCAAGTCTGCACTGGAGATGGTCGGTGCCGGCCACACCACCTTACCATTAAAGTCGCTCAGAAAACTGCACCACACCTTCAAGTCCTCCCTCACATCCGCCTGTAGACGGACGTGGTGGTGTTTCTGAGTCATCCCTGCCATTGCCCTCGCGATTGACCTTGAGAAGGGCCTCCCCATCGGGATGATCCGCAACGCGAAATTCAACTGGCCTACCAGCACCTGTAGTTGGTGCAATGTTACTTTAGGTCTAGCCAATGCTGCCTCTATTGCCTGGGAAAAAGCCTCCACTTTGTCTGCTGGTAACCTGCATTCCCCCACCACTGTGTCAATCTCAATGCCAAGGAAAGACATGCATGTCGCCGGCCCCACCGTCTTACCCTGGGCCAATGGCACCCCAAATTCCTCAAACATCACCCCTAGGTCCTTCAAAGCCTGCCCACATTCCCCTGACATCGGGGGACCCATGACCATGAAATCATCCAAATAATGCACGATGTCCCTGCGACCTGTCCTGAAAGTAAATAGCCAGTGCAGCATGGAACTGAACATTTCAAAATACCTGCACGAAACAGCGCAACCCATTGGCATGCACTTGTCATAATAGAACTGATGTTGAAGCTGAAAACCTAACAAGTGGTAATCCTCGGGGTGTACCGGCATGAGTCGGAATGCTGACTCGATGTCCGTTTTGGCCATGAAAGCCTTGGGCCCTAAGTCACGCAGCTTCTGCAATGCCGTGTCGAACGAGGAATAAGTCACAGAGCACAGGGACGGGTCTATGGCGTCATTCACTGAGGCCCCCCTCGGTGCCGATAAGTTATGTATCATCCTGAACTGGCCTGGCTCCTTTTTGGGGACCACTCCCAATGGTGAACAAATGTAACCAGGCAGCGGGGGGGCCAGGAATGGGCCAGCTATCTGCCCCAGGGCCCTCTCCTTACCAACTTTTTGAGACACCACAGAGGTATGCATGCGCGCTGATAAAAGATTGTTGCAATGTGCCACTGGTGGCACCCCCTGCGCTGGAATGCGAAAACCTGTGGAAAACCCCTGAAACAACGTCCTGGCTGCACCCCTGTCAAGATACTGATTCAACCAAAAAATCAGTCTCCCTAACTTAACTGGGGTGGGTAAACTATTGCTGTGATGGCTTGTGCTCCCTGCCTCTATCTTTAGATTTTTTGATACACTTAAACTCTGGGTGGGAGGGGTGGCCGCAGAATGCGCAAGCGTGCTTGAACTTACATGTCCCTGCTGGCCAAGTACACACTTTTCTGTTAAAAGCCCAGCATGTCCCTTTTTTCTCGCCCGCCCCTCCCTGCGACGTCCGAAAGGGCTGCTTCATTGGCGCCTTATTATTAATGCTTTCCAACCATACATTGACCTCTGTCTGATCCCACCCCATGTCTGGGTCCTCTACCTTTGCCCATCTGAAATCCCTGTCATAGTCCATCCAGGCAGTCCCCCCGTACATCGCGTGAGCTTTCAGAATTTTGTTGGCATAGCAAATCAGTGGAATTGCCAGCTCAGGTTTCTTCTCTAACAACACAGTGGAAAAAACATTGAAACCAAACTGCCAATTAGTAATTGATTCCTCAAGCCTGGGTTTCCTATCCTTGAAGGAGCTGTCCTTTCCCTCCTTTTCCTTGGTTTCCAAGTCCCGCCTTTTTGGCCTGATTAAGGCATACATGTCTATGAACTCTCCCTTCCAAATCTTCTCCTTCATGTCCTGCGACACATGCACCGCCAATTTACTGCGCTTCGATAACACGGTCTCCTGGCCCCCAATTGCCTTTGACTCCGCCCCTGCGCCCTTGTTTACGCTGTCGACCGCCTTACCTGTTGCGGTCCCTGACGTCGACTCAGCTTGTGTGGGGGCCGCTTGACCCACCGCCAGAGGGATAGCAATCACTACTTTATCTTGCGCTCTGCCTAGGATCGCCACCTGCTTGCTAATCTCATTAAGGGCGCTCTCTGTTGCTGATTGTGGTGTCCAGGGTGCTACTGGTACACTGGAGGCTGGAACTGCTGCCCTCGGGGCCGCCAACTGCGCCAGCAAAGTTGCTACTGATGCTAAGATACTGGCCATGGGATTCGGCCCCTCCCCTGCAGGATTCTTCGGCTGATCTGGGGCTAGTGGCACCCCTTCCCCGGGTGTCGAGGCTGGCTCGGGCAATCTCCCGCCTTGCCCCTCCAGTGGCGCCGGTACCGTGACTGGCGTCCCTACTGGCACCACTGGACTCGGATTGTTGGGTGCTAAGGCTTTCAATGCCCCCTGATTTCGGCTAGTATCGCCCCGACATCATCAAGCTCCCCCTCCTTTGGGGCTGGTAGCCCAGGTTTGGGCTGCGGGGGCATAATGGGATCCCTAGGCTGTGGGGGCTGCTCCTCATGCACCTTATTGCTAGGCCCCTTCTTATTGACCCTAAGGGCCTTGGTGTTCTTCCCTTTTTTCTTGCCCGGTTGAGTTCTGGGCCTCTTCTCAAGTGGGGGGAACGCTGCCTTGGGAGGGACCGTGGATCTCCATGGGTGCCCTCCCCCCTCACTGTCCGGCACTGGCTCTGGGACCTGGTCTCGATCAGGCTCCTGCTCAGGCACTAGCTCCTCATCACTTCCTTCCTCTTGGCCCAGCTTAGCTAACACTAGTTTCAACAGCTGTGCCAAGTCTGGATCCCCCCCTTTTCGCTTCTCGTTGCGCCCCCTCACCGGCATCTTGCGCAACCCAAACCACTTATCCCTGCTTTCGAAGCTGCCCGCTTCGCGCTGTAGCCCTTTACTGCTAACACAGCTCTGGATGGCCCGCTGATGCCCCTTTGCGCAGCCTGCTTTGCACTGGAAGTCTCACAGCCTACAAGGCTCTGCAAGGCCCCACAATGCTCCTCTGCGCTGCCCTGTTTGCGCTGCCAATCTCGCTGCTTACCCAGCTCTGGTAGGCCTACCAATGCCCCTTCTATGCAGCCCGCTTCGCGCCGCAAATATCTCCACTCAAACACCCTCTGATAGGCCCAACAATGCCCGCTGCGTTCTTGTAGGCCCCACGATGCCCCTCTGTGCCGCCTGCCTCACGCTGCCAATTTTTTCCCCTCCTGCGCTCCCACCGCTACCTCGTTTTACGCGGTGAAAACCCTGGATGTGCTCTCCGCTCTCTACTGCTCGAGGATACAGGCTGCCGAGCACTGCGCAACGTTCCCGGCAGCCGGGGAGGGCAGATGGCGCCTTGCCGCAACTACAGCAACCCTGTTTAACCCTCACCACCACCGGCCACCCGCGGCTGCCCGAAACCCGCCCAGGACCCGACACCTTACCTCCATTCTCCTGTGCCTCCCCCTATGGTAACCCTAGCGCCACTCCGCTCGTAACACCGCTGCTGATCTCCCGCGAGGACACGTCGTCCAAAGACCACCGTCTGCCTCCGAAATCCCTTCTGCTCGACAGATCACCGACGTCCTCCGAGATTGATGACCAGCTTACTCCTGGGGCCCCGCGCGGGAAAGAGAGGACCCTCGCCGCGTCCCCGAGGCCTAAATAGGCTGATGCTCCGCCCCCTTCCCGCGCCGGATCCCAGGCCGGAAATAGGTCCAGGGTGACCCGGAAACACTTCGCTTGTGGCTGGTCGTCGCCCATTGGGCTAGCCCCCTGGCAAACGACGTGGGCGGGGATCCAGGCGGCCGGGCCCTAATGGCGCGCTTGCTTATACTCGTGCTTTTCCATAGTAGGCTGTAGCCCTTAGTGTTGGTCGAGCAGGCCTGATTGGTGAAAGACCACTTGCTGTCTAAGAGGATTCCCAGATACTTGCACTCTTTACTGTGTGCTAGGGCTTCGCCATTGAGATACCACCCATTAGTCTATCCGGATTTTAGGCTAAATGCTAACGTTTTTGTTTTGAATTGATTAATGTCAAGCATGCTTATTGTTATATAGTCTTACAGCGTTGTCTGACTGAGGAGCACCAAATAGTCAGCATATAACAGATGGGTCATTCTTTGCCCTCCATGCTTCGGGAGTGACAGTTTGCTTTGTCAAGGTGGTTGGACACGTCTGCTATGCAAAGGTTGAAGAGCAGGGGTGACAACAAACAGCCTTGCTTTAGGCCGGAACTTGTTCCAATCCTCCTTGACACGTAGCTGCCGTTGCCTAGCTTAATCTGCACCCATGTGTTCGAATATAGTTCTTTTTTTGCTCTCAGCAAGAGGTCCGGCAGGCCCCAGTCCCATAGCTTGTACCACAGCCCGCTTCTTGAGATGCTATCGAATGCAACTTTGAAGTCCACGAAGCAGGAGTAGAGTGTTCCTTTCCATTTGATAGCTTTGTCACACATTACGGCAAGAGCCATCAGGTTCATAGTAGTGCCACAACTGTTTCTAAAGCCGCATTGATTTATAGAGACGACACCCAGATCTTTCACACATGCTCTGAGGTCTTCAAGGAGCAGGATTGTGCAATCAACCAGTAGTGGCAGGGATCTGATTTGGAGCCTCCTTTAAAGATTGGTTGAATGATGGAGCCTCTCCAGGAATCCGGGATGGTGTTGGCTGTAGGCATTATTTAAACAGTGGGGTTAATATCTCAGACCATATGGCAGGCTTGGAGGAGAACAGAGCACTGGGAAGCCAATTGGGGCCAGGGGCATTGTCTTTCTGTAGTCGTCTTAGTTTCATGATGCAGAGTTCTTCCAAGTTGCTAGTGGGCATGGCAAAGGATGGTACACCTAAAGTGTGGCTTGCATTCTGTGTCATGCTTTGCAGTGTGCTAAAAGGCGGTGGACATGTTGAGTGTGTAGAGAAGAGAGCCGTAAGGAATGAGGCCCACATGAGTTCAGAGATGTTTGTGTTTGCAGCTCTTCTGGGACCAATTGTTCCGCGATGGATTAGTGACCAACATTTTTTCCCTTGCTAGTTGTTAGCAATTGCATCCAGAAGTCCTCGTTTTTTTCCTTCTGGAAAACCAAATAGCTTCCCTCAACAGTGATCTTGCTTTGCTCAGGCTGAGTCTGGCTAAGATTGAGGATGGTTGTTTTACAAGGGCTCTTATTTTGTGGTTAATATTTCTTTTCAGCGACTTCAGATTTCCTGTCAGTCTAAATTTAGTTGACCGTTGGTCACGTAAGTTGGTGTACGATGGTAGTTTGCCTTGGAAGTTCAGCAATATTTGTTATATGAGGTCCTTTCACTGTGAGATGAGTGTACTGCATTCTCATGATATGTTCTTTAGTAGGTATTTTATCCGTATCAATATTTCTTGGCCAGTTTCCATATCGCATTTCAGTCATTTCAGATTTTCTGACATCATTTCAATGCTGGTGTGTGGTGCTGCTTCCAGTTTTTCATGAATTATATTGAGATGGAGGTTTTGTTGCCGGTGGTTACTGTCCAAGCGCTTGCCTAAGAAGAACTCTTCAATGTACTTAAAGAGGCCGGCTGAACACAGACTGAAGTCTATATAGGAGATAGATTTGCCCGCAATTCTTGTCCATCCAGGCGGAGAGTCGCTCTGAAAGCGGCAATTGATAAGCTGCAAGCTCAAGGCGTAGCATTCGTTTAATAATCTTTCTGCTGTGGTGTTCTGACGAGGTTTTGGGGGAAGGTTTTGTATTGGGAGGTCGTACTTAGTGTCCCAGATGTTGACTTTATAGCCAATTGCCCCCCTGAAAAAATGTATGTTAAAGTCACCAGATAGTATGATGTTTGCCGATAGGTGACCTAGTTTAAGATCTGTTTAGTATGAGGTCTTTCGATGTCACCTTCTTCCTTGATTTGCAGGGGTCGATGTAAAAGTTGACGATCAGAAGCAGACAGGCTTTACGGTAGTCAAGAATGTTTAGGCAGAGTGCTTCGGCTTTAAGTTCTATTTCTTCTGCTTTATATTGTAGATGGAAAGGCCACCCATAGGATGGCCATACCTGCTGGTTTTTATTGCCAGTTTTTTAAAACTCTTTGAAGCCCTTTAAAGGGACAGTTGATTGAGCCCAGGTTTCTTGTAGTAGTAGCAGGTCCAAGTCTTTGCAAAGTGTCAGAGGATCATCACTGTTGATTTTTTGTTGGAGCCCCTGGATATTCCAGGAGCTTAGAGTGAGGTTTGCCTAACATGGTCATGAGTAAACTGCTTCCGGAATGTCTAGCCACAGAATTCTCCCCAAAATTGATTTCTTGAGGGCACACTGCTTCAAAAGTCATCGCGTAACTAGAGGCGCCTGCCTTAGGACTGTCATCACCAGCTTTCTCAAACACAATGAAGCGGCATGAAAATATGGTCCTTTCACGCTGGAGGGTCACCTTGAACACTATCTACAGACTGATCCATTGAAACAAATATGAAGTGGAAGGACTTTTTAGCCCTAAGACCAAAAGTGGGAAACATGTGACATCACATTTGACCCTCTGGAACCCTCGAAAAGATACTCAATGAAAGACACCCACAGATCTCTGTAGCATTTGCCCAACTCTATTAACTATCTTATGAACTTCACAGTGAACCACTTCAACGTTAAACCTGTTATCCAGTAACTGTTATACTGGCCGTAGGCCCAACTCATATTCGTTCCTAGAGGTTTAAAGGATGGCTGCTGTAACCACTCCAGCTGTTTCCAAACGGACATTGAAACAGGTACCAGTGCAACCTGATGTATTTATGGAACAATTAAAATAGCATAGGTTTAGAGACAGAAAGAGTGAAAGAAAGAGATAAGGAAACATAAACAGTGTGTGGAGAGGAGAGAGAGAGAAAGGAGAGAGAAAGTGAGAGGGACAGAAAGGGAGAGCATGACAAAGGGAAAGAGTAGTAAGAGATGCAAGAGATAGGAAACAGAAAGGGAAGATAGCACTTAAGGAAAACTATGGGTAAAAGAGCGGAAGGTAAAATGAGACAGATAGACAAGCACAATGAGGAGAGTCAGAATGAGAGATAAATGATAGGAAAGAGAGACTAATGAAGAACAGAATGAGAGCAAAAGTAGAAGAGTAAGCAGAATTGGGGTACACAAAAAGACAGGAAAACAGAATGAGACAAAACTTGCAGAAGAGAGAGAGCAGGGGGAAAAGGATGACAGAAAAAGAGAAATATAGAGGGGAGAAATGTAGATACTGAGGAAGAGCACAAGACACGTGCATGTGCACACACGCAAACACACACACACTGAAAAGAGAGTGAGAGAAGGCAAGTTCCAATTTGCACCTTGACATATTTTAGGAAATATGCTTAAGTTGTCAGTACCTATGGGTTGCAATCAGCAAATCATTGGTTCAGGGTGTAAGGAAAGCAGCGAGGGAAAGGGAGGTGGGTTGAGGGTGGCAAGAGCTGTGCTGCTGCTGCTGCTCCACTGGCATTGATCTCATTCATTCATCACATCCTATAGCATGACAGTCCCGAGTACTTGCCAGACACTTATTTCACTTTTAAGTCCCACTATTCCTAATCCTTACACATTTCAGCACCACTGAGCCCCAGGACTGCTCCTTGCTAAAGAGAACAGAGAGCATATGTGGAGGATATTAATATGACAGCTGGTAACTTAGTCTGGGCTCTTGCCTTCTGCAGGAGTGGTGGTGCAGCATGGGCTGACAGTTCCTTGAGGGAGCTCTACATCTGGAGGAGCCGCCCAGGGGCAGCATGAGAAGGGGCAGATAGGAAACAGTTTGGCTTTGCCAGTGCTTGGAATGTAGTTCACAATTGTCAAAGCCAAAACCACTAGCAGTGCTAGCACAAGGAAGGTCTGCCGCAGATGGAGGCAGAGGCAAGCTCTTGCACTCGGGACTGAAGGGATTATGGGGGCACAGAGACAGCGAGTTTTTGGCTGGGGGCAGAACAGTAGAGAGATTACTCAGAGAATTATTTAAATACCGCATAACTGTTCACCAAATTCCATGCCTTTAAGAACAGCTCAAACAGTCAATGGCAACTCATTAAAAAATTCCAACAGGCAACGGCTGATGGGGTCTGACCAAACGCCTAATCTCTGTATGTCTGTTTGTATGTGTTTATGTGAGTTATACTATTTTGGTAACATGAGGTCTCCGACAGAGAGCTACGCCTGCAGCTTACTGTGATTGAATTTTAATTTCAATGACACAAAATTGTCCCCTTACCAATTAAAACATATTAAAGCAGCACTGTTCCACTCTGGTCAACTTCCTTGATCCCTAAACTCATCATAAAGATATACAACATGTTATCATCAAGGCTCAAAGAACATTTCCAAGTCCCATAAGCCTTCTAGATTCAATGCTATTTTTGGATCCACTATTCTGAGGAAGGTTCCACATCTCAATAACAAACTTGGTGTTGTAATTTGTGTACGTTGTGGGCGGAAACACAAGGAGTCATTGCCTCAGGCCACTGAGCACAGCATTGCACTACTTTGTGAAGCAGAATGCCTACTTATTAATGTTTTTATTATTTGTTTATAGTGTGTAAAGTCACCCAAGTGAATCTTGGCACTGATACTAGCTAAAGAATCATAAAATCAAGTTGAGGAAACAGAGCTCATGCACAGGGCTGAAGATTCGTAAAGAGATGGGTCTCCAGTTTGTGTCTTCAACATGTTCTTAAAGACTTGGGCATTGGAAGTAAGGCACATAGCAAGCACAAGCATGTTCTAAAGCTTAGGTTCCCCAGATCCCAAATGACCTGATGTTCCTAATACGAGGAGCCAATCTAGGCATTTTAGGGCTGCTGTCTTGTAGTCCTATATTTTCATGTTCAGTAGGACCCAAGCTATCTCTTTGTAGGTTAGGGTTTTAATTATTTGGAAGCCCACTAAAGGGGTATTGCAAGGGTCTAGTTGAGGGAGTCCATTCTGAGAAGCAGGGTTTCCTTCTCAGGGAGGAGTAGCATAATAAATGATGGAACAGATTCTTGCTAGTGGCCTTCCCCGGTGGTGAGCAGGAAAATGTGCTCTGAAACAACACTTCTTATTTGTGGTTTTACTATCTTAGCTTTGGTTTGAGGCCCACGGAATCTGACCAAGTGAAAGATATGAATAGTCAACTGGAGCAAGAATCAGAATTTATATCTTTTGAATTAATTTGATTTTCAAATTTATGAAGCACAGTTTCACCAAGGGTCTCTTGAAACCTGCCATTAGCAAAGGAGACAGCACAGCATCAAGGAAAAAAATCAAGATAGAAAACACTAAGGAAAAAGCTATTTTTGTGGCCTTCTTGAATTGTAGAAGATTGGTATTAGTTTGGATCTTACATGGGTGGGTGCTACAGATGTGCCACCAAGGTGACTCAGAGAATAGTCAGAGAAACAGGACGCAAAAAGGAGATTTCTACATGTAGTGTATCTATGAAGCCTTTTTGAGATAAAGGTAGGGACATGGTGAACTATACAACCAGGCTCTTTGCGACTCTCTGAATAATTTCTTTATCGATAAAATCACTGCCATCAAGGCCAGTATCCCTCTCAGTACCCCGCAATCCATCACAGTGCCCACACCCAGGAACCCCCATTCTCTGGATGCTTTCCCACCCATTGACACAGATACCCTAAATAACCTACTAGCCAAAGTTAGATCTGGACCACTGCCCTCCTCACGTCTTGAAAACAGCCTTCATGGCCTTCCCTGACCCAGCCCTTGCCCTTTTAAACCATTCCCTGTCCCAGGGCTATGTCCCCAATGCGTTCAAAGAGGTAATAGTAGTCCCCCTTCTCAAGAAACCTGGCGCAGACCCTCAAACGCTAGCAAACTACTGCCCCATTTCTTTGCTTCCCTACCTAGCCAAGCTAATAGAAGCTCACGTGGCAAAATGCATGTCCAACTTCTTGGAACATATGGGATTTCTTGATCCCAGCCAAGCAGGTTTTCGGCCAGCACACTCGACGGAAACAGTGATCTTGGCAATACTTGACTCCCTACGTGGAAACACGGACAGAGGTCTTCCCCAAGCCCTGGTGCTGCTTGATCTTTCGGCCGCATTTGACACGGTCGACCACAACATACTGGTGGACCGTCTCTGCGAGGCTGGCTTCCAGGGTCCAGCCCTTAGTTGGATCAACTCCTTCCTAGAAAATCGCACTCAGGCAGTCCGCATCGGCCATTTCACAGCCCCTAAACTAAAAACTATCTGCGGGGTCCCACAGGGCTCCTCGCTCTCCCCGCACCTATTTAACCTCTATCTCTTCCCACTGATTAAATCTCTGAAGGAAAGAAGAGTGACAATTGTTAAATATGCAGACGACCTCCAACTCGTGTTCACCATTGACAACTCCCCACAGTCAATATCTGATTTTCAATCTACCATGACTTTCATCCGGCAATGGATGGACCACAACCACTTAAAATTAAACCCCAACAAAACTGAGCTAATACTGACGGGCGGAGCCCAAAATCAGTGGGGCCCACAATATTGGCCCAGCGACTTGGGCTACCCTCCTGCCCCCTCTACCTCAGTAAAAAGTTTAGGGGTCACCATAGGTAACGACCTGTCTTTACTACGAAAAATCAGGAAAATAAGCAGGCTACTGTCCCAAGCCGCACTGGTACAGGTGGTGATAGCTCTGGTTATATCTCGCCTAGACTACGCTAACTCCATTTATTTAGGACTTCCACTTGGCCTTATTAGGTGACTTCAGATGGTACAGAACCAAGCGGCCCGACTAATATTCAATCAGCCCAGATGGCAACAGGCCTCCCCTATCCTTAGGAAGCTGCACTGGCTTCCCGTTCCCCAGCGCTGTGCCTTTAAAGCCGGCTGTCTGGTGTTCAAATTTCTCAACGGCTGTAGCCCTAAATTCATTGACAACCTCATCTCCCGTTACATCCCCTCACGTAACCTCCGCTCAGCCCAACTCCACCTTCTCACAGTGCCATCTTTCAAGCTGAAGCGCCAAGGGGGATGCAGATTTGCAATCTTGGCTCCACGCTTGTGGGACTCCATCCCCCTGGATATTAGACTAAGTACCAACTTACTTACCTTTAGAAAATCTCTCAAAACCTGGTTATTCACACAAGTATATGCATGATCTGTTCCGGGCTGGCTATCATCTAGTTGTTTTCAGCACCAAGAAACCTACTGGTGTACGAGCGCTCTATAAAACACTGATAACATAACATAACATAACATAACAGTGTTGAAGATCATTGATTATGTAGAGATAAACAGTGTAGATGATGTAATCCATATAATAGGTGTAGTGTGGCAATAATGAAGAGCACCTGTCACCATACTTTCAGCCTGTTTTTTTATTGCCTGAAAACTGATAAAGAAATAATTCTTCATACCCAAGTAAAGGCAATTGCAATAGTCTTGGCATGATCCTATAATGGTTGGCATACATAGCTGTTTATAGTCTTGTGGTAGAAGGGAAAATAGTGATCAAATTTGAGGTAAGTTGATTGTACAAGATGATACTACTGCAGAAATGTGACTGTCCATCAGGAGTGAAGCGTTTATTTTCACTCCCAATCTGTTTACACTAGTTGCAGATGTTTGAAAAGGATTAAAGTAAGTAGGCCAGAAGTTATGTTGTCAGACCATCAGATTGCCACCAATTATGATTTGTCAGTGTCAAGTTACAATCTGTGACAGAGTATCTAGTTATGAAAAACAATGAGGTAATTCAATAATGAGGTAATATCACTTGAAGAATTACTGCATATTATTAAAAGTTAGTTACTATATACATAGATGTATGTTTATATGCCAAAGGACCAAACTAATAAAACCAGACGACCTGTATGGATATTGAAAAGGTATGTGGCCAACTCTCGAGCCTTAAGGGACACTGTGTGAACAGTTAGCATGGGGAGAATTAAATGCTGCTAAATTACCTGTTGAGACCTGCCCAACAATAGAGACTAATAGCAACCAAGAAAATTGTCCTGCTTCCATTGGCAAAATGTTGATTGATGAGTGTTAGACCTGTCATCCTTAGGGTGGTCTTCCCCAAACTTTTTACCTGCTTACCTCCTCTTTTTGCTGTATCTTTTTGTTGGCCTTAGGACTCTGAGAACTTTACCACTGTCAAACACTGTTAACCAGTGCTTAAGTGCATGTGCTTCTACCCTAAACATGGTGACACTGGTGTATACATGATTGGAATATTGGGTTTACTTATAAGTCCCTTGTAAAGTGGTATGGTACCACATACCCAGGGCCTGTAATCTAAATGCTACTAGTTTGCCTGCAGTACAGTAGAAAAGTGGGTCCCAGCAGAACAATTCTAAAGAACACACAAAGTTAAATGCCGTCTGGCATTGATGCACTTGTACTCAGTAAATCTTTGATCAATATGTGGGGCACCTGGGAATTTAACAAAGGAAATTCTTAGTGTCTGATATATCTTACATTAAGAAATTAATTAATTAAAAGGAAAAATGTAACCAAATTACCATAAGCCACCCTGAACTGGATGGTGAAGATGTAGTATGTGGGCCCTTAGGCTCCAAACGCAGAGAGCGGGTCGATGGCACCTGGAAGACAGGGTATGTGCCATCAGGAAAATATCAAACACAGTGGACAATTATTAACAAGGCCGTGTTAAAAAACGTGGTCCATCTCACTTACTTTAAATGGGTTGGTGAGGGTTCTTCACTTCTAGAAGTCACCTCTTGAAACAGGGAATTGAATATTTAATTGGATTGGGCCCACACTCAGTCCTGAGGAAGACCCCGTTGTAAGGACTTAAGCAGCCTACTTTTGTTTTGGGGTCGAAACGTCGACTTTGTCACCGTTTTGTGCCAGTTTGGTCAACAATGCTCTTTCACTGTGACAGTGTGTTCCAAACAATGGCTATGTATTTTGTTAATATTCAACTATGAGGCTGAGTAAAGCCGGTTTCTATTGTAAATAATGATGTGATGGATATATTGTCACTACCTTTCCTTTCACTTTCTCAACCCTCACTAAGTGCACAAAACCTTCTCCCCTTCTCCCCATCCAAGTGGGGCACTTTTGTGGTACGTTTTTTCCAGATTAATTGCTGGGTTGTGAACATCTCATGATGTTCGATAAGATTAAATAATATTGATCAAAGATTTACTGAGTACAACTGCATCAATGCCAGACGGCATTTAACTTTGTGTGTTCTTTAGACTTGTTCTACTGGGACCCACTTTTCTACTGTACTGTCCTTTATCCAGGTCCCAGTGGCTTATTTTGGGTTTACCCTTGTTTATAACTATTAGTTTGCCTGCAGCACTGGTTGTGTCACCCACACAAGTAGCCTTTCAAACCTGACTCAGGCCTGGCATTTGCAAGTCCTGTGTGTGCAGTTTACTGCCACATAGCCTTGGCATTTAAAACCACTTGCCAAGCCTTAAGCTCCGCTTTTATTACACATACGTCACCCTTAAGGTAAGCCCTAGGTAGCCCTAAGGGCAGAGTACTGTGCAACTAAAAGGTAGGACGTGTGCTTTTATGTTTTACACGTCCTAGTAGTGACAAACAGTTAAATAGTTTTTTCACTACTGTGGGGCCTACTCCTCTCATAGGCTAGTACTGGGAATCCCTAAAGCACTTTAAAGCTGTAATTCCTGATTAAAAAGGAGTAGCTGCATCATGTTTCATATCTCTGGAATATTAATAATAAATCATTGTTACTGATAAAGTTGGATTTAAAATGACTGTTTTAGAAAAAAACACTTTCAGAAAGTGGACATGTATCTGCTCATGCTGCTCTGTGTGCCTTGCAGGCTGTCTCAAATATAGGTGTGGGATGGGTAACAGCAACATTTGTGCATTCCATCTAGACAGCCACAAAGACAGGAAGATTGGGTGTGACAGAGAACACATCTGCATTCATCTACATTCTGATAACTCTTCCTGGGCAGGAAGACGAAGGGGGAGCTGACACTTATACCTGAATAGGCAGTGTCCTTTTTCCCATACAAAGGGCTGATTACCCCCAACAAATATCCTGGCAGACAGGGCTGGAATGACAGGGAGCCTGTGCACTTCCATGGTCTGCTTTGAAGTCACCCCCACTTCAAAGACACATTTGAGCATAAGTACTAGGGCTCTAACCTTACCAAGACAGTATACTACTAGACATGTGAAAGACTCTGCCTGGAGTAAATAGTTCAATGCCACAAGGATTGCCACTTTGCCTGACTACTGCTCTGAAGGAACTGCTTTCTGCGTTGCTGAGCTGTGCTGCTGATCTCCACCCTGATAAGAACGAGGACTGGATCTATCTCACTTTAACCCAGAGTGACTCCAAGGACTTGCATCAGGGCCTGGATTACAGTTCTTTAGGCTGAGACAGGACAGGAAGACATTGAAGAATTTTTCCGAGCCATCTTAGAATACCAAAACAGGTGGAAGCAACGTTGGTAATCCAATGACTCACAGGCAACATGTCGTCAAGCCAAACACCAAGATTCTTGACTACAGGTACTGCAGTGGGAGCATTACCCATATCCTTAGGCCACAGATGAGGTCCCCAAAGGTGGGGGAGGTTGGCTACCACAGAACCTCAGTCTTAACCCCATTCAGCTTAAGGGAGTTAGCATTCATCCAAGATGAAACTTGTGTTAGGCAGATATTCAAAGCCTCAGCACTCCGATTCTTCTGAGATGACAGGGAGACCACTATCTGGGAGTCATCAGCATTTGAAAAGAGTGTGAGACTGCAGCTTTCCACGATATCTGCAAGTAACTTACATAAAGATTGAAAAGGGTCAGACTGAGGGTGGAGCCCTGAGATACGCCAGATGATAAAGGGTAAGGCTTTGAGCAATGCTAAAGAGTGTGCACCTAGAAGACACGGTCCTGCAGGAAAGAACCTAGCCAAAACAAGGCCTTGCCCTGCACACCCATCTCCTCTAATCTTTGGAGAAGAGTGTTACAGTAAACCGTGTCAAGCATGGCACAAAGATCTAAGAGGATCAATGCAGCAGTACCACAATTATCTAACTGATGCCGTAGCTATTCCATGATGCAAAGAAGAGCTGACTCTGTGCTATGGCCTGCTCTGAAGCCCGATTGTGAGGAGTGGAGCAGGCAATTTAGTTCCGTATAACACATGAGCTGTTTTGTTCAGCACTTTGGCCAAAGTAGGCAAAAGAGAGGTTGCCATATAATTGGACCAGGTGAAAGGGTCAAGATTCAACTTTTTCAGCAGGTGAATTGCATGTTTCCAAGTTTTCAAGACAATGACATCTGAGAGTAATGCATTCAGAAGCTGAGTAAGCAGGTCTAGAGATCGAGGAGTGATCTTCCAAAAGTGTCCAAAGGTAAACCTGATTTGGTGGTGGTAAGAAGCGATGAAAAAGTCGGGATGTCCAAAGGCAGTGAGGAGATCAGCGAGCAAGGCAGGGCAGGTTGTAGCTGACAGCAGTTAAGGTTGAATGTAGAGGAAAAAAAAGCTGAATGTCCACAACATTTTTTGAGAAAAAGCTTGCTAATTTGTCGCACTGAGGTTGCAAAAGGGGGGCAACTGGAGCAATGTTTGCGGGATCAGACAATGTTTTCACAACTTGAAAAAGGGTTTTACGGTAATTTTGAGTCCAGATTATTTTTTCGGAATAGATAGAGGCTCTAGTTGAGTGGCAATGTTTTTGATAATTCTTTAAACCTAACTTATACTTAAGTTTGTCCTCTTCACAGTAGGACTTAGACCAGACTCCTTCCAGGAATTTATAGATCTTCTTACTTTTGTGCAAGGCATCATTAAACCATGGGGCCCAGGGGGAGGGTTCTGTGATGCTTCCTGCGCGTAATAGGAATTAAAGAGTTGAGTGAGGATCGAAGCCGATTATCAATGATGGGTGAGTCAGATTCCACTGATGTTAGACCTGGCATCCTTGGTGAATTTTTCCCTGAATTTTTGCCTCTACCTCCTGTGTTTTTGATGCTGTGCTGGATTTCGTTTATGCTGGCTTAGATGCTTTGGGCACTTTGCCACTGCTGATCAGTGTCAAAGTGCAAGTGCTCCCTGTGTAAATTGATATTGTGATTGGTTCTCCCTGATTGGCATATTTGTTTTACCAGTAGGTCCCTAGTAAAGTGTACTAAGTGTGCCAGGGCGGGTAAATCAAATGCTACTAGTGGGCTTGCAGCACTGATTGTGCCACCCACATGAGTAGCCCTGAAAATATGTTTCAGGCCTGCCACCGCAGTGCCTGCACGCAGTTTGTTAACTGCCATGTCGACCTGGCCAGTGCACCCACTTGCCAGGCCTTACCCTTCCCTTTTCTTACACATAGGACACCCCTTTGGTAGGCCCAAGGTACCCCACTGAGCAGGGTGCTGTGTATGTGAAAGGTAGGACATGTACTGGTGTGTGTAACATGTCCTGATAGTGAAATACTGCCAATTTCGTTTTTCACTATTGAAAGGCTATCTTGCCCATAGGACAGAATGGGGAATGCTTTGTAACATTTTACAAGCATATCTTCCCATAGGGATTAGATTGAAAAATGGAGTTTGGTACCCCTGAACTCAGAATTAAATAACACATCTTTTAGTAAAAATGGTTTTTAAATTGTGTGTTTGAAAATACGACTTTTAGAAAGTGGCTATTTTCTTGTTCAACCTTCCTGTGTGCCTCTGCCTGTTTGTGGATTGACTGTCTGGCTTTGGAGTGACAGGAGCTGGGGAGTTGCAGTGGCTCCAGGAGTCTGGATGAATCAGCACTAGGCTGAATAGGCCTGATCTGCATTTGGAGTGGTGGGAGGAGTAGCACCTGTGCCTTCCACAGTGCTGGCTCCGCCCCCCTGTAGTGTGTCTGGGACCAAGGCCCACACTAACAAAGGAAGTTGTAGTGCACTGGCAAATCAGAGAACTGGTTTGAACTGGGCTCAGATCCCCTTGCACAAAAAAGAACAAAGACATTTTGGGGTATAAGTGTCAGACCCAAAACCCCAGACTTTAGATCATTCCTGGAATTCAAGAGGAACCTTTGCCAAGGAGAAGAGCTGGAGAGACTGAGGAGAAATACTGCCCTTGCTGTGTGTCTGGGGTTGGCCTGCAGTTGCTGTTTCTGCCAAGGAAAGGAGAAGGACTTTGGTGTGTGCTGTGTCCCCTGCTTGAAGGAGATCTCCTAGGGCCTGAAGTGAGCTGGCCTCCTGTTCAGAAGTCTCAGGGACACAAAGACTTCACCCCCAGCTCCCCTGAACTCTGTTGTTGTGAGTTCTGACCTGCCTTGAGGTGCCTGTGCCAGTTTTGGGGCCTCTGGAGGTTGTTGCTGCTGTTTGGGAGCTGAAAGAGAGACGAAACTCAAAGAACTACAGAAATCGACGCATTGCTCTTCTTGCGGCTGTTTTTCCGATGCATCTTCACGGCGCGAGAAGAATTTCACCGCATTGCCGTGCCGCTGCGAAAACCGTTGCTGCGCCTGTCGTCGCGGCAAGGATCGACGCATCGAGGGATCGTGGCTGAGGAGGACTGACGCAGCGCCGCTCAACGCCACCGCATCGATCGCCGATGCATCCCGAAGATCCACGCATCGTACCTGTGCGGCACAATTTCGCAACGCATCACCTGCGGACCGGAATTGGCACGAAGAATCGACGCATCACTCCCCATACAGACCGGAATCGACGCAACCCTTCCTCTGCATGCAGCGGGACTGTCGCATCGCCTCCTCAGGGTCTCAGGAGTGTCGCATCTCTTTGTTTTCCGACGCTGAAGCTGTTTGGCTTGGTGAACTTTGAGCTCAACTACAAGTTCTTTTGTGAAAAGTCACGCATCCATAGTTTTCTATGGTACAAGTTCTTGAAACCTTTTGAAAGTCATATGTTTAACTGTGTATATTGGATTTTTGTCATTTTGGTCTTGTTTAGTTTAGATAAAGATATTTTATTTTTCTAACCTGGTGTGGTGTCCTTTTGTGTGTTTTCACTGTGTTACTGTGTTGGTACAAATACTTTACACATTGCCTTTGGGATAAGCCTGTCTGCTCGTGCCAAGCTACCAAGGGGGTGAGCAGGGGTTATCTAAAGTGTGTAACCCCCTTTCCATGACTAGAAGCAAGTGTCCCTATTTGGACAAAGGTACCTACATCTGCCAACTAGAGACCCCCATTTCTAACATTGGTGATCAGCGGTGAGGATTTGAACCTGTATTTACACTTGACACACAGTGGTTGGTGTGCATCACTAGTTTAGTGCAGACCACTACACAACCACATACAGTGTTTTTGTTGTTGGTTCTATTTTTGAGTAACCCTTAAAGTATCCACTCATCATGTCTGAGAAGGGTAAACCAGCAAGTGAGATGACAGAATTGGAGTTTGATAATGAAATGTTGCATTCCTACAAAGTAGATCAGCTCAAGCAATTTTGCAAAGATTTGGGATATCCCATGAAGAGCAGCTCCAGGAAGAAGGAGCTACAGAAGGCCTTAAGGGCCTAGCGGGAGGCCAAAGAAGCTGGGGAGACAGGTGATGCAGAGGTGGATGAGGATGCACAAGGGAATGGTTTCAGGTCACAGGATCTGCCTGTGTCAAGAGCAGCCTCCGGGGCTGGCAGTCACCATTCCGCTAGAGGTTTTTCCCCAGAGGAGCTGGAGGAGAGCCTAAGGGTTAGAGATCATGAGTTAGAAGTCATGAGGCTCAAGATTAAGCAATTGGAAATGGAGAAAGAAAAGATGGCAGAGGAGAGCAAGAACGCTTGTGCCTTGGTGGAAAAGAAATTGCTTTTGGCTCAGGGGTTGAGCATGAGGGAACTGGACATTAAGGCCAAACAAGTGGAGTCCAGTTCAAATGGTGGCAGCGCACTGCCAGTGCAAGGGGGTAAGGTGTACATACCCAAGGACTTAGTGCAGAATTACCAGAAGAGTGATGATATTTATGCATGGTTTACGGCAAATGAGCTAGCCTTAAGGATGAATGAGGTTCCTGAGAAGCATTGGGGGGCGGGCCTGTGGAAACACTGTGAGGCCTCCGGGAGGGACACCCTACCACCTTTAGAGGAGGCGGGTACACTGACCTATGCCCACATAAAGGAGGCTTTATGCCTCAGGTATGGGCTCACCCCAGAGCAGTACAGAGAGAAGTTCAGGAACTTCAAGAAGCTTGATTCAAGTACCTGGGTTGAATGTGTGAACAGGTATACACATGCACTGGAAGGTTGGATAAAGGGCAGCAAGGTAACTGATTACCAGGGGTTGTTCAACTTGATTAGTTGGGAGCACTTGAGTAGTCTGTGTGTTCCAGAGCTGTGCCAGCATCTATTGGATAGTAAGCTAACTGATCCCAGGGAGCTTGCTAAGGAGGCGGACCGCAGGACTAGCACCAGGGTCCACAAGGGAATTGTGGGTAACCCAGCTAAGGGTGGGCAGGGTCCCCAGCAGAAGAGTGGGGGGGGACAAGGGTAGCCAAAAGGAGTTCTCTAAAGGGCCCCAAGCCTAAGGTGTCCTGGCCCCCTAAGGGCAGGCACGACCACCAGGGTCCCCAACGGTGTTATTCATGCAATCAGGTGGGTCACATTGCCAGAGATCCCAAGTGCCCCAACGCACCCCCAGCACCCACTGGTGCTCCGTCACTGGGATTAGTGAGTGTAGCGCTGGGGGAGGAATTGGTTCCTAGTGAAGGGGGGGAGCAAGCAGTTATGACCCTTGTCTCATTAGGAGACAAAGAGATGGTCCAGGGATCCTATCTGCCTGAGACCACTAAGAAATACAGGCAGTGGGTGACCATCAATGGGAGGAGGGTGGAGGCTCTGAGAGACACAGGAGCCATTGTGACATCTGTCAGGTGTCAATGGGTGTCTGAAGAGCAGGTTATTCCCAATGTACTTCACCCTGTTGTTGCGGCAGACAACTCTGAGCGCGTATGTAAGGTGGCGCCAGTTCCCTTTGAGTGGGGGGGGTATCAGGTTCCTTATCACCCACTTCTACTGGCCTCAAATGAGAAGGCACGTTGGTACTCACTGTAGGTCTTGCCCAACTTGCCAGGCAAGTGGCAAGAGTGGGGGGAAGTGTAAGGCTCCCCTCCAACCCTTTCCTGTGGTGAGCACCCCTTTCGAGCGGGTGGGCATTGACATTGTGGGGCCACTGGAACCCAAGACAGCCTTAGGCAACAAGTTTATCTTGGTCTTGGTGGACCATGCCACCCAGTACCCGGAAGCTGTCCCTCTCCGAACAATCACAGCCCCCGTGGTGGGCCGTGCATTGATGGGGATCTTTTCCCGTGTGGGGTTCCCCAGAGAGGTGGTCTCTGACCGCGAAACAAACTTCATTTCGAAGTACATGACATCTTTGTGGGAGGAATGTGGTGTGACATACAAGTTCAACACTCCTTACCATCCTCAAGGGAATGGTTGGTTGAGAGGTTCAACCAAACCCTGAAAGGCATGATCAAGGGTCTTGCGGAACCCATGAGATGGAAGTGGGAAGTCTTTTTGCCATGCCTGTTATTTGCGTACAGGGCGGTACCGCAGAAGTCCTTAGGGTTCAGTCCCTTTGAACTGCTGTACGGGCGCCCTGTGAGAGGACCTCTGAGTCTGGTAAAGGAGAGTTGGGAGAGAACTCCTAGTAAGACCCCCCAGGACGTGTTCAGCTATGTGCTGGCTTTTAGAAACCAGACTCACCGCTTCAGGAAACTCGCTCAGGCTAACCTGGAAGCTAGCCAGGAAGAAATGAAAAGATGATACGACCAGAATGCCACTCTGGTCAAATTTCAGCCTGGCCAGAAAGTGTGGGTGATGGCACCAGTGGAGCCTTGTGCGCTCCAAGACAAGTGGACTGGCCCATATGAGGTGGTGGAGCGCAAGAGTGAGGTGACCTATCTGGTTGACTTGCAGACTCCTAGGAACCCTTTAAGGGTCCTACACATGAACCGCCTCAAGCCACACTTTGAGAGGTCTGAAATAACTATGCTCCTTGCAACTGATGATGGAATGGAGGAGGAGAGTGAGCCTCTTCCTGACCTCCTGTCAGCGACGGAACATGATGGGTCAGTGGATGGGGTGAACCTCTCTTCTACCCTGACCCCAGAGCAGCAGAGGGACTGTCACCAGGTGCTGGGACAGTTCGCCTCCCTGTTCTCCCTGACAACAAGAGTCACCAATTGGTGCGTCCATGATGTGGTCACTGGGGACAGTCTACCTGTGAAGCAGACATTTTACAGGGTAGCTGACAAAGTCAGGGCCAGCATCAAGGAAGAAGTTTCCAAGATGTTGGCGTTAGGGGTGATAGAGCCCTCAAGCAGCCCCTGGGCTAGACCAGTGGTCTTAGTGCCAAAAGCTGCTGTACCCGGTGCCACTCAAGAACTTCGGTTTTGTGTGGACTACCGTGTGCTCAATGCGGTCACCAAGACTGACGCGCACCCCATCCCCAGGGCTGATGAGCTCGTGGCTCGGTTAGGAGCTGCCTGGTACCTCAGTACATTTGATTTAACATCTGGGTACTGGCAGATTGCCTTAACCGATGGGGCCAAAGAGAGGTCGGCGTTTTTAACACCAGAGGGGCACTACCAGTTCCGGGTTATGCCCTTTGGGTTGAAGAATGCCCCTGCCACCTTCCAGAGACTGGTCAACCAGGTACTGTCCGGGCTGGAGGAATTCAGCGCCGCCTACCTGGATGACATTGCTGTGTTCAGCTCCAGTTGGGAGGAACATTTGCAGCACCTCTGCGAAGTGTTGAAGGCTCTGCAAAGGGCAGGCCTCACTATCAAGGCGAGTAAGTGCCAGATAGGGCAGGGATCTGTGGTGTACTTGGGACACCAGGTAGGGAGCGGCCAGGTGGCGCCCCTACAAGCAAAGATTGACACCATTCTGACTTGGGAGCCCCCCAAAGCCCTGACAGAGGTGAGAGCCTTTTTAGGTCTCACCGGGTACTACAGACGGTTTGTCAAGGGGTATGGCACCATTGTTGCCCCCTTGACAGAGCTGACTTCAAGGAAGCAGCCCAGGAAGGTGATCTAGACTGATGCCTGCAGACTGCTTTTGATGCCCTGAACTCTGCCATGTGCACGGCGCCCGTGCTTAAGGCACCTGGCTTCTCCAAAGAATTTGTTGTGCAGACAGATGCTTCAGAGCATGGTGTGGGAGCAGTACTCTCACAATTAAACAACGAGGGCTTGAACCAACCTGTAGCTTTCATAAGTAGGAGGCTACTTCCCAGGGAACAGAGGTGGAGTGCAATTGAAAGGGAAGCTTTTACCTTGGTCTGGGCACTGAAGAAGCTAAGGCCCTACTTGTTTGGGACTCACTTCCGGGTTCAGACAGACCACAGGCCCCTCAGATGGTTGATGCAGATGAGGGGTGAGAATTCAAAACTATTGAGGTGGTCCATCTCCCTACAGGGAATGGACTTTACGGTGGAACACCTGGTACAGAACACGCCAACGCTGATGGTCTGTCCAGATTCTTCCGCCTTAGTGATGAGAACTCTCAAGAGGGTGGGTAGTTCTCCCCACTTTTCAGCTGGAGGGGACACATGTTAGACCTGGCATCCTTGGCTTGGTTTTCCCTGACTTTTTGCCTCTACCTCCTGTGTTTTTGATGCTGTGCTGGATTTCGTTTATGCTGGCTTAGATGCTTTGGGCACTTTGCCACTGCTGATCAGTGTCAAAGTGCAAGTGCCCCCTGTGTAAATTGATATTGTGATTGGTTCTCCCTGATTGGCATATTTGTTTAACCAGTAGGTCCCTAGTAAAGTGCACTAAGTGTGCCAGGGCGGGTAAATCAAATGCTACTAGTGGGCTTGCAGCACTGATTGTGCCACCCACATGAGTAGCCCTGAAAAGATGTCTCAGGCCTGCCACCGCAGTGCCTGCACACAGTTTGTTAACTGCCATGTTAACCTGGCCAGTGCACCCACTTGCCAGGCCTTACCCTTCCCTTTTCTTACACATAGGACACCCCTATGGTAGGCCCAAGGTACCCCCCTGGGCAGGGTGCAGTGTATGTGAAAGGTAGGACATGTACTGGTGTTTGTAACATGTCCTGATAGTGAAATGCTGCCAATTTCATTTTTCACTATTGAAAGGCTAACTTGCCCATAGGACGGAATGGGGAATGCTTTGTAACATTTTACAAGCATATCTTCCCATAGGGATAAGATAGAAAAATGGAGTTTGGAACCCCTAAACTCAGAATTAAATAACACATTTTTTAGTAAAGATGGTTTTTAAATTGTGTGTTTGAAAATACCACTTTTAGAAAGTGGCTATTTTGTTGTTCAACCTTCCTGTGTGCCTCTGCCTGTTTGTGGATTGACAGGGGCTGGGGAGTTGCAGTGGCTCCAGGAGTCTGGATGAGTCAGCACTAGGCTGAATAGGCCTGATCTGCGTTTGGAGTGGTGGGAGGAGTAGCACCTGTACCTAAATAGGGCTGTGCCGGCCTTCCACAATGCTGGCTCCACCCCCCTGTGGTGTGTCTGGGACCAAGGCCCACACTAACAAAGGAAGTTGTAGTGCACTGGCCCCCAGAATTGGTTTGAACTGGGCTCAGATCCCCTTGCACAAAGAGAACAAAGACATTTTGGGGTATAAGTATCAGACCCCAAACCCCAGACTTTAGCTCATTCCTGGAATTCAAGAGGAACCTTTGCCAAGGAGAAGAGCTGGAGAGACTGAGGAGAAATGCTGCCCTTGTTGTGTGTCTGGGGTTGGCCTGCAGTTGCTGTTTCTGCCAAGGAAAGGAGAAGGACTTTGGTGTGTGCTGTGTCCCCTGCTTGAAGGAGATCTCCAAGGGCCTGAAGTGAGCTGGCCTCCTGTTCAGAAGTCTCAGGGACACAAAGACTTCACCCCAGCTCCCCTGAACTCTGCTGCTGTGAGTTCTGACCTGCCTTGAGGTGCCTGTGCCAGTTTGGGGGCCTCTGGAGGTTGTTGCTGCTGTTTGGGAGCTGGAAGAGAGAAGAAACTCGAAGAACTACAGAAATGGACGCATCGCTCTTCTTGTGGCTGTTTTTCCGACGCATCTTCATGGCGCGAGAAGAATTTCCACGCATCGCTGTGCCGCTGGGAAAACCGTTGCAGCGCCTGTCGTCGCGGCAAGGATCGATACATCAAGGGATCGCGGCTGAAGAGGACCGACGCAGCGCCGCGCAACGCCACTGCATCGATCTCCGACGCATCCCGAAGATCCACGCATCGTACCTGTGTGGCACGCTTCCCCGACACATCACCTGCGGACCGGAACCGGCACGAAGAATCGACGCATCACTCCCCATACAGACCGGAATTGACGCAACCCTTCCTCTGCGTGCAGCGGGACTGTCGCATCGCCTCCTCAGGGTCTCAGTAGTGTTGCATCTCTTTGTTTTCCGACGCTGCGGCTGTTTGGCTTGGTGAACTTTGACGCAACTACAGGTACTTTGGTGAAAAGTCATGCATCCATAGTTTTCTATGGTACAAGTTCTTGAAACTTTTTGAAAGTCATATTTTTAACTGTGTATGTTGGATTTTTGTCGTTTTGGTCTAGATTAGTTTAGATAAAGATATTTTATTTTCTAAACTGGTGTGGTGTCCTTTTGTGGTGTTTTCACTGTGTTACTGTGAGTGTTGGTACAAATACTTTACACATTGCCTTTGGGATAAGCCTGTCTGCTTGTGCCAAGCTACCAAGGGGGTGAGCAGGGGTTATCTAAAGTGTGTATCCCCCTTACCCTTACTAGAAACAAGGGTCCCTATTTGGACAAAAGTACCTACCTCTGCCAACTAGAGACCCCCATTTCTAACAACTGAGTTGCTCATCGTTGGGCGATTTGACTCTAAAGTGGAATTCAAAGCAGAAACATTGAGTTTTGACTAGCTTCTACCAAAGGAGACTGGCTGGTCCTCTGGTATACGGGGCGCCAAAGAGATTTAAAGGGAAAAAGGTACGGTGAAGTGATCAGACCAAGATAAAGGAATTAGTTGGTCTGCCTGCAGGCTCTTCAGGTAGGAGAATAGGGGGTCAAGCACATGTCCAGCCTCACGAGTGGGGGCATTATTAATTAGCTGGATATACAGGGCCATAAAGTCCTCTCTCAGAGTGGAGGCAGTTTTTCAGGATAGATCGTCAAAGTGAATGTTGAAATCACTAAGAATGGTTAAGTTAACATATTTTAAGATAAACAGGGAGAGAACATCTGAAATGCAGGTGCTCGAGGTATCCGTAGGTCCAGGAGGGTGATAGATCAGGGTGCCAAACGTGACAAAATTAGTAGTTAATGACTGGGAGAACAACAAGGCTTCACAATCAAGTATCATGAGTTTGTCCATTTTGCATACATATTGTGCTTTAAAAATAATTGCAATTCCTCCCCCTTTCCTGTCCTGTGGATCCACTCTAAGAATGAGATATTCAGAGGGCAGTGCAGCAATGATATCCGGCACTGAGGCCTCTTTAAGCCAGGTTTCTGCTAAGAAAACAGCATCTGGAACATGGTCAATTAAATTTTTTTAAATATCGGATTGATGTTTAACTAGTGAGCAACAGTTAATATTAAAAAAACGAAAGCAGTCAGAGTTCAGCTCCAGGATATCAATGCCTTTAGAGGGCAGGTGGTGGCAATTGGTCTGGGCTTTAGGCACTGGGTATGGATGAACAGCCATGAAATCGCAATGCTAGCACTTTCCCCTGACGGTGTCTGGATTCCATGAGGAGGGACAAGCTCCTGGTGTAGAGGGGCAGAGAGTGAATAGGTGGGAGGCAGATTAACTAACCTACGTGGAGTAGAAGGACCAGCACTTCTGGCCCCTGGTCCAGTTCAGGCACAGACAGGCGCAGACAGTCTTGCCTTTGAAGCGCCAGAGGTGCGACTTTGCCTCTGCCGCAATTAAATAGCCTGGCACGGAGCATGGACAAAGGGCTGGGAGACACTAGAGCGCTAACCGCTTTGTAAGATAGCCAGCGGGTGACTAGTTTCCCCCCAAAAACAAATTGTTCAGGTAGAAATAAGGTTTAGTGAGCTCCCACACCCCTAACAGATTAGAAAAACACAAAACAGACCCTCGGTCTAGGTCCACTCTCTCCCCGCAGCTCCGCTGTGCCGTCTCTTGCCTCCAGACCATGACCTCCTCCTTGGGAGGTTCAAGGCTGCTGCCCGCTCCTGCGCCTGTTGCCCACTCCAACTGGGACCGAACTGCCTGCAACAACCGTAACCTTTCTCAGCCGTTTTTTTCTCTTAATTTTTCCCTGTTGTGCCACTGTTATTGTGCCCATCTGTGTCTTGCTCTAATTCCACAACTGTTTTTATTCTCTCGTGCCTGCCTGTTCCTTTTGCCACTGCTGCCCCAGCGGACCCTCCCCCCCCGGAATTCCCCCCTGGAATTTCCCCCCGGAATTCCCCCCCGGAGTTTCCCCGCTCCTGCCTCCCAGCCTCTCCTCCCTCCCACCTCCCCTACTTAATGGCGGCCTCTGCGCGGTCGCGCTCAGCGGGCACGCCGCCGAAGCCCGTCTGCGCCAGTCCATGACCTGACTGCGGCCAGCGCCAGGAACCCTGGACCACCCACTACCCACCGCTACAACACCACCACCCTCCTCGCACTCAACCCTGGAAGACTTAGAGAATGCCAATAGGCCTCGCCGAACACAACCCACGGCCAGTTCTCCTGCCTCCACTACCGCCAGACCCTCACCACCACCCCGGCCTCCAACATCGCCGACGCCAGCACCGGTGACACCCTAAAATGCATCCTCCTCAACGTACGCTCCGTACACAAACACGCCCTGGAAATCTGGAACCTACTCGACTCTCTCTCGCCCGACATCGCCTTCTTCACAGAGACCTGGACCAACGCATCCTTCGCCCCCGACATCAGCATCGCCATCCCAGACGGATACAAGATCCAGAGGAAAGACCGCCCCAACCACCCAGGAGGGGGCCTCGCCATCACCCACAAGAGCACCCTCCGCCTCACCACCTCCAGCGAAACCTTCCCCTCCGCCAAACACCTGCACTTCCAGATCCAGACCACCCCCAAAGCCACACTCCGAGGAACCCTCATCTACAGACCCCCCGGTCCCCGAACACCCTTCGCCACCACCATCACCGACTTCATCGCACCCCACGCCATCGCCTCAACAAACTACATACTCATTGGAGACCTGAACTTCCACCTCTACAACCCCAGCGACCCCAACTCCACTGTCCTTCATGACAACCTCGCAAGCATCGGACTTAAACAACTCGTCAACAACCCGACCCACAGAGCAGGACACAGCCTCGACCCCATCCTCGCGGCAGGAAACAGCGTCCAATTCAGCCACACAACGCAGCCGCCATGGACCGACCACCACTGCGTACACTTCGCTATCAACAAACCCAAGGCACCCAAACCAGCCCCACGCCCATCTTGAAGGAACTGGAGCAAGGTTACCGACGAGCAACTTAACTCCACCCTCACCCGAGACAACCACACCTGGGCACCCGACGCAAACGACGCAGCCGGAGAACTCCACACCTGGATCTCCAACTGCACAGACGAGCTCGCCCCGCTACGCAACCCCGACAGACCACGCCCCAGGAAAGCCGCCTGGTTCACCACCCCTCTCCAAGAAGCCAGACGCACCTGCAGACGCCTGGAGAAGAACTGGAGAAACACCAAGACAACCGAAAACCACATCACCTACAAGGACGCCATGATGGACTACCACAACGAGATCAGAGCCACCAAGAGGAACTTCATCCACAACAAAATCCTGGCCAACTCCACCAACTCCAAGGAACTTTTCAGTGTCATTCAAGAATTCACCAACCCACGCAGCGAAGCCACAGACATCACTCCATCCCAAGACCTCTGCGACAAGCTTGGAACCTATTTCCACTTCAAGATCAAAAACCTCTACAACAACTTCATTGACCATCCACCAGGCATCACAGACGGCCCCCCGCTCCCCAGAAACACCAGCCAGCCCACCATCTCCAACTGGACACCGATCACGGCCAAAGACACCGCCTCGACCATGAAAAGCATCCACTCGGGGGCCCCCACCAACCCTTGTCCCCCTCACATCTACCACAGAGCTGCGGCCGCCATTGCACCCGAACTACAAAGCACCATCAATACCACCTTCAAAACAGGCACCTTCCCAGATGACTGGAAGCGCGCAGAAGTCAGACGCCTGCTCAAGAAGCCCACAGCTGACCCCACGGACCTCAAGAACTATCGGCCCATCTCGCTCCTCCCCTTTGCAGCCAAAGTTGCAGAGAAACCAGTCAACAGGAAACTGACACGATTCATTGAAGAGAACGCAGTCCTCGACCCGTCCCAATCCAGATTCCGTAGCAACCACAGCACAGAGATCGTCCTACTCACCGCCACAGATGACATCCGCACCCTCCTGGACCAAGGCCACTCTGCAGCCCTCATCCTACTCGACCTATCAGCGGCCTTCGACACCGTCTCCCACCGCACACTAGTCGCCAGACTACAAGACGCAGGCATACAAGGAACAGCCCTGGACTGGATCCGATCATTCCTCACTGGAAGAAGCCAAAGGATCAGACTCCCAACCTTCCTCTCCGACCCCATGAAAATCACCTGTGGAGTCCCACAGTGTTCATCACTGAGCCCCACCCTCTTCAACATCTACATGGCCCCCCTCGCAGCCATCGTCCGACAACACGGTCTCAACATCATATCCTACGCCGGCGACACCCAGCTCATCCTCTCCCTCACCAAAGACCCCACCACTGCCAAACTCAAATTCCAGAATGGAATGCAAGATGTCGCAGTCTGGATGACCAACAGCTGCCTGAAGCTCAACGCAGAGAAGACAGAAGTCCTCGTCCTCGGTACCACCGCTTCTGCATGGGACAGCACCTGGTGGCTGACCGCCCTCGGAAGCCCACCTACCCCCTCAGACCATGCCAAGAACCTCGGCATCGTACTCGATTCATCACTCACCATGAACCAACAGGTCAACGCCATCACCTCCAGTTGCTTCAACACCCTCCGCATCCTCCGCAAGACCTTCAAGTGGATCCCCCCTGAGTCAAGGAAGACAGTCACCCACGCACTCATCACCAGCAGACTGGACTATGGAAACACACACTACGCCGGCATCAACAAGTCCCTACTCCGCAAACTCCAGACAATACAGAACACCGCCGCCAGACTCGTCCTCGGCATCCCCCGACATGAACACATCAGCCAACACCTACAAAGTCTCCACTGGCTCCCCGTGGAGAAAAGAGTCCCTTTCAAAATCCTCACTCACGCCTACAAATGCCTACACAACAACGGACCCAAATACCTCAACGACAGAATCAACTTCCACGTACCCAAAAGAAACCTCCGATCTTTCAAACTCGCACTGGCCGAAACCCCGCGCATCCACAGAGCCAGAGCAGGCGGAAGATCCTTCTCTCACATTGCAGCCAAGACCTGGAACGAGTTACCGGCAGACATCAGACGCGCCCCATCCCAGAACACCTAAAGGAAGACCCTCAAGACCTGGCTCTTCGGCTAAACAGTTCTGTGGACCCCCCCACTCAGCGCCTTGAGACCCTCACGGGTGAGTAGCGCGCTTACAATTACCTGATTGATTGATTGATTGATTGAACTTTCAACTTTTCAGTTTGAATACTATCAGTTCTACATTTTCTGCAGTCATTCCACAATTTCAGCAGTAATTAATAACACAGTTTAAAAAAAAAAACAGCAGTTCTAAGAGATGATTGGAATAGCTAAAGAGAATGACACAGGTTCCGTCTTACTAGCAGCCCTGCCCAAGCCATGGCAACTATTAAATATACTGCCCGGGATCACAGAAAAAGGGCTGCAAGACATTCAAGCGCTAACTGCTCTGTAACATGGCCCAACAAGATGGCTGCATGCTGATCTGTTTTCCCCCAAAACAAGTTTTTCAGGTAGAAATAAGGATGAGCTAGCCCCAACGCTCCCAACAGATTAGTCAAACTCAAAACAGTTTTCAATTTTCAACATTTCAGTTTGAACACTATCCGTTCCACAATTTCAGCAGTACTTCCACAACTAAAACAGCAGTAATTAACACACTTTTTTTAAAGCAGCGTTTTAAAAAAGTGATCATGAATAGCTAAAAAGAATAACATAGGTACAGGTTACAACCAAGAAACTTAATGCTGTGATTGGGATGAAAGCCCATTTGGGGATCTTTCAAAATATCATTGGATTCAAGATATCAACATAGATGTTTTTCTATAGTTCATTCTAGCATTTTTGCTGAGATATGTACTCAGAGGGCAGTGTTGGATCAAGATCTATCTTTTTCGAAGAAGCCAATTGAAATTTGTTGGGTGCTGGGCATCTTTTTCAGGCAATCCACCACTTTGTGAAAGTACACAGATCCTTTCTCTAGTATGAGATACTACTAAGTTTTGTCTTGATACATACATAAATACTTACATACATGCATACATACACACATGCAGTGGGCATTCAAGAATTAGTTAGCATGATCCTGTTGATGTTAATAAAGATTTGATTTGAGTGGAGTGCCTTGAGGGACCCCATCAGTTGTTGTACTGTCAGAAACATTAGAAACTATCAGAATTCATTGGGATTGATTACGTAATAAAGATAAGATGAGAAAATGTCCTATGGCATAACAGAACAGGTGACAGCAGCACCTTGTGGTTGATGTGAAACTTGTTCTCATCCCTGCCAAGTACCAGGCATCAGGCATTAGGCTAATGCATTTCAGTGTGGTGGTCCACATCACTGCACTGAAATGCAAAGTCATTCATAATAGGCATAGCTCCTGCCTCGGCTGGCAATCTGTAGTGCTGCTAATTCCAATGGTGACTGAAACTTACAGATGGAGTGGCAGCGCGCCATGGTGTGTGCGCTGCTCGCTCCCGGCAGGCTTGGGGCTGACTGTCTGAGCCCTGCTAGTGCTACAATGTAACAATTCAGTGCAACATTAGTTGATTCTGCTAACGTCAGGAAAGTTGG
Source organism: Calotriton arnoldi (assembly GCA_963921515.1). Classification (NCBI taxonomy): domain Eukaryota; kingdom Metazoa; phylum Chordata; class Amphibia; order Caudata; family Salamandridae; genus Calotriton; species Calotriton arnoldi. The sequence goes on along the minus strand of CAWUFW010003703.1, from coordinate 957,419 downwards.
GAGATCACGGCGGTGCGGGCGGGGAGGGCTGCACATGCAGATCATGAGTGTAACTGCAGCAAATGGCAGTACTGCTCGCACCACCGCAGTCAAATTTTAAAATCAACATTGATCCGGCAGTGACCGGACCGAACCCACGGACCACGGTGGCCGCTGGAGCCCAGAGCAGCACAGCACTGACTGTGCGGCTGTCCGAGGCCCCCGCAGGGAGCCACTAAAGAGGGCAGCCCTCTAGTACCAGCTAGGCACCCCACACCCCCGTAGGGGCAGGGACTCAGGGAGGTGTCCCCCAAGCCTTGGTGCAGCGCGCTAGGCGAGCATCACTTCCGGGGCGCGAGGACAGGGGGAGGGGTATATACCACCATCTTGTCGTCCTCTTTCGCGCGCCCGGACACGCCATCTGGTCGTGCCGTCTGGTCGTGCTGCGGGGACACCAATCTGGATCCTAGGGTCGCGTTGTGTGAGGTGAGTGCAGGCAATGCCCCAGCCCCCCCACCTGGTCCCACAACTTGCCGCCCCCACGGCATCCACTGGTCCGACCCAGCAGTAGGCTGGGTGGTGTAAGAGCCGGGCCGGAGCAAGTGGGGCGGCGGGACGGGGGGCACGGTATAGGGGTTTTGGTCATCCCTTCCCCTCTTCACACGGGCGTCCCATCCGGTCCCAGCAGCCTGAGAACCAGTGAGATTCCACCATAGACCCCGAGGACGAGTGCCTGGCGGAATGCTAAGGCGGTGAGTCTTTGCCGCAGCGCCTCAGGTAGTCCCGCTTGCAGAGGCGGCGAGTCCTTGCAGGGGGCATTTGGTGGACGGCACGGGCGGGGGGGACGTAGCCACGGCCCCCAGTTATGGGCGCGAGTGGGCCGGCCGACAGAGTCCCAGGGCTCGTTGGCGGCTGAAGTTGGCTTGGAGGTCCAACAGTAATCGAGGCCCCCCCACCCTCCCGAGTGTGATACACAGAGTACCCCCTCCCCCTGTACATGAAGCAGTCGAAGGCGGGAGAGTGCGCCCCCGCGGCATCTGCTGGTCCGACCCCAGCAGTAGGCTGGGTGGTGTAAGAGCTGGGCCGGAGCAAGTGGGGCGGCGGGACGTGGGGCACGGTATAGGGGTTTTGGTCATCCCTGCCCCTCAGCGCACGGGCGTCCCAACCGGTCCCAGCAGCCTGAGAACCAGTGATATTCCACCATAGACCCCGAGGACGAGTGCCTGGCGGAAGGCTAAGGCGGCGAGTCTTTGCCGCAGCGCCTCGGGTAGTCCCGCATGCAGAGGCGGCGAGTCCTTGCAGGGGGCATTTGGTGGACAGCACGGGCGGGGGGACGTAGCCACAGCCCCTAGTTATGGGCGCGAGTGGGCCGGCCGACAGAGTCCCAGGGCTTGTTGGTGGCTGAAGTTGGCTCGGAGGTCCAACAGTGATCGAGGAAGTGTGATACACAGAGTACCCCCCCCTGTACAGTGAAGCAATCGAAGGCGGGAGAGTGCGCTGACGCCTTTAGGACAGCGCGGTCGGGCCTGGAGGGGTCTCACGGGAGGTGTAGCACACGGCTCCCCATGAGGTGCGCGAGCGGGCCAGCTGTGGGTAGCGCTGGCCCCCTGACTAACCGCAGACCGTGTTACAGTGCGGGTTCCCTCGGCGGTCACGGTGCTTGCCCTCTATCCGCAACCCCTTTCATCTACCTTGTGGGTATTCTGGGCCGCTCGCAGACCCGGCATTCTCTCGGGGGCCACGGGCGTGAGGCCGTGAAAGTGCGGGGGGGCTGCCGGTTCACACAGAGTTTGGCTGCGCCCGGGGCCATTAAAGTCCGCAGTGCCAGGGATGACCTGGGTTTGAGGCCTGCAATGACGCTGGACAGCCTGTGATTCTGGGCAAATCATTTAAATTTTGGGGGGGTGGTTCGTTGGTCTCCCGGCATTTCCTGGTAGGACCGGTTGCCCCTGTCTTACCTGGCGAGATTGGGCGTGCGAGCGAATTGAGCGGCACGTTTTCGCATAAGAATGACTGGGCTTGCGGAGTGCACGCTCAAGGGGTGGCAGACATGCTTAAGCAGCACCGGCAAGCTTTAAGGTGCTACAGGTTGGGGTAACACCTTCCCACAGTCTCGCACAGAGCGAGCCAGCCGATATCGTCTCCACTAATGTCACTACGAAGGGCCCCAGCTGGAGGTAAGCACACAACGTGCAGGTGGCAAGGGCTATAATTTATGCCTCTCTTGCTACGCATTTGGCCAGAACCGGTAAGCTCAACAGGCACTGCGATAGGGGTACTCCTGTAGTGCTTTGGGGGTAACTATCGGGAGAAGAGGGGATGTGACGTAAAGGTCGGATGTGCCATCTGTGGAGCGTGATATCCCGCTTCAGGCCTTGCCCGTGGGCTCTACATCCTGTGAGGGTGGCCTCTAGTTTGGCCTCCGGGCGCCCGCTCACCCCACCCCTCATTTCGGGGACTGCCGACCATGTCTCCAGGCCCCTTGGTGCCCGGCACCATCGGAGTAACGATCTGGGGGCCTTTGTCGAGGGTGCCCGCAGTCGGCGGGTGGCCTGTAACAATTAGAGCCATGCAGGTGGACTTGCTCCTAGGTTCAACTGTACAGCGCTGAAAGGCGGGTTTCTTTCTGGTTGCATCGGAGGTAGTGATGGAGGCAGAGTTGGGTTTCCTACCTTTGATTCGCAGGGGAAACCCGAGAGAGAAGAGTCCATCTGTGGTCATTGCTAGGTGCATGTCCTTTTGTAATTGTAACGTTGAAATGTTATTTTGCGGGGCCTGGGGTTTGGGCGTACCCGGTGCTCTGTCAGTAGTGCCTGCATTACGGTAGTGCTCTTCCACATTGGTGTTGGGACTAACACCGGTTTCTCTGCTGGAAGGGCAGCGAGTGCCATGTGGCTCCCCCGTCAGGGTTGGCGTTCCTATAGTCCAGATGTTAAGTAGCGCTAGCGGTGTAAGAATTCGGCCGCAGGAACCAACCAACCAACAGGAACCAATACTTCTTCCTGTGTCTCGCAGAGTAGTGCGTTTCGTGCTCGAGAAGAGCAGTGGCGCTGGGGGCCAGGGTCAGGGCTCTAGCAGAAGTGTCTAGCTTTGCAGTAATATGCTTGAAGTGCGATGCAAAGAAACTGCAGGAGGTAAGGTAGCAGTGTATGGCAGTGGTTGTGCATTGGGCAGGAAAAGCACCTCCGGGGAAGACCTGGCTGTGCGGGAGTTGAGAAGCAAACCTTATCCCCGTGTGATTCCTTCAGCCCGTTTTGCCATTTGTCTAAGAGATGACAAGAGTCTAAGACATTTATGCAGTACAGCTCGATTTCGATGATTCTCTATTGTTTGTTGCTGATCGATGTTGGGGGGCATATGCTTTTCTCTAGCTCTTCTCCAGTGCTGCGTTTTAGCAGTGCCTGCTTATACTTTGTGATTCTGGCCAGGCCTAGGGGACGTTCGCGAGGTGCCTTCCTTCTCTATCGTTTTGGCGTGTGGTGGGTGTGTTCCTTTGGGCCCGGTGAGAGTCCCTTCTCGCCTAGTGGGCTGGCTCTTTGATCCTCGCTCTAATGGGAGGGGGATGGAGGGATCAGTCTCGCTCCCCCCGGACACAGATTTAATCCTGGGGGATACACTCAGCCTTTCTTCCATCTGAGGTCAGCAATAAGAGTCCCTTTGAGTTTGGGTACAAGAACCACTGGTCAGGTTGGGCCAAGTCACCAACGGGCACGTGCGCTCCTCATGTCGCGCCACTGTCTGGAGTTAAAGAGATAGGGAGACCCGGCACGTAGCACCGAGACAGAGTGCAGAGCTGCTTCGAAGGGGGAAGCCTCTCTGTGTCGGTTGCGGATTTAGAGGAGGGTGCGTGGCACATCGTGCGGTCATACAGCACATAAATTAAGTCTCATAAGGTCATCAATAGTAAACAAGAGTTGACGACCAAGGTAAGATGCTGAACTTTAAGGCGGAAGCAGGGTCCTGGGCAGGGGCCCGGAGGATCTGTGCCTGCTGCCATAAAACAGCCCTGGCCAGCGTGCTGCTTGCGGGTGCCTGGCTCGAACTGGTTCCGAGCATCATTTTGCTTTTGCTTTTCCCAACAGCCTGTTCGCGTTATGCTCTGGTGGCTGAACTGCGATTCACGTGTCAATTGTATGTTTTCCCTCATACGGATGGAATTTAACTGGGGCACTTGCGTTTCTCAGGTACGGAATAGCGCAGAACATGCAGCGTCACAGGATATGTTCGGTGGTTCACGGGCACGCCTTGGCTGCCGGATTATAGGGGCGCAGAGTCCTTGCCAGGTGGAACAGCCCTAGCTCCTGCATAAGGGCGATAAAGTGTTCTGTTTATAGTCATTTGTTGTCACAGGATTATACCACTGTTTGTGCAAAAGATTTAATTTTAATAGCACACAGGTGAGGTGTTTGAGGTCACCGCGGACTGGCAGCTGTAAACTTCGGGGTATCGCTCCAGGCCTACCAGTGTTCGTTCTTTATGTAATAACAGTGTATGGGCGACGGGCAGTCTTTTCAGCCTACATCATTCACAGGGTGCACTCCAGGTTCATGTAGGGGCCGTTAAGGTGGGGTCCTTACAGTGGTGCCTTGGTGAGTGACCTGCGCAGCGTGTTGGTTGTGGTGCCTTTCCTTGGAGTGGGGATGCTCGGTACAAACTTTGGCTTGTCTCGTTGGCGCCTGGGGGCGCTGTGGGGGCCGTGCGCTGGTGCAATTGGTTTCATTTTATTGCATTGAGTGAAGACTTCGCTGCGTGGCCGACAAGGTCCTTGTGCCACTAGGGTTTATGTAACATGTGTACATCGCTCAAGGCGCCTCTAAGCCCGGTAATGCGCACAAATGCAGCCTTAAACCTTGGTGGTCTTAGAGTTTCTCGTTGGTCTAATGGGGGTTATTACTGATACCGATATGTCTCCCTCATCTTCAGTGTTTGATTTTGCTCGCAAGAAAGTGCCAGTGGCACGCTGGGATACCTTAGCAAAGTCGGTATGGGATACATATGCTGGGTGAGGGCAGCCTGCATGGCGGCACAGCACCTGTCAGTGCAGATGACGGATGGGTCGGCAGGCTATCACCCAATTGGTGTCGCGGGTGACCACACAGTTGGTCATCATTTCTCTGCCCCCATCTTTTCATAGGGAAGAGATATGTGGGGTACCTAATTGCTCACAGCCTGGCACAGTAAGGTGGGCGCAAAGCGGGTTGTTACCCATTAAATGTTTTAAAACAAATGCTTTGGGGCACTTGCAGCAGTGAGGGAGCTTCCTGAGGACTTGAAGGTTAGTAGCACTCCCCTCCCCCAGTCAGCAGAATGGCCGCAGGCTCGGGCAGGTCAGAGGGGGATTTCTGGGCGGTGCTTGTAGAAGGTCATGTACCATTAAAGGCATGTTCCACAAAAGGGCAGGTTACTGCGAAGGTTGTTCCAAAGTTTTGAGGTCAAACTGGGTTGGAGCAGTAAAGTCAAAGTCAAAGCACAAACAGGCTACAATGTATTAAGGAACATTTGGCATTCCCAGTATTCAATAAAAGGGCAGGGATTGATACATATTGTCCCCTCCTGTTCCCACGGTCTTGTCTGCTCCATGGCATACTAGCAGAAGTTCAGGAGGGCTAGACTTCACCTAGGGTGGTGACTGGCTTAATCAAGTGGCAAATCCAAAGGTTTCACATTTACTAACGTGTGAAATTTTCAGCTGCCAGTGCATAGTTTTATTCATATGCACAGTATTATTAAGTCAAATAATAGATGTATTGACTAGTACGACCAGTGGACGGTCTCACACCAAGGCATTTGGCAGCGGTGAGGGTTGCTAGGCTGTAAGGATATCAAGGTTGAATATGACTGCCAGGCATCAGTAGCACTGAGCGGCTTGCAGCCAGAGGCGGTATCCGATGCAAGGGCAGCTGTTAGATTAGAGCCCTACTCAGAGGGACCGCCTTAAGTGCTTGGAGGTCTGTTGGCACCGCCTTTCAAGGGAAGCCATTGTCAAGCGGGCTGCTCTGAGCAGGGCATTTGCAGGCGTAAGTAACAGTATCAGCTGCCAGTTCAAACGTGCATCTTTCACCAATTTACTCAGACAACTGGGACTGGAAGTAAGGCGGGCTGGATAACTCCTGCTTCTACCTGCATTGGCACATCTTGTCAGGAGTGACTGTCAAAGGGATGGCACGTAAGCCAGGTAATGTTAGCACCCATCCACACCAAGCCGATTGGTTAAGGTATCAGGCCCTTGGGGGCCAGTGCCATGAATTACTAAAGTGAACTGAACAGTAGGCGTGACCGTGGGTTACGCTAGCAGAAGTTTGGGGAAGAGCTAAACTCCACCCTTGGTCATGGTGTAGTCTTAAGTAAGTTGGAGTTGTCACTCTTTGACCAGGGGTTCGATGCTACATGAGGGCATCGCTGCGCTGCAGCCAGAGCACTGTCTTTGTGTTTCCCAGGGGGGCAGCTAGTGAAGGCAAGGCTCTTCCCAAACCTGGCACCAGAACACAAGGTAGTCAGGGCCAACTTGTCTGTTGGGTGACTTGGGTAGGCACCTGTGTAGTTGTCACTCCACGAAGGGGTGATTTGTCTCCAATAGTGGGCACAATACATATAGGTGTGTCTGTTTGTGGTATCTCCTAGCGGACCCACTGAAGGTGTTCTGCAGCTAAACAGGGAACTGGGAAGCTTGGTTTCCGTCACTGTGGCAGGTTTAAAGCATCCAGGGTCGGAGATGCGCAGTAGGTACTGTGCATCTGTGATCCGACGGCAGTTGGGCAAGCGGGGTGCGCTGCGTAAGTTGTAATTGCACGAAAGGGTGAGGTGTCTCCAGTAGTGGGCGCAAGACATACATTGTTTCAAACCAGCTTTGATACCATTAAGGTGTTCACCAGGGTAGCAAGCAAAGGGGTTTGTGCATACGTCTGGGCAACGGGGCGAAATAAGTGCACCCCAGAACCAAGGGCAGTTGACTATGATCCTGCAGTTAGGCGCAAACGCCCGCCCGGTCAGTAATAGATGCCACACGGGGTGGTGACGCTGTCAGCCAACAGTGGGCTGCCGTCCCAAGTAATGGGGACACAAGGTGTCAAGCACAAAAGGCTACTATGTAAAAGAACATTTGGCATGTCCAGTGATCAACAAAAAGTAAAATTTAACTGAGCAGGTAATTTTCCACTGCTGGGGTTGCCCTGGGGTGGGCAGTGTGAACGCCCCTGCCCCCCTATTCGGGGGCTCTCGCAGGGAGGGTTCTAGCCTGGCGACTTTTCCTGCAGTTAAGGTCAAATGCCCTGCCCGGTTAGCTATATTAGCCTCACTGGGCGGGGGTGCTGTCAGCTAACACATTGTGCTGCGTCCCCAAGAAAGGGGGGAACAAGGTGCCAAGCACAAAAGGCAAGGCGAGCAGTTGGAACCCCCCCCCATTCGGGAATATTCTGGGATGAAGGGCAAAGTAGGACTTAGTCAATCCTAATGTTAGGCACCATAGGGCAGCCATTGCGCACTGCATTAATCAGACGGATTCTCTAGCTGGTATCCCTAGGGGGGTTCACCACGAAGGGAGCTGAGCTGGCGAAATTTCCATAAGAAATAAGGGATGCACGGCAAGGGCAGGAGGGCACCCTGGCTCATTGTGTCACACGTCTAGTTATGGACATTCCTGTGTGTCATGAGTTAGAAAGCAAATGGACGGTGCAAAGGTTAAAGTATAATCCTTCTCGCCCGAATAGCCAAAAGTAGGCAGGTGGGTGTGGGAGCGGTCTCCCAACAAGCGGGCAGCTGTCCCTTAAGTGGGACACAGGTGTGCTAGACACACCGTCCTAGTAGGACGGCAGCTAGGTGAGCTCAGCAAATTCATGGGGCAATGTGAGCCAGGGAATCTGATCTGCCCCGCCCAGAGTTGGCATGGGGCTGAGTTATGTGAAGTAGTGGAACTTTCCCACAGGAGGGAGGATAGTTCTTGGCACAAATTCACTGGGCAGAAGGACCTTTGTGTTGCATTAGACACTAGCTGATCCAGGCTATCGGCAAGGGCTATTGTGATATAGATGGGGCTCATCTATCACCAGTGGGAGGGATCTCTTCCCTAGCGTTGCAGGAGGCCTGGAAATGAGAGGTTGCAGGTGAGAAAGGAGCTGTTTTGGTGGGGGGGCTCTGGCGGCGACGGTGGCCACCTCCAGAGCTGTGGCGGAGTTACAGGGCGATCTGGAAGCAGAGGAGTACAGAAGGGTACCTCTGCACGGCACCATGGTGGGTGCCAGAGCCAAATCCTAGGAGCCTCATGGGAGGTTCCTGGAAAACCGTGTCGGCGCCCCGTTAGTCCTTCGGGCGGTTGTGGGCCTGAACAACCGGGGGTTTGCTATGCTACGCTCCGCCCTGAAAGGGGCGTGAGTAATAAGGGACCATGTGTCACGTGATCCGGGAAGAGGATCACCAGAAGTGGCAGCACAGATGGGGGTCGCCCCAGTGCTGCTTGGCTCATCAGGCGGGCAGGCGGCCCAGACGGTTGCCTGCCCTTGGATCGCCCGTAAGATAACCCACCATATTACATAACGGTGTATGTAATAAACCTGCAGCAATTTTACCCAAACAAGAAATGTGTTGTGTGTTTATTTATGAGCATGCATGTTACGTTCAAGGGGTGGGGTAGGTTGCCAATGCTGGTACTATGCAGCTGCTGCTGTGTTGAGCCTGACTCTGAAGAATTCTGACTGGGTGGCTTATTGGCCGCGAGATGAGTTGTTGTGGCCAGGAGGCTGCCCTAAAACCAAAATATTGGGCCGGCTCGCCTCGCAAATTAGTAAGTGACTGTGTCAGACAGACCAGCCTGATCATCTCACTGACTGATAATAAAAAATGCACTTTATACATTTTGGGGCAGATTTACAAGCTCCTTGCGCCACTTTTGCGTCACTTTTCCCATGTTAAAAATGACGCAAAAGTGGCGCAAGGGCCTTGTAAATAAGCCCCTTTGTGCGCAGTCATCGGCTGCTTGCCCTGCTGCGTTACAGCTGGAGTTCTGTAGTCAGACACAGTGAGTGTCTCATTCTGTCTGGACTCACGTCACACTGTGCAGCTCAATGACGAGCTGCACGACAACATACTTTTTGAAATAATACAGCACTTGCTGCTGGCTGTAGTGCCTCAGCCTCTGAGAATTCCTGTTTCACAGTTTCTAGTGAAATCTTTCTATGAGAAAAGGCAATTTGGATTTACTTAATTCATACAAGCGTAAGAGTTCCATTATGAAAAACAAGAGCTGTTTTAATGGTTATATGACACAACAGCCAATAATTCTTCAAAAGCTGCTTTTCTTATTGAAGTCAGTTTTATTATGTTACAAGGATAACATTCGATGTACAATTAAATTGCTATTCAAAATGGCCATCTTCCTTTTATATATGTAGACACAATCCATGCTCGAGTCCGTCTTCCATGTTCATGAGTAGCAAGACCTGTCAGATCCCCGCTGCTTTTCAAGAGGTCTCTTTGTGCAGGTCGGGGCTGGGAGTCTGACGTCAAAGCCAAGAAGCCAGCGCCCATTGACACACTGTCTGTATTAGTCCAGGATATTGTGATTTCACAGACTGCCACAAGAGGTAGCAGGCATTTTTCCCAGCACTGACAGTAATTCTTAGTCAAAGACCTGCTGGAGAGAGATCAGAGTTTTTTCTAGTAGCAGTTTTGAGTTGTTACAGACTCACCATACACTAGTGCAGAGGGTTGACATTCCTGCAGCAAAGAATGTTTACCTTGATATCACCAAAATGTATTTTAGGTAGATAGCTCAGTGAGCTATTGCTTTTGTCACAAAAACCTGTTTTGTTTCTTGTGGTTCAGCCGCACTTGCGGCTGAACTGGGGGAGGGGGTCTTGTGCTTAGACATAACTTGTGGGTTTAAAGCTTGTGCTGGAAAGTTAGTTGTGGGTCTAGCAGCTTTCAGGGAACAATAAAAACATCAAAATTAACTGATGATTAATGTTACTGCTGGAGAGAGATCAGAGCTTTGTCTAGTAGTAGTTTTGACTCACCATAAAGTAGCGCAGAGGGTTAAAAGGCATGCTGCAAATATCAGGTGCTTTGCACCAGTATCAAGATCTAGAGTTTCTCGTTGCTCTAACGGGTGTAATTTCTGACATGATTCAATTTCCATCTACTGCTGCTTGATTTTGCTAAGGAGAGCGCAGGAGAAGCGGTAGGAGGAAGTCAGTCCATTAGTGCAGTCTATCTCTGGTTAGTGTCCTTCCATTTCTGCTGCTTTGCAGCAGTTGTAAGATCTTCTTAGAGTTTTTCATTGCTCAAATGGGTGTAATTTCTGATATTTATATGTTCCCTTCTTCTTCATTGCTTGATTTTGCCTACAAGGAAAGTGTCACTCATAGACGTTGAAATGTCACTCAAAATTACACAGAAATTATGAAAATGTCACACATAGCAATCTGAAACCTTGGCATCTATGTGTTCTTTCATGCTCAGTTGGTACCTCAGATAGACCAACCCAATAAAATCCAAAGCCTGACCCTAAGTTGACTACTAGCGGTAAACCACATTCAGAAGATGCCGAAGGTAGAGATACTACCATAGTTCAAATCAAATATGCTGTAATTGGGGACACCATCAGTTTCGCATAGAACATCACTACCAATATTGCTGATAGGATTGCCAGTAATTGCTTGTTTGGAAATAGTGAGCCAGAGAGTGACATTCTTCATGGCAGATGCTGCTTATAGTGGAGTTTCATCTGACTACATAGATGACTTCTGGATCCAGTGTGTCGCTTAAAATCAAGAGTAAGAGTTTAGTGTGCATCTCCATGTTTGAATGGTACAAGTGAGTGCATTATAACATGTATTTCAATGTAATGGCTAATTTGACGTACATAGCCCCTGCTTCCATATGCAAACAGTGTTTACATATACGTTTTTGGCGTCATATCTTCATGTTGATGCTTCACCTGGCATTCTTCTGGCTTGTTCTTCAATGCCATCAGTAGAATTTGCTGTGGGCTGATCCTTTGCATTCTGCTAGGCATAAAAGTCATTCAACCTATGTCCAAAACATATGTACCCTGCTCACAAATGCCACAGTTGATCCCAGGGATTTATATTTTTCACTCAATGTCCACACAGCATTCTTGTCTTGACTATTATATTTGTAAGTGGAGGCTAATGGAAATTCTGGAATACTCAGTAAAATAGCTGGTGGAAACGCTCCTATAGAGAATTCATTGCAGTGCCCATTTATGTGAGTTTGAAAAACAATTAATAAACAAGCATTGTCAAAACCAAAAGGTCTATCATCGGCTGCCAGCCTTTTGGCAATTCCTGTTTTGATATGGTTTTTCCAAAACTATATTGTTTTGGAAGCTACCAGGCCCTCATCCATTTAAAGAAAAACATTGGCTAAAGTCATAAATGTTGTGTTGGTCTCAAAAAAGTACTAATTTCTCAAGTACTCCCTGGCATGGAAGGGAACCACTTTGTGTGTTGATGTGCTCTTTGTGAAAGGGCAGTAAACCATAACTCATAGAAATGTGTTTCAATGGCTGAAGTGGGCTGACACATTGCCTCTTGATGCATGCTGGAGTGGGTAGAAGAGAAAAGTAAATGACAGAACCACAGACCAATGGACGAAGTCTGGCTGAAAACCCCTATAGTTAGTATGTTATGTTATAAGACGCATAAATGCCCAGAAAAACTAAACAGGTTCTCTTGCCTAAAATGGTATTTGGTCAAAATATCGAGTTGTAAATAACAGGATACAGAAATATCAGAAAAAAAATATAGTGATGCAAAATGTCATAATGCAGAAATATCGTTGTCAAGAATATCGATATTTTAAGGTAAGCAAATTTGTTGTTAAGAATATCATTGTTATTATTATTGTTTTCAATTATATAGTTATTAAAAATATTGTTTTTTTTATTATCTTAATGTGTTATAGTTCAGATAATATTACATTTATGTTATTACTGTTTGTACACTTGTTAATAATATTTTTAAATATAGTTTGCAATTCTAAGTGATTTGTAATTAATAATTTCTTATAGTAATTTATTGTGTCGCAACGGGTTGCTAGGTTTGTAGATTGTAGTTATGTAAATTGTGTGATAACTTTATATATTAGTTATATTTTACATGTGGGCTGTTGGGTTTGTGGGGATATACAGTGTAAATTCATTAAGTCATAGTTAACTAATCATTATTAATTTATTATTAGTTATGTAGATGATAAAAAGTGTAAACATTATGTAATAATGATTTATTTTAGTTATATTTTAGTTGCTAGGTTTGTAGAGAATTGGGTGGGAAGGTGAATAAGTAATAATTAATGAACAAATCATTATTAATTGTTAATAAATTAGTTCATTGATTATCAATTATGTAGACTGTGTTATACTTATTTATTTTAGTTATTTTTGAAGTGTGGGCTGCTAGGTTTGTGGTGGTATAGTGTGGGAAGTTAATTAAGAAGTAAATAAATACCAGTTTTTTAAAATTGATAATTGCTTATTAAATTGTTTAATAATCATGTTAATTGTTTACTTATTTTTATATATACAAAAAGCGGCACCTCGCGGATCCAGGAGGCACAAAACGGTTGCACTCAGCGTACTACTTTCGCAAAGATTTATTTGGCCTGAAATAAATCTTTGCGGAAGTAGTATGCTGAGTGCAACCCTTTTGTGCCTCCTGGATCCGCAAGGCGCTGGTTTTTGTATTCTCCACGGGACCGCTCAACTGTGTGGCATTACAAAGGGAGAAGCACCCGTTTTACCGAACAGGACTACGGAGGAATTTAAGGAGATCGTAAATATTAATGACAGACAGCGCCATACAAGTGAGGTGAGAGCGCGAGTCTATGATATTATTTCCTGATTAGAGTAACGGGGTTGCAGCGAGTGAATTAATTACCAAGCAAAATATACAGCATTTTTTGCAGGATTGAAATAAAGTGTCACTATCCGGGGTGAAACGGAATAGAAGTGAAATAAATTGCCATGTGGTAAATCTTGCTCCTTCGCCTGCCAGTGTGATTTTAAGTGAACAGTGCACAGAGCTAAAAATAGCTGTCAGTAAACGGATCTGTACATTTGCATTATGGAAGAAAGAGCAATGAAACGCTCGCAACGAGCTGAAAATATGTTTCAAAAAAGTAACCAATCGCTGAGTGGCAAAAAGGATAGAGAAGCACTCGCTAATAAAGGAGAAATGAATTTAAAACAACTGTTTATCCAACTGGAAAGAAGAATGAAAAAAGAAATCACCAAGAGCTGGGAGATACTCACTCTAGAAAAGTACATTGAATGTGAAAGGGTGCCTGGGGGCTTGAGAATTTTCACCCTCCCCAACCATCCTGACACCCCTCCGGAAATGTTGGCAGAGTGGGGTAAAAACAATATGCAGTGCTCACACAATATGATGCTCATAATTGTCAAGTATGCGAAAATGGATGTTGAACGGCTACATAAGGAGATAGCTGAATTAGAAGCCAGTATTCTTGCAATAAATCAAGAGGATGAGGCAAAGAAATTGAGGAAGGAAATGGAACGAAGCCTTGACAAACATGAAAATCAAGTAGAAGAGCGGAAGGAAAGAAAGTTCCGCAGAGATGAGCATGATTACCAAACAGGCACAATTTTAACTTTCGCCAAACGATTTGAGTCTATAAGAATACAAATGGGCACTAATAGAGTACAATTGCAAGGATCCCCCAATACGACACAAAGTGAGTCTGACACTGACTTCAGTGAGAGTGAGGGACAACCCATTCCCGGGCAACCAACTTCTTTTTTAGACGAGATGAAAATGGTATACCTGGACCAACAAATTCCAAAGGGAAGAGGAAGAGGGAGAGGATGGAATGCAGGACGAGGAAGAGGAAGGGGGAATGTATCCACAAGAGGAAGAAACGAAAAACCAGAAGAAGCTGTCGCAAAACCAAGAAGTTATCACCTGCGCAATCGGACAACCAAGACATAGATAAGTCAGAACTACGGGATCCTTATTTAATCATCAATCTTTCTAAACATGTTTTAACCAGAGCGGAGGAAAGCCTCCTAAACAAAGGACTTACATTTTGTCCAGAAAGACATTTTGATCCAGTGGAGACTAAAATAGATCTATATAAGTATGTCCGGAAACTCAAATTAGCTAAATATTTCAGCAAACAGAATGGACAGAGTAGCCAAAATTCTGAAGAAGGGAATAATACTGTAGAGGATGAAACATCACAGGCATTTACCATAGCGGAAATTCAGCACTTGAGAACAGCGCATGGTTTGGCACATGATATGGACAATGAGAGCCTCTCTGATTTACAAATACTAAGAGAAATGGGTATGAGAACAGATGCGCATGTAAAAACAATGTTTAAGGACAAATCCAAGTTTTGCCCCGTTCTATACCCAGGAAATAGATTGGATACCTTCTATGACCTGGTGTCAGCAGATATTGAAAAAATGAGTAACATCAAACAAATCGACAAAAAGGAAAATCTAAGTCAACTGGAACGGATGGCTATGGACTCCCTGAGAAAAAATCCGTCAATAGAGATTAAACCCGCTGACAAGGGGGCAACATTGTTGTCTTGGATAAAGAAGATTATGTTGCAGAAGCCATGCGGCAATTGAGTGAGAGTGACAAGTATGAGAAACTCAATAAAAACCCAATCAATGACTTAGTTAATGATTTGAATGGTAGATTAAAACAATGGCAAGAAAGAGGTCTCATCTCCGAACAAGAGGTACAATACCTAAGAAATGATTCACCAACTATACCTACCATATACTTTCTCCCGAAAGTTCACAAAACTTTGAATAAGCCACCGGGGAGACCCATCATCTCCAGCTGTGACTCCCTATACCAGAATGTTTCAATCTATGTGGATTCTTTTCTGGCTCCGATAGTACCAACACTTACGTCATACATAAAAGACACTGGAGATTTTTTAAGAACTTTGATGAATATACAGTGGCAGAAAGATTATCTGCTAGTAACCATCGACGTTGTGTCACTTTATACTTCAATTAACCATGATATAGGTTTACAAGCAGTGACATATTTCTTGAAACAAAAACCAGTTGAACAATTAGAGCATTGCATGATGGTACTGGATATGATAGAATTATGCCTACGGAACAATGTATTTCTATTTAATAAAGAAATGTATTCTCAAAAGTGCGGAACTGCGATGGGAGTTTCCTTCTCTCCAAGTTACGCCAACCTCTTCATGGGGTGGTGGGAAAAGACCATAGCTTGGAGAGAGGAAAATGACCCATACGTGGTCAAGGTGGTCCTTTGGCTGCGCTTTATAGACGATCTTTTTCTCCTTTGGAATGGAACAGAATTGGAATGCCGGAAATTCATGGATATACTGAATGAGAATAATATTGGCTTGAAATTCACATTTAACATCAGCAAAAAAGAGATAGTATTTCTTGACACCAAGGTATATGTAAAATCAGAAAAGATTGAGACTACAGTACACAGGAAACGCACAGCAACCAACAGTGTGCTGCATGGGCTAAGTTTCCATCCAGAAAGTCTTAAGAAAAGTATACCGTATGGTGAATTTATCAGAATGAAGAGGAACTGTTCAAACACTAAAGAAATTAATCTCAAATTCAAGGAAACAAAGAACCGGTTTCTACAAAGAGGATACCGTTATAATGACATCAAACGTGGAGAAATGAAAGCAAGAGCTATCAACAGATCTGAGATGTTGATTAATAAATGTAAAGAAAAAAGTGGCATGTCAGAGGAACCAATCAGAATGATAATGACGTATAGCAAAGAAAGCTTTAAAGTAAGAAAAGTAATAAATAAATATTGGAACATCTTATTGAAAGACCCAGATATTGGTAAGAAAGTTGGAAACTACCCTCAGATATCATACAGAAAAGCCCCGTCATTGTCAGATAGACTGGTCAAAAGTCACTTTGAAATCAAACAACCCAATAGTGGCTACAGGAACTTAAGAAAGGATTCAGCAAATGTAGTCATTGCAAGGCCTGCAAGATTGGAAGGACAATGAAAGCAATCGTTGATCCACAAGGCAAGATCTTCAAAATAAATGATCTGATAACATGCAACACAACGTATGTAGTATATCTTCTGGAATGTTACTGTGGGAAACGCTATATTGGAAGTACCATCTGTCCCTTGAAAAAAGAATTCTAGAGCATACAAGGGCGATCCAGAATAAAGATACGACGTATGCTATATCTAAACATATGCTCACCCACAAAGGAAAATCGTGGAAAGATATAACTTACTCAGGCCTTGCCACCATACCGGTACATGAAAGAGGAGGGAATAGAACCCTAAAGCTGAGACGACTAGAGTCACGACTGATCATAAGATTCAAGACAAAACATCCAACGGGTCTGAATGGGGATGAGGAGATGTATATACATTTGTAAAAGAATTTGACATGAAAGTAAATGAATATAACAGCGAAATTAAAAAGAAAAAAGAAAAAAGAAAACATATAAAATGTAACAAAGTAATGACAAGCAAGTACAGTGTCCAATTGGGGAGGAGATGAAAATGGAGTGACCAAGATTTAGACAACTAAGCGGCATAAAGTAATCAATTGGGCACTGAGACCCATACTTATAAAGAAATGCTGGAGGAATTGAGTTAATGGCACTTAGCCGAATGGAATATGAGACATATGTTCAGATACTCATATACATAGATCGGACTTAATTCCCCAACTCACTTGGAATGTGAGATGTAATATGTCACTGAGACTGTGATTGTGTGAGTTACAAATTTGAAATGCCAATTGATACAATATCAACTGTGTCTCACTCCAAATGATTAATACCCCCTACAATGACAAAATGGTGTTAATAATAGTTTTATTTTAGTTGCACTTTAATAGATTTTGCTTTCACATGATTTTGGGTGTTTTTTGTAAAAAAACTACCTGACCCAGAATGCACCTAATATGCTAGCTGGGCAAGAGGTATAAATATTAGAAATGGTAGAGGGACCAATTGTTGCACCGTGATCAAGACCTGCTGGTCGAAACGCGTTGGTGAGGGAAGGAGAAGTTCCATGGCACAATAAACCGTTAAAACAATCCCCTGGAAGAGTGCAGCGTCTTTTTGTTGGTGGAAAAAAAAAAAAAAAAAATATATATATATATATATATATATATATATATATACCACAAAAACGCATCCGCGCGCTCTCAGGGATGAATATACTACAGTGGACATATATATTTTTGGGTGGAATTCTTTGCATCCCTGAGAGCGCGCGGATGCGTTTTTGTGGTGTATTGGATTGCCGGTGAGCTCCGCCGGCGTGCGCGCCACTCTCCACGGGTCCCAGACAGTTCGGAAGGGGCTTTTTGGATGTGTGATATATATATATATATATATATATATATATATATATATATATATATATATATACCAACAGAAAAGCTCCTTCCGGACTGTCGGGGACCCAAGGAGAGTGGCGCACACGTCGGCGGAGCACACCGGCAATTCAATCACTAATAAGCCGCAACAGGTTCGCGCGCTCTCAGGAATGAAAACTCCGCACCAATATAGTTATGAAATTAAACACTGCAGTGTGAGCAGTTTTTTAGTGGATTTATAGTGGCCCGCTCCGGTCACGAAGCTGCCCTACTGCAGACAGCGCAGGCCGGGTGCTTTCAATGTACAGCACCGTGAGGACGACTTAAACCAATTCGGTGAGGCACAAGCAAAAGCAGCAGAACGGCGTTGTTTTGAATTAGCAACCTGATGGGATTTTATTTGGGGAAGATTTAAGATTGCTGCAACCACTATGGATTTCAATTTTGCCTGATACTACAACAACCAAGATGCAATGTTTGCACACGCCCCCTAGGGCGGGACTATGAATCTAAATATGAGCCAAAATGCAACGCAGCTGTTATGTCTCCCGTGGCCTGCCAGTGAACAAGGGAAAAGGTTTCCAGAAACGCGTCTGGCATGAGGCATGAAACTTTGCTGAGACAAGCACGCTTTGTTCTGCTGCTGCCTACTGAATAAAGAAGGTGAATCAAGTACGTCGTGTGTGGCACTTCTCTGTGTGAGCAGTTTTTCAGTGGATTTATAGTGGCCCACTCCGGTCACGAAGCTGCCCTACTGCAGACAGCGCAGGCCGGGTGCTTTCAATGTACAGCACCGTGAGGACGACGTAAACCAATTCGGTGAGGCACAAGCAAAAGCAGCAGAACGGCGTTGTTTTGAATTAGCAACCTGATGGGATTTTATTTGGGGAAGATTTAAGATTGCTGCAACCACTATGGATTTCAATTTTGCCTGATACTACAACAACCAAGATGCAATGTTTGCACACGCCCCTAGGGCGGGACTATGAATCTAAATATGAGCCAAAATGCAACGCAGCTGTTCTGTCTCCCGTGGCCTGCCAGTGAACAAGGGAAAAGGTTTCCAGAAACGCGTATGGCATGAGGCATGAAACTTTGCTGAGACAAGCACGCTTTGTTCTGCTGCTGCCTACTGAATAAAGAAGGTGAATCAAGTACGTCGTGTGTGGCACTTCTCTGTGTGAGCAGTTTTTCAGTGGATTTATAGTGGCCCGCTCCGGTCACGAAGCTGCCCTACTGCAGACAGCGCAGGCCGGGTGCTTTCAATGTACAGCACCGTGAGGACGACGTAAACCAATTCGGTGAGGCACAAGCAAAAGCAGCAGAAAGGCGTTGTTTTGAATTAGCAACCTGATGGGATTTTATTTGGGGAAGATTTAAGATTGCTGCAACCACTATGGATTTCAATTTTGCCTGATACTACAACAACCAAGATGCAATGTTTGCACACGCCCCCTAGGGCGGGACTATGAATCTAAATATGAGCCAAAATGCAACGCAGCTGTTCTGTCTCCCGTGGCCTGCCAGTGAACAAGGGAAAAGGTTTCCAGAAACGCGTATGGCATGAGGCATGAAACTTTGCTGAGACAAGCACGCTTTGTTCTGCTGCTGCCTACTGAATAAAGAAGGTGAATCAAGTACGTCGTGTGTGGCACTTCTCTGTGTGAGCAGTTTTTCAGTGGATCTATATATATATACCAACAGAAAAGCTCCTTCCGGACTGTCGGGGACCCAAGGAGAGTGGCGCACACGCCGGCGGAGCACACCGGCAATTCAATCACTAATAAGCCGCAACAGGTTCGCGCGCTCTCAGGAATGAAAACTCCGCACCAATATAGTTATGAAATTAAACACTGCAGTGGATATAGTGCAACTATATTGGTGCAGAGTTTTTATTCCTGAGAGCGCGCGAACCTGTTGCGGCTTGTTAGTGATATATATATATATGTTAGAACTGGGGGTCTCTAGTTGGCTGAGGTAGGTACCTTAGTCCAAATAGGGACCCTTGCTTCTAAGTCAGGGAAAGGAGGGACACCCTCGTTGATAACCCCTGCTCAACCCCTGGTAGCTTGGCACGAGCAGCCAGGCTTATCTTCAAGGCAAATGTGTAAAGTATTTGCAACCACGCTGTCAGTGACACAGTGATAACACCACAAATGGACTCCACACGAGTTTCATAAAAAACAATTATATGTTTATAAAAAAAAGATATACGATGAGACCACACGATAAAAATCCAACATATGCGTATTTGTAATATTTCACCTTGCCGGTTATTAGGCCAGCACGCACTGGTAGGTTCTTGCAGTATTAATGAGCAATTCTCGATGATCCAATGCAGTCCTAATACAATGCTATGCAGTTCGTAATGCAAGAATCAGGCACTTCGTCATATAAAAATAATGCACTTCGTAATGCAACAATCAGGCAGTTCGTAATGCAAAAATAATGCAATTCGTAATGCAACAATCAGGCAGTTCGTAATGCAAAAATAATGCTATTCGTAATGCAACAATCAGGCAGTTCGTAATGCCAAAATAATGCAATTCATAATGCAACAATCAGGCAGTTCGTAATGCAAAAATAATGCAATTCGTAATGCAACAATCAGGCAGTTCAGTAATGCAAAAATAATGCAATTCGTAATGCAACAATCAGGCAGTTCATAATGCAAAAATATTGCAATACGTCGTGCAACAATCAGGCAGTTCGTAATGCAAAAATAATGCAATTCGTAATGCATCAATCAGGCAGTTCGTAATGCCAAAAATAATGTACTTCGGCACCGATCGCGGTGCTCTGGACGGTCTCTATGCCACTCTTACTGACTCGCGGTCAGCTACTGCCAAAATATGCCCCCAACACTGTTATGATGGAAAACAAAGTGCAGCTCCACACTCCGGCCCCTGTACTGCCACTCCTCGGCAAGTACGGGCCACGATACGGACTTGAGCGGGGGCTCGCGCTGCAAAGATGGGAAAGGCCGAGAGTGTTTCTCTCGTAGCCTGCACCCCGCCCCAGGAGGCGACACACGCATGCTTGCTGAGCGTTACCTGGGGGGTGCGATCTCACTCTCCTCTCCTCGCGGCTTGGGCCTCCGGTGCGACTTCGTTGATCTTGGGCAGTGGAACTCGGACCCCCGACGATGATGGTTCGAGGTCTCTCCTTGGCAAAGGCAGGCTCGGGCCAGTGGCGGTGAATTCTCACAGCTCCTCTGGGGATGCTGGTCCGGGCCGATGGCAATGACGATTGCAGCAGTTCTGGCCACGCTGTCGATCGAAGCAGAGAACAAGACTGCTCCGGGACACACAGTCACGGGGCACTTTCTCACGAAGGTCTCAGGCTGCAACAGGGCACACTCACACAGCGTCACTGAGACTCACTTGAGCTCCGGGTGCACACGATCACGGGGCAATCCTCCCGAAGGTCTCAGGCTGCACGAAGCACACGCACACAGCATCGCTGAGACTCACTTGGACTCCGGGTGCACACGATCACGGGCCAGTTCTTACGAAGGTCTCAGGCTGCAAAAAGCACACGCACACAGCGTCGCTGAGACACACTTGGAAACTTTTATGTTCCTGAGTTTCCACAACAGGGAGCCAGCTCTCCTCGAGCCCTTGGAGACACGCTACTTCAGGACACAGCACACAGCAAAGTCCTCACAAGCAGGGGGACACAGCACACAGCAAAGTCCCGTGTCCTCTCCTTAATCAAACCAGCAAACTACAAGCCAGCCCCAGAACACACAGCAAGGGCAGTCCTCCTCCTCAGTCTCTTCAGCTGTTCTTCTTTGGCAGAGGTTCCTCTTGATCACCAAGTAGGTTCAATCCTTTTTCAGTAGGGATTTCAGTCTAAAGTCCAGGGGTTTGAGCTCTCATAGTTATACCACTAAATGTCTTTGAAGGCTTTGTGTTCAGGGGGCACTGACCCCTGTCCATACCAGTTCTGGGTGTCTCCCTGCCAGTGACACCTTCTTCCTTTGATAGTGGGGGTCTGGATCTTCAATCACTCAGCAGGAGATGGAGCCTTTGTTTTACGGCAGCAGCCCAGGCCTCTTCACCTCCAGGGGCTACGCCTCCCCCCTACACTCCAGATGCAGGTCAACCGTGGCTGTCTCACCCACTCCTCCCCTGGGTCAAGACATTTCCCAGATCCTATCACATTGAAATCCAGACAGTCAATCCACAACCAGGCAGAGACACACAGAATTGTTAGAACAAAAAACCTAGCCACTTCTAAAAGCGTGGTTTCTAAACACACAATTCAAAAACCACCTTCACAAAAAGATGTGTTATTAAATTGTGAGCTCAGGCACACTAAACTTCACCTCTCCATCTTAAACCTATGGGAAGATTGGCTGGAAACATATTACACAGCCTCCCCCATTCTGTCCTATGGGCAAGATGGCCTTGCAACAGTGAAAAATGAATTTGGTAGTTTTTCACTGTCAGGACATGGTACACACCTTAGTACATGTCCTACCTTTCACATACACTGCACCCTGCCTAGGGGGCACATTGGGCATACCATAGGGGTGTCTGATGTGCATAAAAAGGGAAGGGTACGGCCTGGCAAGTGGGTGCACTTGTCAGGACAACATGGCAGTTTAGCAAACTGCGCGCAGGCACTGCAGTGGCAGGCCTGAGTTCTCTCTTTGGGGGCTACTTATGTGGGTGGCACAATTAGTGCTGCAGGCCCATGAGTAGCATTTGTATTACTAGCCCTGGCACACATAGTGCACTTTACTAGGGACTTTACTAGTAAGACAAACATGGCAATTATGGACAACCAATTACCATAACAATTTACACAGAGAGCATATGCACTGTAGCACTGATCAGCAGTAGTAAAGTGCCTAGAGTCCTAAAACCAACAGAAACAGGTCAGAAACAATACAGGAGGTAGGCAAAAAAGTTCAGGGATGACCCTGCAAAAAGGGCCAAGTCCAACACAACTCCCTTCCAGCCAAAACACAGGGTAGACCAATCACTACCTTGATGGGCTTCCCTGCTTTGGGCGATAGAACACGGACCCTGGCCCGCAACTGCAGAGGCATATTCCAGTTCTATGCCAATCTGAACCCAGTGGGATCCCTCTGTCCATACTCTCAGGGCCCCCTAAGCTAATCCAGGGGGGACCCATCTCCTCACCTGCGGACCCCATCTGTGCAGCGCCTAAACTTACTTTGCTCACAGATGTGTCCACACTGGTAGACAGTACCCACATGACCAACACAGTGGTGTGGCCCAGTCCATCCTCGAGGTGTGACTCCAGCCCCCCTCCCAGGGGCAACTCTGTCCACCAGGACAACCAGCCACAGTGGCCACTGACAGCTGTCAGTGATGAGAGCCAGGCCTCATGCCTTTCAGGCCTCTCTAACCTCTGTGGTGTCAGAAAGCGGGGGACAGTAGCCCTAGGTGCCTGGCACCTTTTCTCCACTCTCCCTTCTGCCAAGTCAGGTATGGCATCCTGACACTGGCCCGCCAGCCCAGGGTCTGTACCCTCCGGCTGGACAAAAGACTGGGGTGGGCTCTCCCACACCCTGCCTTTCTCTCTGGACCCATGCACCCTCCCCACTGGAGTGGTGCTACCAAACACCAGAACTGGTGGGATGCTGGTTACAGCAGTCCCCCTCAGTTCACCTGACACTTTGGGATCCCCCTCAGGAAGTGGCCTCCCGTTACAGACTAGGCTCCCCTCCTGGGGTTCTCTTATGGAACCAACCAGGTCCTGGGACTGGGTATCGGGCACCTTGGGACACAGCCCCCTCCCACTCCTTCTCCTCTGAGACAGGACGTGGGACCCTACACCCCTCCCACTACATTGGGACCTATCTGGGCTACCACAAACCTCCCCTACCTCACTTGGTTGGGGAAAACCTGAACCACCCCCTTCTGGGTCACTCCCAAAAGCTTCCTCAGACCCTCGGGAATCCACCCAAAGGTCTGCCTCCTGCGCAAGCTCCCTGGAATCAGAGAACTCACATCCCACCGGGTGTTGGCATAGCTCTGGAAAACAGGGATTTAAAATATGCTCTCCAACAAATGAATCACACAGCCCCCCCAGTTGTTAACCAAGCTATCCTTTGCATCACCCTCCAGTGCCTCTCAAAAGTACCCCACACCACTTTCCTGGGATTGGCAAGACAGTGTCTGACTGTCTCCGTCACTCAACCTACACTCTTCTGGGCGGTCTCCACCCTCACACACCAAGGTTTCTACCATGGGGGAACCCCTCTCCCTGCACCTCTCATCTAGGGTCAGTAGAGTGTCCCTCCCACCACTAGGAATATGGTCCCCTGTGTCAGTTCCCCAATCGACTTCAGGGACACTGTACACCACTGGAGCTACCTCATAAACCTGAACCCCCTGGTGTATGTTAACCTCCTCCCTCAAGTCAGGCGCCACATCTCTGGGTGTATGTACTTTTCTCTCAGCACTAGACACTACATTTTTGCTGCCACCATCTGAGCTGGACTCCACCTCCAACCCAGCAGAGCTCACTTCCTGAGCTACACACATCTCTTTTGGCTTGGCTGAGACACTCATGGCCTCGAGCCTTTCGAGCTCCAAATCAAGCTCCCTCATTCTTAACTTATGTGCCAAAAGCAATCTCTTTTCCTCCAAAGCGAGAGCGTTCTTGCTCTCCTCTGCCCACCTTTTGCTCTCAATGAGCAACTTCTTTTCATCCGCCTGAACCTTTAGTTTCAAAACCTCCAACTCACGCTCTCTGACCCTTTGGTTTTCCTCCAACTCCTCTGGGGAAAAACTCCGCCCTGAATGGTTACTACCAGCCCCTGAGGCTGGTTCTTCCACCGGCAAATCCTGTGGACCAAATCCATTCCCTGGGTCATCCTCATCCACCTCAGCATCACCTGTCTCCTGAGCCTCTTTGGCTTCCCACCAGGACCTCAAGGCCATTTGCAGCTCCTCCTTCTTGGCGCTACTTTTCATGGGACATCCCAAAGCTCTGCAGAATTGCCTCAATTGATCAACTTTGTAGGTAAGCAATGCCTCAATGTCAAATTCTTATTCTGCAGCCTCACTGGCTTCTTGACTCCTTTGAGACATGTTGTGTGGCTTAAAGGTCGCTCAAAAATAGAACCAAAAATCCATACACAATATGTGGTTGCGTCGTGGTCTGCGCTAAACTAGTGATGTACACCAATCACTGTGAGTGAATTTGCAAATACACGTTCAAATCCCACCGCTGCCACCAATGTTAGAACTGGGGGTCTCTAGTTGGCTGAGGTAGGTACCTTAGTCCAAATAGGGACCCTTGCTTCTAAGTCAGGGAAAGGAGGGACATCCTCGTTGATAACCCCTGCTCACCCCCTGGTAGCTTGGCACGAGCAGCCAGGCTTATCTTCAAGGCAAATGTGTAAAGTATTTGCAACCACGCTCTCAGTGACACAGTGATAACACCACAAATGGACTCCACACGAGTTTCATAAAAAACAATTATATGTTTATAAAAAAAGATATACGATGAGACCACACGATAAAAATCCAACATATGCGTATTTGTAATATTTCACCTCGCCAGTTATTAGGCCAGCACGCACTGGTAGGTTCTTGCAGTATTAATGAGCAATTCTCGATGATCTAATGCAGTCCTAATATAATGCAAGAATCAGGCACTTCGTAATGTAAAAATAATGCACTTCGTAATGCAACAATCAGGCAGTTCGTAATGCAAAAATAATGCAATTCGTAATGCAACAATCAGGCAGTTCGTAATGCAAAAATAATGCAATTCGTAATGCAACAATCAGGCAGTTCGTAATGCCAAAATAATGCAATTCATAATGCAACAATCAGGCAGTTCGTAATGCAAAAATAATGCAAAAATAATGCAACAATCAGGCAGTTCGTAATGCAAAAATAATGCAATTCGTCGTGCAACAATCAGGCAGTTCGTAATGCAAAAATAATGCAATTCGTAATGCAACAATCAGGCAGTTCGTAATGCCAAAAATAATGTACTTCGGCACCGATCGCGGTGCTCTGGACGATCTCTATGCCACTCTTACTGACTCGCGGTCAGCTACTGCCAAAATATGCCCCCAACACTGTTATGATGGAAAACAAAGTGCAGCTCCACACTCCGGCCCCGGTACTGCCACTCGTCGGCAAGTACGGGCCGCGATACAGACTTGAGCGGGGGCTCGCGCTGCAAAGATGGGAAAGGCCGAGAGCGTTTCTCTCTTAGCCCGCACCCCGCCCTAGGCGGCGACTCACGCACGGTCGCTGAGCGTTACCTGCGGGGTGCGATCTCACTCTCCTCGCGGCTTGGGCCTCCGGTGCGACTTCATTGATCTTGGGCAGTGGAACTCGGACCCCCGACGATGATGGTTCGAGGTCTCTCCTTGGCAAAGGCAGGCTCGGGCCGGCGGTGGTGAATTCTCACAGCTCCTCTGGGGATGCCGGTCCGGGCCGATGGCAATGACGATCTCAGCAGTTCTGGCCAAGCTGTCGATTGAAGCAGAGAACAAGACTGCTCCGGGACACACAGTCACGGGGCAATTTCTCACGAAGGTCTCAGGCTGCAACAGGGCACACTCACACAGCGTCGCTGAGACTCACTTGAGCTCCGGGTGCACACGATCACAGGGCAATACTCCCGAAGGTCTCAGGCTGCACGAAGCACACGCACACAGCGTCGCTGAGACTCACTTGGACTCCGGGTGCACAGGATCACAGGGCAATCCTCACGAAGGTCTCAGGCTGCACGAAGCACATGCACACAGCGTCGCTGAGACTCACTTGGACTCCGGGTGCACACGATCACGGGGCAGTTCTTACGAAGGTCTCAGGCTGCAAAAAGCACATGCACACAGCGTCGCTGAGACACACTTGGAAACGTTTATGTTCCTGAGTTTCCACAACAGGGAGCCAGCTCTCCTCGGGCCTTTGGAGACATGCTACTTCAGGACACAGCACACAGCAAAGTCCTCACAAGCAGGGGGACACAGCACACAGCAAAGTCCCTTGTCCTCTCCTTAGTCAAACCAGCAAACTGCAGGCCAGCCCCAGAACACAGAGCAAGGGCAGTCCTCCTCTTCAGTCTCTTCAGCTGTTCTTCTTTGCCAGAGGTTCCTCTTGATCACCAAGTAGGTTCAATCCTTTTTCAGTAGGGATTTCAGTCTAAAGTCCAGGGGTTTGAGCTCTCATAGTTATACCCCTAAATGTCTTTGAAGTCTTTGTGTTCAGGGGCACTGACCCCTGTCCAAACCAGTTCTGGGTGTCTCCCTGCCAGTGACACCTTCTTCCTTTGATAGTGGGGGTCTGAATCTTCAACCAGTCAGCAGGAGATGGAGCCTTTGTTTTATGGCAGCAGCCCAGGCCTCTTCACCTTCAGGGGCTACTCCTTCCCCCTACACTCCAGATGCAGGTCAACCGTGGCTGTCTCACCTACTCCTCCCCTGGGTCAAGACATTTCCCAGATACTATCACATTGAAATCCAGACAGTCAATCCACAACCAGGCAGAGACACACAGAATTGTTAGAACAAAAAACCCAGCCACTTCTAAAAGCGTGGTTTCTAAACACACAATTCAAAAACCACCTTCACAAAAAGATGTGTTAATAAATTGTGAGCTCAGGCACACTAAACTTCACCTCTCCATCTTAAACCTATGGGAAGATAGGCTGGAAACATATTACACAGCCTCCCCCATTCTGTCCTATGGGCAAGATGGCCTTGCAACAGTGAAAAACGAATTTGGTAGTTTTTCACTGTCAGGACATGGTACACACCTTAGTACATGTCCTACCTTTCACATACACTGCACCCTGCCCAGGGGGCACCTTGGGCATACCATAGGGGTGTCTGATGTGCCTAAAAGGGAAGGATACAACCTGGCAAGTGGGTGCACTTGTCAGGACAACATGGCAGTTTAGCAAACTGCGCGCAGGCACTGCAGTGGCAGGCCTGAGTTCTCTCTTTGGGGGCTACTTATGTGGGTGGCACAATTAGTGCTGCAGGCCCACGAGTAGCATTTGTATTACTAGCCCTGGCACACATAGTGCACTTTACTAGGGACTTTACTAGTAAGACAAACATGCCAATTATGGACAACCAATTACCATAACAATTTACACAGAGAGCATATGCACTTTTGCACTGATCAGCAGTAGTAAAGTGCCCAGAGTCCTAAAACCAACAAAAACAGGTCAGAAACAAGACAGGAGGAAGGCAAAAAAGTTCAGGGAAGACCCTGCAAAAAGGGCCAAGTCCAACAACAATATATATATATCGCACTGCAAACTAAAATAGACGAGCTCAATGAGGAAATAATCAAAATGGGGGCCTCTGAACAAGAGAAAAAATACTGCGAGGATATGCTTGCACGTCTATTAAAAGAGGAAGATATAATTAAAAAGCGCAAGGCTTATAAATTTCAAAGAGACAAATTAGATTACCATAATGGTCAAATATTCACATTTGCCAAGAAATTTGACTCTTTTAAAAAATCAAGCAAACCTATACAATCACTGCCAGCGTCAGCAGACATAAGGGATACTGCCCAATCATCAACATCCATGTCTGATTTAAGTTCGGTACTGGGCAGTGAATCGGAAAATGAACAAGCCTCTACCAGCTCGAGATTGGGGTTTATGAAACTTTCACTGGCGCAGGAAGTCGACTGCCTGCGCCAGGACAGAAGACAAACTTTAAGTCCCCGCCTGCAAAATC
This sequence comes from Calotriton arnoldi, assembly GCA_963921515.1. Taxonomy (NCBI): domain Eukaryota; kingdom Metazoa; phylum Chordata; class Amphibia; order Caudata; family Salamandridae; genus Calotriton; species Calotriton arnoldi. The sequence goes on along the minus strand of CAWUFW010003703.1, from coordinate 929,386 downwards.
AAAAAGGAATGAAAGGATCAACATCAAGCGGCGTGAACGAAGGCAATGCCGCAAAATCAAACAGCGAAGGCAAATCTCAACACAAAAAGCCACAGCGGAAATGGAACCGCAAATGAACTGCTGCGTAAATGACCCCCTATCCATTATCAATCTCACTGACATGAAATTGACCAATAATGAAGAAAATATCTTAGCTCTTGGTCTATCATACTGCCCTGTGAATGATTTTAACTATGCGCAAGTACGTATTGATTTATATAAGTACACACGTAAGCTCAAACTACGTAAGTTTCACAAACTAAACAAAACTGATCAGAGTGTCTCACAAAGTGTGGCATCTACGGAAATCTCTAGTCCTCCTATCTTAACTGTCGGTGATTTCAACTTGATGTGCAATCTGTATGAACTATGTGAGGAAAGCATGGGGGGTGGAGTTGCTAGGATTGATCCCTTTCCCAAAGTTGACGCTCGTGGTCTAACATAATTTAAACCCAAGTCTACCTTTAATCCGATTATGGTACACGATAACATCGATATTTACAATGAACTAGTGACCAATCAACTAAAAAAACTACACAGGTCGACAACACACACACGGCGGAGATATGACCAACAAAATAACAGTTATGGGCAACTCATAAAAAAACTACAAGATAATGACAATGTGATCTTCCGCCAATCAGATAAGGCTGGGAATGTAGTCCTTTGGCCTCGCAAGATGTACTTGGAGGAAGCATTATCACATGTAAATGATCGTCAGTGTTACAGGCGCAGTGACTGGAAAACTGTCAAAGCAGCATGGAGTGATTTTTATACAAAATTGTTATCATGGAAAAGTGCTGGACTACTAAGCAATGATGAATTCAAATTTCTCAAGGTGAATCATCCAGTAATCCCAGTTATTTATCTAATCCCCAAGATACATAAAGACTCAAAAAAGCCCCCAGGGAGGCCAATAATATCAGCGAGGAACAGCATTATGGAGAACACCTCGCGGTATATTGACTATTTTTTACAGGAACACGTCAAGCGCTTGCCCTCTTATTTGCAGGATACGGGAGCCTTCCTGAGAAAGATAGACAATATAATATGGCAGGATGATTATTTGTTGATTACCCTAGATGTCACTGCCGTATACACAAGCATACACCACTTGGATGGCATCAAGGCAGTAGAGCACTTTTTAAGAACTAAACCATTGTGCATGATGAACCACAGTAAAATGATTTTGGAAATGATTTCAACTTGTCTAAACAATAATTACTTTCTGTTTCAGAGCCAAATATTTCAACAAGTGAGAGGTGTAGCAATGGGGGCTTGCTTCTCCCCCAGTTATGCTTGTTTGCATATGGGTATGTGGGAGGAGCAAGTCCTCAGCACCAAACACAAGCAAGTCGTCACTGACAACATAGTAGTTTGGTATCGTTACATTGACGATCTGTTCCTCATTTGGAAGGGGTCTGAGACAGAGGCTTCTGTGTTTATCGAAGAAATCAATGTTAACAACCTCAACTTGCGGTTCACAGCACAAATTAGCCAGACAGCTGTAAACTTTCTGGATGTGGAAGTATATGTCCAGAACAGTAGGCTTGAGACCAAATTACACCGCAAAGCTACTGCGGGTAACACGGTGCTCCATGCCACCAGTCATCATCCGAGCCATCTGGTGCGCAGCATACCCTATGGTGAGATGCTGCGCATTAGACGCATCTGTAGTGTGGATGAGGATTGCTTTTTGGCCCAAAGTGATAGCAAGAAAAGGTTTCTAGCTAGGGGTTATTCTGCAGAAGTGATCGATAAGGCTATCAAGAAAACTATGTCTATTTCCAGGTCTATAGCCTTATCTCCGAGAGCTTGTACCAAGGTAATGGCCACTGTACCTGCAGCTGTTGCTGAGCCTCCAAGACTTATAATAACATACAGTCGCCAGCATTGCGCTTTGCCCAAAATCTTTAACAAGAATTGGTCGGTTATTCGCAATGACCCTGTGATTGATGAATCCTTAACAGAGGTTCCCAAAGTCACCTTCCGGAAAGCACGCTCCATGAGTGATATGCTTGTAAAAAGCAGTCCGGAGGACTAAGAATACTTGGTTACAGACAACTAAAGGGTTTATCAAATGCGCTATTTGCAAGGCTTGTAAACTAGGAAAAAGCACAACATCATACAGAACTCCCTTTTATGATGCACCCCGAATTATATCCAAAAAACTAACTTGTAAGACTGAGTTTGCAGTCTATGTGCTGGAGTGTACGTGTGGCCTGTGATATGGTGGCAGTACCAGGTTGCAGGTCCACAAACGTATACTCCAGCACATGAGGGCAATCAGTAATCAGGATGTATCATATCCTGTAGCCAGGCATTTTAAGGATGTCCATGGCAGCTGCCTGGAGCACCTTACTTACTTCGTGGTGGATATGGTACCGCCACTCAGACGAGGCGGTGACCGAGAAGCCTTGTTGAGGAAATTAGAAACCAAATTTATCCTCGAGTTAGACACCAAGACGCCCAACGGGTTGAATTCGAGTGAAGATTTCTACACATGCCTGTGAACTAGCCCCACATTAGCATTGTCAAACTTCTGCACAATCTTAATAACCTCATTTTTGCCTGACCTCCTAGATGTAACTAGTTGTAATTTTAACATGCACTTTTAACACTTATTTATTTTTGGCACAAGCACTTTTTTGGGCAGAATAGATGGAATAGCCTATCAGGCATATACAAGGTGCGGTAGACAGCACGATGAAAGCTGACGTTCGATGTATTTAATTATCAAATCATACATGAATTGATTTTGATTTTAATATTTATGGGGCAATAAATATTTATTAGGATTTTAGGTTCCTATTTATTCAATTTAATATAAGTATAACACGGTCTTAAATATTTATGTGGCAATCAATAAATATTTATTAGGATTTTAGGTTCTTATTTATTTAAATGTTTTTAAGATCCACAGGACTATAACAACTAAAATTTAAAATTTATGCCATAATAAATATAGAATTTAGTATGATTAAAGATGTAAGGTCATTACCGTTACCTCTTTCCCTTTCTTTCCTTGTGCATACAATTCTATCACAGTGCCAATTTCAAGATAGTACTGGATGGTAGTATAAACAAATTGAACCCACTATGGGTGATACTAGAAGCATTAAATACATGTACGCAATTACAGAGAGTTGGCCAAAGGGCATGAAAGTGCAATGCTTGTCTAATAGAATCCTGCCTTATGTCTCAATACTGTGCATATGGACCGATTTGGGTTTTAAAGTTCCTGTAATGGACATATTGTTTAAGCAAGGAAGGACTATTGACATAGCCCATAAACATGGTGATATCCTGTATTCTATGCAAAGCATATTGATTATGTGTACATTGATGGTTTGTTAACACCTTGCGCATTGGGATAATTTATTGCAGCAATGTAATCGCTGATTTGCACTTCATACCATTGTGGTGATATTACACACATGTTTACCCATTCGGCGCAACATGTGGGATTTTAGCTCCAAATATTAAATGTTGACTGGTTTCTATGACATTTGCGTATTTGCACATATTAATATCTGCTACAGGCCGATTTTACATGTTATTTAATAATGAATTTTTATACATCGGTTTTATTGCATTTTTACATTTTTCTGCGTTTGGCACTGTATTAACATGAGGAAATCTATGACTAATGTATATATATTTTTTCTATGTCTATCTGCCCAATTTTGCACGTGGTACTGCACTGTCACTTTAAATTGTTGGTTTCCTGTCACAACGTCATGTGATCAAGGCCTCTCGAAGGCCGAAACGCGTCATGGCGGTGGTGCGGTGTATTTGGATTTAATAAAGAACCCTGCACTTAACTCTTGGGTCCGTGTTCGTCTTTCCTGGAGCAATTTGGAAGTTTGAGACGGAGTCCTTTGCATATATATATATATATATATATCCAACTATAAGTTTGACCCAATAGGGATGGCCTCCCGGAGTGCTGTTTCCTAAACATAGGGGCTGCACAGGGATCAATTGTCAACTTCCAACCAAGGAATCGGCCCTGTCGGCTCGACGCGTTTCAGGCTCCCGCCCTTGTTCACGAGCCTGCAAAAAGAACACCAGTGTCCAATAAGTTAAACACCTGCGCACATTACGACAGTCCCGCCCCAATGGGCGTCTATTTATTCAATTAATGCCTCCATGCATTATGGTCTTTGCAGTTTCAACTTAGAAAATTAAACCCCAGTGGGTGGCGCTGATGTCTTTTGTAAATACGATATTAAAACCACAGTGGGTTGGTGAAAGTAAAAACACAGAGTCCGTGGCAATACTACCGCTCCTATCATGGAGTACTCCGTTCTTTTTGCATGGGTGTTCAAGCCTTCAAACACCCAGGATCCGTATTTTTCGGCGGGCCACCGCCCGTGGCTGGACAAAACCGCTAAACATCCAACTATAAGTTTTCCCCAATGGGGATGGCCTCCCGGAGTGCTGTTTCCTAAGCATAGGGGCTGCACAGGGATCAATGATCAACTTCCAACCAAGGAATCGGCTCTGTCGGCTCGACGCGTTTCAGGCTCCTGCCCTTGTTCACGAGCCTGCAAAAACAACACCAGTGTCCAATAAGTTAAACACCTGCGCACATTACGACAGTCCCGCCCAAATGGGCGTCTATTTATTCAAATAATGCCTCCATGCATTATGGTCTTTGCAGTTTCAACTTAGAAAATTAAACCCCAGTGGGTGGCGCTGATGTCTTTTGTAAATACGATATTAAAACCACAGTGGGTTGGTGAAAGTAAAAACACAGAGTCCGTGGCAATACTACCGCTCCTATCATGGAGCACTCCATTCCTTTTGCATGGGTGTTCAAGCCTTCAAACACCCAGGATCCGTATTTTTCGGCGGGCCACCGCCTGCGGCTGGACAAAGCCGCTAAACATCCAACTATAAGTTTGCCCCAATGGGGATGGCCTCCCGGAGTGCTGTTTCCTAAGCATAGGGGCTGCACAGGGATCAATGGTCAACTTCCAACCAAGGAATCAGCTCTGTCGGCTCGACGCGTTTCAGGCTCCTGCCCTTGTTCACGAGCCTGCAAAAAGAACACCAGTGTCCAATAAGTTAAACACCTGCGCACATTACGACAGTCCCGCCCCAATGGGCGTCTATTTATTCAAATAATGCCTCCATGCATTATGGTCTTTGCAGTTTCAACTTAGAAAATTAAACCCCAGTGGGTGGCGCTGATGTCTTTTGTAAATACGATATTAAAACCACAGTGGGTTGGTGAAAGTAAAAACACAGAGTCTGTGGCAATACTACCGCTCCTATCATGGAGCACTCCGTTCCTTTTGCATGGGTGTTCAAGCCTTCAAACACCCAGGATCCGTATTTTTCGGCGGGCCATCCCCATTGGGGCAAACTTATAGTTGGATGTTTAGCGGCTTTGTCCAGGCGCAGGCGGTGGCCCGCCGAAAAATACGGATCCTGGGTGTTTGAAGGCTATTACTTACTTTCCAGTGTAGTATGTTTACTATGTCTATGGCTGCTATCACATGACACTTGCACTTTAAAAGTAGTAATCCCGCCTTAGGCGGTGACATGTGATCAAGACCGTTTTATCGGTCGAAACGCGTCATGGCGACATGGTGATTACTGATTAAATCACTGCAACAAATTCTTGGGTCTACTCTTGCCTTATTTCGTGTGGAAGAAGTGGTGGGCAAGCGTGCAACTATTTTTACCGGACTGACCTGCGCCGGTTAAGTGGACCCCCTCTCCGTAAGCTGGCTCTGTGGTTGGCGGTCAACTTCTTTCGGGACTTCAGCATACCAGCGTTGTCAGTTTTGACAGCCAGCGTTGGACGTGCAGTCGTACCCGGAAGTTCCTGTAAATGATTCCGGGTCGGGAATCCACTGAGCCCCCTGTGTGTGCGTTGGAAGAATGAGGAGCCAGCCGTAGCGGCGGAGCGCTGAGGAACAGCTCTTGGACACACCGGCAGCAGCTCGGACGAGTACAGCTGCCGTGTCAGAGATCTCACTACAGTCGACCGACTACTCCTAAAGGTACTGTCAATAGCGCAACAACTATCGCACAGGTGGGGCGGTATTAGCTTTGGTCTCCAGCCCCCTGAGAGATCCTGGTAGGGGGCTGTCAGCAACAAGCGTATTAATATCGTTAAATCAGTAATCACCATGTCAGCCGCAGCGCTCAGAGACCGCGAGTCCGCAGCGGAGGAAATGTTCATGGACAATCCTCCTCAGAGGCAGCAGCCACATGAGCATGGAACTACAGACACAACAGGAACGAAGGGACTAAAAGAAAATTACCGTAACTTGGAAAAATTAATGCGACAAGAAACTGCGAAATGGTGGGAGGCTAAATCTCTCCAGAAATACTTGGATGTCGGCAGAATACAGCGGGGGCTTAGAATCATGCTAGCCCCCAGCTACGACACTCCCAATCCACGCATGATGGCAGAGTGGGCCAAGTGTAACCTCGATTCCTCTCGCAGACTTGTCCAAATTCTGCTTAAATATGCGGAGGTGGACCGCATAGAATTACAAAGTAAAATTGATGTGCTTACAGTGGAAATAGAAGCACAGGGAGATCCAAAACTAAGAAAAAAATATCACGAGGAGATGATGTTAAGGCTAAGCAAGGAGGAGGATAAGATTAAACAGAGAAAAACCTATAAATTCCAAAGAGACAAGGATGACTACATCAACGGGCAAATTTTTACGTTTGCAAGAAAATATGATGCCTTTAGAAGTAAACCATTGAGGGGCAATAGATTCTCTCAGGAACGCAATGAGGAGCGGGGCGGAGCGACTTCTACCTCAGCGTCCGACCTCAGCTCGGCCATTGAGAGTGAAACCGAGGCGGAAAACATAAGGGGAAGACCAGTACCGGGGGTAGATAAACCATCCCTGGGAGAAGAACTGGACTACCTGAGAAGAAGCCACAGAGAGACGCTCAGGCCGAGGGCCACTAAACCGGCAAAAAACAAAGGACAAAGAGCAGGCGACAGCGAAGGAGGGCTGCCCGACAAAGGCGGCAGCAGTGGAAATATAAGATCAACGAGAGGACGGGGAAAATGGAGAAAGTAATAGAACCATGCCCCACTATGCCCATTGACATGGACATGGAAGGAACAACGAATATGAACAACACCATTATCAATTTAACATATATCAGCCTAAATGCAGCAGAACAACAAATTCTTTCATTGGGATTGTCATTTTGCCCCAAAACAGACTTTAACTACACCAATACTCGTGCAGACATTTACAAATTTGTCAGAAAATTAAAATTACAAAAATTTCACAAATTGAAGACTAGATCAGAGGTGTCTCCAGATGTAACAGAAGTACAGAATCAAGAAAATGTCGAGACTGAAGAATGCAACTTAACAGTCTCTGACCTAAGTGCACTTAAAGATCTATACAATTTGGACAATGAAGGAAAGATGATTAATATGGTGAGCACTGACCAAGGGGAAGTTAGGGAAGTTAGGGAACTAGTGACCCAGGACCTACTATCCCCACGATTTGATACATGTGCCAAACCGACAACTAACTTCAAGGAAAAGTCCACGTTTATACCCATCATGCCCCGGGACTCCCTAGATCTGTTTAATGAGCATGTAGTGGCGGAAATCAAGCAGTTACATGTGGAAACTAGTAAAACCCAGCACAGAATCAAGAACCAAGAGCGTAAATATTTACAACTGATGGAAAGAATTAACAACAACAAACAGGTCGTTGTGAGAAATGCGGACAAAGGGGGAAATGTGGTGTTATGGCCCCTTAAAGACTACAAGGAGGAAGCAGCAAAACAACTCAGTGATGTGGATTGCTACCGGAAAAGCTCAATGCAGAAGTTTAAACAAGCCCAAGATAGCTTCTTCTGCAAATTACTGGCATGGAAAAGCATGGGTCTGCTGAACCTTCAGGAGTATACATTTCTCAAAAAAGAAAACCCCACTATCCCCCTTCTATATTTTGTCCCAAAGGTGCACAAATCAATTGACAAACCCCCAGGCAGACCTATAATCTCGGCCTGTGATGGCCCGTTGGAAAATATGTCCATTTACATTGATTCGTTTCTACAAGAGCATGTAAAAAACTTGATTCATATGTACAAGATAAGGGTGACTTCATCAGGAAAATTGGAAAAATCAAATGGCAGGAGGGCTATTGTCTCATAGCCCTGGACGTAGCAGCACTGTATACTTGCATAAGAAACAATGATGGAGTAAAAGCTGTGGAGCATTTTCTGGCCAACAGACCTATGAGATACGCTAAACACAACCAAATGTTAATTGACTTAATGACATTTTGTTTAGAGAATAACCTGTTTTTGTATAAAAACCAAATATATCAGCAAATTCAGGGTGTTGCAATGGGGGCCAGCTTCTCCCCTAGCTATGCCTGTCTCTTTATGGGATGGTGGGAGGAGCTGGTCCTCATGAAACAATATGCTCGCATTTTCTCTGAAAAAGTAATAGTCTGGTTAAGATTTATAGACGATCTCTTTATTGTCTGGAATGGCTCAAAACAAAGTGCACAAGAATTTATTGCAGATATTAACAACAACAACCTGAATCTTAAGTTGACATATTCTATCAGCTGTGAATATATAACATTCTTGGATACGAGGGTATACATTTCCAACAACAATCTGGCAACCTCACTACATAGAAAACCAACAGCAGGCAACGCTATTTTGCATGCAACAAGCGCCCACCCTCCACATCTTATACATAGCATCCCCTACGGGGAGATGCTAAGAATAAGGAGAATATGTAGTGAGGACCTTGATACCCAAGCGAAACAAAGAGAATGTAAACGTAGGTTCCTCCGGAGAGGGTACAATACACACACTATTGAAGCTGCAATATTCAAATCAAGATGTAAGGCCAGAGATGATTTGTTGCAATAAATATCAAAACCCCAGCATACATCAGGGACAACACCTGATGCGCCAACTCGGTTGATTTTAGGATATTCTAGACAGGAAGGACAGATAAGGGCTATTATACGGCGTAATTGGCATACAGTACTAGGGGACCCAATTATAGGTGGATTATTGCCTAAAAAACCTGCAATCACCTTTAGAAAAACAGTATCTATGGGCAATGCTCTGGTGAAGAATAACCCGGAGGATGTTGAGTCAAGTATATGGCTAACATCCAGAACGGGCTTCTTTAAATGTTTCTCCTGCAAGGCATGCCAATATGGTATAAACACCACGTCGTATCAAACACCTTTTAGCCAAAAAATGTATCCCATCAAGAAATATCAGTCCTGCAAAACTGAGTTTGCTCTGTATGTTTTAGTATGTAGCTGCAACCTGCTTTATATAGGCAGTACTAAACTGGCAGCACATAAAAGAATTCTTCAACATACACGAGCAATTGTCAACTATGATCCAAGCTATCCCGTGGCAAGGCATTTTAAGGATAAACATGAAAGGAGTCTAAAACATTTTAAATATTATGTGTTGGACTCAGTGCCGGTTGCCAAAAGAGGTGGAAACAGGAGGCCAAACTCAGGCGCTTGGAAACTAGATGTATCATAGAACTCGACACAAAGCATCCAGGGGTTTAAATTCCAGTGAAGACATGTACACTTACCTGTAATTCTGTACTTTGGTTACGAACTTTGAGGTTATTTGTCGAGTAATAGTTTTTGTCAGACTTCAGGAATTAGGTATATCTCCATAATCTTAAATATAGTGTTAAAATTAGATTCCTTTTTTACTGGATCAGTTGTATTGGAATCCACTGTAAAATTTTACCTCCTTATAAGGATTAATATATATAAAAATCTTGCTTTAGTAACTTTTTCACTTTTATAGTCAACACTGTATTTTAGAATTTTTAGAATTTTTTAGGAGGTTTTAAGGTAATTTATTGGAGTTTTAGGTTGAAATGACTTTATGCAAATTTTATGAATTTTATAAACTCATTTGTGGGAATCAACCGCCCAGCGCCTTTAGTATTATCTCTTCTACTCCTAGTTTAACTGAATAAATTTATATTTTTTAGGTATCTATTTGGTCTTTGGTTGTTCGTCCATGGACCCTGTAGAATTGATTATGACATCAATCTTTCCATTGTGGCTGCTTGCTATTGTTTGCACATAGGCTGTATTTGCACTAATATTGCACTATTTTGCACAAATAGGGAATTAGTTAGGACTTGCACTTAAGTATTCATTTTTAGGGGGGGTTTACATCATGCACTAAGTCACTTTTTTTAAATATCAAATATCAGTATATTTAGGCACATTTTTAAACTAAGACACGAATATTCGGAACATGAGGAATTATATTGTTTAGTATTTATACTCTTATTTTCCTTTTATGTAGAACATTGGTGTTGGACATAATGTGTTTTATTAGGATATGTTTTTACCCTGGATAAATTTTATACATATTGTATATTATTAATGCATTAATGCTATTACTTACTATCCAGTGTAGTATGTTTACTATGTCTATGGCTGCTATCACATGACACTTGCACTTTAAAAGTAGTAATCCCGCCTTAGGCGCTGTCATGTGATCAAGACCGTTTTATCGGTCGAAACGCGTCATGGCGACATGGTGATTACTGATTAAATCACTGCAACGAATTCTTGGGTCTACTCTTGCCTTATTTCGTGTGGAAGAAGTGGTGGGCAAGCGTGCAACAATATATATATATATATATATTTATTTTGGTTAATTAATATTGTTCATATTAAGAGGTTTATATTTGCTCTAAATTAATAGAGTTATTCAAATATGTTATGAGTTTGAAGTGAAGTACTTCTCCTACTGTTGCACAGACTGGAGTTGGAATAGTGAACTTAACCTTTAGAAGTCCAACACTTTCCACAGACTGGAGTGGGAATAGTAAATTTCGCCCCTCCAAAGTCCAATGCTTTCCCTTCTGTTGCACAGACTGGAGTGGGAATAGAAAATCTTACCCCTCCAAAGTCCAATATTTTCCCTACTGTTGAACTACTTGCAGTGGGAATAGCAAATGTAACCCTTCTGAAAGCCTACGATTGCACTACTGTTGCATAAACTGGAGTGCAAATAGTATAGCTATTATTCCCCAGACTTCAATGCTTTTCTTATTATTGTTTAAATATATCTATTATTAATATTAGATTTTTTTCAAAGTTATATATTTTTTTATATATGTGTGTGTGTGTGTATATATATAAATATATATATATTCCCTGAAAACACTAAAGGTTACAGAGACGTTATAGTTTAAAAATATATATTTTTTTTTTAGAAATTCACTGTAAAAACCAAAGGGTACAGGGATGTTATAGTAAGGCTTAGAATTTAGTCATACAAAACCAGTGAAATTCGACTGTTATAATTAGTGAGCTAAATTAACTCGAGCCCACGCAATACACTGCTTATGACCTCACATATTACATCACCCATGACAGCATCAGTGGCATCACTGATGACATCTCAAATGACATCACTGATGACATCACTGATTACATCATCCAGTGACGGTGAGTGCTTTTTAAATAAATTATGAGTGTAGAGTGTATCTACCAAGGTCAAATGGTAAATAAGTGGGTGTATGACTGCTTGTAAGGATGATTCATTGGGTGCGTGTGGCTGTATAAGTAAATGAATAGGTGTTACCGAATGCATGGGTGATGGACTGGTTGTGTGAATGTCTGTTTCAGAGTGTCAGTTGGTATCTAAGTGGTTGTATGTATGTGTGAATGGGTATATGTATACATGTATGGGTGTGTGGTTGCTTGTCTGACTACCTGTATGGGTGTATGAGTCACTGTGTATGGTGGTGAGGGTGAGGGTGTGTGTGACAGCCTGTATGGATGAGCAAGTGGGTTAGTTCCTGGCTGTATGGGTAAGTGTGTGTATGTCTGTGTCAGTGAGTGAGTGGATGTGTCAGTGGTAAATGAGTGAGTAACTGCACATGTGAGAGGCAGAATAGGTGACTGATGGTGTATATAAGTGACTGTCTGGGTGAGTGTGTAAGAGTAGCAGTATGGGTGAGTGTGTGCTTAGGTTAGTGACTGAATAGGTGAGTGAGTATGTGTTAGTATCAATATGAGTAAGTGAGTGGGTGTGTGTGTAACTGTATGGGTGAATAAGTGTCTGAGTGTGTGAGTGAGTAGGTATGTCAGTAACTCTGATTGACTGACTCAGTAACTGAGTGGCTGTATGGGTATATGAGTGGATATGTCAGTGGCTGTATTAACCAAAGAGTGGGTGTATGAGTGACTGTGTGGGTGAGTAAGTGGGTGTGTGTGTAAACCTGTCAATTAGTGTGTGGGTGTATAAGCACTGGTATGGGTGTGTGAATGGGTTTAAGAATGGTAGTGTGGATGTTGGAGTGGGTGTATGAAAGGTTATAGGGGTGTGAGTGGATGTGTCAGTGATGTAATCAGTGATGTCACTGACAATATCATGTGTGATGTAATATGTGAGGTCATAAGCACTGCATTACATAGGCATGAGTTAAAGTTAGCTCACTAACTATAATGTCCGAATTTCACTGGTTTTGTGTGAGTAATTTCTGAGCTTAAATATAACGTCCCAGTAACTTTGTTTTTTCTGTGAATATATATATATATATATATATATATATATATATATATGTATGTGAGTTTATACATATATGTATATACGTCCTTCAGTAAGTCCCACACAGCAGGATTGCTGAGCCCACTCTGCAAACGCCCATCTTGGGACACTACTAGTGGGTTTGCTAAGAGGTTTTCGGTGTCTTGCTTCTTTATTTTAATTTTGTAGCAGATTCACGGATCTGTGGCAAAATAAAAAACAAATGCTTTTTGACCCCAGTGGGGTCCCTCAGGGACTCCCCCCACCATATCTGGGGAGTCAGGGTATTGCAGCACTGTCCCATTTCTTTTTTTAACTCTTTTTTTCTGGGACTCAGCTTCAAGCCGAGTCCCAAGATGGCAGTCAACACTTTCTGGTTGAAGTGTTGACAGCCAATTAAATTTAGTAGTCCTTGCAGTGGACTCGCATCCCCAGATATCTATATTTTTAGATATAGATATCTCAAAAACTACTGAACGGATTTACACCAATTCACAAAAAGCACGCTTTGTGGACCAGCATCTAGCTTTCTGCAAAATTTGGTGTAATTCTGTTCAGTAGTTCAGGCTGTATCCATGTTCAAAAAATTTTAAATCCCCATAGACTTAATTTAGAGAAAACATGTTTTGGGACCCCCCTTTTTTCTCGGCCCCCGCTTGACAGATCACCCCAAAACTTTCCACACCGCAGTGGAACCAAAATGGGGAAGTTTTGTGAAAAGTTTGTGGATATTTGTCAAGCGGCTCCAAAGTTATTCTCAAAAAAACACTATTCCCATGGAAACTTTGGTCCTAACTATAACTACCTACAGGCGACCGCCAGTAGGTAATATATATATTATCTACTGGCGGTCGCCAGTAGATAGTTATAGTTACAACCTATTATCCATAGGAAATCCGCGACATTCTATTTGAAATAACTCTCTTGCCGGTTGACGTATCTTCGCGAAATTTTCAAACTTTGTGGGGCGCTCCGGTCCGCTCCTACCCTGAAAGTCTCGGGGTGATACGTCAAGTGGGGGCCGAGAAAAAGGGGGTCCCAAAACGCGTTTCCCCATGCATTTTTCCATAGGAAACTTTAGACACGGCTACAGCCCGAACTGAAGAACGGAATTACACCAAATTTGGCAAAGAGGTAGTTCTTGGTTCAGAAAGAACCCTTTTTGTTAAATGGTGTAAATCCGTTCAGTAGTTGCTGAGAAAATGAAAAGTAAAAAGTTAGTGATATCTATGGGCACGGAGGATTCGCGCACCCTCAGCGCACCTTGCGCGCACCGTCCCGATCACGAGCTGCATTTTAATTGGCTGTCAACATTCCGATTCAGGAAATGTTGGCAGCCATTTTGTCCCTCGGTAGAACCGAGGGACAGAAACAAGTGCGCAAAGCGCACAAAGGGGGCAGGGTAGAAACACCCTGACCCCTAGGTTTGCTCAGGGGTCCCACAAGGACCCCCTGGGCAAAAAAATAAAAAAAATAAATAAAAAAATCGGCAGGATGCCCTGTCGAAAAAAAAAAAATCGAAGCGCGGTCTCCGCGCTTGATGTTAATGGCCTCGGGTGGCCCAAGTCCCGGGGGCATGGTGGGGGATAATTTAATGTGTGGGGGCCTCAAAGGGCCCCCAAGCCCGGGACCGCCACCCCGGGGCTTTTTAAAAAATGGTGCGGGAGGGCTCTGAGCCCTCCCGCAGCCCCGGGACCACCACCTCCCGGGGCTTTTTAAAATTAATGACAACCTGTGTGGGGGCTCCAGCCCCCCACACGCCCGGGACCGCCACCTCCCCGGGGCACTAAACATTTAAATATGGGGGTCCGTTACGGACCCCCAGAGCCCCGGGGACCACCACCTGCCATAGCAAACTGCCATAGCAAACTGCTTTGGATATTGGAAGAGAGAGCAGGGAAACCTGCTCTCTCTTCCAATATCCAGCACATTGCTTTCCACATGGGGAGCAGCATGTCAGCTGCTCCCCATGTGGAAAGCAATGCCGGCTCCCAAGGGACGCGGGAGCCGGCGGGACTGTGGGGGATTGGGGACCCCCACAGTCCCCAACGGAGAGGGCCAGCCCCGGGGGATGGGGTCCCGGGGCAAGTAGTGGCTCGGGAGGGGGCCACGCGGCCCCCTCCCCAAAAAATAAAAAAATAAAAATAAATAGAAAGGCCAGCCCCGGGGATGGGGTCCCGGGGCCTTAAAATGGCCAGAGGAGGGGGCCACGCTGCCCCCTCAAAATAATAAATAAAGAGGCCATGCCCCGGGGATGGGGTCCCCGGGCCAATACAGGCCAGGGAAGGGGGCCACGCGGCCCCCTTCCGCTTTTATTTTTTTGGTAATTAAAAAGGGGTAAGGCCCTGGGAGATGGGGTCCCCAGGGCCCAAAAACAGAAAAAGGAAGGGGGCCACACAGCCTCCCTTCAGGGGACAAAAACAAAACAAAAAAAAACGATCGGGCCCGCAGGCCCCGCCCCTACTTCACCACTCTGCAAACGCGCCCCTGGCGCGTTTGCAGAGGGGGAACAAATCACCTTGAATACTGGGGGTCCCTGAGGGCCAACTAGCCCACCAGGAACCTCCAGTATGCGCCAGGGGCTGCCTTGCAGAGACGTGTAGAGAGGCCACACCCCTTTTACACCTCTCTGCAACGCAGCTCTGTGGCGCTTTTGGAGGTATATGGTGGGCTAGTTGGACTCGGGGACCCTCAGGATTCAAGGGACTTAATCCCCCAACTTAAAAACGCGCCACGGGCGCGTTTGCACAGTGGTGAAGGGAGGGGCGGGGCTTCAGGTGACATGTGTGCAAACAGGCCCTGTGGCGCGTTTTAAGATGGGGAATTAAATCCTTCATCCTGAGGGTCCTGGGGCCAACTAGCCCAACAGGTACATCCAGAATGTGCCACAGAGCTGCGTTGCAGAGAGGTGTAAAAGGGTGTGGCCTCTCACACGTCTCTGCAACGCAGCCCCTGGCGCATATTGGAGGTTCCTGGTGGTCTAGTTGGCCCCTAGGGACCCTCAGGATTCAAGGGGACTTAATCCCCAACTTAAAACACGCCACGGGGCGCGTTTGCAAAGATGTCACCTCAGGCCCCGCCCCTCCCTTCACCATTGTGCAAATATTCCTCTAAAATCAGCCGAAATAGGAATTCCGATTTACTCACCTGTTATAAGGAGAGACCTCAGTGCTGTATCTTTCAGCCCAGTACTGGTCCTGAAAAGTAATTTTAACCGTACTTACCAGTAACTTGAATTTCCTTCCATAGGCTAACATTGACTGGTTTCACTTGGAAATTCTTCTAAGTGTGGAGTTTTGGAACTTTTAAATATTCCTCTAAAATCAGCCGAAATACGAATTCCGATTTACTCACCTGTTATCAGGAGAGACCTCAGTGCTGCATCTTTAAGCCCAGTACTGATCCTGAAAAGTAATTTTAACCGTACTTACCGGTAACTTGAATTTCCTTCATAGGCTAACATTGACTGGTTTCACTTGGAAATTCTTCTAAGTGTGGAGTTTTGGAACTTTAAAATATTCCTCTAAAATCAGCCGAAATACGAATTCCGATTTACTCACCTGTTATCAGGAGAGACCTCAGTGCTGCATCTTTCAGCCCAGTACTGATCCTGAAAAGTAATTTTAACCGTACTTACCGGTAACTTGAATTTCCTTCATAGGCTAACATTGACTGGTTTCACTTGGAAATTCTTCTAAGTGTGGAGTTTTGGAACTTTAAAATATTCCTCTAAAATCAGCCGAAATCCGAATTCTGATTTACTCACCTGTTATCAGGAGAGACCTCAGTGCTGCATCTTTCAGCCCAGTACTGGTCCTGAAAAGTAATTTTAACCGTACTTACCAGTAACTTGAATTTCCTTCCATAGGCTAACATTGACTGGTTTCACTTGGAAATTCTTCTAAGTGTGGAGTTTTGGAACTTTAAAATATTCCTCTAAAATCAGCCGAAATACGAATTCCGATTTACTCACCTGTTATCAGGAGAGACCTCAGTGCTGCATGTTTCAGCCCAGTACTGATCCTCAAAAGAAATTTTAACCGTACTTACCGGTAACTTGAATTTCCTTCATAGGCTAACATTGACTGGTTTCACTTGGAAATTCTTCTAAGTGTGGAGTTTTGGAACTTTAAAATATTCCTCTAAAATCAGCCGAAATTTGAATTCTGATTTACTCACCTGTTATCAGGAGAGACCTCAGTGCTGCATCTTTCAGCCCAGTACTGGTCCTGAAAAGTAATTTTAACCGTACTTACCAGTAACTTGAATTTCCTTCCATAGGCTAACATTGACTGGTTTCACTTGGAAATTCTTCTAAGTGTGGAGTTTTGGAACTTTAAAATATTCCTCTAAAATCAGCCGAAATACGAATTCCGATTTACTCACCTGTTATCAGGAGAGACCTCAGTGCTGCATGTTTCAGCCCAGTACTGATCCTCAAAAGAAATTTTAACCGTACTTACCGGTAACTTGAATTTCCTTCATAGGCTAACATTGACTGGTTTTCAGCAAAAAGTTTCAAACTGTTGATTTTCACAAACTACAAATATTCCTTAAAAATCGCCTGTATGACTTAAACGCATTCTTTCAACTGTTTACAGGAGATGCACCAGTGCTGGATCCAGGATCCAACACTGAGTAAGAAAAAGTAACGATAACAGTTTTTACCTGCTAAGTGAATTTCCTTCCATAGGATAACATTGGTGATTCTATGAGAAAAAGTTTCTAAGTGTCAACTTTTAAAATACAATAATATTCCTTAAAAATCACGACTGTAACCAAAACGCTTTTACTCAACTGTTTACAGGAGATGTACCAGGACTGAATCTAGGATCCAGTCCTGTGGTTAGAAAAGTAATCCATAAAGTAACTAATTGCATTTAACTAGAAATTCACATTGAGCTGAATGTTGCATTGTGTTTGAAAATGTGTTGCCCATTGCAACAACTGTAACTACTGTACTTAAAAGTCTATTGCCTATCTGCAAAGTATTTAAACTAAAGTAATTCATTAAGAGAAAGTATTTTTTGTAATGTAATGTATAATGTAATTACAATGTAATTTAAAAAATAAAATATGTAAAAAAAATTGTTTCTAAAAATGTACTAAATCAGTATGAAAAAAATTAATATAACAATTAATACATTTAAAAATTGTCATTTACAAAACCTTTGAAATTCACTAAAAAAAACGTAGGTTTCAGGCACGTTATAGTTAGAAATTAGCATTTAAAAACCTTTGAAATTCACTGAAAAAACCATAGGTTTCAGACACGTTATAGTTACAAATTAGCATTTAAAAACCTTGAAATTCACTGAAAAAACCATAGGTTTCAGACACGTTATAGTTACAAATTAGCATTTAAAAAACCTTTGAAATTCACTGAAAAAACCATAGGTTTTAGGGACAGTTATAGTTACTTGGACATTGCACTCGTACAAAACCCGTGAAATTCCCCGTTATAGTTAGTTCAGCTAACTATAACTCGCGCCCCGCAATGCACTGCTGATGACGTCACATATTACATCACTCATGACATGGTCAGTGACATCACTGATGACATCACTGATGACATCTCAAATGACATCAC
Organism: Calotriton arnoldi; assembly: GCA_963921515.1. Taxonomy (NCBI): domain Eukaryota; kingdom Metazoa; phylum Chordata; class Amphibia; order Caudata; family Salamandridae; genus Calotriton; species Calotriton arnoldi. The sequence goes on along the minus strand of CAWUFW010003703.1, from coordinate 911,193 downwards.
TGATGACATCATCCACGTGATAATCTGATGCACCTCCTCACACCCTAATATAATCTTTGATACACCCACTCTAAATTACAGACTGCCATTCGCAAAACCATAGACACTCCAACACCAATAACCACATACCCACTCACTGATTCTTAGGTCTACACACACACATCCACTCACTCACCCGTACAGTCACTCATACTTACGGTCACTCAGTACAGGACTATCATATGCACTCTTACTCCTATATAGACACTCAAACAACGCCACTCATCCATAGAGGTACTCACACACCTAGTCAGTCATGCAAATAATTAAACACACTGCCATTTACTCACCTATACAGTTATACACACACCAGCTCACTTACTCATACAAATAGTAGCACATTGTTACGCTCTTATACAATCACTGATACAAGCACACACTCATCCATACAGCCACTATCACAATCACTCACTCTCGCTTATAGCTATTTATATACTCCAACACACATATATACTGCCTTTCACATATGTAGTTACTCACACATGTACCACTGGGACATACATTCACTCACTAACACACTCTTACACACACTTACCCACCCATACAGTCTATCACAGATGCACTCTTGAAACCATCCACCCAGTGAATCACCCACTCACACATCTATGCACAGAGTCGCACACACCCTCCCACACAAACACTCAGGCACCCATACAGATACTCACACAAGCATTCAATAACTCAAATAGACACTCATGTAGCTATTCACAAACACATGCAGCCACTTACACAGCAACAGACAGACGGATACAGACATTCACCCAGTTTAGTCACTAACCCATGCATTCAGTACGATACGTTAAATCACTCACTTATACAGTCAGTCACGCACCTACTAAATCATCCATACAGACACTTACACACCCACTCATTCTTCAATACGTCTTTTCCTATATATATTAAAAATATTTAAACTTTAGAGAAACACACAGTCACTGGATGATGTCATCAGTGATGTCATTTGAGATGTCATCAGTGATGTCATCAGTGATCTCACTGACCATGTCATGAGTGATGTAATATGTGACGTCATCAGCAGTGCATTGCGGGCGCGAGTTATAGTTAGCTGAACTAACTATAACGGGGGAATTTCACGGGTTTTGTACGAGTGCAATGTCCAAGTAACTATAACTGTCCCTAAAACCTATGGTTTTTTCAGTGAATTTCAAAGGTTTTTTAAATGCTAATTTGTAACTATAACGTGTCTGAAACCTATGGTTTTTCAGTGAATATATATATATATATATATATTTCCACACTTAGCTCTCCTTTACTGGATTTTCGGCGCTTCTTAGCGGTGCGAGCTCCCCGGCAGAGCCACACCGTTTTACATCTCCACAACCTTCCCTCCAGGGAAAAAACAGAGCGCACCCACGGAAAAGGTTTGAACAGCTGTAATCCAGCTTTCTAAATCACAGGATTTACCACAACCAACCAACGCATTTCGGCCTCCCTGAGACCTTGATCACGGTTCAGTTACGCAGTTTCACTGGAGTCAATATATTTTAAATTTTAATCATGTGACTTCCTGTTTCTCTACCGCTAGGCATTATGGAACCTGTAGTTTTTATCCAAAATTGAAATATACACCCAAAAATGTTTGTGGTAAATGCCCGTGATTTAGAAAGCTGGATTAAAGCTGTTCAAACCTTTTCCGAGTGCGCTCCGTTTTTTCCCTGGAGGGAAGGTTGTGGAGCTATATATATATATAAGAGAACGTAAGGCCTTTAAATTTCACCGTGATCGATGCGACTATGAATGTGGACGAGTGTTCACTTTTGCATGGAAATTTGACATCCTGAAAGCAGACAAAGCAGGGACAACACAAAGGGATACACGGGGAGCAACCATGACTAATTTACAACCTGACCTAACTTCAGCGTCTGAAGCAAGCTCGGCAGTAGAAAGCGAGTCAGAAACAGAAACTCGCAGGAAAGCCAGACAGCAGTCCGTGAGGAAACTTTCTTTAACAGAGGAAGTTGATTTTTTATGCCGGGAGCGCCTCCAGTCCCTCCGACCGAGAAAACAACAATCAAATCAAGCATCAGTAGAAGCAGAAAACGCAGGGAGAGACGGAAGGCGAGCAGAAGAAGGAACAAGCAAAAGACAATCAAAACGCCAACAGAAGAAATTTGGGAAAAAATAATACCAAACAACTCAATGCCGGAAAACAGTAAAACAGTTATCAATCTAACTGACATTGTCTGAAACAAAGCGGAGGAACAACTTTTAGCCCTGGGGCTCTCCTATTGCCCTTAAAGCTCTTTCGATTATGCAACAACTCGGGTCGACATCTATAAAAGCGTTAGAAAATTAAAATTACAAAAATATTATGCGCAATCTAAATTATCCAAGCCCATTGCCACACACAAAATTAATGATGTAAGCAGCACACAAGCACAGGAAGAGACAGCAGCTGCAACTCATAACGATGACCCAGACAAGCAGTTGGTCGAGGTACTATATGAACTAATCAATGAAGATGGTAGTTCAAGTCAAAACATGGAAACATTGAGATCACCCACCAACATATACAAACCGAGTCATACACCATTTAAACCACCGTCCACGTTCTATCCAATGATGTTAAAGGACACTATTGATGAATTCCAGGAACAGGTCGTGAGTGGCCTAAAAAACCTGAACTACAAAATCCACAAAGAAAGAAATACCAAAAAAAACAAAAGGGAACTACAGTACCATCAACTTATGACTAAATTGAAAAACAACAATGAAATAGTCATTAGGAACGCCGACAAAGGCGGAAATGTAGTCCTATGGAAACAAGATGATTACATCAAGGAGGCAATGAGCCAACTTAACGATAATGCTTGTTAATGTCGCAGCAATAGACAAATTCTAAACGCAGTACATGGAACTTACAAAATGAAATTAGGGGCCTGGAAGAACACAGGTTTGATATCAACAGATGAATACAAATACTTGTGGAAAGAAAACCCGGTTACACCTATATTGTATTTCATCCCCAAGATTCACAAGGATGAGGTAAATCCGCCTGGCAGGCCGATTATTTCAGCCAGGAACAGCATCTTTGAAAAAACTTCTATTTATATAGACTTCTTCCTACAGGAACATGTTCAGAAATTGACATCCTATATAAAAGATACAGGGGACTTTTTAGCCAAAGTGATGGATTTTACATGGAGAGAGGATTATTTGTTGATTACACTGGATGTAACTTCATTGTATACATCAATCAGGCACAAGGACGGCCTCAGAGCCTTGCAATATTATCTATCAAGGAGGGGGCCTGAACATGCAGAACATACTAATATGTTGATTAACATGGTGGAAAGCTGTTTAACTAATAACATCTTTATGTTCCAGAATGCCTTTTCCAGCAAGCAAGGGGTGTCGCCATGGGAGCCAGCTTCTCCCCCAGCTACGCATGTCTCCACATGGGCTGGTGGGAGGAGCTGGTTCTCATGAAGGAACATATTAATGCCATGACCAATAATGTAAAGGTATGGTGGAGATATATAGATGATTTGTTTTTGGTCTGGCGTGGCACCCAAACAGATGCAGAAATGTTCATTTTACAAATTAATAAGAACCAACTTAATTTACATCTCACTGCTTGCATTAGTAAAACCAATGTAAACTTTTTGGATGTTGAAGTGTATACAAATGAGGACAAGCTTGAAACAAGACTCCATAGGAAGCCAACAGCTGGCAATGCTATATTGCATGCCAGCAGCTCACATCCGGGGCATCTGGTACAAAGCATACCTTACGGCGAGCTGCTACGTTTCAAACGTATTTGCAGCAATGAGAAAGATTTACAGAAGGCACAAGCTGAATGCTTAACCAGATTCACAGAGAGGGGTTATAGTAGAAAATGTTTAATCACTGCCCTCAATAAAAGTAATCAAGAATCTAGGGTGACTCTTCTCAAACAAAAACCCATTATGAGTGACGAAGTCGACACACCAGACAAATTTAGATTTATTCTAAAATTTAATCAGCAAGAAGGTACAGTTAGAAATATAATCAAGAAAAACTGGCACCTCATTCGTCAAGACCCGTTAATTGGTGATTCAGTCCCTGTAAGACCTGCAATAACATACAGCAGGGGCACATCAATGAAAGATGTCTTAATCAAAAATGACCCATGCGGCCCACTGGTAAAAAATACATGGTTGAGTCAAAGACTGGGATTTTTTAAGTGCAAAATTTGCAAAGCCTGCCAACATGGAATATCAATGACAAGTTATACGACTCCATTTGGCGGGAAAGACAGAACTATAGACAAAGCGTTAAATTGTAAAACGGACCATGTGGTTTATGTGCTGGAGTGCCCTTGTAAACTAAAATATATAGGTAGTACCATCTTACAGGGGCACAAAAGGGTGCTCCAGCACATAAGAGCCATTAAAAACAATGACCAAACATATCCCGTGGCCCGCCATTTCAATGAAAATCATGATGGCAATGCTAAGGATCTTAAATATTATTTTATAGATTCCATTCCCATCAACAAAAGAGGTGGTGATCGAGAAAAGGCCCTTCGCAACCTAGAAATGCAGTACATTTTAAATCTTGACACCAAACACCCCAAGGGGTTAAATACCTCAGAGGAATTGCACGCTAGTCTATATAACTAAGTAAACATTAAAAATCCTAAGCAATCCCAGGACTGACCAAAATACTGAAGACTCTAAAAAGTATTAAAATGAAAGAAAAAGATGATTTCCAATAAAATTGAGCAAAGCCGCCTATTTATCCACAATTTTAACTCACTTTATTTATACAGTTTTACACAAAAAAATCTTTTTAGAATAGCACGTCACTCTCCTTTTATATATATATATTCACACATAGTAACAGCAGAGGAATCGCAATGTAATATGCTCATGAGGGGGCTTCCTTAGTTTAAGGGCTTATATGTTGGCATATTTAGTCCATGTCCTCTAAAAAGGTTTGAGGTACCTATATGGAGATTGTAGTAAATCAGCAAGTTAGAACGAAACATTTATGTATTTATTTATTGTTGTTGAATTGTATTTATATATTTATTTATTTATTTATATATATCATGAACTATATATTTATAGATTTTATTGAACTTGCCATTCATAAATGTATTCATTTATTTATTTATTCATGGATTAATTAATAACATATATTGTCAACATTGAGGTCTGAACTAAAGACATATAATTACTGCATTAGCGCAGCTTATAAAGGACCAATTTTAATGTTGTGAATGTCTTGAGGAAAACTATTACCTCTTTCCTTTCCATGGGTTCAACTGCTGTAGATAGGCACAGGTCACTTTAAGTCACAATCACGTGATGGTGAAAATGCAAAAAAAGAAAAAAAGTCAAGTGTATTTAAAAAACTGTTGTAATTTGGAGCGCGTCATGTGATCAAGTCCCCTGGGAGGGACGAAACGCGTCATGGCTGCTGCATTCATTTGGGAGCGAGAATAAACATTGCAGTGAGACAAATTCCAGTGGTTCGTGCTCGTTCTTTGCGCGTATGGTAATAGCACAATTAGAAGGAGTATTCTGCGATATATATATATCATGTGATCAAGGCCGTGTCAGGCCGAAACGCGTCAGGACGGTAGTGGTGTTGAGAGCACAATAAAGATTTCAAGCACCAAATTGGGTTCGTGTTCCGTCCTTTCCCAGAGAAGGGAATCCACGAAGAACGGCGTCTGCTATATATATATATATATATATATATAGCGAGAGAGAGAGAGAGAGAGAGAGAGAATATATATATTATACTTATTATATATATAATATATATATTTAAAATGTTTATAATATTTTTGTCTTTTTTGTGATTTTATAGCTTTTTATATTTAATTAATTTGGAAATGTATTTTTGCAGTTGATTTGTTAATATTTTTATGTTCTATCTATCTATCTATCTATCTATCTATCTACACACACACACATATATATGTATATATAAAACACAACAAAAATGTAATGTATAGTAAAATATATATTTTAATAATAGTGTTACATTATATATATATATATTAACATTTATATATAATATTAAATGTATTTGCATTTATTTAATTTATATTATGCTAATGTTATATATTAAAATATTTAAAATGTGCTTTTTTACATCATATATCTATTAGTGTGAAACTATATATTTTTATATTTTTGTGCTTACCATTATAAGCAATAGATATTTTTTGTAATAGATATTTTTGACACAATATTTTTGTATCATGATAATATTGTTTTTGATATTGTGTCAGTGATCCGTAATAGAGTTCTCTACTGTTGCAGTAGGCAACATGGATTTGTAACATGAACAATGGACATTCTGGTGATGAAGTGACAGTGGGTGTCTCCTACTGACATGCGGAGTATAACCTATTGACAGCTATCAGAGCCTTGCAGAGTGAGATGTTCTAGGACAGAGCGAGAGGCCTTGCTGGATACTTCCCCAAACTTTTCCTTGCTTATTTTTAGCGGACTTCTTTGCTGAACCCCTTTCTCCAGAGCTTTCCTTGGACTCCTACTCGAACCATTCCTGAATTCCCATTGCCCCTTGAATGGACTTTTGAAAGACATTTTCCCCTTTGTTCCATTGCCTTACCCTAAGGAGTCGATTCCGATCCCGGTCGGAGGCGCACCTAATACCATTCGGCCGTGAAAAAAGGCAGGCGAATGCCTGTTTCCCGACCGATTCACACATACGTCCGAACGAGCAAGTACGATGCGCACAACTGCCCAAATCCCGACCCAGTCGTACTCACCCAATACAGGTCCTGTTCTCCGACCGATGCGGATCCGGAAACGCAGAATCGAGTCGCACGGAAGCCAAAATGCAGCCCCGTCCGGCCGGACAAGTACGATGTGCTTTCCGTACGCGCCGAACCCGTCGCTACGCACGGCACGTCAAAGCATCCGGGAGAGGCGCACATAAGCTCTGATTCGTGCCACAAGACGATCCACGGCTACGAGACGAACACGCCAGCAACGAGGACGAGGCGAAGCAAAGAGAAAGACGAACGAGACGAACCAACCATGAATCCCATCGCGCAGGTCCTACCAATACTCTACATCTATTACCGGAACAGGCACGGACGCCTACGGCGCAGAAGGTAAGTCAGACACCAACCACAAAAACAAACAACACGTACCCGACATATCACACACACACAGAGGGATGCAGAAATTACTTACACCAGCAACAGCAGCACCATAGGGGCGGGATGGCCATCACCAATGCCACATATACACATAGGGACCTGGATGCCAACAACTAACACCACCCCTACCCAGGGGGTGCAAGATGCCTGTCACTCCTACCACCTCTACCCATGGGGGGCTGGATGCCCACCACCACTACCACCCCTACTCAGAGGGTGCCAGATGCCTACCACTACTACCACCTCTACCCATGGGGGCTGGATGCCTACCACTACTACCACCTCTACCTATGGGGGGCTGGATGGCTGTCACTACTACCACCCCTACCCATGGGGGCTGGATGCCTACCACTACTACCACCTCTACCCATGGGGGGCAGGATGCCTGTCACTACTACCACCTCTACCCATGGGGAGCTGGATGCCTGTCACTACTACCACCCCTACCCATGGGGTGCAGGATGCCTACCACCACTACCACCTCTACCCATGGGGGGCTGGATGCCTACCACTACTACCACCCCTACCCATGGGGGGCTGGATGCCTGTCACTACTACCACCTCTACCCATGGGGTGCAGGATGCCTATCACTACTACCACCTCTACCCATGGGGGCTGGATGCCTGTCACTACTACCACCCCTACCCATGGGGGGCTGGATGCCTACCACCACTACCACCTCTACCCATGGGGGCTGGATGCCTGTCACTACTACCACCTCTACCCTTGGGGTGCAGGATGCCTACCACCACTACCACCTCTACCCATGGGGGGCTGGATGCCTGTCACTACTACCACCCCTACCCATGGGGGGCTGGGTACCTGTCACTACTACCACCTCTACCCATGGGGTGCAGGATGCCTACCACCACTACCACCTCTACCCATGGGGGGCTGGATGCCTGTCACTACTACCACCTCTACCCATGGGGGGCTGGATGCCTGCCACTACTACCACCTCTACCCATGGGGTGCAGGATGCCTACCACCACTACCACCCCTACCCATGGGGGGCTGGATGCCTGTCACTACTACCACCCCTACCCATCGGGGGCTGGATGCCTACCACTACTACCACCCCTACCCATGGGGGGCTGGATGCCTGTCACTACTACCACCTCTACCCATGGGGTGCAGGATGCCTACCACCACTACCACCTCTACCCATGGGGGCTGGATGCCTGTCACTACTACCACCCCTACCCATGGGGGCTGGATGCCTACCACCACTACCACCTCTACCCATGGGGGGCTGGATGCCTACCACTACTACCACCCCTACCCATGGGGGGCTGGTGCCTGTCACTACTACCACCTCTACCCATGGGGTGCAGAATGCCTACCACCACTACCACCTCTACCCATGGGGGGCTGGATGCCTGTCACTACTACCACCCCTACCCATGGGGTGCAGGATGCCTACCACCACTACCACCTCTACCCATGGGGGGCTGGATGCCTGTCACTACTACCACCCCTACCCATGGGGTGCAGGATGCCTACCACCACTACCACCTCTACCCATGGGGGGCTGGATGCCTACCACCAACAACACCCCCACTCACAGGATGGCTAATGCATGACACAACAAGCACACACCAACATAAGGAATGCAACAAAAAGACATCCCCCAACACCATGACAAGCGTGTGTAGACTGTGTCAAATGCCTACAACACTGAACATGACTTTGAACATACAATGTGACCCCCTATCACATGTGTCACACATAAATGTGTGTGGCCCCCACAATGCAAGCAGACCATGACCACTGTGGCAATGGGGTCCAACCCCCATCATCACAGTGACCAAAAGGTAAGTGTGGGGTCCATAGCTGAAGCACATTTTGCACATTGTGGCAATGGGGTATAAACCCCCATCATCACAGTGACCATAAGGTAAGTGTGGGGTCCATAGCTGAAGCACATTTTGAACATTGTGGCAAAGGGGTCCAACCCCCATCATCACAGTGACCAAAAGGTAAGTGTGGGGTCCATAGCTGAAGCACATTTTGCACATTGTGGCAATGGGGTCTAAACCCCCATCATCACAGTGAACAAAAGGTAAGTGTGGGGTCCATAGCTGAAGCACATTTTGCACATTGTGGCAATGGGGTCTAAACCCCCATCATCACAGTGAACAAAAGGTAAGTGTGGGGTCCATAGCTGAAGCACATTTTGCACATTGTGGCAATGGGGTCTAAACCCCCATCATCACAGTGAACAAAAGGTAAGTGTGGGGTCCATAGCTGAAGCACATTTTGAACATTGTGGCAATGGGGTCTAAACCCCCATCATCACAGTGAACAAAAGGTAAGTGTGGGGTCCATAGCTGAAGCACATTTTGCACATTGTGGCAATGGGGTCTAAACCCCCATCATCACAGTGACCAAAAGGTAAGTGTTGACATTGAAAAGCTGCAACTGCCAAACTGCATGGATGATTCCTGGTCACAGAACAACAAACACATCAGTGTCAAAGTAGTGCTTGTGTCCCATAGCAACATAGATTGGGGGAGGCAAACAGTGCAGTGCAAATAAGACATACCTTTGGCCATGTGCAGACAAACATCACCCATGGGGGCTGACAATGTCAACATCCATCAATGACACAATGACAGAAGTGACCATCATAATGCAGACCCACATATTTGCACCAATGGGCACACTAATGTAGATACCCTGTGGAGACTGTAGATGTGAGGTGAACAAATAACATACCATGGTAGCAATGGGACACACAAACAATGATCATTGTGCTGACTGATGACCTAGGAGTCCCAGGGACAGCAGGTGAAACCCACCAAACAACATACAGCCAATAGCACACTAAAGATATGCCAATGCAGTGGTGCATATGCACAAACAGGCAGACCCACACTGCACATCAAACACAACAGGTGAGGGGGGGGGGGTGCCAGTGTCCCCAGGCAACCACACAACACATGATGAGGCCTCAATACCAATTACACAGATGCACATACAGTGCCACACAAAAGTAACTCATGGATCCAAATCCCCTATGTGGGCAATCAGGCATTGTTAGATGAGAGGGAGCACAAATTACACATGTCACACAAGCTTGTAGGAACAGCAACTAACACAGCAAGAGACAGACCCACCACAGCAATACCCCCAGGGACCCCATATTGTGCTGACACTAGCCTGCATGATAATCACACTGTGATGACAATGTTAGATGTCGTTCACACTGTGAACCCCAGCCATGTGTCCTGAGCAACTAACTACCATCACACCTACACAAGCTCCCATCAATCAGCACGGCCTGCAAGCCAAGGCCAATATGGAGGTAGGGGTCTTGCCGTGCAACAACTCACTTTTTCACACACTCAACACCACACACCCTGATCTCCACCAATGTGCAGCAGTGAAGCTCACATGGACTGGTGAGATTGCACATGCACCCATGACAATACCAGGGGTGGTGGTGGGAACCAAGGTGCAGAAACCCATCACACATGGCCAGTCAACAAGACTTGTCAATGTCTGACACACAGCACAGTATGCTGTACATGGGCATGATGTGAAATCCAGCACAATCAATGGGATCCGGGCCATAGTCACACACCAATGAAGAAGCCAAGGTGACACACGAAGAACACACGTACACAACTACCAACATTGCAGCTCTGACCCTGAGGAGTGGCAGCTGTCACACACACAACGTGTCACAATCACTGTAAGCTAACACAAACTGTAAATCACATTACTCGTGTAAACAACAAGTGCCAAGGGGAATCCTGATTGTGTCCCATCTGCGTTTGCCCGCATCCCCAGCACTGACAACAAAGACAACCTGGGATGACAACCTCATGAACATTAGTTTGCCATGCACCCACATCACAGAGAAACCAGGTCCAAGATGCTGGATGAACACAGAACAACTCAGCAAGCATCACAAACAGGAACATCCCTAGGGACACAGCCTGTGTAGGAAAAGGGAAGGGAACACGCACAGACATGCTTACACAAAACAGGCCCACGCAATGTCACCAGATTACACACTGCCATGAGGGCACACCACTCCTGTGGAAGGTCCGCTGTGCCAAACCTTGTCTGTGCACGACCCAAACATGTCAGCAGAACACTCCATCAGTGAGTCAACAACCACAACACACAGAAGGCTCTGCTCACATCAGCCTGAGTACGGGGGTGTCACGTCAGTCATCTGCACACACACCAAACACCTGTCAAACAAGTTGCACTGTATACACAGATGAGTCCTTCGACATTGATGTGCAAAACTGCATGTCCAGTGGAGCTGGGCACACAGTCAGGGAAATTGGAACATTGAACAGTGGTAAGCCCACCAGATGTGCATCAGTGTAAGACAAAGATGTTCATTTACTAATGCAAAAAGGACATCCCTGTGTCAAATGCTGAACATTACACCCTCAGACTGTAGCAAAGGATGCCATAGATCCAGAATACAACAGGACACATATCCCATGGACCACATGGAGTCCATCACTGCAACACTTCATCGTCCTGATGTGAACACTATTACAACTGCAAATGCAGGATACTACTCATCCACATCATGTACATCAAAAGAAAACCCAAAAGTAAACAAAAAGAGGCTTTATTCAGCAAATGTCAGGGTAAAAACAGAAGTCCAAAAGAAACTAAGGCCAATGGCCAGTCCAAAATCACAGTACCAACGGGGTGAGAAGTGACAACTGGTCACACATTGCTTGCCTGCACTGGTACGGTTGGGGGACATCACCCTTGGAGGGGCATACAAGGGGCAGGCCAGGCACCGCAGGGACAGGATCAGGGGATGGCAGAGTGAGGCAGTGAAGGGGTGGTGGGTGCAGGAGTGTCACCGGCAACTGCAGTGGAGGTGTCTGACTCAGGGGGGGCCAGCACCACCGTGGTACACAAGTCAGTTGGTGTGGGTGCCGCAACCACTGCAGTGGGCTGGACTGATGTAGTGGACTGGGTACCCACTGCAGTGCCCGAGTCAGACGTGGTTGTTGTGGACTCCACTGCATTGCATGACCCCAAGGGAGTGGAAGGGTGGGCAGATGAGGTGGGCAGGACAGAGGGGGGGACCCGGTCCCCACAACAGTGCCACTAACAGGCAGAGCGTCTGGGTTGGGGGTGGAAGAGCAAGTGGCAGGGGGGAGGGCCTAAGCAGTCTGGGGATGGGGTATCGGTGTGTGGGGGAACCTGGGGCAGGGTGTGGCGGGGGAACCTGTGCAGTGGTGGCCTGGGGTATGGAGGAGAGAGACTGGGCGCTGGAGCTGTGTGGTGGTGGTGGTGGGGTCTTGCTCTTCCTACTCCGGGGGGACTTCCGAATGGGCTCCTGTGTCTGCCTGCACCTGGGGGAGGGTGTCCGGGGGCGAGGGGCACTCCCCTCTGTGTGGGTGGACTTCCTCTTCCCCTGGTGTGCTGGGTCAGCAGGAATGGTGGGGAAGAGGCCAAGGTCACACAGGGAGACCTGCTGTGTATGTGGGGTAGCAGGCGAGGCAAGGGAAGGGGTCTTGGAGGGAGAGGATTTGGAGGACTGCGAAGTGAATGTGGATGCCTGTGTGTGTGTGTGTTCCCCATCCCCTGTGTCTGTGGTATCAGTTCCCTGAGGATGCTTGTGTGCACGTCTTGCCTTACTCTTGGGTGTGTCTGTGCTGCTCGTGTCTGTGTGTGTGGATGACTGCAGGTGTGCATGTGCTTTGGACAGGTAGGGGGGCAGGAAGTGTTGATGGGGAAGGGGTGGGAGGGGTGAGGGACTGTTGGAGGAGGGACACTGCTGCCGTCAGGGAGGAGTCCATGGACCTATTGCTCCTCTGTAGGGCAGACATACCCGTCGAGATGCATTCCATGACCGACACCAGCTGTGTCAACAGAGTGGTGTGTGCATGAAGGACACTCAGCATTGCTGTCTGCCCTACATGGAGCTGCCGAAGGAGGTACACAGACTCCTCACTCAGGGCAGCAGGGGACACAGGGGCAGGGGCTGCGGTGCCTGGCACGAAGGAGACACGCTCCCGAGCACGGGAGCCTCCACGGACCTCAGGAATGGGAGCCGATGGGAGGGCGGTGGTGGTGGTGATGGTGGCGGGGCCAGACAGACTAGCTGGCCTTTGGTGGCTGCCGAGACCCGCCTCCACAAGGTAGTCATCCTCCGAGCTGCTGTGGTCCCCAGCTGAGGTGGATGGTGCTGAGGACTCCTCGGTGTGGCTCCCCTCGCCCTCCGTGCCACTGGGTCCCTCTGACCACTCGTCCAATGCTGACCCAGTCTGGCTCCGCTGCTCCTCCTGGTCCGTGGAGCTGTCCCCTCCTGTGGCCGTGGATGTATCTGCAAACAATTAGGGAAACAGACAAACATCAGTCACCACACTGACCGTACACACCACAGTAAGTACAGCACATTACAGAGCAAGCCCTGGCATCCTTAGTTGAACATTGCCTGGAGTCCTCACACAGATTCGGGGAAGCCAATTGTCAGTCTGATGGTCAACCATGGGACTCACACCCCTCCTGCCCTTGCACCCATCTGTCTGGTGCCTGTCTGATGGTAAGACCCCAGTGTGGACACATGCACCACCTACACAGTTGTTGGACATTGCAGGGAACACGGTGAAGCATGTGAACATACACACATCACATCTCTTGCCACTGAGTCAGTGCAGGTGTCCGGATGAAGGGATGGCCAGATTCTAATTAGGAATGCATGTGATGCATACCAGCACCAGACACCATGATGCACCCATGTCCGGATAGTCAATGCCACAATGGGGTGCATGTTGCACATGTCACTCCCCTGCAGGATCAGTCCCAGGAAGTTGAATGCCATGACACAGGAATGCGTGCAAAGTCATACATAACTGTTTCAAGTCACATGGCCATGGCAGCCAGACAACAACAGTCTGCACTGTGTCACAATCCGAGGGCATGGGGAATGCAAGTTATGTGACTGACAAGTGCACATGTCCATCCCCCAAAAACCACATCGCCTGTACTACTATTTGTCCACGTCATACCAACTGGACATATGGGGGACATGAAACACAACTCTCTGAACATGTGCACCTCATAGTGTGCTGTGAATGAAAATACAGCTGCTTGAAAGCCACAGTCGCAAACACCTGTGTGCACAGTCAAGTGATCAGACACCTATAAGTCACAGAAGTATCGTCTATCATGGTCACATCTCAGATGGCATGCTGAGCCCCAAACGATGAACATACCAGTAGTCCTGACAACGAAGACACAGCACAATGAGACAGAGGCAGACACCTGAGGGTACATTTCACTGACCACAACATGCCAGATGATACACGGGAGTGGGAGTACAGAGTGTATTGTATGCACTGGAGTAGGCATGACTGTCCAGCTCCACCTGTATGAGGGATGAGTCCTGGACAGTAGGCAGGTGGCTAAGCATGTGTGACACACTGGATACACATACTCCTGAGGCCCAAATATTGTTCCCACCAGCAGCATGGGTGTGTGCCACATTCCCCAGGGTCATGTGGTGAGTCAGAGCAGCAAGCGGACCACATATCAAAGTTACACGCAGATCACATGTCAGAACTTAGGCATTGTGTAAGCAATTGACCCACCCATGAATTGCACAACATAGTCACGGGAACAAATGCTGTCCCCCACCTTGAGCAAAGCAAAATGCAATGACACAGTCCCCAAATTAGACAATTTCCTGACTATAAGGGCCACACATATGCGTATCAGAGGAGAAGTGGGCATGTAACAAATGACGGACATGGGTCCTGGACCACATGACTGATGTACTGTGGAAGTTTAACCAGGCCAGAGGAGGGCACATAGCATGGCAGAAAAAGTGCACAGTGCAGTCATGGACTCACCCCTCCTTGCTGCTGTCTGTCCTTCAGCTGCCCATCCAGGTCAGGGAAGACCACCGCCAGGATCCGGAGCATGTGGGGGATCAGGGTCCGGTGTCCGCCCTCCTGCGAGGAGGCAACAGCTTCAGCTGGACCCTTGCGATCCTCCGGGTCCAGCCACGAAGGTCCTGCCACCTCTTTTGGCAGTTGCGGATCCTGCGCCTGTAGACCCCCACGGATCTTACTTTCCGGGCGATGATCAGCCAGATTTCCTGCTTCTGGTGGGCATCAACCTGTGAGGATGACAAAGTGAAAAGGCCATTACTACACATGCAACATATACGTGCATCACACAGTTGGATATACATGTCTCAATCACAGGGGCATATGATGTACACAGGCAGTGCAACAATGGCTATGAACAGTTTGCCAGCAGTCACTACATGGTATCATTGCATGGGAAGTAAACCTAGTTGGAATGCACTGTTACTGCACTGTACCAGTTCTGTGCATGTGACCACACACTTTGGGGTGTGACAACTACTCAGTGGGCATGCTAGCCAGTGGTGTGCACACTGAAAGCCCTGCTAGTCAGACAACATGCACAATTAGTGAGGCAGTGGACAGCACACTCACCTGCTCCCCTGGTGTCCCATACAGCTTGCTGTACTGTGGAAGGAGGCTGTCCAGCAGGGCCTGGTTCTCCTCAGTGCTGAAGGCTGGGGCTCTCTCCACAGTACGTGCCATTGCAGTAGCCAGAGGATGCAGAGACAGCAGCAGTGGTGGTGGCAGATGTCGTCCTGGAGCATGTAGTGCAGGCAAGTGAGCTCTCAGGGGAACAGCCAGCATTATATGTGTGCTGCAGAGGCAGATACTGTCCCATGTGTGCAAAGTGATAGGTCCAAGTCGTTTGCATCTTCTGAATTTGACCTATCCATGGAATTGCAGCACTAATACACGCCCACCGCATCCTTCAAATCTTCAACTTCATGACACCCATGATTTTGCAACATTGTTGTGACTGGCCAACTGAATTCACTGCATCAGACTCGTTGGAGCTTCGAAAACGCGTCCGTTGCCATGCCAGGCCCCAGCCAATGTGTGCGCACCGTTCGGTCCATTGCTGTACAACGCGTACCAGGCATACAAGGCGTACCCGCTCACATTCAATGCAATGGTCCGGACGGGCACACCGATCGGTCCATTGCTCTACAACACGTACCCGCTCACATTCAATGCAATGGGCCGGCCGGGCACACCGATCGGTCCATTGCTGTACAACGCGTACCAGGCATACAACGCGCACCCGCTCACATTCAATGCAATGGGCCGGCCGGGCACACCGATCGGTCCGTTGCTCTACAACGCGTACCCGCTCACATTCAATGCAATGGGCCGGCCGGGCACACCGATCGGTCCATTGCTGTACAACGCGTACCCGCTCACATTCAATGCAATGGGCCGGCCAGGCACACCGATCGGTCCATTGCTGTACAACGCGTACCCGCTCACATTCAATGCAATGGGCCGGCCGGGCACACTGATCGGTCCATTGCTGTACAACGCGTACCCGCTCACATTCAATGCAATGGGCCGGCCGGGCACACCGATCGGTCCATTGCTCTACAACGCTGTACCCGCTCCCATTCAATGCAATGGGCCGGCCGGGCACACCGATCGGTCCATTGCTCTACAACGCTGCACTCCGCTCCCATTCAATGCAATGGGCCGGCCGGGCACACCGATCGGTCCATTGCTGTACAACGTGTACCCGCTCACATTCAATGCAATGGGCCGGCCGGGCACACCAATCGGTCCATTGCTGTACAACGCGTACCCGCTCATATTCAATGCAATGGGCCGGCCGGGCACACCGATCGGTCCATTGCTCTACAACGCTGCACTCGCCACATTCAATGCAATGGGCCGGCCGGGCACACCGATCGGTCCATTGCTCTACAACGCGTACCAGGCATACAACGCGTACACTGGCCACATTCAATGAAATGGTCCGGCCGGGCACACCGATCGGTCCATTGCTCTACAACGCGTACCCGCTCACATTCAATGCAATGGGCCGGCTGGCCACACCGTTGGTCCATTGCTGTACAACGCGGTACCAGGCATACAACGCTGCACTCGCTCACATTCAATGCAATGGGCCGGCCGGGCACACCGATCGGTCCATTGCTGTACAACGCGTACCCGCTCACATTCAATGCAATGGGCCGGCCGGGCACACCGATCGGTCCATTGCTGTACAACGCTGCATCCGCCACATTCAATTCAATGGGCCGGCCGGGCACACCGATCGGTCCATTGCTCTACAACGTGTACCAGGCATACAACGCGCACCCGCTCACATTCAATGCAATGGTCCGGCCGGGCACACCGATCGGTCTATTGCTCTACAACGCGTACCCGCTCACATTCAATGCAATGGGCCGGCTGGGCACACCGATCGGTCCATTGCTGTACAACGCGTACCAGGCATACAACGCGTACCCGCTCACATTCAATGCAATGGGCCGGCCGGGCACACCGATCGGTCCATTGCTGTACAACGCGTACCCGCCACATTCAATGCAATGGGCCGGCCGGGCACACCGATCGGTCCATTGCTGTACAACGCGTACCCGCTCACATTCAATGCAATGGGCCGGCCGGGCACACCGATCGGTCCATTGCTCTACAACGCGTACCCGCTCACATTCAATGCAATGGGCCGGCCGGGCACACCGATCGGTCCATTGCTGTACAAAGTGTACCCGCTCACATTCAATGCAATGGGCCGGTCGGGCACACCGATCGGTCCATTGCTCTACAACGCGTACCCGCTCACATTCAATGCAATGGGCCGGCCGGGCACACTGATCGGTCCATTGCTGTACAACGCGTACCCGCTCACATTCAATGCAATGGGCCGGCCGGGCACACCGATCGGTCCATTGCTGTACAACGCGTACCAGGCATACAACGCGTACCCGCTCACATTCAATGCAATGGGCCGGCCGGGCACACCAATCGGTCCATTGCTCTACAACACGTCCCTGGACAGGTCACACGCATATGTCACCATGCTGGTCACTGGTGAACCTATGCCAGCCACATTTACTTTCCAGGGACTCAGGGGCACACCTACAACACCACACCCAGTCCACACTGTCTATGAGGCATGTGTGGCAGCATAACCTTATCTGTGTATGGGGTGAACATGTGGATTTTGGGGTGGCACTTGGGGGCAGACACACCCAGGCTGTGCACGTGTTAATGGGGACAGGGTCCTTTGTGTGTTGTGCACCTGACCACTGTGGTGTGCAACTTTTCATTTCTGAGCATGTGTCATGGTCACATTTCCAGGTTGTGTATGTGTATGACATGTCACATACCCCCAGGCTCACATGTGGGAAGGCATGTACGTCACAGGGTGGCCCATTCCAACAATAGTGATGTCCCTCCACAGTCTGTGTGCATGTTGTGTATCACATGTCTCTGACTCCATGTGCACAATGGGAGACAGTCTCCACATCCATGTGGTTTGTGCATGAACTTTGATGGTGTGTGTGTGTGTGTCACAGACATCCATGTCTGTCCTGCAGAGGCTACAGGGGCCACTACCTGTGGGTGTCATGTTTGTTTTTCTGACGTGTACATGATACGCCATGTCATGCCAGTGTCCATGTGGCAAGACAGGCTCCCTGGGAATCTACCTGTCAATGAGCTGTGATGCCTGTGGAGCATCTGTCCAGACATGTCACTGTGGTATGTGTGTGGAACGTGAGAGCAGTTAATGGGTACTGTGACACAGCCTAATGGTGTCCCATTGCACACCCTGGAACCTGTTGTCAACACTTGTTGAACAGAGATGTTAGATGATGTCCATGTAGGTGCCATATATGTCCAAACGGAACGACACACACATCAAGTACTTGTGTATGTTGATGATGTATCATGTGAAATTGAGTATGGTGACCGGCACATAGGTGGGGTGACTGACAATCTTGCTTTCTTCACCTATGCACTGCAGGGCTCCTGCTGTCCATCGACCATCCCCAGACCTGGCAACGATGGTGGAACGTGACAGCATCCGACGGTACCGCTTCACCAGGCAGCTTATTGAGGATTTGGCAGTGCGGTTGGCCCCACATTTGCAGCCTGGCCGGCCATATCCTACAGCGCTGACCCCCAAGGTGAAGGTGATGGCAGCCCTACACTTCTTTGCCACCGGTACCTTTCAACACACTGTGGCAACTACTGGTGGGATGTCACAGACTATGTTCAGCCATGTGCTACGCGATGTTTTGGGGGCAATGTTGAGATACCTCAACCAGTACATCTATTTCCCAACACGTCAACGACTCACTGACGTCAAGAGTGACTTCTATGCCCTGGGGAGGATGCCACATGTAATTGGCTCCATTGATGGGACACATGTGTCTTTGATACCACCACAGGCACATGAGCAGGCATACCGCAACCGTAAACATTATCACTTAATCAATGCTCTGGTGGTATGTCTTGCAGATATGACCATCTCACATGTGTGTGCCCGTTTCCCCGGTTCGGCACACGATGCCTACGTGATGAGGAGTAGTCGCATCCCGAGGATGATGTCACAGATGCCGAACCAGCGTGCCTGGCTTGTTGGTGTGTACTGACTTTGTACCATTGTGTGTGTTCTGCTATGTTGTTTTCCACACACATTTTCAAATCGGCTAATGTGCAATTGTCTGTCTGTAGGTGATTCGGGATACCCCAACATGCCGTGGTTGCTGACACCCCTCAGGAACCCTGTGACACCAGCCCAGATGCGCTACAATGAGGCACATGGTCGGACGAGGAGGGTGATTGAGCGGACCTTTGGTCTCCTGAAGAGCCGCTTCCGCTGCCTGGACAAGACAGGAGGGGCCCTCCCATATGCCCCAGCAAAGGTGTGCAAGATTGTAATCGTCTGCTGCATGCTACACAACCTGGCAGTGCGGAAGGAGTTGCCTCTCATCCTGGATGACGATGACCAACGTCCGCCACCTGTTGAAGATCCTGGCCTGGGTCACGATGCCAGTGAAGATGATGATGATGATGATGGTGATGTCCGCACACAGCTCATCACCAACTTCTTCAGCTGAATGTGAGTCTCCAGAGGGTTGTGATGTCAGTGATTTGAGTTTGCATGATATGTGTGTGTGGTGCTCTGGTGCTGTTTGAGTGTGCCCATGTGCTACTTGACTGGATGCGTGCAGCGATGTGTCCTTGCAGGTGGTCTGTACTACCCAACAGTGTTGACATGCTAACTTGGTTTTGTGTAGTTATCTCGTGACATGTATTAGACATGAGTATTGCCGTTCTGTGCTGTTCTTCATTGTTTTTGACTGTGTGTCATGTCTGTCCTTCACAGGGTGCTGCCGGAGTTGTCTGATCAACTTGGATCCCCCGAATCCATGATTCAACTTCCAAGGTGGAAGCAGTCGTTTCCCTACAGGTGATGTGCCACACACCCCTGGACTTTCTATCTTCTGTTTTTCTTACTTTGTGGCCACAACCCGGTTGGATTAGCTTGCATTTGTAGTGGAAACAACATGTTGCAAATGTGTAATAAACCTGTGCTTCACTTTGGGATGTGCGTTGTCTGTAGTCACACATCTGACTGACATTTGCTTACTGCACCTGTAGTCTAGTTCACAGTGACTGTGAATAGGTGGCGTGTCTGTGCATTCCACTGTATTTAGTTGCAACATCAGTATAGGTGATGAGTCTGATGGCCCTGGTGTGTATGTGTTGTGTGGCCCTAGTGGTGTGTCTCCCTCATATGTGTCACGTCGCCATGACTGACATGACGGGGTTGGACTTGCTGTAGTAGTTAGCATGCACAGTGTCATTTAGCAGATCACCATCTACATGACAAAAACCACGTTGGAATCACAACAGAGGCAGATATGGTGTATTGGTGAGTTTATTTACATACAGGTGTGAGGATGGTGCACAGGATGGTGGGTGCTGTACATATCAATTGGAATCCAAAGTTCCCATGTGTATTGGAAGTCTTGGTAGCTGACATGTCCAGAGTAAAGTCCACAGTCATCTGATGAATTTGGCCAACTGGAGCTCTCCATGTCATGTGGGAGAGTTGGGTTGGCTTCGACAGGGCGTGCAATTTGCACACAGAGGAAAAGTTCCAGAACAGGTGTTGGCTTCCTGGGGGATGTAGATGGCCATCGGACTTTCAGTTTGGCCTCTTCGGACGGCCCCTCTTCTTAGGGGGGGGACCCTCAGGTGCAGGCTGCGGCGGTGCAGGGGACTCCCTGCCAGAGTCCTCCTCCCTCCCTGTGGCATTTGCAGTTGTTTCAGCAGCAGTTGTTGTGGGCACACAGGGAGGTGAGGCCATGTTGGTGCTGATCTGGCGGAGGCATGTGAGTATGTCCCTATGCACCGCTGTCAGTTGTTCCAATGTGTCCCACTTGGACTCCATGCCAGACATGTGTGTCTCGACATGTGACATGTGTGTCTCGACATGTGACATGTGTGTGTCGACACGGGACATGTGGGAGTCCAAGCGGGCATGATGGGCAGCCTGCTGCTGTTGTATATCCTTGAGGATCCCCACTACCTAGCTGACCTCTCCGGTGCTAGTCTGGTACGCATCCGCGGTGCGTGCCAGTTGTGGGTCATCATGCAGTCCAGACCCCTCTGCAAAGAGCGACCTATGTCTACCACCCCTCCCACCACCCCTGGCGACACGTGCAGGACCTGCGGTGGCACGCACAGGTGACCGTGGGCCCACTTGGGTGTTGTTCCTGGGCTCGTTGTCACCAGCTCCAGTTTGGGCCTGGGTCCCTGCGCTGTTGTCATCTGTGGTCCTTGGTCTGTCCGTGTTGGCAGGGGTGGCCTGTGTGTTGGCAGTTGTTGGAGGGGTGGGTGCAGGGGGTGCAGATGTTGGTCCTGCTGGTGCTGCATGATGACTCACACCGGAGGTTCCAGCTGGTTCTTCGCCATCCGAGGAGTGCAGTGGCTGATCCACACCAGTGAGCTCAGTGTTCCCCGGAGCCTGGAACAGGGACTCCTCCTCGACTGCTGCTGTGTCCCCATCATCACCTGTTTTGGGGAGAGACACAGATTGTATGTTATGTTTCTACTGGCATCAATTGTTCAAACACCTGACAGTTGTGACTGTACCTCTGGATGTGGGCCAGGACATTGCATTCTCCTAAATTGTGACAGTCAGAGAGTGATATTGGTGTAGCACATTGTCCTGCCAACCTGTGGCATGTCAATGTGTATGTTGAGGTGTGTGCATGACCAGCATTGGTGGTATTTGGTTGCCATCCAGGCCTCCTTCTCCCCCAGCCCAGTTATCCCACCATGAAGCGTGCTTCCATTGCAGGGAGTGCAAGTTGTCTTTCAGGATGTCAGTCAGTGGTGTCCTGCTGTTGGTTGTTGCACAGTTCCCAGCAGGGCCTTGTGCTCCCCACAGCAATACCCAGTGTCAGCCATCTTGTGAGTCCTTTTCCACTCCCTGTGATGTGAGCATGGTTGAGAGTGGTGTTGATGGGCCAATTGTGAGGGTGAGCAATATCTGTGCCTACAACTCCCATCATGCTATTGCCTCCACCCCCTTCCCAGCATGCCCATCCTTCCTTCCTTTTGACTCTGCTTCCCTGTGGGGTGGGGTGCCTGTGCTGACAGGATGGCTGGGAGTGTTGTCCTGGCAGTTGTTTGGCTACAAGTCCCAAGAGTGTCCCTGTGCTTCACACAGCATGACCCAGGGTGGTTGTTCTTTGTGGGATCTTCAGTTAGGATGTGAGGCATTGCATTCTCCCAGGTGGGTTATGTGGAGTTAGTGTTGAGGGGTGTGTGAGGGGAGGTCCTTGTAACTATGGTCATAGCTGTGAGTCCTCCTTCCCACCCAGCCAGATATCCCACCATGGAACGTGCTTCCATTGCAGGGAGTGCAAGTTGTCTTTCAGGATGTCAGTCAGTGGTGTCCTGCTGTTGGTTGTTGCACAGTTCCCAGCAGGGCCTTGTGCTCCCCCCAGCAGTACCCAGTGTCAGCCATCTTGTCAGTTGTTTTCCACTCCCTGTGATGTGAGCATGGTTCAGAGTGGTGTTGATGGGCCAATTGTGGGTGTGACCAATATCTGTGCCTACTACTCCCATCCTGCTATTGCCTCCACCCCTGTGAGGTGTGCATGCTTCAGTGCTAACTTGCTGGGCCATGTGGGTGTGAGGTGTTGATCTGTGACTACCACTCCCATCATGCTATTGCCTACACCCCCCCTTCCCAGCATGCCCATCCTTCCTTCCTTTTGAGTGGACTTCAGTGTGTGTGAGTGTGACAGCAATGGCAAGATGGCTGACAGTGTGTTCCTGTTGTTTGTTGGTGCCCAGTTCCCAGCAGGGCCTTGTGCTACCCACAGCAGTAGCCAGTGTCAGCCATCTTGTCAGTTGTTTTCCACTCCCTGTGATGTGAGCATGGTTCAGAGTGGTGTTGATGGGCCAATTGTGGGTGTGACCAATATCTGTGACTACCACTACCATCATGCTATTGGCTACACTGACTTGACCAGCATACACAGAATTCCTTCCTTTCAGTGAGCTTCCCTGTGAGGTGGTGTTCTAGTGGTGGTTAAATATCTGGGAGTATTTGTTGGCTCTATTTGTGCCACTGCCTTGCTGTATTTGTTGTTAGGTTTGTAGATGTCATGACACAGTTACATATCACTATGGGATGGCAGGTATTGTGTTTGTCTGACTAGCATTCACATCTTGGGATGGATATCTTTTGGTTGGTGTGTATTTGCTAAGTGTGCATGGTTTGCCTATCCCCTTGACTGTGATGTGTGTGTGTAGTCACACCATATTGTGTATATTAGTTGTGTACTCACCAGGCTCTGGGATGTCTGTTAGTCCGTATACGCTCACTGGTGGTAGGATGGCCCGCACCTTCTCCTCCCAGGGCCTGAGGTATACTGGTTTTGCAGGAGGGCCACTGCCGGTGTGCTGGCTGAGGAGGTAGTCCTTTTTGAGTAGTTCCCTGACCCTCCTGCGCAGATCATACCACCTGTTCTGGATGTCTTCCTTTGTGCGCAAACATGGTGATTGTGCGTTGACCCTGTCGACAATCCTCGCCCACATCTTGGTTTTCTGCGACATGGGGGTCTGTTGTAGCAATGTACCAAACAACTGTGGCTCTACCCTCAGGATCTCGTCTACCAGGACTTCCAATTCACAATCTAGGAACTTATGGTTCTTCTTTGGGTGCATGGTGATGGGTGGTGGTGGTGATTGATGTGTGTGTGTGTGTGCAAGTGGGGGTGTGTGAGTGTAGGTTTAGCTGGGTGTGTGTGAGGGTGCTATTTGTAGGTGTGGTAATGGTGTGTGGCTTGTGTGATGTATGAGCTGTAAGTGTGTCTGTGGTTGCTGTGTGATGGTGTTCTGTCTGGCAGGTCAGTGGAATTTGCAAGGGATCATGGTCGGGATTTGTGGCCTTTATGTAGGTGGAGTTGGAGGTGTGTCCTTGTTCCATTTTTTTCCTCCCTGTATTTATTGGCTTAGTGGTTGCTTGTTTGGCCCTTTTTTAAAAAAAAATTCCTTTGTGTTTTTGGTGCATGTAGGAGTCTTTCTTGTGTCCGAGTAGGACGTTGCAGTTGTCTGGTGCGATCTTGTCCGACTCGTTCCCGCTGTGTGTCAGCTAGGTTTCATATGCGGCGTACGAGTTGGTCGCGTAGTATTGGGTTGCTTCGGCTGGGTTTTGTATGCGTGTCGGTCGTACGGCTTGTGCTCCGGGCGAGTCGGTTGTGTTTTGCACGCACAGCAATGTACTACGCGGGTCGGAGTTCGCGGGTACATTTCGTTCGGGTTTAATCAGAGTGCGTGTCGGTCGGTTCGTTTCACGTGATTTCCCGGCCGGATGCCTTGTTTCCGTCCGGCTCGGTCGGTCGTTTTGTATTCCGTCCGAGTCTGTCGGATTTCACATGCATTTCATCGTACTACCAGGGTCGTGCGGCGCCGGTCCGAGTCGGTCGGACTAAATTCCCATACCGAGTCGGTCGGTACGTTTTCCGGCCCGAATCGGAATCGGCCCCTAAGTGTGGTTTAATCTGACACTTATTTCCAAACTATGGAGGACTATTGATCTAGCATCTGCAATGCTACTGCGGGTGTTACTCATACTCTTGTGCCTTGTCCCTATCGTTTTCTATAGAGCTTTTTGATTTTTGAACTCTTAACACTCTTGTGCCTTGGACTGTGCTTGGAAGATTTAGATTACTAATGTATAGAAAAGACTAATTGAGATTGTTTTCTGAGCCCCATGTTCTGATGTTATTTGTTTTACATAGCAACAACAGAGCTGCTTATTTGTTCAATCCTCATCCGCCTTAATTTCTTCCAAAGGCTAGTCTTAACTGTTGTGATCTTATACTTATACAGTATGGTTTTAAGAGTGATCTACTTAAACCTGATTATCAATTTGTAATAAACACCACTTGAATGTGGCTACCAATTCCTGGTCCTCACCGTGTAGCTAAATTGGTTGCACTGTTGATTTGATGACTGATGAGTGATACCCCAAGATCCCCTACCCCGCAGTGCAATTAAAAAGGTCCATCGGAGGACCAAGAGTAAGTTATGGAGCACTTCACTTAAAGATAAAATTGTGGGCCCAGTAAATGCTGGATCTAATCCAACGACAAATACGGTTGAAGGCACTTGTGAGAAGTAAGTGACATATAGGAAACAAAAGTGGATCTCTTTGAGTCAGTGAGGACCCTATTTTCATACCTGTCTCCTAAAGAATTGTCCTTAAATGCGCTCTTATGGAAGGCTAACACTCTGTGTGGGTCTTGGAGCACAGGGGTACCAAATAATGATTTAAAAATGTCATTAAAATGGAAAAGGCAGGGGATATTTAAAGCTTAATCAAGTTATAGACAATCCAAGAAAATGGCTTTCGTGAGGGCTGTAATAGTTTTTGACCACATTTTGCACCATAACATAATCGAGCAAAAGTAAGTTCTCCAGATGGGTTAACCCAACCCCTTTATTTAGAATATTAGATGGAACAGAGACCGGAATGCATAACAAATGCCTGAGAAAGGCATTCTCCTCAACCTGAAGAGGATCACCACATGTAAAGTCCCACAAGCCCCCTCCATAGAGAACAGCAGTCAACGCTTTTGTCCTAATAATCCAGCCAAGAGATGATTAATGCCTGAATGATCATCTTTCAGACTGATGAGCTAAAAAGGCCCAAGATCTTTCTTAAGCTTCTTAATAGGCCAAAGCAGCAGGATGTCATGGTTTTTGTCTGTGGTTCAAAAGAGAGCTTGTTATCCACCCAGACGCCCATGTTTTAAACTGCAGATTTAAAATCAAAAGATCTTGGCAAACATAGACTTAAATAAACCAATCAGTCTTTTATTGGATGGAAAGAAAGAAAGAAAGAAGGAAAGAAAGAAAGAAAGAAAGAATGAAAGAAAGAAAGAAAGAAAGAAAGAAAGAAAGAAAGAAAGAAAGACAGAAAGATAGAAAGGAAAGAATGAAAGAAAGAAGGAAGGAAAGAACGAAAGAATGAAAGATGGAAATAATGGTGGAAAGAAGAAAATAAAGGAAGAAGGAAAGAGAAGGGTAAAAGAAAAGAAGGAAGGAAAGAAAGAAGGTAAATGTCAGGAAAAAGAAAAAGGAAAGAAGGAAGGAACAAAAGATTGAAAGAAAGAAGGAAATTAAAAAAGGAAAAAAGAAGGAAAGAGAAAGAAAGAAAAAGAAAGAAAGAAAGAAAGGAATAGAAGGAAAAAAGAGTGAGGGAAAAAAGGAAAGGAAAAAAGAAAGATAAGAAAGAAAGAAGGAAGGAAAAAAGAAGGCAAGAAAGAAAGAGAAAGGCAAAAATGAAAGGACAGAATAAGGAATTATAGACAGACAGAATGGCAAAAATAGAGCACCCTCACAACCTTATATTCAGAGTACATGCGAGCTGCTGCTATGGTGTGAAAAAGCGATACCAAAGGGGATGATGGACGGAGCGTTTGAGCTAATCAAACACTCACCCCCAGTCAACTGATCTGGGTTTAATCCATCATCATTCTTTAGCTCACTCCACCACCCCAGTTCAGACATGGCCATATGCAAATCAGTCTGACCCTGTGCCTCATGGGAACAGTCCAGCCCGAATTGCCAAGCCATGTCTTCCCTGGACTCGGAAACAAGCATCCTGGGACCGGTTTCTGGCTATTCAGCCGTCATCAGCCAGGCTAGCTTGAATACAGTGGCAAAGTGAGCAAGGGACCCACGTCTGGGCATACCCTGCCAACTTAGGGCGAACAAAGCGATACCAAAGGGGATGATGGACGGAGCGTTTGAGCTAATCAAACACTGACCCCCAGTCAACTGATCTGTGTTTAATCCATCATCATTCTTTAGCTCACTCCACCACCCCAGTTCAGACATGGCCATATGCAAATCAGTCTGACCCTGTGCCTCATGGGAACAGTCCAGCCCGAACTGCCAAGCCATGTCTTCCCTGGACCGGAAACAAGCATCCTGGGACCGGTTTCTGGCTATTCAGCCGTCATCAGCCAGGCTAGCTTGAATCCAGTGGCAAAGTGAGCAAGGGACCCACGTCTGGGCATACCCTGCCAACTTAGGGCGAACAAAGCGATACCAAAGGGAATGATGGACGGAGCGCTTGAGCTAATCAAACACTCACCCCCAGTCAACTGATCTGTGTTTAATCCATCATCATTCTTTAGCTCACTCCACCACCCCAGTTCAGACATGGCCATATGCAAATCAGTCTGACCCTGTGCCTCATGGGAACAGTCCAGCCCGAACTGCCAAGCCATGTCTTCCCTGGACCGGAAACAAGCATCCTGGGACCGGTTTCTGGCTATTCAGCCGTCATCAGCCAGGCTAGCTTGAATCCAGTGGCAAAGTGAGCAAGGGACCCACGTCTGGGCATACCCTGCCAACTTAGGGCGAACAAAGCGATACCAAAGGGGATGATGGACGGAGCGTTTGAGCTAATCAAACACTCACCCCCAGTCAACTGATCTGTGTTTAATCCATCATCATTCTTTAGCTCACTCCACCACCCCAGTTCAGACATGGCCATATGCAAATCAGTCTGACCCTGTGCCTCATGGGAACAGTCCAGCCCGAACTGCCAAGCCATGTCTTCCCTGGACCAGAAACAAGCATCCTGGGACCGGTTTCTGGCTATTCAGCCGTCATCAGCCAGGCTAGCTTGAATCCAGTGGCAAAGTGAGCAAGGGACCCACGTCTGGGCATACCCTGCCAACTTAGGGCGAACAAAGCGATACCAAAGGGGATGATGGACGGAGCGCTTGAGCTAATCAAACACTCACCCCCAGTCAACTGATCTGGGTTTAATCCATCATCATTCTTTAGCTCACTCCACCACCCCAGTTCAGACATGGCCATATGCAAATCAGTCTGACCCTGTGCCTCATGGGAACAGTCCAGCCCGAACTGCCAAGCCATGTCTTCCCTGGACCGGAAACAAGCATCCTGGGACCGGTTTCTGGCTATTCAGCCATCAACTGCTGTTTTTGCATTTGTCACCCCGAGTGGGACGGGTATGCCCAGACGTGGGTCCCGTGCTCTCCATGCCACTGGAATCAAGCTATCCTGGCTGAAGAGGGGTGAAACCCCGAAACTGGTCCTAGGATGCTTGTTTCCAGTCCAGGGAGGACCTGGCTTGGCAGTTCGGGCTGGACTGTTCCCATGAGGCACAGGGTCAAGACTGATTTGCATATGGCTGGGTTCAAACTGGAATGGCATGGTGAGCAAAAAACGATGGATTTAGGCCCAGATCTCTGTACTGGGGTGAATGTATGACATTGTTCTGCATTCTGTCCATCAACTGTTGTTTTTGCATTTGTCACCCCGAGTGGGACGGGTATGCCCAGACGTGGGTCCCGTGCTCTTCCATGCCACTGGAATCAAGCTATCCTGGCTGAAGAGGGTGAAACCCCGAAACCGGTCCTAGGATGCTTGTTTCCAGTCCAGGGAGGACCTGGCTTGGCAGTTCGGGCTGGACTGTTCCCATGAGGCACAGGGTCAAGACTGATTTGCATATGGCTGGGTTCAAACTGGAATGGCATGGTGAGCAAAAACGATGGATTTAGGCCCAGATCTCTGTACTGGGGTGAATGTATGACATTGTTCTGCATTCTGTCCATCAACTGTTGTTTTTGCATTTGTCACCCCGAGTGGGACGGGTATGCCCAGACGTGGGTCCCGTGCTCTCCATGCCACTGGAATCAAGCTATCCTGGCTGAAGAGGGGTGAAACCCCGAAATCGGTCCTAGGATGCTTGTTTCCAGTCCAGGGAGGACCTGGCTTGGCAGTTCGGGCTGGACTGTTCCCATGAGGCACAGGGTCAAGACTGATTTGCATATGGCTGGGTTCAAACTGGAATGGCATGGTGAGCAAAAAAACGATGGATTTAGGCCCAGATCTCTGTACTGGGGTGAATGTATGACATTGTTCTGCATTCTGTCCATCAACTGTTATTTTTGCATGGTGTGAAAAAGCAGCAGTCAGATAAACAAATACATTTACAGCACCATTGGCAAGAGATAGGATCTGATAAAGTTGGAATGTGCCCTGTACTTTCATCTGATTGAAAGTCTCTTGCTATCACACCAGGCTCTAGAAACCAAGGCAACACTAAATTAATAATAAAGTAAAAATAAAAACATTGACACTAAAGGGAACTACCTTATGTGAAGATGTGCTCCTTGTGAAAGGGCTTATGCAGTCACTCAAAGTGAAGTTACAGGAGAGGAGCAGCTCATGCAGGTAAGAGCGGTGAGGCGGTGGGGCATGGTGGGGGGATTCGACAGACGATGACAAGGGAAAATTGAATAAATAATTAACTCCCCCTCATCGTCTGTTGAATCCCCTATCACCCGCCCCACTGCTCTTACCTGCACGAGTCGCTCCTGTGAAGTTAGCCTGTGGCTGAAGTACGCTGTCCCATTGACCAATGCTGTATGCTGTAACGGTTTGAAGCAAAATGTGAATGGCATAAGAACAAACCAATGGATGTACAGATGTAGCTGAAAGCCCCTTAATTTTGGTAAAATCAAAAGGTCTTGCAAACTCCAAACCTAAAAAGTGTCATGTTCACTCATAGGTCAACAGTCCAACCAGAGTCAGTGACACCTGATTTATTTTGAGTTTTTTTGTTTTACAATAAAGGAATCAGAAACTTCTGAAATAAAATGATTGAAGCATATTCTTTCAAATTAAGACAATGTGACACCTTGCTAAACTCCGTCTGCTGCCTAAATTAGCAGATGAATGAATCATTTTGAAATGTTTTGGCACTTTCCTACCTAGCTGCTTATTTTGTGTTCAGACACTCATCTCAAACATGTGCTGTCTGTTACTGTCAAGTGTAAAATGTTCAAAACACCTCTAATTGGATTACAGCATACATTTTTACAACATTGTTTCTTCCTATTAAAAATTAGTAAGATGTAGCAGCATGGTGAGAAGGTGATAATACATTAACATGGAAATACATGCCTATAAAATGTAAATGTGTTAACTGTGTACTGTTTACTAACTAGCATGGTTGAAGCACAATGAAAATTCATAAGCCTGAGCTTGCTTGACAGCTCCAGGTACTGCATGTTTTGAAAAACTGACAAGCACTATAGAACACTTCAAACAGAATGTGATGGTGTATTTCTTTTTTAGGTGTCCTTTTTTTACATTCCTGTCTAATTCTGAAATGTACGTGAAAAGAGGATACACGTTTGGTCTGGATATACTTTCTGAAAAGCAAAACTATAAAGACTTAAGCATTAACTGCTCCAAATTTTTTTTTTTTTAAACTCACTATTGGGGGCAGGCAGGCTCAGCATTTAGGGGGCTATTAAATTAATTTTTCTCGGTGTTTGTTAAGTACTCATTTCCTTTACCAATTCCAAAACAGATAATTTTTAGGTCCAGCCTGGGCAGCATATGAGCTGCTCTGCAAGGCATGCTGTATTAAGGTGTGGACGTGAAGCTCCGCCCACTCTCCGCCCAGTTTTTTCATTGTCTTGTGATTGTCCATTTAAAACTGTGGCTTTTCATTAGTCAATAGGCTTAGTAGTCCCTCCTTAGTACCACCTTTTCCCATTTTGTAACCTCCCATGAGGACATCCCCTGTTACATGTGTTAATGCTTGGTAGGCTTTAATTACAGCCTCTGAGCACTATTTTCTCACAGAGCTTTGTCCTGCCTGCTCTTGCCGGTAGGAAAAGGCAGGGCACACTCTCTCCTAACCCATTTGCAATACAATAGGTCTCGCATTTGCGAGAGTTCAAACTATTGGTATTGTAAATGACACTGCCCTTTATTTATCTGTTTTTAAAAAATCACATAAATAAAAGGTATTGTCGTTTACAATGCCAATAGATCAAATTCTCGTAATTGCGAGACCTATTGCATTCCCATATTCAGATATACAAATTATACAATATAATTAAACATTCATACATTAGTTAATTTAAAAAAAACTTTAAAAAAATGAAAACATTTTTTGCATATTTAGTTTTCCGGAAAATTTTAAAACTTTGGAGTGTTTTTCCACAGTGAAAATGCCATATGTGAAAAAAGAATGGTTTCAAGAAACAGCTACATACAAACTGTAGTGATGAACAGATGACAGCAATGTGATCAAAATCACCGTAATCCAAGTGGTGTTGAGACAGAATATCGAGTTGGAAATGTCGACTTACACAAATATCGAGTCGGAAATATCGTGATTCAGAAATATCGACAGCAAGAATATTGTGGTCAAGAATATCGAATTTAAGGTAAGAAATATTGTTTTTAAAAATATAGAAGTCATTAATATTGTTTGCAAAAATATAGATGTTTAAAATATCAATTTTTAATTAGTGTTATGTATTTTAGTTTATGTTTTAAATGTTTGTGTGTACGTTTTTTTGTATAAGTATTGTTTATGTTTTTTAATATATGTGTTAAATTTTTAGTATTTATGAATTTTATTTTAATTAAATATTGCATTTTTTCGTTCTGTAGCAGGTTCTGGGTTTATAGGGTGATAGGGTGGGAAGTAATTTAATTATAATTAAATTAATGATAATTTTTAATTTATTTAATTTAGATTTTATAGCGTTAATTGTGGGAAGTAATTTATTTGTAATTAATTATTAATTGGGTGTTAATTAATATTAATTAATTAATTGATAATTAGTTAAAGTAATTGTGTGATTTTTTTAGGTGCCGGTTGTGGGGTTTATAGGGGTAAAGGGTGGGAAGTAATTTATGTTTAATTAATTAATAATTAATTCTTAATTATTATTAATTAATTGATAGACAATTATTTACGGAAATTGTGTAATTAATTTTAGGTGCGGGTTGTGGGGTATATAGGGATAAAGGGTGGGAAGTAGTTTATGTTTAATTAATTAATAATTCTTTGTTAATTTATATTAACTAATTAATTGATATTTAATTAATTGATTATTAATTATGGTAATTGTCAGATTTTTTCTTTTTTGGTGTGAGTTGTGGGGTTAATGGGGTAAAGGGTGGGAAGTAATTTTTGTTTAATTAATTAATAATTAGTTGTTAATCAATATTAATTAATTAAATATGGAATTTGTGTAATTAATTTTAGGTGTGGGTTGTGGGGTTTATAGGGGTAAAGGGTGGGAAGCAATTTTTCTTTAATCAACTAAAAATTAGTTGATCATTAATATTAATTAATTAATTTATATTTAAGTAGGGTATTTATTTACATTTTTTTGTGTGTGGGTTTTATTGTTATAGGGGTAGTGTGGGGAGTAAATTATTTTACTTTCTTTATAATTAGTTGTTAAATACTATTAGTTTTTTAATTGAAAATAGGTTTTAATGGTGTAATTAATTTTTTTACAGTTTAATTTTAGCTGTGGGTTGTGGGGATTATAGGGGTAAAGTGTGGGAAGTTAAATATTTTTTATGAGCTTTAATTTGTTTTTTAATTAATAAAATTTCTTTAATTGGTAATTAATTATGTAAGTTGAGGAAATACATTTTTTTTAAATTTAGATGTGGGTTGTAAATTGTGTGGTGTTTGAGGGTAGGAAATAAAAAAAGTAAATTTATGTAACAATTAATGTTTTTGTTTCTAAATAATTTTAAATCAAATATATTTATTTGTTTGGAAATTATTTTTTATTTCTTTTACTATAGTATTTGTAGATATTTGTTTTGTGTATTTAACATTATAATATGTTTGTTAAATGTAATATTAAATATATTTGGATTTGAATTTTTAACATATGTATATATTTTTTAATTTATTTAATTTGTAAAAAAATGTCATTGTTGGTAAAATGTTATTTGTTTTAAATTTTGAACTGACTGGAGTGAGAATATTAATTGTTGCTCCTCTGCAATCCAACACTTTCCCTACTGTTGCACTCACTGGAGTGGGAATAGTGATTTCTACCCCTCTGCTGTCCAACACTTTCCCTACTGTTGCACTCACTGCAGTGGGAATAGTAATTTTTACCCCTCCGCTGTCCAACACTTTCCCTACTGTTACACTCTTTTTTAAATTTAATTTTTTTTTTTTATTGAGCAGAGCATCGAGAGCTTGACTGTCACAAAAGAAATGTAAAACAGGGAAACATCAATAGATCAACATATGGATAAAATCAGTTCATAAAAGCATAGAATATGTGCGGGAAACATATTTTTCATCAGAGGTTCAAAAACAACACCATTTAGATAAATAACAATAATGCAGCAGCTTTAGAAATATCTGCCATTCATTCTTGCAGAAATACTTAAAGTGCTAATATATGAAAAGTGCTAAAGTGCTAAAGTGTCAAAGTGCTAAAGTGCTGAGATGACCCAGGAATCAACCTCCAAACCCCCTATTCCGCCAACCTTTAAAATTCAAAAGGACCTGAATACCTTATCAGGATAAGACTTCTAACCTAACTGATTATCCAGACTTCTAAAATATTTCCAGATTTCATTAAACTTTTTGGAGGCACCCACCCGCCTCGCATAAGCTTCCTCGAAAGCCCTAGTCCGCTTCATTTTGTTTAACCACTTCTCGTAAGTGGGTGTTTCCGTCGACCTCCAATTCTGAAGAATTAAAGAGCGGGCAACCAGGGAGGAGATAGAAAGAAAAGCCTCCTCTGCTTTTCTCATATTTGCCCTATCCTTACTAATTCCAAAAAGGGCAACCTCGGCCTCTGGCTGGACCCTCTTCTTAATTGCCCTATTTAAAGCCGAGAAAATCTTACTCCAGAAGGGCCCTAGTTTAGGACATGTAAAGAAAATATGTAGCCAGGCCCCTTCACCTTCTGCCTGGCAACGGAAGCATCTATTTTCAACTTCTGGGTATTTTTTATTAAGAACTTTGGGTGTAAAGTATGCCAGCCACTGGGATAGAAAGGCCATTCTTTTAAAATTAGCTGCTCTCAGGGCCTTGCTCCCTAACTGGCATATGACTTGCCATTCTTGACTAGAGAGGGTACATTGTGTTTTCCGAGTTACTCTTTCTAGATGTTTCTCAACCAGTAGGGGTTGGCCATGATTGCGCAGGAGACAATACCAGTTACCCACCCCTCTTAGCTTTGCTCCAAAAAGGGCTGTCATCAATTTAGTTGGCGTATTAATTTTTTTTTTTGTCTATTTAGAAAATATAAAATCTGTAAATATTTTTTAAAAATGGCTTCTTCCAGGCCCTACACCTCATCAGCACCTCTTGCCAAGTGATTATCCTATTCTGAATCAAGAAATGTCTTTACTCTTCAAACCCACATTCCTTCCAATTTCTTAGATGGCTAAATGGGATTTGGAGGCCGAGATTTTTGCATTCTCCGAATTTTAAATAGTGCAACCCAGAAGAGTCAGCATTTTAAAAAAGTATTGAAGTCTGATAAAGTAATCCTTCAACGTCTTATATCTCATCCTTTTGGGGAGTTTAGAGGTTTTTAAATATATTGGAATCTGGGAACCCGCTTCCTGAACCATTTTATCCACAGAAAAATTATCATTTAAACCATTAGAAACCAATAAACGAGCTGTTAAGTCTAAAAAGGCTGCTTCATAGTATGAGCGAACATGAGGTAAGGCCAGTCCACCCTGGTCGATGGCTAATTGTAATGAAGAAAGCTTAACCCTTGATGTCTTTCCCCCCAAACAAACTGTCTAAACATAGTTTCCAGCTCCTTAAAGAACTTAGGGGCCTATTACGATGGCGGTCGGAAAACCTCCCCGACCGCCATGGTAGTGGGAAAAGACCGCCCGCATGGACCGCGACATCACCGCCGGTCGAATTACGATGACCGGCGGTCAAAATCCGACTGCGGCGGTCTGATCGCGGGCCTTAACTTTCTGGCGGTTGCTGCTGCCCGCAGCACCGCCGCGATGCCGAAAGGAGCACGTCCTGCATTTCCCTGCACTGCATGGCAGGCACTGCACAGTGCCTGCCACCTGGTACAGGGAAACGTAGGGGGGGACCATGGGTACCCCCCCAGTGCACCCACACCCCCCCAACACATTGGGGGCCCGCAACGGGCCCCCGGAGGACAATCTCTGCATGCCTTTCCATGGTGGTTTGACCGCTGAGGAAAGTCTGGCTACCGCCGGCATCATAATCCTGCCGGCGGAGCCTGCTCTGCACCGCCACCATTATCCCGGTCCTGCTCCGTCCACCAGGCAGGAGTGCGGTTTGCAACCGGCAGAAAAGCGGCGGTCGGAATTTCCCACCGCCGCGGTCACCACCGCCATCCTAATTTGACCAAAGGGGATGATGGACGGAGCGTTAGAGCTAATCAAACACTCACCCCCAGTCAACTGATCTGGGTTTAATCCATCATCATTCTTTAGCTTACTCCACCACCCCAGTTCAGACATGGCCATATGCAAATCAGTCTGACCCTGTGCCTCATGGGAACAGTCCAGCCCGAACTGCCAAGCCATGTCTTCCCTGGACCGGAAACAAGCATCCTGGGACCGGTTTCGGGTTCAAAACCCTCATCAGCCAGGCTATCTTGAATCCAGTGGCAAAGTGAGCAAGGGACCCACGTCTGGGCATACCCTGCCAACTTATGGCGAACAAAGCGATACCAAAGGGATGATGGACGGAGCGTTAGAGCAAATCAAACACTCACCCCCAGTCAACTGATCTGGGTTTAATCCATCATCATTCTTTAGCTCACTCCACCACCCCAGTTCAGACATGGCCATATGCAAATCAGTCTGACCCTGTGCCTCATGGGAACAGTCCAGCCCGAACTGCCAAGCCATGTCTTCCCTGGACCGGAAACAAGCATCCTGGGACCGGTTTCGGGTTCAAAACCCTCATCAGCCAGGCTATCTTGAATCCAGTGGCAAAGTGAGCAAGAGACCCACGTCTGGGCATACCCTGCCAACTTATGGCGAACAAAGCGATACCAAAGCGGATGATGGACGGAGCGTTAGAGCAAATCAAACACTCACCCCCAGTCAACTGATCTGTGTTTAATCCATCATCATTCTTTAGCTCACTCCACCACCCCAGTTCAGACATGGCCATATGCAAATCAGTCTGACCCTGTGCCTCATGGGAACAGTCCAGCCCGAACTGCCAAGCCATGTCTTCCCTGGACCGGAAACAAGCATCCTGGGACCGGTTTCGGGTTCAAAACCCTCATCAGCCAGGCTATCTTGAATCCAGATGGATTTAGGCCCAGATCTCTGTACTGGGGTGAATGTATGACATTGTTCTGCATTCTGTCCATCAACTGTTGTTTTTGCATTTGTCACCCCGAGTGGGACGGGTATGCCCAGACGTGGGTCCCGTGCTCTCCATGCCACTGGAATCAAGCTATCCTGGCTGAAGAGGGGTGAAGCCCCGAAACCGGTCCTAGGATGCTTGTTTCCAGTCCAGGAAGGACCTGGCTTGGCAGTTCGGGCTGGACTGTTCCCATGAGGCACAGGGTCAAGACTGATTTGCATATGTCTGGGTTCAAACTGGAATAGCATGGTGAGCAAAAAAACGATGGATTTAGGCCCAGATCTCTGTACTGGGGTGAATGTATGACCTTGTTCTGCATTCTGTCCATCAACTGTTGTTTTTGCATCCTAATTTGACCGGCGGTTTTCTTGGTTACGATCGCGGGCGGATGTCCACCGCCGGTCCGGCGGTAGACATTGGACCGCCATCGAAATAGACCCCTTAATGTTGATTTTGATAGGTATATTTATAAAGAGGAAAACGAGTAACGGAAGTATGGACATTTTGATAAGAGATACTCGACCTATCAAAGTTAAAGGTAGTAGCAACCAGTTGTCCAACAGTTTCTTGATTTTACCCTGCATTGCTTCATAATTCAGCTTATATAACTGTTGATATTGATCAGAAACATAGATCCCCAAATAGCGTATTGGGTCAGGCTTAGCGGCTTGATGCTTAAGATTGACTGGAAGAAAATTCGTGTCAGAATTCAGTACAAGGACTTCCGTTTTGTTTTGATTTATTTTATATCCCCCGGTTAATTCAAATTTACTGAATTCCATTAAGGCCAATTCCAGATTCTGGCTATCAGGTTTAAGATATAAAATAATGTAGTCCGCAAATAGCTTTAATTTGGACATACCCAGAATTGGAGCGTTGATTGCCACATTTTCTCGAATTCGGATGGCTAATGGTTCTATGAAAAACGTGAACAGTAAAGGGGAAAGCGGACACCCTTGTCTTGTCCCCCGATTTATTTTTACTGTACCCGCATGATTTTCATTAATTACCACCTGAGCCTGAGCCCCCTGATAAATGTTCCGATGCATTAAAATAACCTGGGGAGGAATACCAAACCTGCCAAGGCCAAAAAAGAGGGTATTCCAATTTACCAGGTCGAACGTCTACGGAGAACCACGCCTCCGTGTAGCCACTGGTGATGCCGCTCCACCCCCGGTAATGGAGTTTCGGCGTTCTCGGCGTACCTGAGTGAGGTGCGCTGCGGAAAACGGAGGTCCTGCTGGCGGTTTTTCTCTCCCCATCACGGCCGGTGCTTTTCCAACTGGAAAACGGAGGTCCTGCTGGCGGTTTTTCTCTCCCCTTCACGGCCG
Organism: Calotriton arnoldi; assembly: GCA_963921515.1. Taxonomy (NCBI): domain Eukaryota; kingdom Metazoa; phylum Chordata; class Amphibia; order Caudata; family Salamandridae; genus Calotriton; species Calotriton arnoldi. The sequence goes on along the minus strand of CAWUFW010003703.1, from coordinate 873,092 downwards.
GCGCTTTTGCAACTGGCGCTTGTTGTGGCCTCTTCTTTTTCACCGGACCGGCATGCAGCTACGCCCGTAGTTATGCTCGTGGCATCGAGGCAACTATTAAAGACGCCATAAACAACGGCACAACGGAGGCTGTTTTGGCTGTTTGGCTGAGGGAACTTACAGTCCAGAAGCAGGAGGTAGGAGGATTTTTCACCACGACTGTCTAATGCGATTAATTAACCAAAACTGTGCCTGGGACATTTGGTCTGCGAGACGCTTAGGTACAGAGACTGAGACTGAGAACTTTTTCATTTGAAAGGAAAAAATATCTTGCTAAACCAATAGAGGGGTGAGCGAGTGCTAGAAAGGGTGCCCCAAATCACGCAGTTTTTGCGTCCCCTTTTATTTTGGGTGCTCCATCTGCTCTATGTAAAACTTTGTAAAACCTGCCCTAATTTGGGGGGGAAAAAAAGGGAAGAAAGAATATAAAGAGGAAAGAAGGAAGGGGAGATGGGAGAAAAAGAAAAAATGGGAAAGCATTTAAAACAGACTAATGCTGTTGCCAAGGTAGACTCAGCGGCCGGGCTAAAAGCTAAAACCTGCTTAGCCCAGGCAAAGGCAATTTTTTCGCCCGGCTAGAGCTGAACGTACTCTAAATCGTCCTGGCCTCAACTCCAGTTTTGAGAGTTCAGAAGAAGAGCAGCCCGAGTCACTGGTACAGCTAGAAGGGGAGACATCTGTCACACAAAAGTCAACGGATGGATCATTGAATATAGCTAAGGAACAACAAGATGAGCCAACAACTGGGAGCAACAAGGACGAGTGGAAAAGCGCTAAGGATTTTCCTCTATTTTAAAAAAAAACATCACCGCCGGCCCCCCTAAACCAGCAGCAAAACCACATGTAGTGCCGCAAGAAGCACTAAATAGTCCTCTACAGGTGTCGTCATCACCACGAGTCCGAAAGCAGGGGCAGGTATCTTCTCCCCCTTCAACAGGTGTGCTGGCCGCCCAAGATCTCAGCAAATCCCTGGATGGACAGGTTACATCCCCTACCTCAATATCTTTAATGGCACAGAATCAGACCCAGCCAGTGCTGCCTTCTTCTGAAGATATTAAAACGCCGTTATCAGAGGCTCAAAGGCTGCCGCAGTCCCAGTCCCAGTCTCAGTTTCAGTCTCAGCCGCAGTCGCAGATGTCTAGTGGAACTGGCTTGGAAACTGAGGGACAGTCTGCGGGCAACCAAAAGCCAGACGGGAAGACATCACAAGACAACCCCGACTCCTCGATACCAGGATCTACCACGCAACAGATCGATATAAAGGACATGCTGAACCTTATCTTGGAGGAGATAAGGGAGATGAAAAAATCACAAGAATATGAGATTGCGTCTTGGAAAAATTGAAGAGGCAGCGGCCTGTTTTCCAGTCAAATTGCAGGAAGGATCGCCCTGCTAGAAGATCAGATGAGTGATATGCTTCGGAAGGCGAACAAAGGGGCGAAAAATAAAACCTTTTTGGAGGAACTCGAGAACCATTCTCGACGGTCGAATCTACGAATAGTGGGTGTTCCCGAAGGGAGTGAGGGATCCCAAACTATTCAATGGGTCGACACGTTCATCAAGCAAAAGGTTCTGCCTGAATTTTCGGGAGACTTAACTATTACTAGGGCACACCGAGTTCCCTCACACCCACTGCCTAACTCTAAGATACCACGTACCATCCTGATAAACTTTGCTGATTTTCATATTAATAAGGAGAGAATCTTGGTGAAGGCGATACAGCAAAGACAATTCTCTATAAATGAAGTCACCAAATGTCGCATATTTGCAGACATGTCAGCTGTAGCTGCGCGTAGGCGAAAGGAATTTGTTAAGTTGTTATATCTTTTTAAAGCTCAGGGTGCCCAGGCCTCAATAGCGCAGCAATCTAAACTCCGTGTCCTAGTGAGGGGGAAGTTTCATCTATTTTCAAACTTAGAAGAGGCCCAGGACCTATTGAAAGAGATCTCTACTAAGATCTGAAACCACACTCGTACATAACAAGATGTTAAAGTTTTCCGTTGCCGGGCAGAGGAGGGTCACCAAGGGTGTAGTTCCATGACACCCATTAGGAAAGTAGGGGGGGCTGAAATGTGGCTAGCGTGGGTAGTGGGGTTTTCTGCATTTCAGGGGGGTGGGTCCACATTCCAGGAGGGAAGGGGTGGGTCCACATTCCAGGAGGGAAGGGGGTGGGTCCACATTCCAGGAGGGAAGGTGGTGGGGTGCGACGGGGGTTACTCAGCAGTAAAAAGAGCAGTGGCAAAGGGAACAAAGAGAGGAGAAAACAGGATCTCGCATCTGATCAAATACCATGCTTATTTATTTAAGCAATAGATATGGCTAGCAAATGTAGCATTTTATCAGTAAACATGAATGCCATGCTTAACAAACAGAAATATGGTGGGCTTATAAGATGGCTTGCCACCTTTACACCTCAAGTTCTTTTTCTTCGAGAAACACACCTTAAGTCCAATTCACCCAAGCTCTATCTGCCGAGAATATTCTCCGATGCTTTTTATACATCAGCTGGGCTAGCAATTAGAGGTGTAGCCATTTACTTTTCTAGAAGTTTATCTTGGGAATTTGAGCAAGTTCGCAGGGATCCCCAGGGAAGATGGCTATGGGTAGTGGCAAAATTAAAAGGTAGGACTCTGAATTTTGTGAACTATTATGGTCCAATTATGGATGATGCTTCTGGGCTGACCAAGATCAATGAGCTGCTAAGGGGAGCTTCTGGTCAGATCATTATTGGGGGGGATTTCAATTATATTCAGGATCTAAAAAAAGATACCTCCAATAAAAATAAAAAACAATTTAAACCAAATACAAAAAAAATCTTTGAAGCCATAAAGCACGACTATCAGCTGATAGACCCATGGCGTAATGCCAACCCGGTCACAAATAGTTATACATGCCACTCTCTCCAACACCAGACGGCATCCCGTATTGATTTTTTTTACTTCCAGATCACTAAATATCTTAAAGGCAGATATCGGGGCTAATTCTTTCTCGGACCACTCCTATATTAAGCTCGACCTAGAAATTGATGAGGAGAGAAGGGAGCGATCCAGGTGGCGATGGATCGTATTCTCCTTCAAGATCAACAATGGGTCGAGAGCTTAAGAGTATGGATTCTTGAATATTTTAGGCTTAACGAGGGGACGGCAGAACCCTTTGCAGTATGGGAGGGGTTCAAGGCTGCTGTTCGAGGACAAATTATCTCCTTCTCGGCCGCTCAGTCAAAAGCACGATGGTCTAATATAGCTGAACTCCAGCAGGCCGTGGAAAGGGCTCAAGATCAGAGAAATGCGTCTCAATTACATCACCTTGAAAACGCCAAAAAGGCGCTGAGGGAATTCTTCTTATTAGAAGAAATTAGTAGTTCTCGAACTTATCAACAACGGTTGTATGAGGAAAGCCAAATGGTGGGTAAATTGTTAGCCGGCTTCACAAAAACTAGACAAGAAGCGGCCCTAATTTCAAAGGTGTTAGATCCCAAGACTGGTTTTTTAGTGTCAAAAAGTGACGACATTGCTCTAGCCTTCTTGGAACACTACCAACATCTTTACACAACGGAATATCCAGTTGGACAAGATACTATACAGAATTATTTTGACAGTGTAAATCTCCCGAAACTATCTGATCCCCTTGTGGAACACCTAAAACTAGACATATCAAGTACAGAAATTCTGGCAGCCTTAAAATCAACTGCTGGAGCCAAAGCTTGTGGAGAAGATGGGCTCCCTATAGAATTTTATAAGGTATTTGCAAAAGAATTGACTCCACCCCTGACTAAGCTATTTAATTATATCAAAAATGGTGGGGAGGTGCCCTCGCCTTTCAAAGAGGCAATCGTTGTTAGCTTCGTGAAAAAGGGCAAGAATCCAAAAGATGTCAATTCCTATAGACCCAATAGTCTCCTCAACGCTGATTACAAGATCCTAATGAAGACCTGGGCGCAGCGTTTTATACCCGTTGCACAGGAAATAATTCATAAGGACCAGTCCGGGTTTATAGCAGGGAGATCTATGGCGTCAAATACTGAACTTTTAATACAGGCTCTTGACTACTGTAATACTAATTTAACCCCAGCCCTACTGTTACACTCACTGGAGTGGGAATAGTAATTTTTACCCCTCCGCTATCCAACACTTTCCCTACTGTTGCACTCACTGGAGTTGGAATAGTAATTTTTACCCCTCCGCTATCCAACACTTTCCCTACTGTTGCACTCACTGGAGTAGGGATAGTAATTTCTACCCCTCCGCTATCCAACACTTTCCCTACTGTTGCACTCACTGGAGTTGGAATAGTAATTTTTACCCCTCCGCTATCCAACACGTTCCCTACTGTTGCACTCACTGGAGTGGGAATAGTCATTTCTACCCCTCCGCTATCCAACACTTTCCCTACTGTTGCACTCACTGGAGTAGGGATAGTAATTTCTACCCCTCCGCTATCCAACACTTTCCCTACTGTTGCACTAACTGGAGTTGGAATAGTAATTTTTACCCCTCTGCTATCCAACACTTTCCCTACTGTTGCACTCACTGGAGTGGGAAATTTAAGTTTGAAGATTTTTAAATAGTTTAATGTTTTATTTATAATAGAAAACTTTTTTTAATTAGATTTTATGCTATTGGTACACACACATATATATATATATATATATATATATATATATTTTCCACCAAAACGCCCTTGAGCTCCCAGAACGCACACAACAGCTTGCCTGCCTTTAGGCTTCAATTATCAGCTTGCCTTTACCATCCGGTATAATGATTGCGGCCTGACGCGTTTCGCGGCCAGAACGCCACTTCCTCAGAGGCAGGCAAGCTGTTGTGTGCGTCCTGGGAGCTCAAAAGCGTTTTGGTGGAAAATAATTGTCACGGGGGCCTGTACCGTGCAGGACGGCACCATCTTTTAATTTTAAGAGGCTGTGGAGGGAAACAAATTCCAATCTGAATATACAGCACAGTGAGCCCAAATGAAAATTGTCTTGCTTTTACGATGCTGGATCCTACTAAGGAATTAATTGATGTCTTACTTATTTTGCGCAGGGAAACCTACTAAGGAAATAAAAAATTGCTGAAAGGACTAAACTACATGTCCCAACATGCCGCATGAACTTGTAATTAACTAGCAAGGCCCACTGGGGGCCGTGAACCAATTGAAGGCATGTATATAAAGAAGCCAAATTCTCTGCGCAAATGATAATGGGCCTCTGAGGAAGTGGCGTTCTGGCCACGAAACGCATCAGGCCGCAATCTTTATACCGGATGGTAAAGGCAAGCTGATAATTGAAGCCTAAAGGCAGGCAAGCTGTTGTGTGCGTCCTGGGAGCTCAAGGGCGTTTTGGTGGAAAATAATTGTCACAGGGGCCTGTACCGTGCAGGACGGCACCATCTTTTAATTTTAAGAGGCTGTGGAGGGAAACGAATTCCAATCTGAATATACAGCACAGTGAGCCCAAATGAAAATTGTCTTGCTTTTACGATGCTGGATCCTACTAAGGAATTAATTGATGTCTTACTTATTTTGCGCAGGGAAACTTACTAAGGAAATATAAAATTGCTGAAAGGACTAAACTACATGTCCCAACATGCCGCATGAACTTGTAATTAACTAGCAAGGCCCACTGGGGGCCGTGAACCAATTGAAGGCATATATATAAAGAAGCCAAATTCTCTGCGCAAATGATAATGGGCCTCTGAGGAAGTGGCGTTCTGGCCACGAAACGCGTCAGGCCGCAATCATTATACCGGATGGTAAAGGCAAGCTGATAATTGAAGCCTAAAGGCTGGCAAGCTGTTGTGTGCGTCCTGGGAGCTCAAGGGCGTTTTGGTGGAAAATATATATATGTTCACTGAAAAAACCATAGGTTTTAGGGACAGTTATAGTTAGTTGGACATTTCACTCGTACAAAACCATAGAAATTCCCCCGTTATAGTTAGTTCAGCTAACTATAACTCGCGCTCCACAATGCACTGCTGATGACGTCACATATTACATCACTCATGACATGGTCAGTGACATCACTGATGACATCTCAAATGAAATCACTGATGACATCATCCAGTGACTGTGTGTTTCTGTAAAGTTTAAATATGTTTAATATATATAGGGAAAGGCGTATTGAAGAATGAGTGGGTGTTTAAGTGTCTGAATGGATGATTTAGTACGTGCGTGACTGACTCTACAAGTGAGTGATTAAACGTATCTTACTGAATGCATGGGTTAGTGACTAAACTGTGTGAATGTCTGTATCCGTCTGTTTGTTGGTGTGTAAGTGGATGCATGGATTTGCGAATAGCTACATGAGTGTCTATATGGGTTATTGATTGGTTCTCTGAGTATCTGTATGGCTGCCTGAGTGTTTGTGTGGGTGGGGTGTGTGTGACTCTGTACATAGATGTGTGAGTGGGTGATTCACTGGGTGCATGATTTCAAGAGTGCATCTGTGATGGACTGCTTGGGTGGGTGAGTGTGTGTATGGGTGTGTTAGTGAGTGAATGTATATCTCAGTGGTACATGTGTGAGTAACTACATATGTAAAAGGCAGTATATATGTGTGTTAGAGTATTTAAATGGCTATAAGTGAGAGTGTGTGATTGTGAGAGTGGCTGTATGGATGCGTGTGTGCTTGTATCAGTTATTGTATAAGAGCGTAAGAATGTGCTAGTATTTGTATGAGTAAGTAAGCTGGTGTGTGTATAACTGTATAGGTGAGTAAATGGGTGTGTGATTAATTTTTTGCATGACTGACTAGGTGTGTGAGTACCTCTATGGATGAGTGGCGGTGTGTGAGTGTTTATATAGGTGTATGAGTGCATATGATAGTCCTGTACTGAGTGACTGTAAGTATGAGTGACTGTACGGGTGAGTGAGTAGATGTGTATGTGTAGACCTAAGAATCAGTGAGTGGGTATGTAGTTATTGGTATTGGAGTGTGTATGGTTTTGAGAATGGCAGTCTGTAATTTAGAGTGGGTGTATCAAAAGCTATATTAGGGTGTGAGAAGATGCATGAAATTATCACATGGATGATGTCATCAGTGATGTCATTTGAGATGTCATCAGTGATGTCATCAGTGATGTCACTGACCATGTCATGAGTGATGTAATATGTGACGTCATCAGCAGTGCATTGCGGGGCGCGAGTTATAGTTAGCTGAACTAACTATAACGTGGGAATTTCTATGGTTTTGTACGAGTGAAATGTCCAACTAACTATAACTGTCCCTAAAACCTATGGTTTTTTCAGTGAATTTCAAAGGTTTTTTAAATGCTAATTTCTAACTATAACGTGTCTGAAACCTATGGTTTTTTCAGTGAATTTCAAAGGTTTTTTAAATGCTAATTTCTAACTATAACGTGCCTGAAACCTATGATTTTTTAAGTGAATTTCAAAGGTTTTTTAAATGCTAGTTTCTAACTATGCCTACAGAGGTAGGACATGTGAAGAAAGAAGAAAAAACACGCAGAAAGAAGCAAAAGAAATGCAGAAAGAAGCAACAGAAGTCCACAAAGACGAAGAAAAGTGCAGGAAGAAGCAAAAGATGTGCAGAAAGAACCAACAGAGGAGCAGAAAGAGGCCATGTTGCAAAATCATCCTGTGCCCACAACTTTTTCAGACGGGTACTGGTGGTAACTGACTCTGACTAACCAGAGTCAGTGCTATGCTAAAAGACACTTAGAATACAGTGAAAACACCTACATACACTAGGGAACACTATGCGTTGGGGTACCCCTGTGATTAGCATGACCTCCTCTGTAAGTCCCTAGTACATAATAGGGCAGGGGGATTAAAACTACCTCTTAAAACGCGTGTGCAAACGCGCCCCGTGGCGCGTTTTAAGTTGCGGGATTAAGTCCCCTTGAATCCTGAGGGTCCCTGGGGCCCAACTAGCCCCCCAGGTACCTACAGTTAGGACCACAGAGCTGAGTTGCAGAGAGGCGTTCCGAGGCCACGCACCTTTTTCACCTCTCTGCAACGCAACTCTGTTGTGCTTACTGAAGGTACCTGGTGGGCTAGTTGGCCCCCAGGGTCCCTCAGGATTCAAGGGGGCGTGTTTGCGCACATGTCACCTGAGGCCCCGCCCCCTCCCTTCGACACTGTGCAAACGCGCCCCGTGGCGCGTTTTAAGTTGGGGGATTAGGTCACCTTGAATCCTGAGGGTCCCTGGGGCCCAACTAGCCCACCAAGTACTTCCAGTAAGCACCACAGGCCTGCGTTGCAACGCCTGTAACAAGTTGTGTTTAGGTAGTGAAGGGGTCGTGCTGGGGGTAGTGTTTTAGGGTTTAGGGTAGTGCAGTGGTGTTTGTGTAGTGTAGGGGGTCATGCTGGGGGTAGATTTAGGGTTTAGAGTAGTGCAGGGTGTTTGGATAGTGTAGGGAGTCGTGCTGGGGGAGTGTTTTAGGGTTTAGGGTATTACAGTGGTGTTTGGGTAGTGTAGGGGGTTGTGCTAGGGGTAGTGTTTTAGGGTTTAGGGTAGTGCAGTGGTGTTTGGGTAGTGTAGGGGGTCGTGCTGGGGGTAGTGGTTTAGGGTAGTGCAGTGGTGTTTGGGTAGTGTAGGGGGTACTGCTGGGGGTAGTGTTTTAGAGTTTAGGGTAGTGCAATGGTGTTTGGGTAGTGTAGGGGGTACTGCTGGGGGTAGTGTTTTAGGGTTTAGGGTAGTGCAATGGTGTTTGGGTAGTGTAGGGGTTCGTGCTGGGGGTATTGTTTTAGGGTTTAGGGTAGTGCAGTGGTGTTTGTGTAGTGTAGGGGGTAGTGTTTTAGGGTTTAGGGTAGTGCAGTGGTGTTTGTGTAGTGTAGGGGGTCGTGCTGGGGGTAGTGTTTTAGGGTTTAGGGTAGTGCAGTGGTCTTTGTGTAGTGTAGGAGGTCGTGTTTTAGGGTTTAGGGTAGTGCAGTGGTGTTCGGGCAGTGTAGGGGGTCTTGCTGGGGGTGGTGTTTCAGGGTTTAGGGCAGTGCAGTGGTGTTCGGGCAGTGTAGGGTGTCTTGCTGGGGGTGGTGTTTCAGGGTTTGGGGCAGTGCAGTGGTGTTTGGGTCGTGCAGGGGGTCATGCTGGTGGGAGTGTTTTAGGGTTTAGGGCAGTGCAGTGGTGTTTGGGTAGTGTAGGGGGTCATGCTGGGGGAGTGTTTTAGGGTTTAGGGCAGTGCAGTGGTGTTCGGGCAGTGTAGGGGGTCGTGCTGGGGTTGTGTTTCAGGGTTTAGGGCAGTGCAGTGGTGTTCGGGCAGTGTAGGGGGTCGTGCTGGGGCTGGTGTTTCAGGGTTTAGGGCAGTGCAGTGGTGTTCGGGCAGTGTAGGGGGTCATGCATGGGGTGGTGTTTCAGGGTTTAGGGCAGTGCAGTGGTGTTCGGGCAGTGTAGGGGGTTGTGCTGGGGCTGGTGTTTCAGGGTTTAGGGCAGTGCAGTGGTGTTCGGGCAGTGTAGGGGGTCTTGCTTTGGGGTGGTGTTTCAGGGTTTAGGGCAGTGGTGTTCGGGCAGTGTAGGGGGTCTTGCTGGGGGTGATGTTTCAGGGTTTAGGGCAGTGCAGTGGTGTTCGGGCAGTGTAGGGGTCTTGCTGGGGGTAGTATTTCAGGGTTTAGGGCAGTGCAGTGGTGTTCGTGCAGTGTAGGGGGTCGTGCTGGGGATGGTGTTTCATGGTTTAGGGCAGTGCAGTAGTGTTCAGGCAGTGTAGGGGGTCGTGCTGGGGCTGGTGTTTCAGGGTTTAGGGCAGTGCAGGCAGTGGTGCTCAGGCAGTGTAGGGGGTCGTGCTGGGGGTGGTGTTTCTGGGTTTAGGGTAGTGCAGTTGTGTTCGGGCAGTGTAGGGGTTCGTGCTGGGGCTGGTGTTTCAGGGTTTAGGGCAGTGCAGTGGTGTTCGGGCAGTGTAGGGGGTCATGCTGGGGCTAGTGTTTCAGTGTTTTGGGCAGAGCAGTGGTGTTCGGGCAGTGTAGGGGGTCGTGCTGGGGGTGGTGTTTCAGGGTTTAGGGCAGTGCAGTGGTGTTCGAGTAGTGTAGGGGGTCGTGCTGGGGGTGGTGTTTCAGGGTTTAGGGCACTGGTGTTCGGGCAGTGTAGGGGGTCTTGCTGGGGGTGATGTTTCAGGGTTTAGGGCAGTGCAGTGGTGTTCGGGCAGTGTAGGGGGTCTTGCTGGGGGCAGTGTTTCAGGGTTTAGGGCAGAGCAATGGTGTTCAGGCAGTGTAGGGGGTTGTGTTGGAGGTGGTGTTTCAGGCTTTAGGGCAGTACAGTGGTATTCGGGCAGTGTAGGGAGTCTTGCTGGGGGTGGTGTTTCAGGGTTTAGGGCAGTGGTGTTCAGGCAGTGTAGGGGGTCATGCTGGGGGTGGTGTTTCAGGGTTTAGGGCAGTGCAATGGTGTTCGGGCAGTGTAGGGGTCGTGCAGGGGCTGGTGTTTCAGGGTTTAGGGCAGTGCAGTGGTGTTCGGGCAGTGTAGGGGGTCGTCCTGGGGGTGGTGTTTCAGGGTTTAGGGCAGTGCAGTGGTGTTTGGGCAGTGTAGGGGGTCGTGCAGGGGGTGGTGAGTCAGGGTTTAGGGCAGTGCAGTGGTGTTCGGGCAGTGTAGGGGGTCATGCTGGGGGTGGTGTTTCAGGGTTTAGGGCAGTGCAGTGGTGCTCGGGCAGTGTAGGGGTCGTGCTGGGGGTGGTGTTTCAGGGTTTAGGGCAGTGCAGTGGTGTTCGGGCAGTGTAGGGGTCGTGCTGGGGGTGGTGTTTCAGGGTTTAGGGCAGTGCAGTGGTGTTCGGGCAGTGTAGGGGTCTTGCTGGGGCTGGTGTTTCAGGGTTTAGGGTAGTGCAGTGGTGTTCGGGCAGTGTAGGGGGTCGTGCTGGGGCTGGTGTTTGAGGGTTTTGGGCAGTGCAGTGGTGTTCGGGCAGTGTAGGGGGTCGTGCTGGGGCTGGTGTTTCAGGGTTTAGGGCAGCGCAGTGGTTTTCAGGCAGTGTAGGCGGTCGTGCTGGGGGTGGTGTTTCAGGGTTTAGGGCTGTGCAGTGGTGTTTGGGCAGTGTAGGGGGTCGTGCTGGGGGTGGTGTTTCAGGGTTTAGGGCAGTGCAGTGGTGTTCGGGCAGTGTAGGGGGTCGTGCTGGGGCTGGTGTTTCAGGGTTTTGGGCAGAGCAGTGGTGTTCGGGCAGTGTAGGGGGTCGTGCTGGGGGTGGTGTTTTAGGGTTTAGGGCACTGCAGTGTTGTTCGGGCAGTGTAGGGGGTCTTGCTGGGGGTGGTGTTTCAGGGTTTAGGTGCAGTGGTGTTCGGGCAGTGTAGGGGGTCTTGCTGGGGGTGATGTTTCAGGGTTTAGGGCAGTGCAGTGGTGTTCGGGCAGTGTAGGGGGTCTTGCTGGGGGTAGTGTTTCAGGGTTTAGGGCAGTGCAGTAGTGTTCGTGCAGTGTAGGCGGTCATGCTGGGGGCGGTGTTTCAGGGTTTAGGGCAGTGCAGTAGTGTTCGGGCAGTGTAGGGGGTCGTGCAGGGGGTGGTGTTTCAGGGTTTAGGGCAGTGCAATGGTGTTCGGGCAGTGTAGGGGGTCGTGCTGGGGGTGGTGTTTCAGGGTTTAGGGCAGTGCAGTGGTGTTCGGGCAGTGTAGTGGGTCATGCAGGGGGTGGTGTTTCAGGGTTTAGGGCAGTGCAGTGGTGTTCGGGCAATGTAGGGGGTTGTGCTGGGGCTGGTGTTTCAGGGTTTAGGGCAGTGCAGTGGTGTTCGGGCAGTGTAGGGGGTCTTGCTGGGGGTGGTGTTTCAGGGTTTAGGGCAGTGGTGTTCGGGCAGTGTAGGGGGTCTTGCTGGGGGTGATGTTTCAGGGTTTAGGGCAGTGCAGTGGTGTTCGGGCAGTGTAGGGGGTCTTGCTGGGGGTAGTGTTTCAGGGTTTAGGGCAGTGCAGGGGTGTTCGTGCAGTGTAGGGGGTCGTGCTGGGGATGGTGTTTCAGGGTTTAGGCCAGTGCAGTAGTGTTCGGGCAGAGTAGGGGGTCGTGCAGGGGGAATGGTGTTTCAGGGTTTAGGGCAGTGCAGTGGTGTTCGGGCAGTGTAGTGGGTCATGCAGGGGGTGGTGTTTCAGGGTTTAGGGCAGTGCAGTGGTGTTCGGGCAATGTAGGGGGTCGTGCTGGGGCTGGTGTTTCAGGGTTTAGGGCAGTGCAGTGGTGTTTGGGCAGTGTAGGGGGTCTTGCTGGGGGTGGTGTTTCAGGGTTTAGGGCAGTGGTGTTCGGGCAGTGTAGGGGGTCTTGCTGGGGGTGATGTTTCAGGGTTTAAGGCAGTGCAGTGGTGTTCGGGCAGTGTAGGGTGTCGTGCTGGGGGTGGTGTTTCAGGGTTTAGGGCAGTGCAGTGGTGTTCGGGCAGTGTAGGGGGTCGTGCACGGGGTGGTGTTTCAGGGTTTAGGGCAGTGCAGTGGTGTTCGGGCAGTGTAGGGGGTTGTGCTGGGGCTGGTGTTTCAGGGTTTAGGGCAGTGCAATGGTGTTCTGGCAGTGTAGGGGGTCGTGCTGGGGATAGTGTTTCACGGTTTAGGGCAGTGCAGTGGTGTTCGGGCAGTGTAGGGGGTCATGCTGGGGCTGGTGTTTCAGGGTTTAGGGCAGTGCAGTGGTGTTCGTGGCAGTGTAGGTGGTCGTGCTGGGGCTGGTGTTTCAGGGTTTAGGGCAGTGCAGTGGTGTTCGGGCAGTGTAGGGGGTCATGCTGGGGCTGGTGTTTCAGGGTTTAGGGCAGTGCAGTGGTGCTCAGGCAGTGTAGGGGGTCGTGCTGGGGGTGGTGTTTATGGGTTTAGGGTAGTGCAGTGGTGTTCGGGCAGTGTAGGGGGTCGTGCTGGGGCTGGTGTTTCAGGGTTTAGGGCAGTGCAGTGGTGTTCGGGCAGTGTAGGGGGTCGTGCTGGGGCTGGTGTTTTAGGGTTTAGGGCAGTGCAGTGGTGTTCGGGCAGTGTAGGGGGTCTTGCTGGGGGTAGTTTTTCAGGGTTTAGGGCAGTGCAGTGGTGTTCGTGCAGTGTAGGGGGTCATGCTGGGGATGGTGTTTCATGGTTTAGGGCAGTGCAGTAGTGTTCAGGCAGTGTAGGGGGTCGTGCTGGGGCTGGTGTTTCAGGGTTTAGGGCAGTGCAGGCAGTGGTGCTCGGGCAGTGTAGGGGGTCGTGCTGGGGGTGGTGTTTCTGGGTTTAGGGTAGTGCAGTGGTGTTCGGGCAGTGTAGGGGTTCGTGCTGGGGCTGGTGTTTCAGGGTTTAGGGCAGTGCAGTGGTGTTCGGGCAGTGTAGGGGGTCATGCTGGGGCTGGTGTTTCAGTGTTTTGGGCAGAGCAGTGGTGTTCGGGCAGTGTAGGGGGTCGTGCTGGGGATGGTGTTTCAGGGTTTAGGGCAGTGCAGTGGTGTTCGAGCAGTGTAGGGGGTCATGCTGGGGGTGGTGTTTCAGGGTTTAGGGCAGTGGTGTTCGGGCAGTGTAGGGGGTCTTGCTGGGGGTGATGTTTCAGGGTTTAGGGCAGTGCAGTGGTGTTCGGGCAGTGTAGGGGGTCTTGCTGGGGGCAGTGTTTCAGGGTTTAGGGCAGAGCAATGGTGTTCAGGCAGTGTAGGGGGTTGTGTTGGAGGTGGTGTTTCAGGCTTTAGGGCAGTGCAGTGGTATTCGGGCAGTGTAGGGGGTCTTGCTGGGGGTGGTGTTTCAGGGTTTAGGGCAGTGGTGTTCAGGCAGTGTAGGGGGTCGTGCTGGGGTGGTGTTTCAGGGTTTAGGGCAGTGCAGTGGTGTTCGGGCAGTGTAGGGGGTCGTGCAGGGGCTGGTGTTTCAGGGTTTAGGGCAGTGCAGTGGTGTTCGGGCAGTGTAGGGGGTCGTGCTGGGGGTGGTGTTTCAGGGTTTAGGGCAGTGCAGTGGTGTTTGGGCAGTGTAGGGGGTCGTGCTGGGGGTGGTGTTTCTGGGTTTAGGGCAGTGTAGTGGTGTTCGGGCAGTGTAGGGGGTCGTGCAGGGAGGTGGTGAGTCAGGGTTTAGGGCAGTGCAGTGGTGTTCGGGCAGTGTAGGGGGTCATGCTGGGGGTAGAGTTTTAGGGTTTAGGGCAGTGCAGTGGTGTTCGGGCAGTGTAGGGGGTCGTGCAGGGGGTGGTGTTTCAGGGTTTAGGGCAGTGCAGTGGTGTTCGGGCAGTGTAGGGGTCGTGCTGGGGTTGGTGTTTCAGGGTTTAGGGCAGTGCAGTGGTGTTCGGGCAGTGTAGGGTGTCGTGCTGGGGGTGGTGTTTCAGGGTTTTGGGCAGTGCAGTGGTGTTCGGGCAGTGTAGGTGGTCTTGCTGGGGCTGGTGTTTCCGGGTTTAGTGCAGTGGTGTTCGGGCAGTGTAGGGGGTCTTGCTGGGGGTGGTGTTTCAGGGTTTAGGGCAGTGCAATGGTGTTCGCGCAGTGTAGGGGGTCTTGCTGGGGCTGATGTTTCAGCGTTTAGGGCAGCGCAGTGGTGTTCGGGCAGTGTAGGGGGTCTTGCTGGGGGTGGTGTTTCAGGGTTTAGGGCAGTGCAGTGGTGTTCGGGCAGTGTAGGGGGTCTTGCTGGGGCTGGTGTTTCAGGGTTTAGGGCAGTGCAGTGGTGTTCGGGCAGTGTAGGGGGTCTTGCTGGGGCTGGTGTTTCAGGGTTTAGGGTAGTGCAGTGGTGTTCGGGCAGTGTAGGGGGTCGTGCTGGGGCTGGTGTTTGAGGGTTTAGGGCAGTGCAGTGGTGTTCGGGCAGTGTAGGGGGTCGTGCTGGGGCTGGTGTTTCAGGGTTTAGGGCAGTGCAGTGGTTTTCAGGCAGTGTAGGCGGTCGTGCTGGGGGTGGTGTTTCAGGGTTTAGGGCAGTGCAGTGGTGTTCGGGCAGTGTAGGGGGTCGTGCTGGGGGTGGTGTTTCAGGGTTTAGGGCAGTGCAGTGGTGTTCGGGCAGTGTAGGGGGTCGTGCTGGGGCTGGTGTTTCAGGGTTTTGGGCAGAGCAGTGGTGTTCGGGCAGTGTAGGGGGTCGTGCTGGGGGTGGTGTTTTAGGGTTTAGGGCACTGCAGTGTTGTTCGGGCAGTGTAGGGGGTCTTGCTGGGGGTGGTGTTTCAGGGTTTAGGGCAGTGGTGTTCGGGCAGTGTAGGGGGTCTTGCTGGGGGTGATGTTTCAGGGTTTAGGGCAGTGCAGTGGTGTTCGGGCAGTGTAGGGGGTCTTGCTGGGGCTGGTGTTTCAAGGTTTAGGGCAGTGCAGTAGTGTTCGTGCAGTGTAGGGGGTCATGCTGGGGGCGGTGTTTCAGGGTTTAGGGCAGTGCAGTAGTGTTCGGGCAGTGTAGGGGGTCGTGCAGGGGGTGGTGTTTCAGGGTTTAGGGCAGTGCAGTGGTGTTCGGGCAGTGTAGTGGGTCATGCAGGGGGTGGTGTTTCAGGGTTTAGGGCAGTGCAGTGGTGTTCGGGCAATGTAGGGGGTCGTGCTGGGGCTGGTGTTTCAGGGTTTAGGGCAGTGCAGTGGTGTTCGGGCAGGGTGGGGGGTCTTGCTGGGGGTGGTGTTTCAGGGTTTAGGGCAGTGGTGTTCGGGCAGTGTAGGGGGTCTTGCTGGTGGTGATGTTTCAGGGTTTAGGGCAGTGCAGTGGTGTTTGGGCAGTGTAGGGGGTCTTGCTGGGGGTAGTGTTTCAGGGTTTAGGGCAGTGCAGGGGTGTTCATGCAGTGTAGGGGGTCGTGCTGGGGATGGTGTTTCAGGGTTTAGGGCAGTGCAGTGGTGTTCGGGCAGTGTAGGGGGTCTTGCTGGGGGTGATGTTTCAGGGTTTAGGGCAGTGCAGTGGTGTTCGGGCAGTGTAGGGTGTCGTGCTGAGGGGTGGTGTTTCAGGGTTTAGGGCAGTGCAGTGGTGTTCGGGCAGTGTAGGGGGTCTTGCTGGGGGTGGTGTTTCAGGGTTTAGGGCAGTGGTGTTCGGGCAGTGTAGGGGGTCTTGCTGGGAGTGATGTTTCAGGGTTTAGGGCAGTGCAGTGGTGTTCGGGCAGTGTAGGGTGTCGTGCTGGGGGTGGTGTTTCAGGGTTTAGGGCAGTGCAGTGGTGTTCGGGCAGTGTAGGGGGTCGTGCACGGGGTGGTGTTTCAGGGTTTAGGGCAGTGCAGTGGTGTTCGGGCAGTGTAGGGGGTTGTGCTGGGGCTGGTGTTTCAGGGTTTAGGGCAGTGCAATGGTGTTCTGGCAGTGTTGGGGGTCGTGCTGGGGCTAGTGTTTCACGGTTTAGGGCAGTGCAGTGGTGTTCGGGCAGTGTAGGGGGTCATGCTGGGGCTGGTGTTTCAGGGTTTAGGGCAGTGCAGTGGTGTTCGGGCAGTGTAGGTGGTCGTGCTGGGGCTGGTGTTTCAGGGTTTAGGGCAGTGCAGTGGTGTTCGGGCAGTGTAGGGGGTCATGCTGGGGCTGGTGTTTCAGGGTTTAGGGCAGTGCAGTGGTGCTCAGGCAGTGTAGGGGGTCGTGCTGGGGGTGGTGTTTATGGGTTTAGGGTAGTGCAGTGGTGTTCGGGCAGTGTAGGGGGTCGTGCTGGGGCTGGTGTTTCAGGGTTTAGGGCAGTGCAGTGGTGTTCGGGCAGTGTAGGGGGTCGTGCTGGGGCTTGTGTTTCAGGGTTTTGGGCAGAGCAGTGGTGTTCGGGCAGTGTAGGGGGTCGTGCTGGGGGTGGTGTTTCAGGGTTTAGGGCAGTGCAGTGGTGTTCGGGCAGTGTAGGGGTCGTGCTGGGGGTGGTGTTTCAGGGTTTAGGGCAGTGGTGTTCGGGCAGTGTAGGGGTCTTGCTGGGGGTGATGTTTCAGGGTTTAGGGCAGTGGAGTGGTGTTTGGGCAGTGTAGGGGTCTTGCTGGGGATAGTGTTTCAGGGTTTAGGGCAGTGCAGTGGTGTTTGGGCAGTGTAGGGGGCCGTGCTGGGGGTGGTGTTTCAGGGTTTAGGGCAGTGCAGTGGTGTTCGGGCAGTGTAGGGGGTCGTGAAGGGGGTGGTGTTTCAGGGTTTAGGGCAGTGCAGTGGTGTTCGGCAGTGTAGGGGGTCGTGCTGGGGGTGGTGTTTCAGGGTTTAGGGCAGTGCAGTGGTGTTCGAACAGTGTAGGGGGTCGTGCAGGGGCTGGTGTTTCAAGGTTTAGGGCAGTGCAGTGGTGTTCGGGCAGTGTAGGGGGTCGTTCTGGGGGTAGTGTTTTAGGGTTTAGGGTAGTGCAGTGGTGCTTGTGTAGTGTAGGGGGTCGTGCTGGGGGTAGTGTTGTAGGGTTTAGGGTAGTGCAGTGGTGTTCGGGCAGTGTAGGGGGTCTTGCTGGGGGTGGTGTTTCAGGGTTTAGGGCAGTGGTGTTCGGGCAGTGTAGGGGGTCTTGCTGGGGGTGATGTTTCAGGGTTTAGGGCAGTGCAGTGGTGTTCGGGCAGTGTAGGGGGTCTTGCTGGGGGTAGTGTTTCAGGGTTTAGGGCAGTGCAGGGGTGTTCGTGCAGTGTAGGGGGTCGTGCTGGGGATGGTGTTTCAGGGTTTAGGGCAGTGCAGTAGTGTTCGGGCAGTGTAGGGGGTCGTGCAGGGGGAATGGTGTTTCAGGGTTTAGGGCAGTGCAGTGGTGTTCGGGCAGTGTAGGGTGTCATGCTGGAGGTGGTGTTTCAGGGTTTAGGGCAGTGCAGTGGTGTTCGGGCAGTGTAGGGGGTCGTGCACGGGGTGGTGTTTCAGGGTTTAGGGCAGTGCAGTAGTGTTCGGGCAGTGTAGGGGTTGTGCTGGGGCTGGTGTTTCAGGGTTTAGGGCAGTGCAATGGTGTTCTGGCAGTGTAGGGGGTCGTGCTGGGGCTAGTGTTTCACGGTTTAGGGCAGTGCAGTGGTGTTCGGGCAGTGTAGGGGGTCATGCTGGGGCTGGTGTTTCAGGGTTTAGGGCAGTGCAGTGGTGTTCGTGCAGTGTAGGTGGTCGTGCTGGGGCTGGTGTTTCAGGGTTTAGGGCAGTGCAGTGGTGTTCGGGCAGTGTAGGGGGTCATGCTGGGGCTGGTGTTTCAGGGTTTAGGGCAGTGCAGTGGTGCTCGGGCAGTGTAGGGGGTCGTGCTGGGGGTGGTGTTTCTGGGTTTAGGGTAGTGCAGTGGTGTTCGGGCAGTGTAGGGGGTCGTGCTGGGGCTGGTGTTTCAGGGTTTAGGGCAGTGCAGTGGTGTTCGGGCAGTGTAGGGGGTCGTGCTGGGGCTGGTGTTTCAGGGTTTTGGGCAGAGCAGTGGTGTTCGTGGCAGTGTAGGGGGTCGTGCTGGGGGTGATGTTTCAGGGTTTAGGGCAGTGCAGTGGTGTTCGGGCAGTGTAGGGGGTCTTGCTGGGGCTGGTGTTTCAAGGTTTAGGGCAGTGCAGTAGTGTTCGTGCAGTGTAGGGGGTCATGCTGGGGGCGGTGTTTCAGGGTTTAGGGCAGTGCAGTAGTGTTCGGGCAGTGTAGGGGGTCGTGCTGGGGGTGGTGTTTCAGGGTTTAGGGCAGTGCAGTGGTGTTCGGGCAGTGTAGTGGGTCATGCAGGGGGTGGTGTTTCAGGGTTTAGGGCAGTGCAGTGGTGTTCGGGCAATGTAGGGGGTCGTGCTGGGGCTGGTGTTTCAGGGTTTAGGGCAGTGCAGTGGTGTTCGGGCAGTGTAGGGGGTCTTGCTGGGGGTGGTGTTTCAGGGTTTAGGGCAGTGGTGTTCGGGCAGTGTAGGGGTCTTGCTGGGGTGATGTTTCAGGGTTTAGGGCAGTGCAGTGGTGTTTGGGCAGTGTAGGGGGTCTTGCTGGGGGTAGTGTTTCAGGGTTTAGGGCAGTGCAGGGGTGTTCATGCAGTGTAGGGGGTCGTGCTGGGGATGGTGTTTCAGGGTTTAGGGCAGTGGTGTTCGGGCAGTGTAGGGGGTCTTGCTGGGGGTGATGTTTCAGGGTTTAGGGCAGTGCAGTGGTGTTCGGGCAGTGTAGGGTGTCGTGCTGGGGGTGGTGTTTCAGGGTTTAGGGCAGTGCAGTGGTGTTCGGGCAGTGTAGGGGGTCTTGCTGGGGGTGGTGTTTCAGGGTTTAGGGCAGTGGTGTTCGGGCAGTGTAGGGGGTCTTGCTGGGAGTGATGTTTCAGGGTTTAGGGCAGTGCAGTGGTGTTCGGGCAGTGTAGGGTGTCGTGCTGGGGGTGGTGTTTCAGGGTTGAGGGCAGTGCAGTGGTGTTCGGGCAGTGTAGGGGGTCGTGCACGGGGTGGTGTTTCAGGGTTTAGGGCAGTGCAGTGGTGTTCGGGCAGTGTAGGGGGTTGTGCTGGGGCTGGTGTTTCAGGGTTTAGGGCAGTGCAATGGTGTTCTGGCAGTGTAGGGGGTCGTGCTGGGGCTAGTGTTTCACGGTTTAGGGCAGTGCAGTGGTGTTCGGGCAGTGTAGGGGGTCATGCTGGGGCTGGTGTTTCAGGGTTTAGGGCAGTGCAGTGGTGTTCGTGCAGTGTAGGTGGTCGTGCTGGGGCTGGTGTTTCAGGGTTTAGGGCAGTGCAGTGGTGTTCGGGCAGTGTAGGGGGTCATGCTGGGGCTGGTGTTTCAGGGTTTAGGGCAGTGCAGTGGTGCTCAGGCAGTGTAGGGGGTCGTGCTGGGGGTGGTGTTTATGGGTTTAGGGTAGTGCAGTGGTGTTCGGGCAGTGTAGGGGGTCGTGCTGGGGCTGGTGTTTCAGGGTTTAGGGCAGTGCAGTGGTGTTCGGGCAGTGTAGGGGGTCGTGCTGGGGCTTGTGTTTCAGGGTTTTGGGCAGAGCAGTGGTGTTCGGGCAGTGTAGGGGTCGTGCTGGGGGTGGTGTTTCAGGGTTTAGGGCAGTGCAGTGGTGTTCGGGCAGTGTAGGGGTCGTGCTGGGGGTGGTGTTTCAGGGTTTAGGGCAGTGGTGTTCGGGCAGTGTAGGGGTCTTGCTGGGGGTGATGTTTCAGGGTTTAGGGCAGTGGAGTGGTGTTTGGGCAGTGTAGGGGGTCTTGCTGGGGATAGTGTTTCAGGGTTTAGGGCAGTGCAGTGGTGTTTGGGCAGTGTAGGGGGCCGTGCTGGGGGTGGTGTTTCAGGGTTTAGGGCAGTGCAGTGGTGTTCGGGCAGTGTAGGGGGTCGTGAAGGGGGTGGTGTTTCAGGGTTTAGGGCAGTGCAGTGGTGTTCGGCAGTGTAGGGGGTCGTGCTGGGGGTGGTGTTTCAGGGTTTAGGGCAGTGCAGTGGTGTTCGAACAGTGTAGGGGGTCGTGCAGGGGCTGGTGTTTCAAGGTTTAGGGCAGTGCAGTGGTGTTCGGGCAGTGTAGGGGGTCGTTCTGGGGGTAGTGTTTTAGGGTTTAGGGTAGTGCAGTGGTGCTTGTGTAGTGTAGGGGGTCGTGCTGGGGGTAGTGTTGTAGGGTTTAGGGTAGTGCAGTGGTGTTCGGGCAGTGTAGGGGGTCTTGCTGGGGGTGGTGTTTCAGGGTTTAGGGCAGTGGTGTTCGGGCAGTGTAGGGGGTCTTGCTGGGGGTGATGTTTCAGGGTTTAGGGCAGTGCAGTGGTGTTCGGGCAGTGTAGGGGTTCTTGCTGGGGGTAGTGTTTCAGGGTTTAAGGCAGTGCAGGGGTGTTCGTGCAGTGTAGGAGGTCGTGCTGAGGATGGTGTTTCAGGGTTTAGGGCAGTGCAGTAGTGTTCGGGCAGTGTAGGGGGTCGTGCAGGGGGAATGGTGTTTCAGGGTTTAGGGCAGTGCAGTGGTGTTCGGGCAGTGTAGGGTGTCATGCTGGAGGTGGTGTTTCACGGTTTAGGGCAGTGCAGTGGTGTTCGGGCACTGTAGGGGGTCGTGCACGGGGTGGTGTTTCAGGGTTTAGGGCAGTGCAGTAGTGTTCGGGCAGTGTAGGGGGTTGTGCTGGGGCTGGTGTTTCAGGGTTTAGGGCAGTGCAATGGTGTTCTGGCAGTGTAGGGGGTCGTGCTGGGGCTAGTGTTTCACGGTTTAGGGCAGTGCAGTGGTGTTCGGGCAGTGTAGGGGGTCATGCTGGGGCTGGTGTTTCAGGGTTTAGGGCAGTGCAGTGGTGTTCGTGCAGTGTAGGTGGTCGTGCTGGGGCTGGTGTTTCAGGGTTTAGGGCAGTGCAGTGGTGTTCGGGCAGTGTAGGGGGTCATGCTGGGGCTGGTGTTTCAGGGTTTAGGGCAGTGCAGTGGTGCTCAGGCAGGGTAGGGGGTCGTGCTGGGGGTGGTGTTTCTGGGTTTAGGGTAGTGCAGTGGTGTTCGGGCAGTGTAGGGGGTCGTGCTGGGGCTGGTGTTTCAGGGTTTAGGGCAGTGCAGTGGTGTTCGGGCAGTGTAGGGGGTCGTGCTGGGGCTGGTGTTTCAGGGTTTTGGGCAGAGCAGTGGTGTTCGTGCAGTGTAGGGGGTCGTGCTGGGGGTGGTGTTTCAGGGTTTAGGGCAGTGCAGTGGTGTTCGGGCAGTGTAGGGGGTCATGCTGGGGGTGGTGTTTCAGGGTTTAGGGCAGTGGTGTTCGGGCAGTGTAGGGGGTCTTGCTGGGGGTGATGTTTCAGGGTTTAGGGCAGTGGAGTGGTGTTTGGGCATTGTAGGGGGTCATGCTGGGGATAGTGTTTCAGGGTTTAGGGCAGTGCAGTGGTGTTTGGGCAGTGTAGGGGGCCGTGCTGGGGGTGGTGTTTCAGGGTTTAGGGCAGTGCAGTAGTGTTCGGGCAGTGTAGGGGGTCGTGCAGGGGGAATGGTGTTTCAGGGTTTAGGGCAGTGCAGTGGTGTTCGGGCAGTGTAGGGGGTCGTGCTGGGGATAGTGTTTCAGGGTTTAGGGCAGTGCAGTGGTGTTCGAACATTGTAGGGGGTCGTGCAGGGGCTGGTGTTTCAAGGTTTAGGGCAGTGCAGTGGTGTTCGGGCAGTGTAGGGGGTCGTTCTGGGGGTAGTGTTTTAGTGTTTAGAGTAGTGCAGTGGTGCTTGTGTAGTGTAGGGGGTCGTGCTGGGGGTAGTGTTTTAGGGTTTAGGGTAGTGCAGTGGTGTTTGTGTAGGGTAGGGGGTCATGTTTTAGGGTAGTGCAGTGGTGTTTGGGTAGTGTAGGGGGTCGTGCTGGGGGTATTGTTTTAGGATTTAGGTTAGTGCAGTGGTGTTTGGGTAGTGTAGGGGATCGTGCTGGGGTAGTGTTTTAGGGTTTAGGGTAGTGCAGTGGTGTTTGTGTAGTGTAGGGGGTCATGCTGGGGGTAGTGTTTTAGGGTTTAGGATAGTGCAGTGGTGCTTGTGTAGTGTAGGGAGTCGTGCTGGGGTAGTGTTTTAGGGTTTAGAGTAGTGCAGTAGTGTTTTTGTAGTGTAGGGGGTCATGTTTTAAGATGCAACGCTCCAATACCTGACCAGTCTGTACTACATAAAACTGCAAAAAACTAAAAATAAAAAGTGTTTTGCACACTTTTGTCATTGGGCTATCTGTGGGCTACATCTGGGTAATATTTGTGCTACATTTGGGCTCTTTTTTCTCTGGTGGCCATCTTGGAAGACTTCTTTGTTATGAAGTTAACTAATTTCCTCATTTACTGCAGTCTCCTCAGTAGGAAATGCTTTCAGTTTTTTACTTTGATTCCATCAAGAAGGCATTCAGATGTGTCTTACATTTGCCATAGATTCAGAATGTTAGCACTCTAGTTGCTCATTAGATCACTGTACTAAAGCTACTGCTCACCAGGGAGTTAACTGGAAGTCTGCTGCTGGTATTGAAAGTGATTGTTTCAGTCTGCATGTCAGAATTTTCTAATGAAATAGAAGAGGATTTGAGATCTCACTTAAAAATGCCCTCATTTTTCTTTCTGCAGCACTAACCATAATTTCTATTTAAAAAAGAACCCCCTCATTTTGTTCCTTTTTAAATTAAATGTTTTAAGTATTAACGGTTTATTCCAATCAAGATGGCTTCCGGTGTGCCATACTTTTGTCATAAGTAAGGCTGTTAGCGCTCTAGTTGTTCTTTAGAACACTCTGGGAAGCTGCAGTAGAACACAAAGGCATCAACTGGCAGGCTGCTCCTGTTGAAATATAACAGGAAGATATTTGAGATCACACTTGAAACATGTCCTAATATTTCTTTCTACAGCACTACCCATAATTTTTATGACAAAATTAACCCCATCATTTTGTTCCTTTTTAAATTAAATGTTTTAAGTGTTACCAGTTTATTCCAATCAAGATGGCTTCAGGTGTGCCATACTTTTGTCATAAGTAAGGCTGTTAGCACTCTAGTTGTTCTTTAGAACACTCTGGGAAGCTGCAGTAGAACACAAAGGCATCAACTGACAGGCTGCTCCTGTTGAAATATAACAGGAAGATATTTGAGATCTCACTTGAAACATGTCCTAATTTTTCTTTCTATAGCACTAACCATAATTTCTATGACAAAATGAACCCCATCATTTTGTTCCTTTTTAAATTAAATGTTTTAAGTGTTACCAGTTTATTCCAATCAAGATGGTTTCAGGTGTGCCATACTTTTGTCATAAGTAAGGCTGTTAGCACTCTAGTTGTTCTTTAGAACACTCTGGGAAGCTGCAGTAGAACACAAAGGAATCAACTGACAGTCTCTGCCCTTGTTGGATGTACATGTTTTACTGAGAATGTCAGACTTCATTCTTACATGACTGAGAAAGATAATGTGAATTTACAGAAAATATGCTCTCATTTTAGCTTCTGGAGCACCTTCCAAAACTGTATGGGACAAGCATGTGAAAATAGTTTTCTCTCAAACATGATTCATGATATCCCAGCAGAAGGTTTTTCACAGGGTAAAATCACCTTAGAACACACCACAATTCCTGAAATTAATATGGTACATTTCTAACTATAACGTGCCTGAAACCTATGGTTTTTTCAGTGAATTTCAAAGGTTTTTTAAATGCTAATTCCTAACTATAACATGTCTGAAACCTATGTTTTTTTCAGTGAATTTCAAAGGTTTTGTAAATGACAATTTTTAAATGTATTAATTGTTATATTTATTTTTTTGATACTGATTTACTACATTTTTTTAAACTATTTATTTTTACATATTTTATTTTTTAAATTACATTGTAATTACATTATACATTACATTACAAAATATACTTTCTCAGAATGAATTGCTTTAGTTTAAATACTTTGCAAATAGGCAATAGACTTTTAAGTACAGTAGTTACAGTTGTTGCAATGGGCAACACAATTTCAAACACAATGCAACATTGAGCTCAATGTGAATTTCTAGTTAAATGCAATTAGTTACTTTATGGATTACTTTTTCTAACCACAGGACTGGATCCTAGATTCAGTCCTGGGACATCTCCTGTGAACAGTTGAGTAAAAGCGTTTTGGTTACAGTAGTGATTTTTAAGGAATATTATTGTATTTTAAAAGTTGACAGAAACCTTTTCACATAGAATCACCAATGTTATCCTATGGGAGGAAATTCACTTAGCAGGTAAGTAGTGTTATCGTTACTTTTTCTTACTCAGTGGTGGATCCTGGATCCAGCACTGGTGCATCTCCTGTAAACAGTTGAAAGAATGCGTTTAAGTCATACAGGCGATTTTTAAGGAATATTTGTAGTTCGACACTTTGAAACTTTTCTGCTGAAAACCAGACAATGGATTCCAATGGAAGGAAATACAAGTTACTGTTAAGTACGGTTAGAATTACTTTTCAGGGTCAGTGCTGGGCTAAAAGATGCAGCACTGGGTTCTCTCCTGATAACAGGTGAGTAAATCGGAATTCGTAGTTCGGCTGGTTTTAGAGGAATATTATAAAGTTCCAAAACTCCACACACAGAAGAATTTCCAAGTGAAACCAGTCAATGTTAGCCTATGGAAGGAAATTCAAGTTACTGGTAAGTACGGTTAAAATTACTTTTCAGGATCAGTACTGGGCTCAATGATGCAGCACTGAGGTCTCTCCTGATAACCGGTGAGTAAATCGGAATTCGTAGTTCGGCTGATCTTAGAGGAATATTTGTATGTTTCAAAAATCGACACAGAAACTTTTTCAGCAAAAAGCAGGCAATGATATCCTATGGAAGGAAATTCAAGTTACTGGTAAGTACGGTTAAAATTACTTTTCAGGATCAGTACTGGGCTCAAAGATGCAGCACTGAGGTCTCCTGATAACAGGTGAGTAAATCGGAATTCGTAGTTCGTCTGATTTTAGAGGAATATTATAAAGTTTCAAAACTCCACACTTAGAAGAAATTCCAAGTGAAACCAGTCAATGTTAGCCTATGGAAGGAAATTCAAGTTACTGGTAAGTACGGTTAAAATTACTTTTCAGGATCAGTACTGGGCTCAAAGATGCAGCACTGAGGTCTCTCCTGATAACAGGTGAGTAAATCGGAATTCGTAGTTCGGCTGATTTTAGAGGAATATTTGCACAATGGTGCAGGAAGGGGTGGGGCCTGAAGTGACATGTCTGCAAACACGCCCTGTGGCGCGTTTAAGTTGGAGAATTAATTCCTCCTCAATCCCGAGGGTCCCTAGGGGCCAACTGGCCCACCAGATACCTCCAGTATGCGCCAGAGAGCTGCGTTGCAGAGAGGTGTTCAGAGGCCACGCCCCTTTTACAACACTCTGCAACGCAGCTCCGTGGCGCTTACTGGAGGTACCTGGTGGGCTAGTTGGCCCCCAGGGACCCTCAGGATTGAAGAGGATTTAATTCCCCATCTTAAAACGCACCACAGGGCCTGTTTGCACACATGTTACCTGAAGCCACACCCCTCCCTTCACCACTGTGCAAACGCGCCCCGTGGCGCGTTTTAAGTTGGGGGATTAAGTCCCCTTGAATACTGAGGGTCCCTGGAGTCCAACTAGCCCACCATGTACCTCCAAAAAGCGCCACAGAGCTGCGTTGCAGAGAGGTGTAAAAAGGGGCGTGGCCTCTGTACACCTCTCTGCAACGCAGCCCCCTGGCGCATACCGGAGGTTCCTGGTGGGCTAGTTGGCCCCCAGGGACCCCCAGTATTCAAGGGGAATTACTTCCCCTTCTTAAAACGCGCCAGGGGGCGCGTTTGCAGACTGCTGCAGGGAGGGGGCAGGGCCTCCGGCACGATGCCGGTCTTTTTTTTTTTTTTTTGCTTTTGTCTGCCCAAGGGGTCCTTGTGGGACCCCCTGAGCAGACCTAGGGGGTCAGGGTGTTTCTACCCTGCCCCCTTTGTGCGTTTTGCGCACTTGTTTCTTGTTTTTTTTTTTTTTTTTAATCGGCAGGATTTGCGCACCCTAAGCGCATCCCGCCGATTTTTTTTTTTTTTAAATGCTTTTTTCTGCCCAGGGGGTCCTTGAGGGACCCCCTGAGCAGACCTAGGGGGTCAGGGTGTTTCTACCCTGCCCCCTTTTTGCGTTTTGCGCACTTGTTTTACTGCTTTCTTGTTCCTCGGTTCTACCGAGGAACAAGATGGCTGCCAACGCTTCCTGGTTTGGAGTGTTGACAGCCAATTAGCATGCAGCTCGTGGTCGGGAGGGTGCGCGGATCCACCGCGGCCATAGATATCGAAACTTTTATTTTGGATTTTCTCAGCAACTACTGAACGGATTTACACCATTTTTAAAAAGGGTGCTTTCTGAACCAAGCACTACCTTTTTGCCAAATTTGGTGTAATTCCGTTCAGCAGTTTTTGCTGTAGCCTTGCATAAAGTTTCCTATGGGAAATTGATTTTTTCACTCTTATTTTTTGAATTTCTCCGCAACTACTGAACGGATTTACACCATTTAAAAAAAAGGTCACTTTCTGAACCAAGCGCTACCTTTTTGCCAAATTTGGTGTAATTCCGTTCAGCAGTTCGGGCTGTAGCCGTGGCTAAAATTTCCTATGGGAATTAACATGGAGAAAACAAGTTTTGGGACCCCCCTTTTTTCTCGGCCCCCACTTGATGAATCACCCCGAAACTTTCAAGACAGGAGCGGACCGGAGCGCCCCACTAGTTTTGAAAATTTCGCGATGATTCGTCAAACGACGCCAAAGTTATTGGGAATAGAATGTTACGGATTTCCTATGGATAATAGGTCCTACCTATAACTATCTACTGGCGACCGCCAGTAGATAATATATATATATATATATGTTTATAAAATTAAAAAATTATAAAATACATTAAAATTAATATTTTATTAATTGTTTTAAAGTAAATATATATGAATTATTATGTATGTGTGTTTAATTTTGTTTAATTCATGTTATTTATTATATTTTTAAAAATGTATATTAAATCTACTTTATTTTTTTATATTAATTTTATTGTTTGACATATTTAGTATTTTATTTTATATATATAAATATATATATATATATATATATATATATATATATATATATATATATATATTATCTACTGGCGGTCGCCAGTAGATAGTTATAGTTACAACCTATTATCCATAGGAAATCCGCGACATTCTATTTGAAATAACTCTCTTGCCGGTTGACGTATCTTCGCAAAATTTTCAAACTTTGTGGGGCGCTCCGGTCCGCTCCTACCCTGAAAGTCTCGGGGATTCGTCAAGCGGGGGCCGAGAAAAAGGGGGGTCCCAAAACGCATTTTCCCCATGCAATTTTCCATAGGAAACTTTAGACACGGCTACAGCCTGAACTGCTGAACGGAATTACACCAAATTTGGCAAAGAGGTAGTTCTTGGTTCAGAAAGAACCCTTTTGTTAAATGGTGTAAATCCGTTCAGTAGTTGCTGAGAAAATCAAAAGTAAAAAGATAGATATATCTAGGGCCGCGGATCCTCCCGAGCACGAGCTTTATGTTAATTGGCTGTCAACACTCCAAATCAGGAAGTGTTGGCAGCCATTTTGTCCCTCGGTAGAACCGAGGGACAGAAACAAGTGCGCAAAGCGCACAAAGGGGGCAGGGTAGAAACACCCTGGCCCCCTAGGTCTGCTTTTTTTTTTTTTTTACAAAATCGGCAAAAAAACGATCGGGCCCGTAGGCCCCGCCCCCTTTCTTCACCACTCTGCAAACGCGCCCTGGCGCGTTTGCAGAGGGGAACGATCCCCTTGAATACTGGGGGTCCCTGGGAGCCAACTAGCCCACCAGGAACCTCCAGTATGCGCCAGGGGCTGCCTTGCAGAGAGGTGTACAGAGGCCACGCCCTTTTTACACCTCTCTGCAACGCAGCTCTATGGCGCTTTGGAGGTATATGGTGGGCTAGTTGCACCCCAGGGACCCTCAGGATTCAAGGGAGTTAATCCCCGACTTAAAACGCGCCACGGGGCGCGTTTGCACAGTGGTGAAGGGAGGGGCGGGGCTTCAGGTGACATGTGTGAAACAGGCCCCGTGGCGCGTTTTAAGATGGGGAATTAAATCCTCTTCAATCCTGAGGGTCCCTGGGGGCCAACTAGCCCAACAGGTACGCCCAGAAAGCGCCACAGAGCTGCGTTGCAGAGAGGTGTAAAGGGGTGTGGCCTCTGTACATGTCTCTGCAACGCAGCCCCTGGCGCATACTGGAGGTTCCTGGTGGGCTAGTTGGCCCGTAGGGCCCCTCATGATTCAAGGGGACTTAATCCCCCAACTTAAAACGCGCCACGGGGCGCGTTTGCACACATGTCACCTGAAGCCCCGCCCCCTCCCTTCACCATTGTGCAAATATTCCTCTAAAATCAGCCGAAATACGAATTCTGATTTACTCACCTGTTATCAGGAGAGATCTCAGTGCTGCATCTTCAGCCCAGTACTAATCCTGAAAAGTAATTTTAACCGTACTTACCAGTAACTTGAATTTCCTTCCATAGGCTAACATTGACTGGTTTCACTTGGAAATTCTTCTAAGTGTGGAGTTTTGGAACTTTAAAATATTCCTCTAAAATCAGCCGAAATACGAATTCCGATTTACTCACCTGTTATCAGGAGAGACCTCAGTGCTGCATCTTTCAGCCCAGTACTGATCCTCAAAAGTAATTTTAACCGTACTTACCGGTAACTTGAATTTCCTTCATAGGATATCATTGCCTGCTTTTTGCTGAAAAAGTTTCTAAGTGTTGATTTTTGAAACATACAAATATTCCTCTAAAATCAGCCGAAATCCGAATTCCGATTTACTCACCTGTTATCAGGAGAGACCTCAGTGCTGCATCTTTCAGCCCAGTACTGATCCTCAAAAGTAATTTTAACCGTACTTACCGGTAACTTGAATTTCCTTCATAGGCTAACATTGACTGGTTTCACTTGGAAATTCTTCTAAGTGTGGAGTTTTGGAACTTTAAAATATTCCTCTAAAATCAGCCGAAATACGAATTCCGATTTACTCACCTGTTATCAGGAGAGACCTCAGTGCTGCATCTTTCAGCCCAGTACTGATCCTCAAAAGTAATTTTAACCGTACTTACCAGTAACTTGAATTTCCTTCCATAGGATATCATTGCCTGCTTTTTGCTGAAAAAGTTTCTAAGTGTTGATTTTTGAAACATACAAATATTCCTCTAAAATCAGCCGAAATCCGAATTCTGATTTACTCACCTGTTATCAGGAGAGACCTCAGTGCTGCATCTTCCAGCCCAGTACTGGTCCTGAAAAGTAATTTTAACCGTACTTACCAGTAACTTGAATTTCCTTACATAGGCTAACATTGACTGGTTTCACTTGGAAATTCTTCAAGTGTGGATTTTTGGAACTTTAAAATATTCATCTAAAATCAGCCGAAATACGAATTCCGATTTACTCACCTGTTATCAGGAGAGACCTCAGTGCTGCATCTTTCAGCCCAGTACTGATCCTCAAAAGTAATTTTAACCGTACTTACCGGTAACTTGAATTTCCTTCATAGGCTAACATTGACTGGTTTCACTTGGAAATTCTTCTAAGTGTGGAGTTTTGGAACTTTAAAATATTCCTCTAAAATCAGCCGAAATACGAATTCCGATTTACTCACCTGCTATCAGGAGAGACCTCAGTGCTGCATCTTTCAGCCCAGTACTGGTCCTGAAAAGTAATTTTAACCGTACTTACCGGTAACTTGAATTTCCTTCATAGGCTAACATTGACTGGTTTCACTTGGAAATTCTTCTAAGTGTGGAGTTTTGGAACTTTAAAATATTCCTCTAAAATCAGCCGAAATACGAATTCCGATTTACTCACCTGTTATCAGGAGAGACCTCAGTGCTGCATCTTTCAGCCCAGTACTGATCCTCAAAAGTAATTTTAACCGTACTTACCAGTAACTTGAATTTCCTTCCATAGGATATCATTGCCTGCTTTTTGCTGAAAAAGTTTCTAAGTGTTGATTTTTGAAACATACAAATATTCCTCTAAAATCAGCCGAAATCCGAATTCTGATTTACTCACCTGTTATCAGGAGAGACCTCAGTGCTGCATCTTTCAGCCCAGTACTGGTCCTGAAAAGTAATTTTAACCGTACTTACCAGTAACTTGAATTTCCTTCCATAGGCTAACATTGACTGGTTTCACTTGGAAATTCTTCTAAGTGTGGAGTTTTGGAACTTTAAAATATTCATCTAAAATCAGCCGAAATACGAATTCCGATTTACTCACCTGTTATCAGGAGAGACCTCAGTGCTGCATCTTTCAGCCCAGTACTGGTCCTGAAAAGTAATTTTAACCGTACTTACCGGTAACTTGAATTTCCTTCATAGGCTAACATTGACTGGTTTCACTTGGAAATTCTTCTAAGTGTGGAGTTTTGGAACTTTAAAATATTCCTCTAAAATCAGCCGAAATACGAATTCCGATTTACTCACCTGTTATCAGGAGAGACCTCAGTGCTGCATCTTTCAGCCCAGTACTGATCCTCAAAAGTAATTTTAACCGTACTTACCAGTAACTTGAATTTCCTTCCATAGGATATCATTGCCTGCTTTTTGCTGAAAAAGTTTCTAAGTGTTGATTTTTGAAACATACAAATATTCCTCTAAAATCAGCCGAAATCCGAATTCTGATTTACTCACCTGTTATCAGGAGAGACCTCAGTGCTGCATCTTTCAGCCCAGTACTGGTCCTGAAAAGTAATTTTAACCGTACTTACCAGTAACTTGAATTTCCTTCCATAGGCTAACATTGACTGGTTTCACTTGGAAATTCTTCTAAGTGTGGAGTTTTGGAACTTTAAAATATTCATCTAAAATCAGCCGAAATACGAATTCCGATTTACTCACCTGTTATCAGGAGAGACCTCAGTGCTGCATCTTTCAGCCCAGTACTGATCCTCAAAAGTAATTTTAACCGTACTTACCGGTAACTTGAATTTCCTTCATAGGCTAACATTGACTGGTTTCACTTGGAAATTCTTCTAAGTGTGGAGTTTTGGAACTTTAAAATATTCCTCTAAAATCAGCCGAAATACGAATTCCGATTTACTCACCTGTTATAAGGAGAGACCTCAGTGCTGTATCTTTCAGCCCAGTACTGGTCCTGAAAAGTAATTTTAACCGTACTTACCAGTAACTTATATTTTCTTCCATAGGAATCCATTGTCTGGTTTTCAGCAGAAAAGTTTCAAAGTGTCGATTTTCACAAACTACAAATATTCCTTAAAAATCGCCTGTATGACTTAAACGCATTCTTTCAACTGTTTACAGGAGATGCACCAGTGCTGGATCCAGGATCCAACACTGAGTAAGAAAAAGTAACGATAACAGTTTTTACCTGCTAAGTGAATTTCCTTCCATAGGATAACATTGGTGATTCTATGAGAAAAAGTTTCTAAGTGTCAACTTTTAAAATACAATAATATTCCTTAAAAATCACGACTGTAACCAAAACGCTTTTACTCAACTGTTTACAGGAGATGTACCAGGACTGAATCTAGGATCCAGTCCTGTGGTTAGAAAAGTAATCCATAAAGTAACTAATTGCATTTAACTAGAAATTCACATTGAGCTGAATGTTGCATTGTGTTTGAAAATGTGTTGCCCATTGCAACAACTGTAACTACTGTACTTAAAAGTCTATTGCCTATGTGCAAAGTATTTAAACTAAAGTAATTCATTCTGAGAAAGTATTTTTTGTAATGTAATGTATAATGTAATTACAATGTAATTTAAAAATAAAATATGTAAAAGAAATTGTTTCTAAAAATGTAGTAAATCAGTATGAAAAAAATTAAT
Organism: Calotriton arnoldi; assembly: GCA_963921515.1. NCBI lineage: Eukaryota > Metazoa > Chordata > Amphibia > Caudata > Salamandridae > Calotriton > Calotriton arnoldi. Next base: position 841,288 of record CAWUFW010003703.1, on the reverse strand, counting down.
ATAAAAATTAATACATTTAAAAATTGTCATTTAAAAAACCTTTGAAATTCACTGAAAAAACCGTAGGTTTCAGGCACGTTATAGTTACAAATTAGCATTTTAAAAACCTTTGAAATTCACTGAAAAAACCATAGGTTTCAGGCACGTTATAGTTAGAAATTAGCATTTAAAAAACCTTTGAAATTCACTGAAAAAACCATAGGTTTTAGGGACAGTTATAGTTAGTTGGACATTGCACTCGTACAAAACCCGTGAAATTCCCCCGTTATAGTTAGTTCAGCTAACTATAACTCGCGCCCTGTAATGCACTGCTAATGACGTCACATATTACATCACTCATGACATGGTCAGTGACATCACTGATGACATCACTGATGACATCTCAAATGACATCACTGATGACATCATCCACGTGATAATCTGATGCAGCTCCTCACACCCTAATATAACCTTTGATACACCCAATCTAAATTACAGAGTGCCATTTGCAAAACCATAGACACTCCAACACCAATAACTACATACCCACTCACTGATTCTTAGGTCTACACACACACATCCACTCACTCACCCGTACAGTCACTCATACTTATGGTCACTCAGTACAGGACTATCATATGCACTCTTACTCCTATATAGACACTCAAACACCGCCACTCATCCATAGAGGTACTCACACACCTAGTCAGTCATGCAAATAATTAAACACTGCCATTTACTCACCTATACAGTTATACACACACCAGCTCACTTAATCATACAAATACTAGCACATTGTTACGCTCTTATACAATCACTGATACAAGCACACACTCATCCATACAGCCACTATCACAATCACTCACTCTCGCTTATAGCTATTTATATACTCCAATACACATATATACTGCCTTTCACATATGTAGTTACTCACACATGTACCACTGGGACATACATTCACTCACTAACACACTCTTACACACACTTACCCACCCATACAGTCTATCACAGATGCACTCTTGAAACCATCCACCCAGTGAATCACCCACTCACACATCTATGCACAGTCGCACACACCCCATCCACACAAACACTCAGGCACCCATACAGATACTCATAGAACCAATCAATAACCCATATAGACACTCATGTAGCTATTCGCAAATCCATGCATCCACTTACACACCAACAGACGGATACAGACATTCACACAGTTTAGTCACTAACCCATGCATTCAGTAAGATACGTTTAATCACTCACTTGTAGAGTCAGTCACGCACGTACTAAATCATCCATTAAGACACTTATACACCCACTCATTCTTCAATACGCCTTTCCCTATATATATTAAACATATTTAAACTTTACAGAAACACACAGTCACTGGATGATGTCATCAGTGATGTCATTTGAGATGTCATCAGTGATGTCATCAGTGATGTCACTGACCATGTCATGAGTGATGTAATATGTGACGTCATCAGCAGTGCATTGCAGGGGCGCGAGTTATAGTTAGCTGAACTAACTATAACGGGGAATTTCACGGGTTTTGTACGAGTGCAATGTCCAACTAACTATAACTGTCCCTAAAACCTATGTTTTTTTCAGTGAATATATATATATATATATATATATATATATATTGTTCAACAATCTGCCCCAACATTGAAAGAGCACTCGACAGCACTTCTTGCCCTCAGGCATCTTCTAGCCTCGCTGCAGCTTTCCTCTCATGTACCATATAGTGTCCTCATGCCGACGCGTTTCGAGTCTTCAACGTGTCTTCTTCATGGGCTTAAGTGAAAACAGGCATTCAAAATCCACTTCTTGACCAGTGCGCTTTTATTAACGACACGCCCTCAGTGGGCTTGGCTTAGTGCAATCTTTATTTTCAAGGCAGATTTTAACTGATACAGCTTTAACAGAAAAGAGACATGTCTATGGCCATGGGCGTTGTAAAATGATCTCAGGCAATTCGCCTGGATCAACGCTTTACAGACCAAATGGAATATATAATTTTTATCATTTAGATTAGTTAAAATAAATTCCCAGATATACATACTTTTTTACCAGTTCAAATAATCCCTTCGCCAAATGTCAAGATATTTGACTTTGTTTCAAATGAGGCTTTACCTTAACTGCCAGGATTTTACTATTAAAGGTACTGATTGTTGCAGCATATCAAGTCTCTTCTGGAGGAATTTGGGGGTCAATTCAAATATCACTATGTCGTCAGCATAAAACAAACATTTTTTGACCTTCTACCACTGAGGCATCTCCTTTGTCGCCTGAAAGTGTTCTTGGTAAATCATAGCTGCAAAGGGAGAACAATAAACATCCTTGTTTCAACCCTTTGTTTGTTGAGATTTTAGACGTAAGCCCTTGATTTTCCCAAAATAGTTGCGGCTCTAGATTGAAGTATGAAGGGCTACTGTTAAACGTAATAAATGGGGAGTAACACCCAAGTTAAATACCTTCTTCCATAATATAGTCTGTATGTCAATGAGGCCAAAAGCAGTGGCAAAATCAATACATGAGGTATAAACAAACTGCCCTCTGGTCACTACATATTTTTCAGTAGATGCTTGCACTATTGCTGCCAAAAAAGATAATATTATAGGGTTACAAATATATGCTCGGAGAAAAAACATTTGGACGTCAATGAAAACATTTTGTCAGAAATTTAAAAATCCCTGATATCCTCCCAACATATATCTCAGATCTGTAACCTGTTTTCTACAAACACCTCCTGTTGCTTTCTTAAAAAATGTATGTATGTATATATAATGTACTAATAGAGTAATGGTGTTGAAGCATATATCTAATATCTTCACTCTATCATTCATAGGTATAGCATCTTCCAAGTCCTAGATAGAGAGTTAGTTAAAGTGATAATGACAACAATAACATGGAATATGTATTCTGTAGTTTGGGGCAATGTGTGCAGCCTAAGTTACACCTTGGGGCCGATTCCGATTCAGGCCGGAAAACGTACCGATCGACTCGGTACGGGAATTTAGTCCGACCGACACGTACCGGCGCTGCCTGATCCGCGTAGTACGATGCAATGCATGTGAATCACGACCGACTCGTACGGAACACAAGCCGAATGACCGAACCGCACGGAAACCAGCTATCTGGCCGGAAATCCACGCGAATCGAACCGACCGACACGCACCAGGAATGAACCCGACAGAAACGTACCCGCGAACTCCGACCCGCGCAGTACGATGCAATGCGTGTAAAACCAGACCGAGTCGCACGGAGCTCAAGCCGTACGACCGACACGCATACAAAACGGAGCCGAAGCAACCCAATACTCCGCGACCGACGCGTACGCCGCACATGAAACACAGCAGAAACACAGCTTGAAAGACTCGGAGAAGCTCGCACGAGCCAACTGCAGTGTCCTACTCGGTCAGAAGAACGTCTCCTACATGCCTAAAAACTACAAAGGAAAAAATACAAAAAAAGGGCCAAACAAGCAATGACAAAGTCAATAAATACAGGGGGAAAAAAACATGGAACAAAGACACACCCACAACTCCACCCATATAAAGGCCACAAATCCCTACCATGATCCTTTGCAAATTCAAATGACCTGCCAGCACAGAACACCATCAGACAGCAACCACAGACACACCCACAACTCATCCATCACACAAGCCACACACCATTAGCACCTCCCAAATAGCACCCTCACATACACCCAGCAAAACCTACACTCACCCACCCTCACTTGCACACACACACACACATCAATCCCCACCACCACCCATCACCATGCCCCCAAAGAAGAATCCAAAGTTCCTAGACAGTGAATTGGAAGTCCTGGTAGATGAAATCCTCAGGGTAGAGCCACACCTGTTTGGAACATTGGTCCAACAGACCCACATGTCGCAGAAAACCAAGATGTGGGAGAGGATCGTCGACAGGGTGAACGCACAATCACCATGTTTGCGCACAAAGGAAGACATCCAGAACAGGTGGTATGATGTGCGCAGGAGGGTCAAGGCCCTACTGAAGAAGGATTACGCCTTGAGTCATCGCACCGGCAGTGGCCCTCCTGCCAAACCAGTATACCTCAGGCCCTGGGAGGAGAAGGTGCGGGCCATCCTACCACCAGAGAGCGTACATGGACTATCAAACATCCCAGAGCCTGGTGAGTACACAACCAATATACCCAATATTGTGTGACAATACACACACATCACTGTCAAGGGGATAGTGAAACCATGCACCGTTAGCAAAGCCACAGTAACCAAAACATAATCATCCCAAGATGTGTATGTTAGTCAGACAAACACAATACCTGCCATCTCATAGTGATATGTAACTGTGTCATGACATGTACAAACCTAACAACAAATAGAGCAAGGCAGTGGCACAAATCTAACCAACAAACACTGTCAGACATTTTGCCACCACTAGAACACCACCTCACAGGGAAGCTCACTGAAAGGAAGGAATTCTGTGTATGCTGGTGAAGTCAGTGTAGCCAATAGCATGATGGGAGTTGTAGTCACAGATATTGGTCACCCTCACAATTGGCCCATCAACACCACTCTGAACCATGCTCACATCACAGGGAGTGGAAAAGAACTGACAAGATGGCTGACACTGGGTACTGCTGTGGGGAGCACAAGGCCCTGCTGGGAACTGTGCACCAACCAACAGCAGGACACCACTGACTGACATCCTGAAAGCCAACTTGCACTCCCTGCAATGGAAGCACGTTCCATGGTGGAATATCTGGCTGGGTGGGAAGGAGGACTGACAGCACTGACCATAGTTACCAGCAGCTTTTCTCACACACACCCTTAACACAAACTCCACACAACTCACCTGGGAGAATGCATTGCCTCACACTCTAATTAAATATCCCACAAAGAACCACCACCCTGAGTTATGCTGTGTGAAGCACAGGGACACTTTTGGGACTTGTAGCCAAACAAACGCCAGGACAACACTGTCAGCCATCCTGTCAGCACAGGCACACTACCCCACAGGGAAGCAGAGTCAAAAGGAAGGAAGTATGGGCATGCTGGGAAGGGGGTGTAGGCAATAGCATGATGGGAGTGGTAGTCACAGCTCAACATCCCCCACCCACATGGCCCAGCAAGCTCACACTGAAGCATGTACACCTCACAGGGAGTGAAAAGCCACCTCAAAGATGTCTGACACTGGCCTCAGCTGTGGGGAGCACAAGGCCCTGCTGGGAACTGTGCACCAACAAACAACAGGACCAGACTGTCAGCCATCTTGCCATTGCTGTCACACTCACACACAGTGAAGTCCACTCAAAAGGAAGGAAGTATGGGCATGCTGGGAAGGGGGGTGTAGGCAATAGCATGATGGGAGTGGTAGTCACAGCTCAACATCCCCCACCCACATGGCCCAGCAAGCTCACACTGAAGCATGCACACCTCACAGGGAGTGAAAAGCCACTTCTAAGATGTCTGACACTGGCCTCAGCTGTGGGGAGCACAAGACCCTGCTGGGAACTGGGCACCAACAAACAACAGGACCAGACTGTCAGCCATCTTGCCATTGCTGTCACACTCACACACAGTGAAGTCCACTCAAAAGGAAGGAAGTATGGGCATGCTGGGAAGGGGGGTGTAGGCAATAGCATGATGGGAGTGGTAGTCACAGCTCAACATCCCCCACCCACATGGCCCAGCAAGCTCACACTGAAGCATGCACACCTCACAGGGAGTGAAAAGCCACTTCTAAGATGTCTGACACTGGCCTCAGCTGTGGGGAGCACAAGGCCCTGCTGGGAACTGGGCACCAACAAACAACAGGACCAGACTGTCAGCCATCTTGCCATTGCTGTCACACTCACACACAGTGAAGTCCACTCAAAAGGAAGGAAGTATGGGCATGCTGGGAAGGGGGTGTAGGCAATAGCTTGATGGGAGTGGTAGTCACAGCTCAACATCCCCCACCCACATGGCCCAGCAAGCTCACACTGAAGCATGCACACCTCACAGGGAGTGAAAAGCCACCTCAAAGATGTCTGACACTGGCCTCAGCTGTGGGGAGCACAAGGCCCTGCTGGGAACTGGGCACCAACAAACAACAGGACCAGACTGTCAGCCATCTTGCCATTGCTGTCACACTCACACACAGTGAAGTCCACTCAAAAGGAAGGAAGTATGGGCATGCTGGGAAGGGGGGTGTAGGCAATAGCATGATGGGAGTGGTAGTCACAGCTCAACATCCCCCAACCACATGGGCCAGCAAGCTCACACTGAAGCATGCACACCTCACAGGGAGTGAAAAGCCACTTCAAAGATGTCTGACAATGGTGCTCTGTTGTGGGAAGCACAAGGCCCTGCTGGGAACTGTGCACCAACCAACAGCAGGACACCACTGACTGACATCCTGGGAGTTAACCTGCACCCACTGCAAGGGTGGCATGCTTCATGGTGGGATAACTGGGCTGGGGGGAGAAGGAGGGCCGGATGTCAACCAAATACCACCAATGCTGGTCATGCACACACCTCAACATTCACATTGAAATGCTTCAGGTTGGCAGGACAATGTGCTACACCAATATCAACCTCTGACTGTGACAACTTAGGACAATGCAATGTACAGGCCCGCATCCAGAGGTACAGTCACAACTGTCAGGTGTTTGAACCATTGATGCCTGTAGAAACATAACATACATTGTGTGTCACTTCCAAAAACAGGTGATGATGGGGACACAGCAGCAGATGATGAGGAGTCCCTGTCCCAGGCTCCGGGGGACCCTGAGCTCTCTGGTGTAGAACAGCCTCTGCCCTCCTCGGATGGCGAAGACCTACCTGGCCTCTCCGGTGTGAGTCATCATGCAGCACCAGCAGGACCACCATCTGCACCCCCTGCACCCACTCCTCCAACATCTGCCAACACACAGACCACCCCCACCGACACGGACAGACCAAGGACACTCAATGACAACAGCACAGGGACCCCGGCCCACCGTGAAGCAACGGACAACAACCCCAGTACCAACCCCCAAGGGGGCCTAGGCTCACCTGTGCGTGCCACCGCAGGTCCCGCACGTGTGGCCAGGGGTGGTGGGAGGGGTGGTAGGCAGAGGTCGCTGTTTGCAGAGGGGTCTGGACTGCATGATGACCCACAACTGGTACGCATTGCTGAAGCGTACCAGAATAGCACCAGAGAGGTCAGCCAGGTAGTGGGGATCCTCAAGGACATTCAACAGCAGCAGGCTGCCCATCATGCCCGCTTGGACTCCCACATGTCCCGTATGGAAACACACATGTCTCGCATGGAGTCCAAGTGGGACACATTGGAAGAACTGACAGCGGTGCAGAGGGACATATTGACATGCCTCCGCCAGATTAGCACCAACATGGCCACACCTCCCTGTGTGCCCACAACATCTGGTGCAGCAACAACTGCAACTGCCACAGGGAGGGAGGATGACTCTGGTGGAGAGTCCTCTGCACCGCAGCGGCCTGCACGTGAGGGTCCCCCCGAAAGAAGAGGGGTCGTCCGAGGAAGGAAAACTGAGAGGCCGATGGCCATGTACATCCCCCAGGAACCCAACACCTGTTCTGGAAATTCCCCTTTGTGTGCAAACTGTTCACCCTGTCGAATGCAACCCAACTCTCCCACATGACATGGGGAGTTAAAGTTGGACCAATGTATCAGATGACTGTGGACTTTACTCAGGACATTTCTGCTACCAACACTTTCAACTCATCTGGGAACTTTGGATTCCAATCCCAATGTACAGCACCCACCATCCTGTGCACTATCCTCACACATGTATGTAAATAAACTCACTAATACACTATACTTGCCTCTGTTGTGATTCTAACGTTGTTTTTGTCATGGAGATGATGATCTGCTAAATGACACTGTGCATGCTAACTGCAACAGCAAGTTCAACACCGTCATGTGAGTCATGGCGACTTGACACATATGAGGGAGACACACCACTAGGGCTACACAACAGATACACACCAGGGCCATCTGACTCATCGCCTACACTGATGTTGCCAGGAAATATAGTGAAATGCAGAGACACCACACCTATTCAGAGTATGTGTTAACTAGCCCACAGGTGAAGTAAGCAAATGTCAGTCAGATGTGTGACCACAGACAACGCACATCCCAAAGTGAAGCACAGGTTTATTACACATTTGCAACATGTTGTTTCCACTACAGATGCAAGGTAATCCCACGTGGCAGTGGCCACACAGTCACCAAGTGTAGAGGAAATAAAGTCCAGGGGTGTGTGGCACATCATCTGCAGGGAAACGACTGCTTCCACCCTGGAAGTTGAATCATGGTGTCGGGGGATCCGAGTTGACCAAACAACTCTGAAAGTACCCTGTGAAGGACAGACATGACACACACAGTCAAAAGCACTGAAGAACAGGACAGAACTGCAATACTCATGCCCAATACATGTCACAAGATACCTACACAAAACCAAGTTAGCATGTCAACACTGTTGGGGAGTACAGACTACCTGTAAGGACACATCGCTGCACGCATCCAGTCAAGTAGCACATGGCCACACTCAAACAGCAACAGAGCACCACCAACACATATCATGCAAACTCAAATCATTGACATAACATCTCTGTATACTCACATTCAGCTGAAGAAGTTGGTGATGAGCTGTGTGCGGACATCACCCTCATCATCATCATCATCACTAGCATCGTGGCCCAGGCCAGGATCCTCCACAGGTGGCGGATGCTGGTCATCGTCATCCAGGATGAGAGGCAACTCCTTCCGCACTGCCAGGTTGTGTAGCATGCAGCAGACGATGAACATCTTGCACACCTTTGCTGGGGCATATGGGAGGGCCCCTCCTGTCTTGTCCAGGCAGCGAAAGCGGCTCTTCAGGAGACCAAATGTACGCTCGATCACTCTCCTGGTCCGACCATGTGCCTCATTGTAGCGCATCTGGGCTGGAGAGGTGTGGTGCAGCGGCCAGGGCAGCTGACTTCGGAGCACAGGATTCACGGTTCGATCCCCGGCTCCGGCGGCAGCTCAGCTCAGCACCATGTGACTCTGGGCAATAGCTCCCTTAATTTCCACTACGGCCCCCAGCGCCTTGAGACCCGTAAGGGTGAGTAGCTGCACTATATAAAAACGGACTTACTTACTTACTTACAGGGTTCCTGAGGGGTGTCAGCAAACACGGCATGTTGGGGTATCCGGAGTCACCTACATACAGACAATTGCACATTAGCTGAGTTGGAAAAGAGGGTGGAATACAACATTGCAGAACACACACAATGGTACAAAGTCAGTACACACCGACAAGCCAGGCACGCTGGCTCTGCATCTGTGACATCATCCTCGGGATGCGACTGCTCCTCATCACGTAGGCATCGTGTGCAGAACCGGGGAAACGTGCACAAACATGTGAGATGCTCATATCTGCAAGACATACCACCAGGGCATTGATAGAATGGTAATGTTTCCTGTTCCTGTATGCCTGCTCATGTGCCTGTGGTGGTACTAAAGCCACATGTGTCCCATCAATGGAGCCGATGACATGTGGCATCCTCCCCAGGGCATATAAGTCACTCTTGATGTCAGTGAGTTGTTGACGTTTAGGGAAATAGATGAACTGGTTCAAGTATCTCAACATCGCCTCCAAAACATCGCGTAGCACACGGCTGAACATGGTCTGTGACATCCCACCAGCAGACGCCACAGTGTGTTGAAAGGTACCGGTGGCAAAGAAGTGTAGGGCTGCCATCACCTTCACCTTGGGGGTCAGCGCTGCAGGGTATGGCCGGCCAGGTTGCAAATGTGGGGCCAACTGCACCGCCAATTCCTCAATAAGCGGCCTGTTGAAGCGGTACCGTCGGATGCAGTCACGTTCAACCATGGTTGCAAGGTCAGGGAATGGTCTATGGACAGCTGGTGCCCTGCAGTGCATAGGTGAACAAAGAAAGATTGTCAGTCACCCCACATATGTGGCATTGACCATACTCAATATCACATGATACATCATTACGAGACACAAGTACTTGATGTGTGTGCCGTTCTGCATGGACATATATGGCACCTACATGGCCAACATCTAACATCTCAGTTCAACATGTGTTGACAACAAGTTCCAGGTTGTGCTATGGGAAATCATTCGGCTGTGTCACAGTACCCATGTACTGCTGTCACGTTCCAAACACACACCACAGTGACAAGTGAGGACAGATGTGCCCCAGGCATCACAGCTCTTTGACAGGTAGATTCCCAGGGACCCTGTATTGCCACATGGACACTGGCATGACATGGCGTATCATGTACACGCCAGCAAAACAACCATGACTCCCACAGGTAGTGGCCCCTGTTGCCTCTGCAGGACAGACATGGACGTCTGTGACACACACACGCACAACATCAAAGTCGATGCACAAACAACGTGGATGTGGAGACTGTCTCCCATTGTGCACATGGAATCCGAGACATCTGAAACACAACATGCACACAGACTGTGGAGGGCCATCACAATTGTGGCAATGGGTCACCCTGTGACGTACATACCATCCCACATGGGACTCAGGGTGTATGTGACATAACATACACATACACAACCTGGAGATGTGACCATGCCACATGCTCTGAACTGAATAGTTGCACATCACAGTGGTCATGTGCACAACACACAAAGGATTCTGTCCCCATGAACACGTGCACAGCCTGGGAGTGGCTGCCCCCAAGTGCCACCCAACAAACCACATGTTGACCCCCATACACACACAGGTAATGCAGCCTTACATGCCTTAGGATACAGTGTGGACAGACTGTGGTGTTGTAGGTGTGCCCCTGAGGCCCTGGCAAGTAATTGTGGCTGGCATACGTTCACCAGTGACAGCCATGGTGACATATGCGAGTGACTTGTACAGGGACGCGTTGTACAGCAATGGACCGATCCGTGTGCACGCATTGGCCATTGCATATGATGTGGACGGATGCGTGTCGTTTTCCGAAATACGCGTTGTACAGCAATGGACCGATCGGTGCGCACGCATTGGCCATTGCATATGATGTGGACGGATGCGTGTCGTTTTCCGAAATACGCGTTGTACAGCAATGGACCGATCGGTGCGCACGCATTGGCCATTGCATATGATGTGGACGGATGCGTGTCGTTTTCCGAAATACGCGTTGTACAGCAATGGACCGATCGGTGCGCACGCATTGGCCATTGCATATGATGTGGACGGTTGCATGTCTTTTTCCGAAATACCCATTGTACAGCAATGGACCAATCGGTGCGCACGCATTGGCCATTGCATATGATGTGGACGGATGCGTGTTGTTTTCCGAAATACGCGTTGTACAGCAATGGACCGATCGGTGCGCACGCATTGGCCATTGCATATGATGTGGATGGATGAGTGTCGTTTTCCGAAATATGCGTTGTACAGCAATGGACCGATCGGTGCGCATGCATTGGCCATTGCATATGATGTGGACGGATGCGTGTTGTTTTCCGAAATACGCGTTGTACAGCAATGGCCTGATCGGTGCGCACGCATTGGCCATTGCATATGATGTGGACGGATGCGTGTTGTTTTTCGAAATACGCGTTGTACAGCAATGGACCGATCGGTGCGCACGCATTGGCTATGGACTGACATGGTAACGGACGCGTTTTCAAAGCTTTTACAAGCCGGATGCAGTGAATTCAGTTGGCCACCCACAACAATGTTGCAAATTCATGGGTGTCATGAAGTTGAACTTTTGAAGGATGCTGTGGGCGTGTATAAGTGGTGCAATTCCGTGGATTGGCCAGATTCAGAAGATGCAAACGACTTGGACCTATCACTTTGGACACATGGGACAGTATCTGCCTCTGCAGCACACATATAATGCTGGCTGTTCCCCAGAGAGCTCACTTGCCTGCACTACATGCTCCAGGACAACATCTGCCACCACCACTGCTGCTGTCTCTGCATCCTCTGGCTACTGCAATGGCACGTACTGTGGAGAGAGCCCCAGCCTTCAGCACAGAGGAGAACCAGGCCCTGCTGGACAGCCTCCTTCCACAGTACAGCAAGCTGTATGGGAAACCAGGGGAGCAGGTGAGTGTGCTGTCCACTGCCTTACTAATTGTGCATGTTGTCTGACTAGCAAGACTTACAGTGTGCACACCAGTGGCTAGCATGCTCACTGAGTAGTTGGCACCCCCAAAGTGTGTAGTTACATGCACTGAACAGGTATAGTGCAGTAACAGTGCATTCCAACAAGGTTTTACTTCCCAGGCAATGATACCATTTAGTAACTGCTGGACAACTGTTCATAGCCATAGTTGCACTTCCTGTGTACATCATATGCCCCTGTGATTGAGACATGTATATCCAACTGTGTGATGCACGGATATGTTGCATGTGTAGTAATGGCCTTTTCACTTTGTCATCCTCACAGGTTGATGCCCACCAGAAGCAGGACATCTGGCTGACCATCGTCCGGGCAGTAAGATCTGTGGGGGTCTACAGGCGCAGGATCCGCAACTGCCAGAAGAGGTGGCAGGACCTTCGTGGCTGGACCCGGAGGATCGCAAGGGTCCAGCTGAAGCTGTCACCTCCTCGCAGGAGGGGCGGACACCGGACCCTGACCCCCCACATGCTCCGGATTCTGGCGGTGGTCTTCCCTTGACCTGGATGGGCAGCTGAAGGCCAGACAGCAGCAAGGAGGGGGTAAGTGCTAGCCTTTTCTGTGTACTATGACTAACATGCTCTATGCACTCCTTTAGCCTGGTTCCACTTCCACAGTACAACTGTCTTGTCGTCCTGGACTCATGTCCCTCACTTGTGTTATGCCCCCTCCTCATCTGATACACAGGTGTGGCCCTTACAGTCTGTGACTTAGGTCACTTGGGTACTGTGTACTTGCAGTTACCTGTGGTTCAAGTTGGGGACAGCATCAGTTACAGGAACTTTGTTGTGGGCTGCATGGGTGGTACAATTGCTCACACAATGCCTGTGATCTGACATGTACTCTGGGTATGGCTTCACACATGTGTTCCAATTGCTGCTCTGACTCACCACAAGTCTGGGGTATGTGCCACACACCCATGCTGCAGCAGAGACCAAGGGGGGAGCCTCAGAAGTATGTACATCATGTGTGTGACACATGCATAGCCACCTGCCTAGTGTTCAGGGTAATACCATGTTGCACATGGACCAGGACTGTAATGCCTACTCCGTACATCGAAGGCACTCTGTTCTCCCACTCCCGTGTGTCAGCATACATATTGGGCATTGTGAAGAGTGCACTCAGGTGTCTGCCTCTGTGTCACCGTGGTGTGGCCTTGCTTTTTGACTCCTGGAGTGTTTAACAATTTGGGGTGGCCAGCCATCTGAGTTGTGACTATAGGATCTGCACATTGGTTAATGCATAGGTCTCTGATCCCTTGACTGTGCACAAAGGTGTATGAAACATTGAGGTGCAGGCAGCTTTGGTTCATTCTCATCAGACGGTGAAGTGCCCATGTGTATGGATTTGTGTTTGCAGTCACTCAAATGTCTCATTTGATTGACGTGGGATCATCTTAGTCCTCATGATGTGGGTGGCCAGGGGTGCACATGTGCACCTGTCAGCTACAGGGCCTGCATACCCAAAACTTCCATGATTGTGACACAGTGTAGACTGGTGTTGTGTGTATGCACTGCCCCTGTGACAGGAGACAGTTATGACTGACTTGCCAGACAGGCCTGTGCCATGACATTCAACTCGCAAAGGGTGATCCAGCAGTAGTGTGATATGTCCTGCAAGCACACCATTGTCGCATTGTCTATCAGGACATGAGGACATCATTGTGTCTGGTGATGGAAGCAAAACCCGCATATCGACAGGGACTCTGCCCATCACTTTTCCTGACACATGTACTGAGTCAGTGGCAGGAGATGGCATGTGTTTGGAGTGACACATTTCCACATGTTCTCTTGGATGTCCAACAACTGTGTATGTGGTGCATGTGTGCACATATGATTAGTCGCATACAACAGGCACCAGACAGATGGCTGCATGGACAGGTAGGATATGTGTGGCATGAATGACTGTCAGGCAGACAATGGGCTTCTTCAAATCAGTGTCAGCACTTATTGCAATGTCTAGCAAATGATGGCAGGGCTTGCTCTGTTATGTGCTGTACTTACTGTGGCGTGTGTGGTCAGTACAGGTGACTAATGTTGCTCTGTTTATCCTGATTCTTTGCAGATACATCCACGGCCACAGGAGGAGACAGCTGCATGGCCCAGGAGGAGCGGCAGAGCCAGACTGGGTCCACTGCAGGGGAGACCGAGGGACCCAGTGGCACGAGGGTGAGGGGAGCCACACTGAGGAGACCTCAGCTACGACCACCTCGGCTGAGGACCACAGCACTTCCAGTGAGGACTCCCTTGTGGAGGCGGGTGTCAGCAGACCAGAGACAAAATCAAGCAAGTCTGCCCCCGCCACCACCACCATCTCCACCCTCCCATCTGCTCCCATCCCACATGTCCGTGGAGGCTCCCGTGTAGGGGAGCTTGTCTCCTTCATGCCAGGCACCGCACCCCCTGCCTCTGTCTCCCCTGCTGCCCTGAGTGTGGAGTCTGTGGACTTGCTTAAACAGATCCATGAAGGGCAGACATCAGTGCTGAGTGTCCTCCATGCACACACGGGTCTGTTGACACAACTGGTGTCATTCATGGAGGGCATGTCATCTGGCATGTCTGCCCTACATCGGACCAATCAGTCCATGGCCTCCTCACTGACAGCAGCAGTGTCCCTCCTGCAACAGTCCCTCACCCCTCCTACCTCTGCCCCATCCACAATCCCCAGCACCCTGCCTGTCCCAAGCACACACACACCGGCACAGGCACCCACCAGCACAGACACAAGCAGCACACAGACACACACGCTAAAATCCAGATGCACACTCACGCACAGTCAGGGGACTGATACTTCACTCACAGGGGATGGGGCCCAGGAACACACACACGCATCCACAAGCACTGCGCAGTCCTCAGATACCTCTCCCTCCAAAACCCCTTCCCTTGCTTCACCTGCAACCCCCCCCTCCCAGAAGCTCTTCCTCTGTGAGCTTGGCCTCTTCCCCACAGATCCATCTGACCCAATGCACAGGCAGAAGAGGCGACCACCACACACAGAGGGGAGTGCCCCTCACACCCGGACACCCTCCCCCAGGCACAGGCAGACTGAGGACCCCATTTGGAAGTGCCCCCGGACCAGGAAGGGCAAGACCCCACCACCACCACCACGCAGCTCCACCACACAGTCTCTCTCCTCCATCCCCCAGGCCACCACTCCACAGGTTCCCCCACCACACCCTGCCCCAGGTTCCCCCACACACCCATACCGCATCCCCAAAATGCTTAGGCCCTCCCCCCCTACCACTTGCTCTTCCACCCCAAGCCAGACGCTCAGCCTGTTTGTGCCACTGGTGTGGAGACCGGGTCCCCCCCTCTGTCCTGCCCACCTCATCTGCCCCCCTTCCACTCCCTTGGAGTTATGCACTGCAGTGGAGTCCACAACCACCCCGTCTGACTTGGGCACTGCAGTGGGGACCCAGTCCACTCCATCTGACCGGCCCACTGCAGTGGTGCCAGCACCCACACCATCTGACTTGTGCCCTACAGTGGTGCCGGCCCCCACTGAGTCAGACACCTCCACTGCACTTGCCGGTGACACTCCTGCACCCACCACCCCTTCACTGCCTCCTTCTGGCATTCCCTGATCCTGTCCCTGCGGTGCCTGGCCTGCCCCTTGTGTGCCCCTCCGAGGGGGATGTCCCCTGTCCGTACCAGTGCAGGCAAGCAATGGGTGTCAAGTTGTCACATATCACCCTGTTCGGACTGTGTATGTGGACTGGCCATTGGCCTTAGTTTCTTTTGGACTTCAATTTTTTTTCAACATTTGCTGAATAAAGCCTCTTTTTGTTTACTAGTGGTTTTTCTTTTGATGTACATGATGTAGATGAGTATCATCATGCATTTGCTGTTGTAATAGTGTTCAGATTTGGAAAATGAAGTGTTGCTGTGATGGACTCCATGTGGTCTATGGGATATGCGTCCTAATCTAGTCTGGATCCATAGCATCCTTTGCTGCAGTCTGAGGGTGTAATGTTTTGCATTTGACACAGGGATGTACATTTTGCATTTGTAAATTGACATCTGTGGCTTACACTGATGCACATCTGGTGGGCTTACCACTGTTCAATGTTTCTATTTCCCTGACTGTGTGTCCATCTCCACTGGACATGCAGTTTAGCACATCAATGTTGAAGGACTCATCTGTGTATACAGTGCAACTTGCTTAACACGTGTTTTGGGTATATGCAGATGACTGACGTGACACTCCCATACCCAGGCTGATGTGAGCAGAGCCTTCAGTGTGTTGTGATTGTTGACTCACTGACCGAGTGTTTTGCTGACATGTTTGAGTGGTGCACAGACAAGGTTTGGCACAGCGGACCTTCCACAGGAGTGGAGTGCCCTCATGGCAGTGTGTAATCCTGTGACATTGCCTGGGCCCGTGTTGTGTGTTGTGTAAGCATGTCTGTGTGTGTTCCCTTCCCTTTTCCCACACCGGCTGTGTCCCTACGGATGTTCCTGTTTGTGATGCTTGCTGAGTTGTCCTGTGTTCATCCAGCATCTTGTACCTGGTTTCTCCGTGATGTGGGTGCATGGCAAACTAATGTTCATCAGGTTGTCATCCCTAGTTGTCTTTGTTGTCAGGGCTGGGGATGTGGGCAAACGCAGATGAGACACAGTCAGGATTCCCCTTGGCACTTGTTGGTTACACAAGTCATGTAATTTACAGTTTGTGGTAGCTTTCAGTGATTGTGATACGTTGTGTGTGTGACTGCTGCCACTCCTCAGGGTCAGAGCTGCAATGTTGGAAGTTGTCTATGTGTGTTCTTTGTGGGTGACCTTGGCTTCTTCATTGGTGTGTGACTGTGGCCGGGATCCCATTGATTGGGGTGGAGTTCACATCATGCCCATGTACGGCGTACTGTGCAGTGTGTCAGACATTCACGAGTCTTGTTGACTGGCCAGGTGTGATGGGTTTCTGCACCTTAGTTCCCACAACCACCCCTGGGATTGTCATGGGTGCATGTGCAATGTCACCTGTCCATGTGAGCTTCACTGCTGCACATTGGTGGAGATCAAGGTGTGTGGTGTTGAGTGTGTGCAAATGTGAGTTGTTGCACGGCTAGACCCCTACCTCCATATTGGCTTTGGCTGACAGGCCGTGCTGATTGATTTGTGCTTGTGTAGGTGTGATGGTAGTTTGTTGCTCAGGACACATGGCTGTGGTTCACAGTGTGAACGACATCTACCTTTGTCATCACAGTGGGATTATCATGCAGGCTAGTGTCACCACAATGTGGGGTCCCTGAGAGTAGTGCTGTGGTGGGTCTGTCTCTTGCTGTGTTAGTTGCTGTTCCTACAAGCTTGTGTGACATGTGTAATTTGGGCTCCCTCTCATCTAACAATGCCTGATTGCCCACATAGGGGAATCCGATCCAAGAGTTACTTTTGTATGGCACTGTATACACATCTGTGTAATTGGAATTCGGGCCTCCTCATGTGTTGTGTGGTTGCCTGGGGACACTGGCACCCCCCATCACCTGTTGTGTTTGATATGCAGTGTGAGGCTGCCTGTTTGTGTTTGTGCATCTGCACCACTGCATTGGCATATCTTTGGTGTGCCATTGCCTGTATGTTGTTTGGAGGATTTCCCATGCTGTCCCTGGGACTCCTAGGTCATCAGTCAGCACAATAATCATGGTTCGTATGTCCCATTGCTGCCATGGTTTGGTATTTGTTCACCTCACATCTACAGTCTCCCCAGGATATCTACATTTGTGTGTCCATTAGTGCAGATATGTGGGTCTGCATTATGATGGTCACTTCTGGCATTGTGTAATTGATAAATGGAGACGATGTCAGTCCCCATGGGTGATGTTTGTCTGCACATGGCCAAAGGCATGTTTTATTTGCACTGCACTGTTTGCCTCACCCAATCTATGTTGCTATGGGACACATCCACTACTTTGCCACTGATGTGTTTGTTGTTCTGTGACCAGGAATCATCCATGCTGTTTGGCAGTTGCAGCTTTTTCCATGACAACACTTACCTTTTGGTCACTGTGATGATGGGGGTTTGGACCCCATTGCCACAATGTTCAAAATGTGCTTCAGCTATGGACCCCACACTTACCTTTTGGTCACTGTGATGATGGGGGTTTAGACCCCATTGCCACAATGTTCAAAATGTGCTTCAGCTATGGACCCCACACTTACCTTTTGGTCACTGTGATGATGGGGGTTTAGACGCCATTCCCACAGTGGTCATGGTCTGCTTGCATTGTGACGGCCACACACATTTTTGTGTGACACATGTGATAGGGAGTCACATTGTATGTTCAATGTCATGTTCAGTGTTGTAGGCATTTGACACAGACTACACACTCTTGTCATGATGTTGGGGGGATGTCTTTTGCTGACATTCCTTATGTTGGAGTATGCTGGTTGTGTCATGCATTACCCATCCTATGAGTGAGGATGGTAGTTGTGACAGGCATCCAGCCCCCCATGAGTAGGGGTGGTGGTTGTGGTAGGCATCCAGGCCCCCCTGAGTAGGGGTGGTGGTAGTGGTAGGCATCTAGCCCCCCATGAGTAGGGGTGGTGGTAGTGGTAGGCATCAATTCCCCTATGAGTGGGGATGGTAGAAGTGACAGGCATCCAGCACCCCATGAGTAGGGGTGGTGGTAGTGACAGGCATCCAGCCCCCCCTGAGTAGGGGTGGTGGTAGTGACAGGCATCCAGCCCCCCATGAGTAGGGGTGGTGGTAGTGGTAGGCATCCAGCCCCCCTGAGTAGGGGTGGTGGTGGTGGTAGGCATCCAGGCCCTCATGAGTAGGGGTGGTGGTAGTGACAGGCATCCAGCCCCCCTGAGTAGGGGTGGTGGTAGTGACAGGCATCCAGCCCCCCTGTGTAGGGGTGGTGGTAGTGGTAGGCATCCATCCCCCATGAGTAGGGGTGGTGGTAGTGGTAGGCATCCAGCCCCCCCTGAGTAGGGGTGGTGGTGGTGGTAGGCATCCAGGCCCCCATGAGTAGGGGTGGTGGTAGTGGTAGGCATCCAGCCCCCCATGAGTAGGGGTGGTGGTAGTGGTAGGCATCAATTCCCCTATGAGTGGGGATGGTAGTAGTGACAGGCATCCAGCACCCCATGAGTAGGGGTGGTGGTAGTGACAGGCAACCAGCCCCCCCTGTGTAGGGGTGGTGGTAGTGGTAGGCATCCAGCCCCCCATGAGTAGGGTTGGTGGTAGTGGTAGGCATCCAGCCCCCCCTGAGTAGGGGTGGTGGTGGTGGTAGGCATCCAGCCCCCCCTGAGTAGGGGTGGTGGTGGTGGTAGGCATCCAGGCCCCCATGAGTAGGGGTGGTGGTAGTGACAGGCATCCAGCCCCCCCTGAGTAGGGGTGGTGGTGGTGGTAGGCATCCAGGCCCCCATTAGTAGGGGTGGTGGTAGTGGTAGGCATCAATTCCCCTATGAGTGGGGATGGTAGTAGTGACAGGCATCCAGCACCCCATGAGTAGGGGTGGTGGTAGTGACAGGCAACCAGCCCCCCCTGTGTAGGGGTGGTGGTAGTGGTAGGCATCCAGCCCCCCATGAGTAGGGTTGGTGGTAGTGGTAGGCATCCAGCCCCCCCTGAGTAGGGGTGGTGGTGGTGGTAGGCATCCAGGTCCCCATGAGTAGGGGTGGTGGGAGTGGTAGGCATCCAGCCCCCCATGAGTAGGGGTGGTGGTAGTGACAGGCATCCAGCCCCCCCTGAGTAGGGGTGGTGGTGGTGGTAGGCATCCAGGCCCCCATGAGTAGGGGTGGTGGTAGTGGTAGGCATCAATTCCCCTATGAGTGGGGATGGTAGTAGTAACAGGCATCCAGCCCCCCCTGAGTAGGGGTGGTGGTAGTGACAGGCATCCAGGCCCCCATGAGTAGGGGTGGTGGTAGTGGTAGGCATCAATTCCCCTATGAGTGGGGATGGTAGTAGTGACAGGCATCCAGCCCCCCCTGAGGAGGGGTGGTGGTAGTGACAGGCATCCAGCCCCCAATGAGTAGGGGTGGTGGTGGTGGTAGGCATCCAGCCCCCCATGAGTAGGGGTGATGGTAGTGACAGGCATCCAGCCCCCCCTGAGTAGGGGTGGTGGTAGTGGTAGGCATCCAGGCC
The DNA here is from genome assembly GCA_963921515.1 of Calotriton arnoldi. Lineage (NCBI taxonomy): Eukaryota > Metazoa > Chordata > Amphibia > Caudata > Salamandridae > Calotriton > Calotriton arnoldi. The sequence continues at coordinate 821,082 of CAWUFW010003703.1, read as the reverse complement.
CCCATGAGTAGGGGTGGTGGTAGTGGTAGGCATCCAGCCCCCCCTGAGTAGGGGTGGTGGTAGTGACAGGCATCCAGCCCCCCATGTGTAGGGGTGGTGGTGGTGGTGGTAGGCATCCAGCCCCCCATGAGTAGGGGTGGCGGTAGTGACAGGCATCCAGCCCCCCCTGAGTAGGGGTGGAGGTAGTGACAGGCAGCCAGGCCCCCATGAGTAGGGGTGGTGGTAGTGGTAGGCATCAATTCCCCTATGAGTGGGGATGGTAGTAGTGACAGGCATCCAGCCCCCTGAGTAAGGGTGGTGGTAGTAACAGGCATCCAGCCCCCCATGAGAAGGGGGTGGTGGTGGTGGTAGGCATCCAGCCCCCATGAGTAGGGGTGGTGGTAGTGGTAGGCATCCAGGCCCCTATGGGTGTGTATGGCATTGGTGATAGCCATCCCGCCCCTATGGTTCTGCTGTTGCTAGTGCACGTCATTTCTGCATCCCTATGTGTGTGTGACATATGTCGGGTACGTCTCGTTTGTTTGTGTAGTGGGTGTTTGACTTACCGTCTGCGCCGTACGCGTCCGTACCGGTTCTGGTAATAGATGTAGAGTATTGGTAGGACCTGCGCGATGGGATTCATGGTTGGTTCGTCTCGTTCGGGTTTCTCGTGGCTTCGACTCGTACTCGTAGCTGGCTTGTTCGTCTCGTAGCCGTGGTTCGTCTTGTGGCGCGAATCGGAGCTTATGTGCGGCTCTCCCGGATGCTCTGACGTGCCGGACGTAGCGACCAGTTCGGCGCGTACGGATTGCGCATCGTACTTGTACGGCCGGAAGGTGCTGTGTATTTACTTCCGTGCGACTCGAATCGGCGTTTCCGGATCCAGCTCGGTCGGGGATCTGGAGATGGAATGGGTACGTACTGCTCGTTCGGAATTTTAGCAGTAATGCGCAGCGTACTTGCTCGCTCGGACGACTGTTCGAATCAGTCGGGAAAAACGCGTTGGGCTCGTATTTTTTCCGGACGAATAGTATTCGGTGCGCTTCCGGCCGAGATCGGAATCGACCCCTTTGTGTTACAATTTTCCACCAGCTATCAGTAGTATTAAACTGAGTTTGAAAAGCAACAAAAATGGGTACCAAACTCTTATAGAATATATTTGCTTTTTATGAAGCACTGAACTCATATTGAGATATCTCTCCATCAGTTGCAATCAGTAAAATTTAGCTATCAATGTGAATTCCTATAAGCATGAAGACATGAAGAAGAATAGTAGAGCAAACCCCATGTTAAAAAAAATCCTCATAGAAAGTCTTAATATTCCACTTAGAGGTACTGCATATATAGGATGTGGAATTCCATACATGAAAATAAAAAACAAATATATTTTGACCATGCCCCTTGTACCACCCCTCCATAATCATTCACATTATAGTCAGGAGCTTTCACCTGCAACCACTGCTGCACCCACCCACCTGCAACCACTGCCTGTTCTCCTGCAGCAGTACACCCACACACATCCCTCAAGCATCAACAACACCACCAACCCCTAGACCTAACACTGCCAAACACATCAAATCCGAACCCCAACAGCCAGTCGCATGCATGCTTGTTAACACACAATCTCTCAACCAACACGCCACTGAGATTTGGGATCTCCACAGCAACAACACTTCTAACCTCCTATTCCTCATGGAAGCCTGGCTCAACCCCTTGTCTGCACCCAACATCACTGTGGTTATACTAACGGACACAACAAGAATGCCTTCACAAGCCATCAATTCCTCTACATCTATGGAGAACAACATCTCCTTCATGGAGTACATGCACTTCAAACTTCAAATCAACAAACGTTTTGCCCTAAAAGGAACCCTTGACTACCAACCACCAGGACTACGGACCAACTTCAGCAGACTCATCTTGGACTCCATCGGCCCCATCAGCATCAACTACAAGGACTTCATACTACTCGGCAACCTCAATTTCGACCTAGAGGACTGAATAGACCCCTGCTCGACATCCCTCTTAGAAACCGTGGACAAAATCAGACTCAACAGTTCATCACAGACCCAACGTACATGGCAGGACACACACTGGACCAAATCTTTGCAACCAGCGACAGGATCGTATACAACCCCATCATCCACTTCCAAATAACCGCACCAAGTCAATGCACCCACCAGCACCGGCCTACTAAGCCACAGCAGGAGAAAAATCTCAGAAGCAGACTGGCTTAACGCCCTCAACATGGACCTGCCCAAAATCAACATCAACCTTAATGAAGACATCACCAATTTCAACTATTGGATCTAAAACTGCTCAGACGCCACGCACACCAATCAAAATCAACAGACAAAGAAGAGCCAACAAGCAAGCCAGCTGTTATAGAGACATCAGAGTATCTAAATGTCACTGCAAACAGCTAGAAAGGAAATGGAGAACCAATCACAAGACTACTGCCAGAACCACATACAAAGCTGTGCTCAGACGCTGCCACCAGCAGCTACAAAACACCACAAAAGAGCACTAGCAGAATGCATCAAAGTGAGCACCAATGACTGCAGGGAAGCCTTCTCCGTTGTCACAGAAATCCCCACAAAGAGGCTGCAGTCAATACCATCACCCCCTAGTAGGAATTCTGCAACAACGTATCACATTTCTTCCATAGCAAAATAGCAAACATCTACTGTAACTTCAAACAACATTCAGACCCCAGAGAACTCCTCACCAAACTGCCCACCAGTAACCAAGTGGGAGACTTGACCAAACGGAAAACACAGAGAAGACACAACAGCAATCTTGCAGATGGTCCACTCCAGGGCTCCAACAGATGATTGCCCCATCCATAACTAAAACATGGGAGAATCTCTAATAAAGTAACATCCTCAACCACACCATCAACACCTCCATCGGATCCTCCACCTTCCCAGAAGACTGTAAAGATGCAGCATTCAACGCACTCCTCAAAAAACCATCAGCTGACCCAAATGAGCTGAGCAACGTCTGTCCCATCACACTGTTCCCCTACCCTAATAAAGTGATGAAGAAGGCCACCAACAAACAAGTCATCAGCCACCACGAACTACACCATCTTCTGGACCACTCCAAATCAGAATTCAGAAGTAACTATAGCACCAAAACTGCACTCATTGTGGCCACATACGACATACAAACCATACTGGACCAAGGAAAATAGGAACCATACTGCATCGAGGAAAGACCGCAGCTCTTATCCTGCTTGACCTCTCTGTAGCCTTTGACATGGCCTTTCACCACAGACTCGTCAGAAGACTTCACGGTATCAGCATCCAAAGACCGGCCCTCAACTGGATAGGCTCCTTCCTCACAGGTGAACCCATTGAGTCAGACTACCATCCTTCACATCAGATTCCAAGAACATGATCTCAGGAGTTCTTCAGGGCCCATCCCTCAGTCCCACCCCTTTCAACATCAACATGAGGCCGCTAGCTAACATCATCAGATCCCAAAGCATAACCATCATATCCTATGCTGACGACACCCAACTCATCCTAACTCTGACCGACAAGACAACCAGCAAAAGAACTAACTTCACCAATTGCATGATCAAGGTAGCAGAATGGATGCGAACCAACTGTGTGAAGCTCAACTCCGACAAGATGGAAGTGCTAGTCTTGTGAAAAAAGAACTCCACATGGGACTCTACCTGGTAGCCGTCAGAGCTAGGGACCCACACCAAAACCCACCGACCGCGCCAGAAACCTGGTAATCATCCTGGATGATAAATTGAACATAACAGTGCTAGTAGATGCAGTTAGCTACTCCTGCTTCTAAATCCAATGCATTCTACATAAGATCTTCAAATTGCTGGCCCAGAACACCAGACGTATCATCACACAAGCACTCAGAGCAAGCAGACTCGACTATGGCAATGCATACTACACTGGGATGTCTAAAAAGCTCCTACACGGACTCCAGACCATCCAGAACGCCGCAGCAGGGCTCATCGTCAACATCGCCCATAGCACCCCCTTCTCGCCACATCTCAGAGAACTTCACTGGCTCCCCATTCACAAATGCAGCCAATTCAACCTCCTCACGCACACATAACAAGCACTGCAGAATATCGGACCAGCATACCGCAACAAATGAATACACTTTCACCAGCCAACGAGAGACCTACGCTCAAACTCATTTTACCCTGCACAAACATCCAACAAAAGTAGAAATTGAGGTTGCTCATTTTCCTACATTGCGCACAAAATTTGGAACAACCTCCCTCAACACATCAGAGCCTCCTCCTCGTTTTTCAAATTCTACAAGAATTTGAAGACTTGGCTCTTCAGCTAATGCTGCGAGGCCTATGGCCCATGCACTATGTTCAAGCACCTTATACCCTCACGGGTGATTAGCGCACTGCACAAATTAATTTAACATAACATAACGTCCCCAGACATCCTCCTGTAGCCAGCTCAGTCTTGCTCCTATGACCCCAATCACCTCCAAACATCAGTTATACCTCAAACATTGATTTACCCCTCAGCCAACAAGGAAGGTGTTTTTATTCTAACTCGGGGCACCTACTGTGGTGACAGCTGTTAGGAACAGAGTTCAGAGTAGGCATGATGCCAATGGATGTTCATTCCTGTGAAACCTCCGAAATCTTGTGGGATTGGGGGCCATCCTGGACGCAGTTTGTATTAATGCTGTGTCCAATTACGATTGACTCACTTACTATGAAGGCTTTCTTTGAGGATGTTTTTTCATGTCGAGATCATTGGCTTACCTGCTACTTTTCTGTATACTCACTGATGGAAGGTCCTCTGGCATTACAGGACTGCCCTTCAATGCACTGCACTAAGAAAATGACTGTAAGAACAGCAAGACCAGTCACTGGTGATTAGTGTAAGGCATGCTTACCTTGGATATGTTGTGCATGCTTACCTTGGATATTTTTTATATGGAATACAGAGAAAATTGTTGAGTTACTTTGCTACAAAGGCTAACGCCTGAGCAATGTTGCAACATTTTTAAAAGGTAGAGGTTTTCATTTGTTGATTTAGCAACACTGTAGGCTGAAATGCATATCAAGAATATAATAACTTGTGATGAGCAATATTTTAACTTGTTTAAATGGATGAATCAGGAGCATTTGTCTGTTGAAATGAACATTTAGAATTGTATAATTGCTGCAGTCAAAATGCTGAACAGCAAGAACAAACCTTGATAGATTAAACAAGTTAGATTCAGTTAGTGCATAGTAGATTAATCATAATAGACAAACAGAAAATTCACAAGTCATATTGTATTGTTATGTACGGTTCGCATAGAGATCCTTTATTGTTTACTTCAGTTTCTGAATCTCATAACCACACACCTATTACATAGCAACAGTTGATAAAAAAACTGGTTACCCACTGTTGTGATTTCACAAAGGTCTTCCAGGCCAGGCTGAGAGCCTGTCAGTGCAGCTCTGCCTGTCTGCTTTGACTGAAAGAAGAAAGCACAGCTGCAGGAGAGGAAAGGAACGCAGGTAAGGTGGTAGGGGTTGGTCAAGGAATGCAGGGAAGTTTTTTTTATTTTTAAACTTTGGGACAGGGATACATAACAGAGGTCATGTTATGTAGGGCTCCCCCATTACTCCTCTGCCACTGGGGCAGATGATTTTGGGGGCCATAAATAATATACAATTATAGATAGATATAAAACCAGAAAACAGGAGTGTAGAAGGCAAAATGTTTGGGGATGACCCTGCAGAGGGCCAAGTCCAACACTGATGTTGGTGAAGGAGATTAAAGGGAGGTTTGAAGACTGCACAGGTTGGTTTGATGAGATCAAATGTAGAGGTGGGTGTTGGAGAGCATGGGTTCGGTGAGGAGCTCACTCAAAGAAGCTGGTGAATGAGAGCAGAGGGAAGAGAAGGCCACACTGGAAGCATCTGCTCTGGCATTAGGCACTACTTAATGGATAAGTACAAAACAAACTTATTTGATCCTTTGTGAAGACTCAGTATATGCTAAATCTAGACAGAAAAGACAAATTTAGTGAGTAGAGGGACAGACGTGCAATACCAGAAGAAAAGGATAAAAAGGCAAAGGGGAGAAAAGGAGTAGTGAGAAACAGAACAGATAAAAAGTTAAGATCGGACAAAAAAGTATGAATGGAGAATGCATGGAAAAGACAAAAGGGAGAGATAACGACAATGGGGGAAAGAAAGGGAAGGAGAGAAACAAGGAGAAGGTCAACAAGGGGTTGTAATATTATTGAGGGTGGAAAGGGTTAGACAGAAAACAGGGGACTAATGCGTGTGGTAAAAAAGTGGCAGAGATAAAAAGGTGTGGATAGAAGGGGAAAAGAAAGGAAAATAGAAGATAAATTAACATGTCAATTGGGCTTCCACTGGAATGGAGTAGAGGATACAGGAAAGAAAGGAAGAGTTATGAAAGGGCCCTCTCCGAAAAGATGGGCAAGGGGCCCACTCAGTGATACCCTCTAGTAGCAGCAGGAGATGTGCTTCGGGAAGTTGGGGTGGAAAGCCTTACTAGCTTTTACATATTACTGCTCTTCTGCTATGTGCTAAAATTTAGATTTAGAATTTCTGCTGAGGCCAACTGAGCTGTTAATGTACACACCAGCTGTCACAGCAGCAGAACACCTCTGAGGAGCACTGTAGTGATGTAAATGAAGATCAGATCCACGTAGGTTCTTGTAAGAATAGGTATTTATTGAGTAAGATGGTACAAGGTGGTAATTCATAAATATTAGGTAATAAGAATAAGATAAAGACCCCACCAGGAGCTGTCACCTTTCAGCTCAGTCCCAAGCTCCCAACTGACTAGAGCTAAGAACCCAACATTCTAATATGTCATCATGAATAAACACATTCCAAATGATGACAGCAGTGAATAAACTGGGAAGCCGATACTACACATCTTCCCTTTTATACATTTTGCAATTGCAACTAAAACTAGATGTGAACAAAGCAATTACAAATAATAACAATGAACATATGAAAGAAAAGTAGAAACGGGGTAAGTAATAATATGAAGAAAGGAGAACATAAATATAAGAACAGTTGAACACAAGAGGTGATAAATGAAGAAAGATTTAAACTGAGAAGAGTCAAAAGAAGTAATAAAGGAATTCCAAATGATGACAGCAGTGAATAAGCTGGAAAGCCAACACTACACATCTTCCCTTTTATACATTTTGCAATTGCAACTAAAACTTAGATGTGAACAAAGCAATTACAAATAATAACAATGAACATATGAAAGAGAAGTAGTAAAGGAAGGTGAATAAAAGGAAGGAATAAGTCAAAAGACAAAAGGAAGCAAAGCAAGGAGTAGAGGAGAGAAGAAGGAAAATAAGAAAGAGAACACATCCTCTCCTTAAAGGACAAAGAGAAAGAGGAAGGTGGACACCGAACACAAACGTTGAAAGTATCGCAAAATACACCAATTGGCCAGACTGGAGAAATTGTGAACCAACAAACGAAGAAGTGAAAGGTAGAACCACATAAAGAATATATAAGAACAAAGGAAGTGCTCCACATGAGAAAACAATTAGTAACTCCAGAAATATTAAGCAGAAAGGTGAAAATTAACACCTAACAGGAGCACGACCAGAGGAGAACCTCAGTTGCCAGTAAGAATAATTAATTCTGAATGAAACCTTTTAAAAAAAAAAGGCTGTGAGAATCTGGCATAATAATCACATAAAAGCGTTAAATGCACAGAACATTTAAAACCAAATTTCATGTAGCGTACGTCTACGCATAAGAAAATGTTTAGAAGAATAAAACTTTTGCGCAAAAGGAAAAACAATAACAATCATAGAGCGCATGAAGAATAAGTATGCAGTACTGAACCTTAAAGGTTGACGTCAGCATTTAACATTTGAAACCGGTAAATGTAGACTAAGAACGTCCACTCATGTAGAATGCAGAAATATGAATTAATTCATTAAGTAAGTTCAATAACAGAACTGCGTAATGCATCATAAAAATGAAATAAAAACGAAGAATTTATCATTAAAATTAAGCATAAGTAAAGAACTGGTACATATTTATACCTAATGCATATAGCAATCATATAAATGGTATTGAATCATAAAAGGAAATATAATGAGCATTGAATCATAAAGAAAATTATAATCAAGCAATAATACCATGAAAAATTAACGTAATTAAAGAACTGGTAATTATACCTGCTGCAATCCAAAAATCATATTGCATATAAAATTATAAAAGGCATAACATATAGTGCACACCATAAACATTAGTTCAAATCACAGCGTACCGTACAGCAAATATACTTGAACCAGAAACTGGTGAGTGAATTCTCACCTAATATGTGATAATTGATAGTAGAAAACAATAAACTAAAACAAGTAAAGTGGTCACCGTTGTCAATTGTTAGAAGAAAACAATAAAATAAAATAAATAAAGTTGTCACCGTTGTCAAAGTGCTTTGATATGAATTAAAGGATGTAAAAGGCTGTGCGAATCAGCGCAGATGATTCGCAGTCAAAAACACAGCAGAATGACATTTATCAATGAACTTGCAGTAGGGACATAGCGCTGTAACTTTATAAAATACTGAACTTGCCGTAATATAAATAAATAAATGGTGTGCATGTCACCGAATGCAAGATGACATGCGTGGCATTGTAGTTTTCGTTATAATGAAACTTGAAGAGAAATAAAACAGTACCTGTAAAGAATAGGAAAATCAGGAATGTCGAAGACCTTCTAGTAAACCATGTAGTAGAAGAAAACATGGAAATTGATGAAGAGGCATAGAAATCTGGTATTCCGAAGACCTTGAAATAAATGGGTACTAGAAACGTCTTGAGGCAGCATGAAAACGATGTTGAAAAACTTTATTGTCCCGCATAGCAAACAAACGTGGTTGGCGAAAGCAAACGTGGTTGGCAAAAGCAGGGCTGAATGGTGAACGTCCAGAGAAAACGAGGCTCCCAAAATGGTGGCACGCACTGGTGACGCCGCGCCGGGTGGCTCCTGGCGTCACCGTGCACTAAAACATGGAAGAAGGCAAACAGGTACACGTCACAGATGAAGCAGGAAAAGCTGCGCGCGTTATGTGTAAGCGCGAGGTGGAGGCTCATGACACATTCAAATGTCGCCTTCCTAACAACAATAACAATAACTGCCATGATAATGGTAAAGGACCTTATTTGTTCATTTGTATATAAATTGAAGAACACGAGTAGGGATAATTAAAAGAGTCAGACTTGCATAAGGTGGAAGTAGGTTCTTTTCTTTTTTTTCACGCTACTGCCGTTAAAGTGAAGAAAGAAAAGTCAATTTGATAATGTGGAGCCAATTAGAGTAGACAGGCAGCAGAATGTAAGAGGCAAGTCACTGCAGGCATGGAAATCAATTGCTGCTGTTGATTAAAGAATAGTACTTAAATAGCAGAAAGTATAGCAGGGACTGGCAGGTCAAGAGGAGGACGACCAGAAGTGGAATGGTCACTGGTGGGGATTTTTTGCGTTTTAACATGCCAGTATGCTTAAGAATACGTAGAATAATCAGAGAAAATTCTTTACCTTGAAGTTCAAAAGTCCATTGGAGTAGTAGGCAGAAGTGCCCAAATCGTCGCCAAATCTGTAGTGATGTAAATGAAGATCAGATCCACGTAGGTTCTTGTAAGAATAGGTATTTATTGAGTAAGATGGTACAAGGTGGTAATTCATAAATATTAGGTAATAAGAATAAGATAAAGACCCCACCAGGAGCTGTCACCTTTCAGCTCAGTCCCAAGCTCCCAACTGACTAGAGCTAAGAACCCAACATTCTAATATGTCATCATGAATAAACACATTCCAAATGATGAAAGCAGTGAATAAGCTGGGAAGCTGATACTACAAGCACCTTGCAGCCTGCTGCTCAGATCCTGCTCCATCTCAGTCATGTTCTTAGTGTCTGGGGTCGCTTCCTTAAGAAAATATTCATTTGGGTCCCTGCTGAGGCGTTTGAACGAATACACTTCAGGCCGTAATGAGTTTCAAGACAGAAACCTCTCATTTTTGTGAGTGAAATACATTACAAACCACCGCACCAAGAAAAAAAAAACTAAGCCCAAGTAAATTGTTAGAGAGCACAGAGTTTTTGCATCCTTCTGTATTCTGGAGACAGGTGGCCAGAGCACATTTTGAGTCAGCAATCTATGAGTTCAAAAGAGAGGTGAAAGAAATGTTGCTGTGAAAATCCATATTTGTATCATTTTCATTGTCAAACTTTAATTTTAACATTGTACAAACAAATGTCCTCCTGACGAATTCAGTGAAAAAACTTGTAAATAGCAAATATTATTTCTTGCAAGGCAAATTAATAAAAACTGTTACACTTATGCGATAACATTGAGTAAAATGATTTGTACTCTTCCTCAGTATAGAATATTCTTTCGGTTGACAGACAATGGAGATTAGGGTTCAAACCTCAATGCTTAAACACAGACAGGACAGTCTCCTTACCGGTGTCTATGCTCACACGTAAAGCCAAAGAAGGGCTGGCATCTCGCAGCCGGTCTGTGGAGACCGAGGGCCTGATCACAACACATTTCGGACTGGGGATATTTCATAATCTTGAAGGTAAGTTAAGACTGTGTCTGCATTGTATTATGAAGATTCTGAAGATAATGAAATAATGACGATTTTGGCGGCTGTAATGTTCCAAGAACTCTGGTGCATAATGGTTGTGCGGCATTTAATTGTGGTGGTGATGTGTTCTGTTGTTTGTTTGTGTTTTTTTTGTACTGTGTTTTGTTGCATCCTATTCTGTTTTAATTATGCTTTTATGTTTCTTTCTTTATGCTACTGTGTTTTGCTGTTTACTTACTGAAACATTTCAACAAATGCTGCTACATTTCCAGCCAAAAACAGAACATGCCAAGAAAGAACCTGGCAAGCAAACATTTACCGTAGTCTATGAAGGTGAAATAGTTCTTCAGCAGCTCTTCAAATATTCAAGACACCACTCAGCCCAAAATTGAATCAGCGTCTCAGTTGCTCTTCCGGTGCTCACTTTATGTGATGCACAGTGGCAGCTCTCAGTGGGAGTGCTGTGGGGTGGTGGGCAGGGAGGGGCAGGGTGGTGGGGTAGTGGAGTCGGACATACGACGTCCACGAGTAAAGTAGGTAAATTAAGAAATAAAACTATTTACCTTGCACGCGCTGCATCGCCGAGTTGATGCAGCGCGTGCAAGGTAAATCGTTTTATTTCTTTATTTACCTACTTTACTCATGGACGTCGTATGTCTGACTCCACTACCCCTCCACCCTGCCCCTCCCCCGCCCCACCGCCCCACAGCACTCCCATTGAGAGCCGCCACTGGTGATGCAGCCTAAACTGTTGATGCTGGAGCCCTGGGCAAAGAGCCAGAGGTGAGCTTCTAATTCTAGGCTTCCCCTTTCCATCTTGCAGCTAAGATAAACCGGAAATTAGTATCTCTAGGTCAGGTTGTCTCGTGAGAGAACCTATAAAAGAATATAGGGGCATATTAGCAAGAACCTCGTTAAAATTATCGCCGTTTTAGCGGCAGGAAACTGCCGCTAAAACGGCGATAATGGGCTTGCTAATATGCGTAATAGAATTCCAATAGAAGCCCAGGTTAGATGTCCTGCACATCTAACCTGGGCTTCTATTGGAATTCTATAGCGCATATTACCAAGCCCATTATCGCCGTTTTAGCGGCAGTTTCCTGCCGCTAAAACGGCGATAATTTTAACGATGTTCTTGCTAATATGCCCCAATATAGTCACCATTTTCGATTCGTTACGATGTTTTTTGCCTCTAGTTTTATAAAATAAAAAAATAAAAAGCCTATGATGCCCTTAATGATTTCAAACATTTTACAGCGGTCAAGATTGCTGGAGTTCAATGGTATGACTTTGTATGAAAGCAAGAAACATGTTTCTGTAAATAATGCTGCGATTATTCTCCTTAAAAAGTGCTGCCTTCTTAATACACTCTGATTGTGACTGAAGATGGTGTCTTTTGGCTGTAGGTTAACTTTTCCCTAGGTGGAAAAATACAGTAACTTGCAGTTGGTGCCGCCAGATACTGAAGTGGACTGACCCACTGCCCTGTGGTGTATGCTGTTGACACTATAACAGATGAATGGATGAAGAGTGTTAGGCCTCGTGTGTATGTAAGAATAATTACTCACTTTCAAAAGATTGTTTTTTTTTAACAAAATGTCTTGTTTAAAGCCAGAACTAATAATTTTATTTCACACAAGCCTCAATTAGTGAAAATTGCAATCAGTTAGCTACTGCCATCACTTCTCTATGCCACTGTTATGGTTGTCATTACTTGCAGTGTTAGGTCTGCACTCTCAATTGAAATATCGAACCAGCTGGCTTTTTAATGCTTGTTTTTATTTTGAATTGAGATGATATCTCATTCTCTCCCCCACTTTTTCCTCTGCTTTCTCGTGTCCTCAATTTTAACTCCAATGCTCCCTACTCTGCTCCCTGTCTCACTTCGTCATCTGCCCCATCCCACTCCCAGTGTATATGTTTACAATTTTTTTTATTATTATTAATTTCTTTAGGAGGGCTGGCAGTTTCATACTACTTCTGGACACACAGTTCCTTTTTTGTGCTTCACTCACACTTGTTAGTTACTTTATTTTGCATTTCAACTTACTGTTTTGCCATGCTATGTTAAAATGTTCAAAAAATGGCGCCATGCTTCATTACATGTGTGTGCAGGCGTCACAGTGTAAGTGGCGCAATCATGAAATGGAGTTGGTTTTCTCTAATAGAAACACTATTGTAAAAAATGTGGCCTTGCATGGTCATATGTCATGATGCATGTGTTCTTATTCGATTGGCAAAAATCTTTGACAAAATCAATAGTAGGAACAACTTACTGTCATTCCGAACCATTCTAAAATTCATTACCACATGTACGTGGATGACACGCAACTCTACTTGAAGATCTCCTCTCCTGGTGACATTAAAACTTTAAATGAGGCTCTCTCACAAACTCAACAACGGTTAGCCCAGAACCATCTTTTGCTAAATACTCTCAAAACTGAATTCCTGCTGATTGCCCCCCACAACCACTCTGCACCTACCCTGGACTGGCTTAAACAACTCACAGCCCTTAACTGCACCCCTCACGTGGTTGACTCGGCTAAATCGTTAGGCATTACCTTGGATAAATACCTTAATATGCAAGCTCACATTAGTGCTACTATTAGGGGTGTCAACTTTCAACCTAACACCATTTAGAAAATCAAGCCTTTCCTTCCACCTGAAGACATACGGCGTGCAGTACAATCCCTGGCAATCTCGCGACTGGAATATGGTTTGGTGACCCTTGCTGGGCTTCCCAAAGCGAGCTTGGCCCCTCTCAGAGCCACTCTCAACGCATCGGCCAGGCTCATCACAGGCTCCAAAAAACACAATCACATTACACTTGACCTTTTGCAACGTAATTGGCTGTCTAATGAAGCTAGGATACGTTTTAAAATAGCTTGCCTAACACATAAAGCCTTGCATTACAGCACTCCAGCTTATTTGGCGAACAAGCTTGTACTTTCTGGCTCTGGTCGGAACTTAAGAAGTACGTCCACCCTACTCTAGAAACCTCCCAAATTCAAAAAGAAAAGTACGTACAAACGTGCCTTCTCCGGGCTTGCCCCTAGAATTTGGAACGCTCTTCCTACTGAGATCAGAGCCACTCCTTCCACTGCTTCTTTCAAGAAACATCCCAAATGGCTTTTCCTGATTGAACATTAACTGCATCAACTTGTGCTCTTTCTCAAGTCCCTTTGTGTTGACAGATTTGACTATTATTTTACTATGTTGTTCTCGATTTATTTTATGCTTGTTTGTTAAATTGTTATTTTACGCTAGGGCCCTGCTGAAACTTTACTAGCTGGGCCGACTACAGATTTCTAATTTATTTTACTATGTTGTTCCGAGTCACTTTATGATTGTTCTGTTGAATTTTACAGGAATTCTTTTGCTCTCTGGGGCTCGTCTGAAACTGTACTATAGGGGCCCACTACCCGGTCCCTGACCTTGATTGTTTACTCCTGGTTCTTTGACAGTGTTGACCTCCATTGTACTGAGTTTATTCATGCTTTCGCCTCCTTGTACAGCGCTCTGATACCCGCAAGGGTCATGTTCGCGCTTTATAAAACTTTTCAAATAAAATAAATAAATAGTGTGGTCATTTACAGGCGTGACCTATTGGCTCTGCCAATGCCTGTTTAAAGCATCAATGCAATTTGGTTTCCTATCAACTCATCCGCCATGCCTCTCATGATACTATGTACCTTCATGTTGATGCAGTACCCCAAATTTGTCTGACTCCCCTGAGCATAGGGTGTTCTTTGCAAATGTGCCTGCTCAGATTTTTTTATGAAATGAGCGTTTTAATATTTTTCTGTGTTCTTAGGTCAAATAACTGTATGATTGTTTAGTGGGTGCCATATTTCCTGCTCTGTTAGTCTTCTTAAAGGTGCCATTCACTAAATTATGTCAGATAGGCTTTCGTGGCTCTGCGTGGTTTAGTAAATCCAGAGAAACACAAAGCAGCGCAAGTCACTGCTTTGCGTTACTCTGCGTTAAGAAAGCTTTCCATGGGTGGAGCATGGACATTCCCATACATCCGCCCAAGAAATCTGACACAATACCAGATTAACTAAGGTCAGTAAAACTCAGATTGCGCCAAAATGGTACACCTTACCAAGTGAGGCGTAGCAAGAAGAGATATCTTTATTTCTTTTTGTTATTTCATCTTTCTAGACATGCTGCATTCTGCAGCACACTGCTAAAGCACACATACAAAGAGGAACATACGTCTAAGAACTGTCCTTGTGCAGGAAGGTGTTCCTTCTTGCACAAAATAATCCTGTCTGTAATGCAGGCACCCTTACACATTGGCACAAGAGTGCCTGGTTGGCGCCAGGCAGCACACAGAGCGCCAGCACAAGGACAGAGAAGAAATGCATCATATCTTAGTAGATATGGTGCATTTCTGTTTTCTCCCTGTCATTCAGCGCAGCACAGTAGGTTGTCTTGCTGCGTTGGATGACTTGCTGATAAGTCTGCCCCATAATTGATATCCTTTGCTTGATTCATGGACCAGTGCAAGACCAACAAACAAATTCTTTTATGAATGATTGGTGGCCTGAGTTGAAGCACTGGTATACAAAACAGTAGGCAAGTGTACATTGGAAGCAAAAAAGACAAACTGAGATGCTGGAGTCCTTCGGAAATCGAAACACAATTTTAAAAACTCCAACTTTCACTTAAAAATGTAAATCTTAATTTTCGTTTTTTTGTGAATTGAATAATATGAGTCATAATTTTTGAATTTGTTTGATGAATATTTATTTTTGTATTTTTATATGCCTCTTTAAAGTTCAAATTGTAAACATTGTTTAGCTTGGGATCACCAGCTTCCAGAAGTGATTCAGTGGTGGTACACAGAGGGTAAAATGGTAAGAACCACTGCTCTACATCAATGCTCCCTTTTAACTTTCCCAGACCTTCTCATTTACAGAACTACATTTCTAAGTCAAATATTGACACGTGCTTGGAACAGAGATGAGATGAACAGGTAATAAATATCAGTGCAATAGCAATGTGTGGTAGCACACACACGTGATTTACTACTCATAGTATTATACTGTATATCACAAATAGGAGTAAAATCCTTCAGAAAAAAACATGTTGTTATGTCTGGCTCTAATAGAGAGACTCTATTGTTTTTTTCACTTTCTGAATCTCATATCCCACTGCTATGACATAGCAACAGTTCATAACAAAACTGGTTACCCAGTGTTGTGATGTCATAAAGGACTTCCAGGCCAGGGGGATAGGGTTATCTAGGAGGCTGTCAGTGCAGCTCTGCTTGTCAGCTTTCACTGAAAGCAGAAAGCACAGCTGCAGGAGGTGGAAGGAAGGCAAGGAAGGTGGCTGGGGTTGGTCAAGGATGGCAGGTAAGATTTCTTTCTTTAACCTTTCGGACAGGTACACATAATAGTGGTCATGTTAAGAATGGCTCCCCATTACTCCTATGCCACTTCGTAACAGTTGATAGAAGGGGCAGATGATTTTGGAGGCCATACATACACATAAAATTATAGATGGGTAATCGGAATAGGGATGGGGATGGCTTCCTCTTGTTGTCTATTTGATTCCACTCAGAACCCCTCGGTGAAAATCATCCCTGTAATTCACTGTTACTCTTCTATATTTCCATGTGTTAATTCTCCAGTTATTTTACTGGAACATGATTTCAGATATCACTAAAAGGAAACTGTGCACCTTTTTCATTCATATTTCTTTTTCACATTAAAGTAGACATCACAGAATGTCATTAATGCTGTTTGTCATTTTACGTTTCTACATAATGGCTTCCTACACATTTCTAATTAACAGCTAATTCTGGATTAATTTACATTTCTTCCTCTGGGCTTTAGTAATGAGACATTGAGTTATTTTTCTACAAAAGGGACACATTAGAAAATTACAAAAGGGACTCCTCGCTAGTGCAATTGTAATCACATTTTTTAAACAATACGCAGAGCATCTGGAGTCATGAATTTCCACTTGCTAACTACTTCAAAGAACATTGTTCATTCTGCACCATGATTTCATGTTCTTTGGTCTATCTTTATATGACAAATCACATACTTGCCACATTATATAAACGTAAACATTACAGATGTATAAATTCACAAAATTAAAAATGTGTAAACTGTTAAAAAGCAAATATTACATCAAACACTACTCCATGCACCCTTAAAGACACACAGTAACACATTGCATGTTCTAAACAAATACACTTATACACAACAGAACTGTGGCTGATGTCTGGTTCCACAACGTCTAGTAGGCTGAGCCCTCATGTGGTTGATATTTTAAGCTTAAGGCAATAACTGTATCCCTATTCTTTTAAATTTATAGTTCTACACAGCATAGGCAGAGAACCCTGTCTGCACTTTTAGAACCAGGTTTGGCAGATCTGCAAAGTTACTGGTAGTAACTATATTGTTTTATTTTGAGTTGGGCATGTTCCCATGCACTAATTTCATGGGCTAGGGACACATACCCCTGCTACTTGATATAACTCTCCACTCACAAATGGTTACTTGCATTTAGATGGATATTTATGCCCAGGAGCAGCAGTACATCTATGTGCATGAGATCTCCACTTTTCTATTTACCTTTCTAAATTGGGCATAATACATTTTTGAAAGATGATGATAGTGATAACATTTTATTTGCTATTTACAAGCATTAAACCTTTAAATCATAGGCACAATTGTTTTGCATCTGTGATAAATGCATCATGGTGGTGGTTCAATTATAGTGAACACGAACAAGTACAATGGCAAATTACTACATTATTGTGGCAAAACAATAAAAAATGCAATATCTGTACAGATACTTGTAAAAAATAACAAGTGAACAATAAATCAACACTGTCAACAGGTTCTAGCACTTATGATCTTGCTTGGTTATTTTAATTGTGTCTTGTGTCTTGTGTCTTATTAGATCATGGTTGTGCACCCATTACTTGGAACTTATGACAAAGGCATCAGGCATTTCTTCAGCCCATGCATCATACGTCTCTGCAGGCGTAGATTTATGCTGCACTTACACAAAAGCTCAATATCCAAACAAAATGATACATCATGATATATCATTAGCATCTATTTTTTTCAATATTTCTTTATTTCCTTAAAAGGAACATACAAAGTAAGCATGGTAAATGGGAGGGCTTTTCCTGTCACACACCCATAATCACTACAATCAGTCAACAGTAGCTCGAATCACTGACACAACATTGAAATCAGCAATATCGTGTAACACAAAAATCGTGTCAAAATATTGTTTACAAAAATATCAGGTATCTATCCTTATAATGGTAAGTACAAAAATATTGAAAAAAATATTATTTCACAATAATATTGTTAAAAAACATACAAACATATTGCTTCTTATTATAGGTATTAGGTAGGCATTTTAAAGAAGTAAATCTGAAATATGTTATTATATACCATTAATAAAATGTTAATTAAATAAATCTTGCTGATATTGGAAACTATATATAAATATATGCTTATATAAACAAGCACACATATATATTACTATATATATATGTGTATGTTTATACACACACATTTTTATATATAGTAACACAATTATTTAAAATATGTATTTTACATTATATCTTTTGTTCATATATACATATATGTATATATATCTATACATATTTACATGAAACATAAAAATATACATATATTTACATGAAATGATTATAACATATTAAATAATTAAAAACATAAACATAAACAAAATAATATACAATTCTTTCTAGGGTGTATATTCTTTAATGCATTGTATTTAATACTTGTGGTTGACCTTTCTGGCAACACTTGAATCATTAGGTTTCCTATTTAAATATTTTCTCAAGTTCAGTCAAGGACCAACTTTTCATAATATATTGTACCCAGGTCCTGTGACGTTTATTGGGTTACCCCATTACTTCATAATGGTTAGCCTCAATTGTATGGACACAGAGTTACACAAAGGCCAGACAAGCTTTGACACAGAGCTTTTTGGAATCGAAGAAGAGTAATGCAAAGCCAACAAAGCCTGACCACACAGCTTGAGCTGAACTGATTCTGGACGACGAACACAGACTCGTAAAGCAACGAAGCGCAGACTTCGCACCAAGGACATAAGGTACTTTGTATAGCTGGCCTAAGTGTGTCCCTGTATCTGGTCCATGCTCCTTCGCAGTTGACCTGAGCTTGTGACTTTGTCCCGGTCCAATACAACCAGACCACCAAAATAGGTACTTTGTGCTTTAAAGCATTGTTTGTACCTAAATCTTTAAAATTGCATGTCTCTTGTTCTACTAATTGAATTTTTGTCATTTTGGTGTCAATTAAGCTATTAAAATTTCCTCAATTATCTAAATTGGTGTGGGATTTTTCTGGTGTAGTGCTCTAACATTATTACTGCTTGTGTGCTGCATAAAAACTTAACACATTGTGCCTAAGTTAAGCCTGACTGCTTTTGTGATAAGCTACCAAAGGGTAAAGCAAAGGTAAATTTGGGTTTGCTTGTGTTTCACCCTGACAAGAATTTTAGTTGCTTCTTGAATAGGGTTTCAACCCTTAAATCAGTAATCATATTTCCTACAGGCATAATTCTGTGTAGCAAGCAAAATGATGAATTTCCGAAATTATCGAAATTACTCATGAGTGAATGAAATTTCACTTTACCCAAACCATATACTAAACAACATCCCAGTTGTGTGAAATACCAGACCATGATCACAGTATATGAATTAAATCACAATGGGGCCATTGTCATCTCCAACAATTAGAGTTTGGGAGGAAACCTTCCCCATTTTTCACAGGTGCTTTCTGGAAGTAATTGCTGAGTGTGCAGAGCAATGAGGTCCTGCGTTGCAATTACCTGGCAACAAAGTACATTGGCAGTCATTACATTGCAATACCTAAATATAGACTCACTACAACAGGAGAATCTTTATATGGCAACTTAAATTGTAAATGTTTACTTTTTATTCTGTGTGTGTGCGTGCATAATTTTTGATTCTCTTTGGCACCGTTTAACGAATCTTCATGAAACCTTCCAAAAAAACAAAAAAGTTTCACCCACCTGAGCTACTTAGTGGTAAGTTTCAGGGTGATCTGTCAAGTGTGAGCCAAGAAAAGGAGAGGGGTCCCAAAATGTGTTATCCCCAAGCACTTCTCCATTGGAAGTTTAAACAACACTACAACCATAACAGCTGAATGGCATTACTCCACATTTTGAAAAAAGCTAGAAAGCAGATTTATCAAAGTGTTGTATTGCCCTTCCACCACACAAAGGGGGGCACTAGGGAGATGCAATACTAAAGTAAGATTTATCAAGCCACGCAAGGCCACATAGCTTGATGAATATGGAATAACACAATACAGTGCAAATGTCTGCGTTGTGTTACTTTGCCCCAGGGAGATGTTCCATGGGTGGAGCATGGGTGTTCCCACGCATCCACCCATGGATTTTGGTGCATTCCCATATTTACCAACATTGGTAAACTAGGGAATTCATCCAAATGCTTCACCTCTCTAGGGAAGATGCAACAAGGATAAATATCTTTATTTCTCCTCGTTGTTTCCTCTTTCTAAGTGTGCTGCATTAAGTGCCCCTTCCTGCACAAAAACAATCCTTCCTAAAATGCAGGCACCCTTGCACCACAGCACAAGGGTGCCTGTGTTGATACTAGGTAGGCAAATTGGAGCCAGCTCAAGGAAAGGACAATAGTGAGACTTATAATGTTAAATGTGGTGCATTCCTGCCCTTTCGTGTGCTGTGTGAAAGTTTGATAAATCTGCCCCCCAGTTACTATTTTGGAATGCACTATCAGTCCATTATTCTGACATGTCTTTTACCACACTCACTTCTTTTTTCATCTGAAAATGTACTTTTAGGTGAGCAATGCAGGGAGGAGGACATTATACATCGAGTTTGCATACCTAGGGATCGATCACGATTGACCTGATGAAGCTGAGAGCAGCGCTCACAAAGTAAGAGGTGTGCACTTTGTACCTAATCACAAGTTTGACAACTCTGAATAGGGCATAACGAGCTACTGGTATATGTTATTTCCCATTCCAACTTGCACAAACAGCATTTTGAGCTGTGTGCTTGTGTGATTTGTCTAGGTTTCATATTTTGCAAATTGTAAGAGCAAACACCCATGACTTGCAAACTAGCTGT
This sequence comes from Calotriton arnoldi, assembly GCA_963921515.1. Lineage (NCBI taxonomy): Eukaryota > Metazoa > Chordata > Amphibia > Caudata > Salamandridae > Calotriton > Calotriton arnoldi. Next base: position 800,331 of record CAWUFW010003703.1, on the reverse strand, counting down.
CATCTTATTTTGGGCGTGAGCCAAAGTTTGTGACAAAAACAGGATTACCATCCCAGTGTGATTCTGGCCTTCATCAAAGTATGGCCCAGATTCACTAATGATTTGCACTAATTGTGTGTCACTTTTGTGATGCAAAACTGGTGCAAAAGGTTAGGGTGGGATTTACCATCCAACACAAAATAGGAGTCACGTCGGATAGCATCTCAAAGTAACGCACAGTTGCACTATGCATTCCTTTGTGTTACTTTGCATCCAGGAGGCATTCCACTGTTAGAGCAGGACATTCCAATGCAACCACCAATGGGTTTTGCCTCAAATCCCTATCTACAAACATTGGGGGACATAGATTTGCATCAAACTCTTATGCCTCCTCAAGGGAGGCGTAAAATGGAGAAATGTTTTCATTTCTTCTCGTTTTACCAACTATGCATGTGTGCTGCATTGCACAGCACACATACAAAGTGGTGGGAAAAGCCTCACAACATAGCTTTTATACTGGAAGGGGTGCTTTCTAGTACAAAACCTATGCTTCAGTGAATGCACAAACACTTGTTCTTTGGCACAAAGGTGTGGGCATTTGCTCATGGCTGCCAAACATGTGCTAGAACACAAGCAAAGAAAAAAGGCACCATATCTTAGTAGATATCGCAAATTATTTCTGTCTCCCATTGATGCAAAGCAGCGCAGCAATTTTGGTGCACTGTTGCCTTGCCTCAAAGGATAGTAAATCATGGCCTTTGTGTATTAAAGCCCTAGCAAGGTTTGTGAATATCCATAAAGTTATGATTTTCTGGGCGTTTACATACTTCCTGAAGCCTAGTCCTCTGCTCCTCCTCTGGAAACATAGAAGGTCCAAAAACCTAACTCCTTTACCAAATATGATATTGAAGGACAACTCTAAAGCCTTGATTACAAATTGTGCAAAGTGGAATTCCTTGTGCAATTCCACTGCACAGTTATGAAATAAGCAGTGTTCCACACCTAGATTTCTAGGGTGCATAAACACTAGACCTGATTTCACCAGCCTGAAATTCCAGCCTGTAAAATCATCTTAACAAACGGGCTGCACTGCAGCTCAGTCCGAGTCTCAGCATCCATTGCTCCCTCCTGCCAGGTGCCAACTTCCTCTTTCTACCCCCAACCTTCTCAGCCCCTGCAATCCCCTTTGCATAAGTCTCCTGCAGAGTTTTACCACCATCTCAGAGTGTTTGCTAAATGGCTTCATTAAATCCAATGGGAATGGAATTCTACATGGATTTCCAGCCAGTAAATCATGTTCTGCACAGCTATTTGCCATTCCTTTGGGTTAGTTTGATAATTGCACTGTGAAGGAGGGGTGTTACTGCCCAGTACTGGTATTTTCGTGTGCAAAGTTTCCACCCAGTCAGCACCACTGGTGCAGAGTTTGCGCTCAGCCAGGGCTATGGAACTCGTAATTAGTAGCGTAAGAGAAGGTAGCATTCTTTTCATGCTATAGGGCTGCATGTATCAATATTGTGAATAGCGATAGAGAATCGAAATTATGTAATCACTATTCCTAATATAATTCCAAATCGACCTACTTCATGATTATTAATGAGGCAGGTCGCAATTTGCAAACCATTAGGAATCACTAAACTCATGGGGATGGTGGCCTGGTGGGGTCAGCAGACCACCATGTCCATGATTGATTTTAACCAAAGCAATAATTTTTTTTAAATGCAGGCCGTTAAAAAGATTAATGGAAAGTTTCCTTATCGTTTTTTAAGAGCAGGCAGTGGTCGACCACTGCCTGCTCTGAAAAAACGTTTGTGCTACCATTCCCAAAGGGGAAGGGGTCCCTCGGGGATCCCTTTCCATTTGCGAATGGTTTACCACCTACTTGAAGTTGGTGGTAAAATGTGAATGTTTTGCGACCGCTTCTCCATCGCAAAACATTCTTACATACATCTGCGATTCGGTACTTGGAAGGGATGCCCTAATCATGCCTCTTCATAACACCGAATCAGTATGGATTCACAATTCCAAATTGCGATTTAGTAACATGTTACTGTATCTGAAATTGGAATTCATACATACCAAATGCATTTTACTAGTTGCAAACAGCCCGATTTGCATGATACATATGGCCCATAGTGTTTGAATTTACTACATCTTCAGTGCAGAAAGCTCTTTTTGTGGTCGCAAGAGCTTGTTTCATCCACCCATCGATTACTGGTAACACACATATAATGAAAGTGGTTCTACAGTAGTAGAAGCCTGTGGAAGCGGCTTCTGACAGCTATGATATATATGAGTTCGTTTCCCGCTGTAAAGCCATCACAAATCATGTACTAGACTATGGGGTCGATTCCGAGTCGGGCCGGAAATTTCCCCGACCGAGCCGGACCCGGAGAGATTTCCGACCGAATCGGACCCGTGCAGTCCGACCGAACGAGTCCGATGCGTCCGTATGTTATCGGACACGAGTCGGTCGGACTCCCATTGAACTCAATGGGAGCCGGTCGTACAACGCGTACGCGGGCTCCCATTGCCTCAATGGGTGCGAGGCGGACAAGGGCGCCCCCTACAGCGAGTACGCCGCGAAGCGCTCGCGGCGTACACGCACAGGTAGGGGGACCCATGGGTCCCCCCTGTGTGCGCCTCGCACGGGTACGCGTACAGGGGGTCCGACACGGACCCCAAAGTACGGCTCCGACAGCGAGTTCGAGTCGGACGGCGCGAGTCGGTCGGAGCGGTCGAGGTGCGCATCGTACTTACCCGGCCGGAAAACGTCTCCATTGCGCGGTGCGAATCGGGTCCGACCGAGTCGGTCGGAGCGGTACGGTCCGGGTACGAGTCGGTCGGAGCGGTCGGGTCGCCCGGACGAGTCGGTCGGCGACTCGCATCGTACTCGCTCGGCCGGACTCCGCGTACGGTTCGGTCGGGAAACAGGCTTTCGCATGGCTTTTTTCCCGACCGAATGGTATTGGGTGCGCCTCCGACCGAGATCGGAATCGACCCCTATATGTTGCTTTAACACGTCTATACAGCGGATGATGGAGTTTTCCATTTATCTTCATTGAATCACCGCTGACGGTTGTATAGCTGATAACACACATCGAGCCTCAGGCACTGCAGCAGTCTTGAAATTGTAAACAAAATACGAAAGAAGTAATATTCTAAAGTTACACTCCAGTCACCTAAAATTCGACCCCTCTACGAGTAACCAACCCAAAATGGAAAAAGCAACCAGTGGAAACACGGAGAATGTGTCTTATTTTCTCTTAAGCTTATTTTGTCAAGGAACATATTATAAACAGTCCTTTGCATGCAGCATTCTTGTTTTTTCTGTGAGATCATTAATATGGTAGAGTTATACCTAAGTTTATTTGATTTTGTTTAGAAGCACTGAAGGAAGTATAACAATGTCACTGTTTTGAAAATAAAGTTATATGATAACAATAAAAGAGACGAATGAAACTATAGATTGGATTTTAATACAGAATTTAGCAAAAAGAAGATGCATGCATTAAAATGAGGCGCAAACAATATTAAGATTAAAGATATAGTGTTTGATATAAAACACACTTCAGTAGAACAAAAGATTACATTTCTTGCTTCCAATGAAAATTTTCAAAACGATGAAGTAAATCTAATTAAGGGTTACACTCTGGCTCCAGGTTACCATCTCCAGAATATTTTTGAGCATAATAGGAATTTATATTGAGTTATTACATCTGACAAGTTCGATTATGATTGAAAAGGGTGAAAGCACAGATGCATTTTTTTTTCAATTTCGAGTTGTAAAGCTTTTTATAATAGGGTAGCCATCCTATTATAAAGGTTATATACCTTGTTTTTTTATTATGCGCACGTTGTTCCAATTCGTGAAGCCAGATCAAGGTGCTCCTGAATCAATGGACAGCTGTTCCACTGTTCATTGTCTAGGGTCTTGAGAGACTCATGTTTAATTAAAAATGAGAAATTTCCGACAAACATCTCTGCAAATATGTTTAGCACAAAGTGCTTTATTAGTCTCTCAACGCTTTCAGTAATAGGACAAAAGCAATATTTTGAGGATTCTGAACAATGGAGCATATTTACAAGGAGACATCACCACCAAAATGTCATTTTTACTGTCGTTCTGGTGGTGATAATCCCTTCTCCATATTTACAAAGCAGCATTAAGCCACTTTTTGTGGCTCAACACTGCCTTGTGAATAAGGGCTCTTTACACGCATCTCTTAGCATGCAAGGGGCGTGCAATCAGTGTGTCTGTGGACGTTCCACTGCAACACCCAATGCTTTTGATGCTGCCCTAGATTTTCAAGTAAGTGTAAATCTGAGGCAGCGCCAAAAACTAAAGCCATGCAAGAGAAGTCGTTAGAATGGCAAAACGAGGAGAAATACTTTTATTTCTCCTCGTTTTTGCTTTTTCTATGTGTGCTGCACATAAACAAATCATTAAATAATTAAGATGTGCTACTTCTATGTGTACTGAATTCAGTGATTGTTTATATGCAGAAAGGGACACCTTCCTCCACATCAATAATCCTTCCCTGCAACGCGGGCACCCTTGGACTATGGTGCAACAGTGCCTGCATTGGTGTTAGGCAGCTAAATTTAGCGCCAGTGCTAGGGAAAACACAGGGGTGCACCATATTCTTGTGAATACGGACCATCCCTGTGTCTTGAAAATATCGCAGCGCGGTGCTGCCAAATTTGGCGCAGCTCCACTCTCCAACATTTTCTCGTAAATTTGCTCCAATATTTCAGTACAATCAAATGTGTCTACTTCTAAGACTAAATTTGCAAATGTAAAGTTACTACTAGTAAATTTCCACCCGTTCCTGGAGATCTCCGCTACCCAGGGGGCGGGGTCTCACAATAGGAAAATATAGGGAAATTTAATGTAGTTCACTATATTTAACAAATAAATAAATAACTTTTTAGATAAAAATGGAAATATAAAATGATTTTAAACAACTACTCATGACTCCTTGTGAATGAGAATTTCTTGTGACTTATTATTGTGTTAATTGCATCACAAAATGAAGGTGGAATTACAAACCAGTCAGTGTGCAAAAAGCACAGATTATTTTGCAAACACATCTTCATACAACGGGCCCTAAAACTGAACTTCTGATTTCAAGATGTCTCAAAATAATGACAACCAGTTTAATTTTGTAGGTATTTGTTGTACTATACAGTATAGAAGATATTGCAAAGCATAAATATCTGAGGGATATGTTGCTGAAATATCATAAAAGATAGAAATATTGAGGCCGAAATCTCTGTGACTGAATTATAGGTTATTGTTCTGCATTATAAAAAATTCCATATTTATTTCAGGGTGCAGTTTCAAGTATCCTGACAAAAGCCCTTAGCATCTTAAATCTGATTTCTGTTGCTATCTAAGAATAGCTGATTTTCTTTTAAGTTGCACTTTGGACGTCTACAGATTTCAGATGGCAATTTGTATGTATGAAAAACCAATGTAGATGCTTGCCTGAGTGTACAGATTATACTACTCCTCACATCCACAAAGTGTACCCCCATCACTATGATACAAATACACTTTTATTGGTTACACAGTGTCTCTTCTTACTAAACAAAAGCATAAAAAGAATTTATAACTAAGGTGTAATGATAATTCACGGAGACCCATTCATAAATTTATGTGCAGTGGTAAGGTCAAATTCTGTGAATGTCCACCAAGATTTGCATTTGTGGGCATCCAGAAACTCCTCTGCATTTTCTTCTAGCCTGGAAATTGTAGTTTTTTTCCACCTCCTTAGGAATGGTTTGAAGCCCTTTCCAAGTTGGGAAGAGGCAGGGATGACCCCCAGATTTGGTGGGCTGTAAAAGAAAGGATTTTTCCACGTGGGAAAATATTTTGCTTGTGGAGAAAAAAAAGTGTGTAAAAAGATTGTGTTTGCTCATGGGGTGGTATTCCCTCTCTGTAGTTTCCTCTATAGAAAACCCCACACTACGAGAATAGAAACCTACTGGGAAAATTAAATGACTTTCCCAGAATTATGCCTGTAAACTTCACTTGGTGAAAATTTACAGGCATACACCTGATAATGTTCAGACATGAATGCTTAATTCCACAAATCAATCAAAGTGGGTGCTTGGTCACTACTAGCTGGAGGGTGGATATGTTTGTAGGTATTGAGGCAAGAGTAAAAAATATTAGCAACAGACTTCACATTATCAGTGACTGATGGAGAGCACCCTAGAAAGCTGATAGCCAATCCAGACTTGACCCTACGAGAGAACAGATTGAGAGGAGACAAGAAGCAGCTCATTTTTATTGGGATTAAATCTGAGATGATTATAATCATCCATGTTTAAGATTGTCATGCGTTGATGCAGCTAAGGTAAGGTGACCTTCAAGTAAAGCTTGGTGTCATCAGCATCAGCATATTTGGTGGCAAGAAATCCTAGAATGTCTAATCATTTTCTGCAGGGATTCCAGAAAGAGTTTGAAAACTTCTCGGATCACTGACATAATATTGTGGTAAACAATATCGTTGATAAAAATAGTATGCCATAAACATAGTCTACGAAAATATAGAAAAAAATATAGTTGACACTAATATCATACAAAAATAGACAGAAATATAGATTTTTTTAATATCGAGTTTAAAGTAGAACATTTTAAATATTTTAATATATAGTTTTAATATAATGTGAATTAAACATTTTCTACTATTTAATATTATATATATAAATACTTATGTAAACACATATATATATATATGTATAAATATATATTTTTATATACATATACAGGCACATGCATCAACTCAAACAATAGCGAATCCTTATTTGCGAAAAATAAGGAATCGCAAATAAGGAATCGCAAATCGCAATGCAACAAAAATCTGCGAATAAATAGCGATTCGCAGGGAATTGCAAACGCAGTTTGCGATAGTGTAATCTGCGAACTCGCAAATAGCGAAATTGCTAAAAGAGAACTCGCAAATTGCGAAATCGCTATTAGCGAAATCGCAAATAGCGAGGGCGCACAGTTGATGCATACTGATGACATCAGAACCAGGAAGTCAGTAGCCCATGCCCCATTCAGTGCACAGTCACAGGGAGAGGAGGGAGCTGACTGCAGGAGCTGAACAGGAGTGAAACAAAAACTTGGACTAACACCTGTCCCTTGCCCAAAATGGATGTAACAGCAGCAGGAGACAGCCAAACAGGCAGGAAGAGGAAAATTAAATTTTCTGAAAAGGAAATAGAGACCCTAATAGAGGATGTGGCAACCAGCCATGATAAGCTATTTGGGAAATTGCTCTGAAAGTTCCTGAGCAGCAGAAACGGAAAATATGGAACCGGATCCAACGTAAAGTAAATGCTGTTGGGGTTACACACCGCACCATTGACGATTTAAAAAAAAGATGGTACGACCTGCGCAAACGTGCCAAAGAACGCATCACCGAGAGGTTGAAGGAAGCCAGGAAGACAGGAGGGGGAACATCGACACAGACTGGGAACACTCCCATGGAGGACATGGTGGAGTCAACACTCCAGCCTGAAACAGTCCTTGGGGTGATGCAGCTGGACACCTCCGGAGAGGCCAACACATCTGAAGGTAAGATGCATGCAAGTGACCATCGGTATACATATGTCAGGAATCACATCAGCACAGTACAGCACAAGTGTCCAGAATGCAAATCCAGTCCACATTTTACAATCACATCAAAGTGCATTATGGGAGATGCAGGCAGGTCAGGCAGGTACTTTGGCAAACACACAAATATAAAATAAGGAAACCAAATATAGGGTAACGGCAAAATATTGTATTGCAGGAACATAATGATTCATGTGACATTACATCACAGACAGAAATTAATGCTGATTTGCACTGTTTAAAATCACAGATGCAGAACGAGATGAGGCAGACGACAGTGACTGCATGGAGACACAGGAAGATACCGCTGTCGATGAGACGGACACACCTGTGGTACCACAACAATCATCACGTGCCCCTACAACACGCAGGGCAACAGTCCCACCACTTGTGACAATGGAAACAGAGGATGAGGAACATGTAACACCAGTGTCCGGCCTGGCTCAAGTAACACCCACGCCAACTCCCCAATCACAGCTCCGGAGCAGCACAGTCCAATTCCGGCGGCGAGGAAACAGGTCACATAACACGCGGCAGGAGGAACTAACAACTGATGTCTGGGGTGGTCTGGAGGGCCAGAAGCTCCGGGTGCAGCGCCTGCAGGCAAAAAACATGCGCTTAGTGCAGGCTCAAATAGGAAAGATGTCAGGCATCATTGCAGTCCTGTCAGATTGTGTGAGGGAACTGACCAGGGTGATGAGGGAGGGACATGTGTCACAGACAAGACACCATCGCCAGCTAATGCAGCACATGCACGTGTATGCCAAATCGAATAATAGGCTGGCCACCACGACTGCAATGCTGGCACGTAGGTCTGTGACAATGCAGACTGAGCTGTCCCATTGGAGTGGGGATGTGGCAAAGGCACTGGGCCAGGTGACGGCTGCAGTGGAACTGATGCAGGCTGCCACAGTTGGGTCTAACATTGCCACACTGGAAGAGGGAAGTGAGGAGGCCTCAAGCCTCAGCAGTCTATCTATGCCTGTCACCACTGCAAGTAGGCGCCGAACATGCAGCAGTACACCCTCCGCTACCAACATGAGGGATGAAGATGCAGCATACGAAAGGCGTCTGGGTGTGCGTGGGAGGAAGAAATAGACTAGCATGGCCACAGACATCCCGTCATGGTGAGGTAACCATTGACGGGGACAACAGTTGTGACTGACTTTTGATTCCTGATATCATTTGCATTTATGTCTGTTCATTAATGCTATTCCTGTGCCACTGGGCACATGTCATGTGTGCATCAACACTAAAGTCCCCATAATTATATATAAAAAAAGAGTTTGGATAGCAATAGCTGTGTGCTGTCTCATCATTGCTCACCTCAGAAATAGTTTTGTGTGATTTCCGTGCATCTCCTGCGCCCTTCTGCTGTGCTTGCCCCATGTGCTGCACGTCGGTGTGGGCCTTGCTGGTTGTCGTCCTCTGACTCCCTGTCAGACACCTCTATAGGACTGCCTTTCCTTGTGGCAATGTTGTGTAAAATGGCACATGGGGCCACTATTCTGCAGCATTGTTCTGGTTTGTATTTTAATGCTCCACCTGTTTTGTGTAGGCATCTGAAGCGGCTCTTCAACAGCCCAAACGTGAGCTCTATTTTGTTCCTGGTGGAGATATGCGCAGCATTGTACCCCTGTTCATTGGGTGTTGTAGGATTTCGGTACGGCGTCATGATGTAATTACGCAAGGCGTATGCGCTGTCACCTACATGGAAGTAAGCAAAGGGTCAGTAGCGGTAGTGCATAGGCATACGTGCAATGTTGAGGTGAATTAATAACACATGTTTACCAAGCAGATGTCCCTCTCCAAATTCACCCCTGGACAGACGAGTGTGTCTGCCGCTCTGGCGGAATATGTAGGAATCATGGGCGCTTCCTGGGTATTGTGCCACTATGTCAGTTATTATGTTTTTGGCATTGCATACTACCTGTATGTTTAGGGAATGATAACATTTCCTATTCCTATATATGTATTCATTGCCTGCAGGGGGACATATTGCTACATGGGTGCAAGCAATGCAACCTAAGACATGTGGGAAGCGGGCTAGCTGATAGAAATCCTGTTTGGTCTTGGTCAGGTCATGTGCGGTTGTGGGGAAGCTAATGTGGGAGTTGATCCGGGACATCATGGCATTAAGGAATGCTTTAAAGATGCGTGAAAGTGCGCTTTGAGACACACCTCCAGCTACTGCTATGACGCCCTGAAAACTGCCTGGCACCAGTAGGTGCAGGCAACATAGGACCTGCACATGTGTGGGTATTGCATTGGTCCTATGTGTCTGACGCTGCAAAACGGGATCCAATTCAGTTATTAAATCCATGATCATTGCAGCATTGAGCCTATACTTGTCGTATATCTCCTCTTCAGTTTGTCCTAGTACTGTAATGCGGATTCGGAAGATGCGCTCCTGTATTCTCCTCCTTCTGTGTGCTGCAGCCTGGATCCTCATCCTCCTCGCCATCAGGTAAAGCGCTGCCATTGTGAAATGTTCAGGGGCATTCTGGGTGTGTTTATGTAAGTTTCTGTTGAGTTTAAGCTGTATGTAATTTGCACTCATGATTACCACCTAGTTGTGATCCTTCTTATTTTGCACTTGCTAAATAGCGAATTTAAAGGTAATCGCAATTTGCGATTTTTCATGCATAGATTTGCGATTCTTTGATTGCGATTCGCTAATTGGGAGACGCAATTACAGAATCGCAAATCTATTCTCAGAATTTTTTGCGATTCCTTAATTTTGCAAAAACGTGTGTTTTTGCAGTATTTTCGTTCATGCATTGCTGGCGGGTACTTTGCGGTCGCAATTTGGCTATTTTTGCGATTCGCAAAATTAGCGAATTTTTTGGGGGATGATGCATGTGTCTGATAGTGAATATAATAATATGTATTAACTAATGTACACAATAAATAACATATTAAAAATTGAAAAATCCAAACAAATTGACAACAAAATGCTATGAACATTAAAATAAATTTAAAAACGATAACAAATAATATAAAGTATAACAAAATAAAGCAAGTAATGCTATAAACTCTATTTAAACCAACATTATTAAAACTACTGGAGTCTAAGGGGCCGACTCTGATCTCGGCCGGTAGGGCACCGAATCGGATTCGGCTTAACCGGATCCGATTCGGAGCCCTATTTCCCGACCGAGTCGTACGTGCATCCGGGCGAGCGAGTACGATGCGTGCGCTCGCGAAATCTCCGACCGACTCGTTCGCAGGACCCGACCGCTCCGACCGACTCGCACGGGGACGACGCGCACCTCGCAATGGAGACGTTTCCCGGCCGGGTAAGTACGATGCGCACCTCGACCGCTCCGACCGACTCGCGCAGCCCGGCTCCAAGGAGCTGTCAGAGCCGCACTTTGGGGGTCCGAGTCGGACCCCACTGGAGGCATAGGCGTGCGAGTCGCACACAGGGGGGACACATGGGTCCCCCCTACACGTGCATGTACGGTGCGACCCGCATCGACGCGAACACGCTGTAGGGGGCGCCCTTGTTCGCGTCGTGCCCATTGAGTCAATGGGAGCCCGTGTACGCGTCGTACGACTGGCTCCCATTGACTTAAATGGGAGTCCGACCGAATCGAGTCCGATAGCATACGTGCGCATTGTACTCATTCGGTCGGACTGCTAGGGTCCGATTCGGTCGGAAATCTCTCCGGGTCCGGCTCGGTCGGAGAGATTTCCGGCCCGAATCGGAATCGGCCCCTTAGAATTTAAAATATACTATTTCCACTTTAGTTTATGCAATGGTAGGGAAAGTCTTGGTCTTTGGAGGGGAAAAGTTTACTAATCCCACTCCAGTCTGTACAACAGCAGGGAAAGCGTTGGATTTTGGCAGGGTAAAATTTACTATACCTACTCCAAACTGCGCAACAGTAAAAAAATAGTTGGACTTTGGAAGGGTAAAATTTACTATTCCCACTCCAGTCTGCGCAACAGTAGGGAAAGCACTGGACTTCGGAAGGGTAAGATTTACTATTCCCACTCCAGTCTGTGAAACAGAAGGGAAAGAGTTGAATTTTGGAGGGGTGAGATTTACTATTCCCACTCCAAACAGAGCAACATTAGGTAGGTGTCAAATTGTAAAGAGGTTAATTTTACTATTCCTACTGCAGTCTAAACAAGAGAAGGAAAAGTACTTCAAACACATTGCAAATATAAGGAACACCATGAATATAGAAAAAATATTAAACTCTCAATTTAAAAATTATTAATTAACATGTGTATGTAATAAAAATTAAGAAAATAGTAAATTTACGAAATGTCCTATTAATTAAAATAATTAATTATCATTTCATAAATAATTGTTATTCAACTCTTAATTAACTTCCCACCCTATACCCCTACAAACCCTGCAGCCCACACCTAAAATATAACTTCAAAATAAGCATTCCATAATTTGCATATTTAAAATCAATTAAATCATGAATGAACAATTAATAATTAATTGTAAATTAATTATTACTTAATTAACTTCCCAGCCTAGACCCCTACAATCCTAGCAGCCTGCAACTAAAATATAATTAAAATAGTTAAATATTCCATGATTTAAATATTTAAAATCAAGTAAATATTTATGTTGCAGATAATAGTTAATTATTTACTAACTAAGGGGCCCATTACGATACCCGGCGTAAAAGAATCCGCCAGGCATGGAAGCGGCAAAAATCCGCCCGCACACACCGTCTGAACACCGACCAGGCCATTACGATTACACAAACCGAAAACCGCCATCGGCGGAAAAATCACACAAAATACCGCCCGCCATCGTCCGAGTCGGAGTCAAACCGCCCGCCACGGACGGAAACACGCACGACAACACAAAACCGCCCGCCCTCACGGCCGACACACCGCACGTGAGATTACGATCGCACCGCCATGAGCGCGGGAAAACTACAAATATACCGCCCGCCAGCGCAAACAACGCCGATGAGAATCGACACAGCAGAAGCCATGGCGCCCACGTCCCTGCACAGAAACCATCCGCTGACAAAAACAATCGCACACAACATGGCCAACAAGTCCACACAGCAAGGCACGCACAAATACACAAGCACAGTACACATCCCGAAAACACCCCCCTGGACAAACAAAAACTACAAAGGCCAGAACCCCAGACACAACACACCTGAAAACAACAGACCATGAGGACACACCCACATAGGTAAGTACAAAAGCAGCACTCCCACAGACCACAACCCCTTGCAACATTGCAAACTAGAGAGGAGAGGAGAGGACACAGTGACACAGCAAGGACAGCAGCACACCACAGAAATGCACACATCACAACCACCACCACCACCACCACCAAACACCGGCACCACAAACCCCCTTCACATTACACAACACACACCGCACCAGCACCACAAACACCATGGCACCACAAAGAATGCCCAAGTTCACGCCCATTGAGCTGACGGTCATGGTCGACGAGATCATCAAGGTGCACCCACAAATCTATGGGACCATGGTCCAGCACACACCACTAGCCACCAGAAACAGAATGTGGAACCGGATCGTAGACCAGGTCAATGCAGTCGGGACCCTGCCCAGGAACAGAGTCGAAATAAACAAACGGTGGAATGCGTCAAAGCCGGGTCAAGAAGAAGGAGACCAAGAACAGAGAGCTGGCAGCCGTCACTGGCGGAGGGAATCCCACGCTCTTCAAGACCTTCAAAGCGTGGGAGGAGAAGGTGCGAGTCATCATACATCCCGAGATCCTCGCCGGATTAGCAGGGGGAGTGGAGGCTGGTAAGTACAAACTAATGTATACCAGCACACCGCTATGTACTCACATGCACTACCACCATGCCACAGCTCCCAGGGACAAACACCCCCATATCCAGCACACAATACACAACACATCACACACACATGCAACAGACACCACCACACACAGCCCAAACAGAACAACTGTAAGATGCGTGGGGACATGTGTACACTCAGCCAGCCACGTAACCACCAACAGGTCCCCAAATATGCCAGAAGCGCCACAACGAGCACCCACCACACCCATGTGTCCGCCACAGCTGCACTAACCGACAAGTAACAGGTAAGTGGCAGGAACACAAAGTGCAGTGGGTGGGAGGGTGGACAGCCCAAGTACAACACACACCAGGCCCCTAGTCCCACAGCACAGCAAGGAGGAGCATCCCCCACACCCCACAGCCACGTGTCAGCCACCGCAGTGCACAACGACAGCCGAAAGGTAGACATCACGGTCCACAGCAATCGGTGTCAGTGGGTGTCCAGCCACCACCACGACCCACAACACCCCCCACCCCCACAGACCTGCAACATGGAGCACCCCCCGCTTAGAACCATGTGGCATCCAGTACAGTGCACGCCCGAACAACCTGCAGGTGGGAAACTGGACAGGGCTGGATTACTGGAGGCATGAGGACCGTAACACGACCAACACATGGGACATGTCACGTAGCAGACGAACACGCAGCACCGCCCACCGTCACGAACAAGTGAACAATGTGCACACGGACATGAACCACAGACTCACACCTCACATGACCCATCACAGACACAGCAACACCCAAGGAGCCACGTCTGCATGCACAAGCCACACTGAATATAGTACCACACGGCAGCCACTGTGCAACTCATCACACACAACCCAAACACCATTGAAGTCCTGTCCATGTAGCCCCTACTGCCTGTCAACCACACACCCCACAACTACGCCTATGTAAGACAAACAACACTAGACGCAACAGAGCGGAACAACATAAATGCACACGAACACCACTGAACCCATCAAACACACAGACACACCATGCACATACAACATACCATCCATCCCATCCGTCAGCCCCAGTCTCATGAAAGGCATGTCATCCGCACAGCTGCCACACATACAGCAGTCACGCTAAGATACATGCCCATGACCAACCATGTGCCAGAAGTCAATGAAGCGCACGCCACACTGTGAGCAACAACACACAACATGGGCCACACCCCCACGAGCACTGCAGTGATGCACATGGCACAGGGCAGCACGCACACCAAGGAGATGGGACAACTGCAATACGTTGGCTGGCACACAACCATCACTCACTCATAACGATGCGTCCAATGCCATGTCCAGTAATCACAACAGACAGCAAATATGCAGGCCATGTCAGGCATGCACACACCTCAGACCATGCACTGTCATGCTGCCACAACACATGTCACGTTCGGCACCCATGGCTCACAGCATGTACCCCAAAAGCATATTCCCTCCCAAATGTGAATCTGGGGCATGGCCCCCATGTTGCCATATGCGTTCCTAAGCGTTCCATTTGAACCCCAAAAGCATATTCCCTCCCAAATGCGAATCTGGGGCATGGCCCCCATGTTGCCATATGCGTTCCTAAGCATTCCATTTGAACCCCAAAAGCATATTCCCTCCCAAATGCGAATCTGGGGCATGGCCCCCATGTTGCCATATGCGTTCCTAAGCGTTCCATTTGAACCCCAAAAGCATATTCCCTCCCAAATGCGAATCTGGGGCATGGCCCCCATGTTGCCATATGCGTTCCTAAGCGTTCCATTTGAACCCCAAAAGCATATTCCCTCCCAAATGCAAATCTGGGGCATGGCCCCCATGTTGCCATATGCGTTCCTAAGCGTTCCATTTGAACCCCAAAAGCATATTCCCTCCCAAATGCGAATCTGGGGCATGGCCCCCATGTTGCCATATGCGTTCCTAAGCGTTCCATTTGAACCCCAAAAGCATATTCCCTCCCAAATGCGAATCTGGGGCATGGCCCCGATGTTGCCATATGCGTTCCTAAGCGTCCCATTTGAACACCAAAAGCAAAGTACAAACCAGACCCAGGATGGGCCAGGAGCCCGCATACACCAGAGTCACAATAAGTAGGGGCACAGCAACACACCCATCGGCATGGCCAATCCGCCCCATGCCACATGTGCACAGCACACAGTCCCATTGCCAAGCACACACAACTACAAATGGTACAGCCACACACACGCCTCCGGGAAACCCATGTACGAGATTGCACGAACTGTGAATGTCAGACGACAAATACATACTTCGCCAGGTGCAACACAATAACAAATCTCATTCTCTCCACAGGTGACGAACTGCTGGATGCTGGGGATGGAGACAGCAGCCAGCACAGCCAGCCTACAAGCCCCCAACGAGGACACACGGATGTGGAGGATCTGTCCACCTCTTCGGACACGGACCACCAAGCAGGCCCATCTGGTGTGGCAGGGCCCAGCCGCTCCCCAGGACCCCTCCTACCCACCAACCCATCATCCAGGGCTGCTGAACATTCCCAGCCCCCTGCTGCCACTGTCGTTGCGGCCACACCCACGGTCATTGCGGCCACACCCACGGTCATTGCGGCCACACCCACGGTCATTGCGGCCACTACCACTGCCGCAACCGCCACCATCGCCGCACCGACCACCACCGCCGCCACCACCACCACGTCTTCGCTGGCACCAGCCCCAGCGCAGGTGGTGGCCCGGCCGACTGGATCCACCCTGGGAGCCACAGCGAGGACCGTGGTGAGCAATGTGGCTAGTGGGCAGGCCGGTGGCAGCAGGACTGGTAGGAGGAGCAGGGTCAGGGAAACGCCAGCCTCCCCTTGGAGCCATGCCCTGCCTCAAATGGCCAGAGTCCTTGGGGCCTATGAAGAGGCCCAAGGACAATGGGCCAGGTCAGCTACAGACACGCGTGAGGTGCTGGGGGTGCTGAGGTCCATGGACGCCCGTATGGGCCAACTCGTGGACCTCATGGGCCAGCTGGTGGTGGCGGTGAGGTCACAGCCAGGGACAGCAGCTCCCCTCCGCCACCACCTGCCGGGGCGCAGGGTCGAGCAGCAGTGTCCAGTTCCCCTGCGTCCACAGCCAGTGAGCACAACTCAACACTGCGACCCACCACCACCCGCAACAGGCTCCCCGCCGGAGCTGGAGCAAGATCACCGCCGAGCAGCTCACCGCCTCCCTCAGCCAGAACACACCCACCGACACAACGGACCCAAACGAAGCAGCCAGCAACCTCGCCAAGTGGCTGACCGCCTGCGCCGACGACCTCGCACCACTAAAAACCCTCCCAGCAGACCCGGAAGCAAGAAAACCCCTTGGTTCACCAACGAACTCAAGGAATCCAAGAAGAACTGCCGCACTCTCGAGAAAACCTGGCGACTCGTCCAGACCACAGACAACAGGACCGCCCTCAAGCACGCCACCCGCAAACACCACCAGCTGATCCGTGCCACCAAGAAGTCGGCACTCAAAGAACGACTGGACAACAACGCCCATGACAGCAAGGAACTTTTCAGCATCGTCAAAGAGTTCTCCAACCCCAGCGCCGGAAACAACGACATCACCCCCTCGCAAGACCTCTGCAACTCACTCTCCGCGTTCTTCCACCGCAAGATCACCGACATACACAACAGCTTCGACGCACAAACAACGCACCCTACCGCCGAACCAATGCCCGCCACCACCACCCTCTGCAACTGGACCCCGATCAACACCGAAGACACCACCCGCACGATGAACTCCATCCACTCCGGATCACCAACCGACCCCTGCCCACACCACGTCTTCAACAAAGCCGACGCCACCATCGCACCCCATCTCCGGGACATCATCAACTCCTCCTTCCACACCGCCACCTTCCCGGAGAGCTGGAAGCACGCCGAGCTTACCGCCCTCCTGAAGAAACCAACGGCGGACCCCACCGACCTCAAGAACTACCGCCCCATCTCGCTCCTTCCGTTTCCGGCCAAAGTCATCGAGAAGACCGTCAACAGACAGCTTGCCGCCTTCCTCGAGACGAATGGATCCCTCGACCCCTCGCAGTCCGGGTTTCGGGCCAACCACAGCACCGAGACCGCCCTTATCGCAGCCACCGACGACATCAGAACCCTAACCGACAACGGGAAACAGCTGCCCTCATCCTCCTGGACCTCTCCGCGGCGTTCGACACCGTCTGCCACCGCACCCTAGTGAAGCGCCTCAGCAACATCGGAATCCGAGAGAAAGCACTGGAATGGATCATCTCGTTCCTCGCCGGAAGAACCCAGAGAGTCCGCCTCTCCCCGTTCAGATCCGAAGCCACCGAAGTCATCTGCGGCGTTCCACAAGGATCCTCACTCAGCCCGACCCTCTTCAACGTCTACATGAGCCCCCTCGCAGCCATCGCACGCCGACACAACCTCAACATCATCTCCTACGCCGACGACACCCAGCTGATCCTCTCCCTCACCAACGACCCCACCACCGCCAGAGCCAACCTGCACGACGGGATGAGAGACGTCGCCGACTGGATGAGGAACAGCCGCCTTAAACTGAACTCAGACAAGACGGAAGTCCTCATCCTGGGCTCATCACCCTCCGCCTGGGACGACTCCTGGTGGCCCCCGGCCCTGGGCACCGCACCCAAGCCAACGGACCACGCACGCAACCTGGGCTTTATCCTGGACTCCTCCCTATCGATGACCAGACAAGTCAACGCCGTCTCATCTTCATGCTTCAACACCCTGCGCATGCTCCGCAAGATCTTCAGATGGATCCCCACTGAAACCAGGAAGACCGTCACCCAGGCACTCGTCACCAGCCGACTGGACTATGGGAACACCCTCTACGCCGGAACCACAGCCAAACTTCAAAAGAGACTCCAGCGCATCCAGAACGCCTCCGCACGACTCATCCTGGACATCCCCCGACACAGCCACATCACCGTACACCTGAAAGACCTGCACTGGCTCCCCGTCAGCAAGAGAATCACGTTCAGACTCCTCACCCACGCACACAAGGCCCTCCACGACCTGGGCCCAAAGTACCTCAACGACCGCATGTCCTTCTACACGCCCACACGCCAGCTACGATCAACCAGCCACGCCCTCGCCACCGTACCACGCATCCGCAGAACCACCGCCGGAGGAAGATCCTTCTCCTACCTGGCGGCCAAGACCTGGAACTCCCTCCCCACTCACCTTCGGCGAACCCAGGACCATCTCGCCTTCAGGAAGCAGCTCAAGACCTGGCTGTTCGAGCAGTAACTTACCCCCTCCCCCAGCGCCTTGAGACCCTCCCGGGTGAGTAGCGCGCTCTATAAATGCCGTGATTGATTGATTGAACCACCAGCATGTCGCAAGCAGGCCCCCCCCTCGCAAACGTGGAAGGGGCCGTCCGAAGTGGAAACAGATCTCCCGGGAGGACTTCGCACGCTCCAGACGCAAGTGAGGCAGCCAGCCAGCCTTCCTTGACCACCCACTGCATTGACTTGGACTACGATCCCACTCCACACAGCCATCTGGATGGCATGTGTGTGTTGGACTATGGACATAGAACCAGTGGGTACACCCTGAGCATCACGCAGCCATGACCGACAGCTCATTGTCACTGCACGCACCACTTTTGTCATCACCTTACACACAATCACATGTCACAGTTTGAAATAAATGCACCTCTTACACAAACTGCTGTTTGTGCCCTGTGTTTTATTTGTACGGAATACAACGGCCACCTTGGGCGGAAAGGCACCTGATGCGTGGCATGGCAATGGAACCGGAGGGCCTGTAGGGACCTAGGGGTGGGAGACAGAACAGGAGCTCATTCAATGAGTGTGTCACACACCCATCACACAGTACATGTCAACAACTACAAGCAATGTACACACATCGCACAGAGCAATAGGGCACAATGCCACAGCCACCAACAGTGGCATACAACCCTGGCCATGGAGCGTTGACACACAGCACGCAGTGAACAAACGGCCACCCTGACACAGCACACACACACCTGCACAGATACAGCCACATCAGCCGTCGTACATGGACACTCACCGTCAAGTGAAGTAGTGGGCGATGAGCTGCTGCCGCACATTACCAGCTTCCTCCTCTCCGCTGTCCTCCTCACTCGAGCTGTCCTGGTCTGCGGGCTGGGGCCCTGGTTGATCTCCGTCATCCACGATGAGGGGGATATGCTTCCGAATGGCCAGATTGTGCAGCATGCAGTACGCCACCACTATCTGGCACACCTTCTGTGGGGAGTACGCCAGCGCACCCCCGGTGCGGTCCAGGCACCTGAACCTGGACTTGAGGAGGCCAAAGGTACGCTCAACCACACGTCTGGTCCTCCCATGTGCCTCATTGTAGCGATCGTCTGCTGGGGTGCGAGGATTCCTCAATGGACTGAGCAGCCATGCCCCATTCGGGTACGCAGAGTCACCTGGGTGTGAGGGACACAGAGAACCGTTGCTATTCCAACTGGACAGGGGACAGCATCGCACAACCAGCACGCTACACCACTCCACATACTCACCGACAATACAGCCACGATCCTGTTGCAGATTGGACATCAGTCGTGGCAAGATGCTGTTGCGCATTATGTGTGCGTCATGGGCCGAGCCTGGGAACTTTGCACACACGTGGGTGATCACCATGTCCGCAAGGCACACCACTTGCACATTCAGGGAGTGCGTGTGCTTCCTGTTGCGGTACAGGTGCTCAGTGGCCTGTGGTGGAACAAGGCCAACATGTGTGCAGTCAATGGCTCCAACGACGTGTGGGATTCTGCCAAGGGCATAGAATGCACCCTTCACTGCCGCCAATTCACGAGTCCTGGGGAAGCGGTTGTACCTGTTTCGGTACAGCATCATGGCTGCCAGTACATCCCTCAGCACCTTGCTGAACATGGGCTGGGACATCCCTCCTCCACTGCCCACTGTGTGCTGGAATGACCCAGTGGCGAAGAAATGCATGGCGGCCATCACCTTAGCCGTGGGGGTGACAGCTGTCGGATACACCCTGCGGGGACGGAGATGGGGTTCCAACATGGCACACAGTCGATGCAGGGTTGGCCTGTCCAGCCGAAACTTCCTAATGACCTCTGTATCGTCCATGTCCGCCAGCAATTGGTATGGGCGGTCAATGTTCGGTCTCCGCCTAGGGAAAATGGCAGTGGACACATGTCAAAGCAACACAACACATAGCAATTTCGCATACACATCACTGACATGACTGAGCAAGCACATGAGCCACAGCCCAGCTGTCAAGCTGGGACGGCACGGCCACAATACACTTACACAGGTCTCCCAACAATGGCAATGGCTAGTGATACAAACCACTGCCATGTGCATGCACATGGGGATCTAGGCCCCAATGACTTGCGGGGCGTGCTGATGGGGACTGACTGCATATTCGTCAAGCGGCAACGCCACGGCAACATGAATGTCTGCTGAGCATGGAACTGCTTCCGAGGCTGGATGAGTATGGCACACGACGACGACGATGTGGGCACAGGCTGAGCGGCCAAAACAAGTGGGACCTGTGGCACGAGGGGATATGAGACAGTAGTAGGTGTCAGCACTGCACCCTATGTACAGCACTGTACGGATCACACCTCCCGAAACATTGACAGGTGTCCACATTGACAGCCCCATGCCAAGACGGCTGTGTGCTTGCAGTCACACGTCACAGGTGAGAGGTTACATTGCACGTGCCAGGTGGCAGACGTACATAGTGGGAGCTGGCATGTGTGTGCATGTGTCTCCTGTTCAGGATCCACCAGATGGGCGCTGACTCTGTACTGACCATTGGACACAGCATGTTCCGTGGAAGGCTTGTGTGTGTGGGATGGTGGCACTGGATGTGCCTCCGTTGGGTGGGGGGCCATGCACAGGGCGGGTACGTCGATGATTGCGCATTGTTGGTCACGGTGGGTGCACCCACTAAGATGTGTTGCCCTGTGTTCAATTCCTATGTCCGCATGATGATGGACTGTAGATGTGGGCAGACTACACATTGGTCGATGTGCTGTCTATATGCATGTGCCTTCACACCAGGCACAGCTGCCCCTGCACATGTGACCCCTGCTGGACTCGCTGCTGGGTCTGTGGAGCTGATGCACCTTCTGTGCGTGGGGCGGACAGCTCTCCTCACTTCCCTCATTGCGCATGTCATGACTTTGCCGCAGGTGACATGGATCATGGAGGGCCCACATGTACGCGTGGGTAGGCTACACATGATTGTTCACTGGTCGCCACCCCCAGTCAGTGTTTCGAATGGGAAGGTTGTCGTGCTGGTGGTATGTTCGATGTGGCGGATGGGCGGGCCTAGGTGCGGGCTTACATTCCGGACATGGGGGGTAGTTGGATTGGCGACTAGTTGCAGTACACACGGGACACGTCTCTTCCTTTCCACATCTGGGTCATCCCTTGTACTCACTGACAGTGATACAGTCATCTTCGCCCCAGCCCTCATGTCCTCCCCTCGCTCCCCCAATATGCATGTGCACCTGCGAGGCTAGCGCTTGCACAGGCAGCCCCAAGCTCGCACCAGAGAGGGCAAGGAGTGTATGTGTGGGTCCAGTTGCACGAGTGGGCTGTCTCAGGGTATGATGTGTTGCGGGACGCCGTCCACCTGCGTGGTGCCCCAAATGGAGACCCGGCCTGCATGGACTATGCATCACAGTCTTCGCCTTCCGGATCCGCCACCTGCGACACCCAGTGGCTGTGGCTGCCCTTGCGGCCAGGCCGCGTCCGTCTGTGACTGATGGCCCACACATTCACTCTTTGGCCTCTCTGGGGAGGGCTCGGGGGTGGTGGCGCACGCGCTTGCACTTAGTCGCAATGGCATGTGGCGTGGTTGGTATAATGGGCAATGGATGGGATGGTGCGAGCCACCTCCCGTGACGTCAGTGCTGCTCGTGCTGTGGTGCGTCCCCCTACACTTCCATTTGACTTGTGCCATGCTAGACGTTGAGGTTCTATTGCCTGCGTGATATGACCAGGAGGAGCGCGAGGAGACCTCTCACACACCATGCTCCACTGCCATCCCGTGCCCTGTATCGCCTGTGCGGATTGACTATGTTGGGGTTACACCTGGTCGACTGGGGCTGTGTGTGCCTTGTCAAGGGGCATGGCGGGCGCACAACAGGATCCAGCTTGTCCACAGAGGGTGGGCTGAGGTGCGCCTGGTACCGCTTTGTACGTGTGCCCGGCTGCTGTGCACACACGTGTTCACTCCCCCCGACAGGTGTCCTCTCACAATGCCCAGGGAAGCGGTGGTGTACTGTTCATGACCCCTCCCAACACGGCGTGCTCCAACTTGGCATGTGCGCATCTACCCGTCACACCCACCCACCTGAGCACTGCGTCCATACGACTTCACACGACACATGTGTGTCTTCCACAGTTGTGCTACTCATTTGCGTTGACATCCAATACCAGTGGACTACATGGTCATGTCACGACTGCCGTGTACTTCACATACTCTCATCCTCTCTCATTCGTACATGTGAAATGAGTCGGCGGAGACAGTTTTGGTTTCAAACATTATATTGAGTCTTCTGTCCTCTGTGATGCAGTATAGTGGACACTACTGGCAGCGGAATACATGTTGAGGATATACTGAGCATGATTGCAAATGGGATAGGGTGTGGGGTTGCATGTGATTGGCTGTTGCATGTGGGATGTGGGCTTCAGAGTTACATCTGCTTGGCCAAGGCTGTGCTAATGTACATTTACGTATAGCTGCGGAGCTGCGGACTTTGACACAGACGGTATACATGTAGCCTACCAGACCGCTTGGCATCATGGGCACAGTCCATCTCAGTTCCATGTGACAGGTTTGCTGCGGTTGTTCCTCATGCACGTGAGATGACATCAGGGCATGTGCTTGCGTGCATGCAGCGGCGTGCCACTTGTTGTTGCACTGTGGTGGTTACTGGACATGTCACAGTCACTGGGGTCGTGTTGTTGTTGTATGCACTTGTCGTCCATGCAAAGGTCCTGGTATGGGATTCCCGGGGCGGGGGTGGGAGGGGTGCAGCACCCACAGACTCCAGGCGACCTATTCATGTCCACTGAGCGGTGTGTGTGTCCATGGGCGCTGGATCCATGTCGTGTCCTGGTTGTTCGTGCAGTTCCGTCCATGTGGGTGCGATACACAGACCCCATGCCACTGCCTCCCACAATGCATGCGGTGTTCCTGGATGTGATGGGGAACAGTGTGCATGTCCCGGTCATATCCGATGTCATGGCGATGTCGTTGATGGTGTGGTTACAGTTGCCGGTCGTTTGGTATGGCTGTTGTGGTGGTGACTGGCCAGTCCGTGCGGAAGCTAAGCATGGGTGCGGGTTGGACATCATAGGTCAATCGGGGAACCTGCGTTGTGGTCCGACGAATTTACAGGTTGTCAGGTATGCGATGCCGTCCAGCAGGGCTTCCATGTCATTGGTGGTGTACATGTTTGCCAGCCAATGTAGCGGATAGTGGCTGTCAAGGTGTTGTTCGTAAGTTGTCCCTTGGAGGACCATGATGGGGCATGCTGGGTGACATTCGATGTAGCTGTTCTCGATGATCCGTCGTGTGGAGGCACAGTGGTCACATTTCAGTGCGGGTGCGATGTTGGCCACATACGCCATGCCCCCATAGGCAGAGCAGGCCCTGTCGTGTGCGTCCAGAGGGAGGAGTAGTGGTAGCAGGTCCGCCTTTAGACATGCCGGGTTGGAGAGGCATATCTCCACGGGATGCTGGTAGGGACACCTCCGACAGTAGAAGACGGGCATGACGCAGCTGAACAATGTGATGCGGTAAGTCAGTCGGTAACTTACGTTCAGCAGGGACAGGAGATCGCATCCCAATATATGTAACAGGTTGGTTTTGTACAGCTTGAGCTGTCCGGCGTAGTTGGGTAGGTGTGTTGCGGTTGCCATTTCGCAGCGGTGCGTTGTGGTGGCGTGCTCCGGCTGTGTGTGCAGTCTGCAATGTGCACGCTCCGAGGTTGCTGTGAGCTCTGTGTAGTCGTAGGGAGACAGGACTTGTGTTCTGTTGGCTTGTTTGGAGGACACGGGCCCTCATCCCACATGCTTCTCAGACAGTTCAAGGTCAGTGATGTGTGACTCCTTCCAATTAACTTGCATGTGGCCGACATGGGGGAGTGTTTTCTTCTTTCTTCCCCGTCCGTTGTGTGCTTCTGTGATATGCGCTATCTGCCCTGTGGTCGGTCTCCTCGGTATGCCTGTGTTGGTCTATTCTTGGACAATGGCTGTATTCACCGGCTTCTGTCGTAGGGCTGTGGTTTCGGAGTTGGAATGGAAGGTCATTCAGTGCTGTCTGCTCTCCCTTGTGTGGGCGGCAGGCTGCCTTTCCGCTCTGCGTTGGGCCTTGTGTGTGAATGTTATTCTTGGGCCACCTGTTGTCGGTCCCCGGGCTCTTTGGTGTTCCGTTTTATATGTCTTGTTCATATGTGCAGGGTGGTATGGGTGTTTCAGTGTGGTACTGGCGTTCCTCTTCCCGAAGGGGCCCTGCTTCTCCTAGTTGGTGTTGCCGCCGCTGTGTGCTACGCCATGTTTGTTACACTGGGGTGTGTCCTGCTGTTGCGTGACTTCACTGACATGTGTGCGTCGGTTGTGTGGCGTTGGGTGTTGTCCGTGAATTGGGCGTTGGGGACATGTCTGTGGCAGGCCTGTCACGTGTCATGTGCGTTCGGGGTGGGGCTGATGTGTGTGCTGCTTGGTTGTGTCCCTGTGTCTGTGTGCGACGCATGCATGGCGCTGCGGTTGGCCTCTGCGTTGTGCGCATGTGTGGCGGCGTCATCGCCGCTTTGGGGCCGTGACGGGGTCGTTGGTTACTAGTCCCAGGTGGTGTGTACACATGTGTTACGCAATGTTACGATTTGGCCTGTGTGTCATATGTGGATGCAATGGTGGATGTGTAGTGTACACGCGCTGGTGGGGGGTTGTCCGCTTTTTCCGCCCTTGCACTGTGTGCGCTGTTTGCGTGCACTTGTTGTGTGTGTCCCTACCTGCGTCTCCGCGGTACGTTGCGTCCTTGGTGGTGCATCAGCAGGAGCATGGGGAGGGCCTGCAGTGCTGGATTCATGCTCGGGGAGCCGCTTCTTCGTTGTCCGTGCTCGGCGTCCGTGTTACCGCTTCGGTTTGTCGTACGGTATCTCTTGGCCGTGGGAGCCGTTTGTTTGCGGCATCGTAATTTATACGCCGGGCGGGACGTGTTTCGTCGGACGGTGTGTGTCAATTGAGCTGCGCCGCTACGTGTACGGGCGCACTTTGATGGCGGACGGTGTTGCTGGCTTGCCGGCGGTGTTTGGCCTACTTTTCGCATCGTAATTGGGCGGGCGTGTGGACTGCTGCGTGCCGGCGGTAACTGGTGGTTTTTGCATCCGCCAGCACGGCGGTTGTGCTTCCGCCCGCCATCGTAATGACCCCCTAAATAACTTCCCACCCCACGCCCCTACGAAGCTAGCATCTTGTAACTAAAATATCAGTACAATCATTCAGTATTGTATGTTTAACATAATTAAACATCAATTAAATAATGAATTAAAAATTATTAACAAATTATACATTAATTATTACTTAACTTCCCACTCAGGACCCTTACAAACCTAGCAGCCCACAACTAAAATATATGTAAAATAAATAAGTATCCCGCAAATTACATAATTAAAATCAATTAAATAATTAACAATTGATAATTTATCCTTAATAATGTATTATTTAATTAACTTGCCTCCTAATACCCCTACAAACCAGCAGACCACAAATAACATATAATGAAAATAAATAAATCTTACAAAATTTACATATTAAATATCAACCATATATTTAAAGAAATATTAAATAATTCTGAATTTTAATCAACTAATTAACCTCCCACCCTATTACCCTATAAACCCAACAACAAACTATAATTACTATAAAAAATAAAATAGAAATTTCTAAATCACTTAAAAGGGAAAACTATATTTAAAAGAAATAACCTTTATACAAGCAATAGTAAAACCTAAAATTAATATACCAACTGAAACACATTAAAATAATTAAAAACAATATTTCTAACTACTATATTATTTATAACAATAAGAAAAAATCTGTATTATTTAAAACAATATTTTCTACCTAAAAGAAATATGGGGGTGATTACAATGGCGGACGGACTTAAGTCCGTCCGCCATCGTCCCGGGGATTGGGACCACCCGCCTATATGGCGGCGGTCCTGCACATTAAATTACAATGTGGCCGCCACCATGGCGGCCGCAGAAGGCAGTTTAACATTGCGGCGGGTGCTGCTGGCTGCAGCACTCGCCGCAATGTTAAAAATGCAGGTTTTTCTTTTCCCTGCACTACGTGGCAGGCACCACGCGGTGCCTGCCACATGGTGCAGGGAAACCATAGGTGTCCCCCAAGTGCAAAACAACTTTGCCCCTGCACTGGGGCGGCCCGCAACGGGCCCCCAAAGTCAATCCCCGCCAGCCTTTCCATGGCGGGTTAACCGCCATGGAAAGGCTGGCAGGGATGCAGCATCATAATCACACCGGCGGTGCCTGCTAGGCACCGCCGGCATGCATTGTGTGCTGAGGGCCTCCGCATCACCGGCGGGCTCTACGAGCCCGTCGGATTGCTGGAGGACGGAGTTCCTGGTTCTGGCGGTCGGGGATCCCAACCACCACGAGATCGCGGTGAACCCGTCACCGGCAGCCTGCCGGTGGCGGATTCACTGCGATCATAATCAGCCCCTATATTCTTGTCAACAATAAGTGCACGTCACAATATTTGTGTATCACGATATTTATTATCCGTTATTTCTGCCTTCCAATATTTTTACATTGATACTTTGTCCAAACACCAAAGTGCTCAGGGTAGCACAGATCACTCTGGTACAGCTTGAGATAGTTGGATGGAACAAGAGGCAGAGTGTTGATTTTGATCACTTGCGATCGGTTAGTAACATAAGATATAAACCAGAACTTGAGCCCTAAAGTCAATGAATTCTTTCAGAATAAGAATAAGGATATTGTGATTTACAGTCTCAAATGCTGTTGAGACAAACTAGTAGGATTTAGAGACAGGAGTCACCATTGTCCAGGATGTAGAGAGCATCATCCACAGTTTGTATGAAGAGAGTTTCAGTACATCAGCAAGCCTTGAAACAAGATTGGCAATCATCCAAGTGCTTATTTGACAAAACAGATTGAATCATTTGATTGAATTGACAGCTTTCCAGGTTATGGAAAAAACGGGTTGGCCAGAGACCGGGTGAAAATGTTTTAGGTCACTGCGATCAGCTTTAAGTTTTTTTAAAAATAGGATTCACTTGACCCCGCTTTAAACAATCAGGAAACACCTCCTGGGAAACGGAGCGTTTGATAGGCTATATAAGAAAAGTATAAGGCTGAAAAGTATATTTTCAACCAGGTGTGCAGGTATGGATGTGCCACATGATTTGAGGGTACTAAATTCTCACCAATTTGCAGGAGTTCAGGCTGCGAAATCGGCTTGAATGTTGACCAATGTTGAAGGATTTTCTGTAAGCAAGAGTTGGGAGAGGGCTTCATGCACTTTGATCATTGTGATAAAGAATTGACTGAATTCTTTACAATTTATTTCAGAATTGGTAGAGGCAATGGAGTATAGGTTGGTGAAAGCATTTAAAACGTAAAGGAGCTCTTTCACCAATTTGTATCCAGCTTAACTTAAATTTATTTGAAAGGGATTTGGATTGGACAACAGAGCTTGATAGGATTATTTTGCAGCATGAAGGATATACAATTTGACTGTCTTTGGGTTAACACTTCAGGATTGTTCGAACAATTGGAGACCATTTTATTAACCAATTGGGCCCTTGGTGGACTTTGAAGTGGATTTCTTGAACTTGATTCGTTTATCTCTCAGAGGAACAGTTTAATTAATTACATTAGAGAGAACACATTTGAAGGTGTTGGTAGCCCTATTTGCATTATGCCTTTCTTGGAACTTTCTGGGAAGTTACATAGAAAATTTGGATGAAAAATTAATAGCATGAATTTGACTTGAAAATGCCAACGTAAGGAAGGACAAAGAGAAGGGACTCTGACCAGTCTACATGAATAGGATCTTCTGGGACTTAGCCATTTCTGCAGGGTTATCCCCAAATATTTTTGCCTTCACCCTCCTGTTTTCTGAACCCGTTTTTGCTGGCCTTTAAGCCTCTGCACACTTTGTCACTGCTCACCAGTGCTAATGTGCTTGTGCTTTCTCCTTTAAACATGATGAAATTGGCTTACACCCAATAGACACCCTGCACCCGGAGCCTACAAATCAAATGCTACTAGTGGGCTTGCAGCACTTATTGTGCCACCCACTTAAGTAGCCCTTTAAACATGTCTCAGGCCTGCCAATACAGCCTATGTGTGCAGTTTTCAACTGTCATTTTGACCTGAAAAAATGAACGTTTTGCCAGGCTCAAAGCCTCCTTTTTAATGCATATAAGTCATGCCTAGATTAGGCCATAAACAGCCCAGAGGGCAGCGTGCAGTGTATTTAAAAGTTGGATATGTACATTTAAGTTTTACATGTCCTGGTAGTGAAAAGTCCCTACAATCAGTTTTCGCTACTGTGAGGCCTACCTCTCTCTCAAGATAACATTGTATTAACTTATTACATTCAGTAAGTGATAACTTTCAATTGGGAGCATGTAGTAATATTGCATTTGGTGTTTAAGGAATTGTAAATTAAAACCCTCTTTAATGGTAAAGTCAGATTTTAAGTCACAATTCTGAAAATGCCACTTTTAGAAACCATTTGGTGCCTGCAGCCTGCTTCCCAGGTCATATTACTAGGTGTAACTGGCAGATGGTCTTTGTGTATTGTACCCAGACAGTGAGATAACGGAAAGATAGATGTCGGAAAAATGGGTCGTATCTGACTTGATCAGGGGAAGGAGCTGTTACCTACAATACTTGCACATTATAAAGGTTCTGCCCGAACACACACACACAAAGAGTTTGACACTAATCTTTTGTGACCCGGGACAAAGTGAGGCCAAGGCAGTGAGGCATCAGGTATAAATACTGGACTCACAGATCCAACTCTTCACCACACCTCTGGACCTGTGGAAGGCTCAGAAGGGCTGCTGTGCTGCTCTGCAAGAAGGACTGCTACTCTGTTGCCTTGCGGCCTGAGTGCAAGGACAGGACCTGTATCTGGAACCCAGGTCCATCAGAGTGACTCCAAAGGCTAGTAGGCTGACCTCCTGATCAGAACCTTAGGGACAGAAAAGGCTCCAACCACCTTGAACACAGCAACTGGACTCTGTCTGCTGTAAGTCCTACCCCAAGTGGTGCCAGCCCAGTCCTGGACCCTTGGAAGTGGGCCTGAAGGTGCTCTGCCAGCCCAGCTGTGGTCCTGTAAGTAGAATCAATGCAGCATGACGCATCTGCTCACAGCCACTTCGTAACTGCTATAGTGCAACGCATCCCCAAAGCTGGGCCTCAAATTGCCGCCAATGGTCTCCTGGGAACCACGACTGAGCAATGCATCTTTGACATAGGCCTTCACATCGGAAGCCCCTAGTCAATAGTATCCCCACGCCAACCCAACTTGTTTGGAACCACTGGTGCGCAACACATCTTTGATGCAGGATTCTGCATCACAGCCCAGTAGCTTCCTCAGTACCACTGTGGCACGATGCGTCCTTCATGCGGGATCTTGCAACACTTCACAAACCAGTATTTAAGGTACTTAGTTCAGCTGGCCTAATTGTGTCCCTGTGCCCAGTTCATGCTCCATTGCAGTCATTCTGAACTTGTGACTTTGGGGCTGATTATGATGGCAGAGTGACCGCCACCGACAGGCTGTCAGTGGCGGTCCCTCAGCCATCGTAATAGGGATCTCCATCCGCCATATTACAATGGCTTCCGGACGGGTGGCAGTCGGAACGGTCCCAACAGGCAGACTTTATCCGACTGCCTGTCGGACCTCCCTGTAGTCCCTGGATTGCCGGCGGTGCCTGTCAGGCACTGCCATAGGGATTACAATATCCCTTTCTGCCGGTCGTTCTGTGGCGGCCAAACCGCAGCATAACGGCAGGTGAAAACGGATTTGGGGTCCCTTATTGGCCCCCCTAACTTTCTGGGCCAGGGACATAGGCCCTGAGCTTATCCCAACACCATGTGGTAGGCACCGCATGGTGCATGTCACGTAGTGCAGGGATATGTGTGGGGTGTCGGTTTTGTCTTGCAGCGGGTGCTGCAGAGCGCAGCCCCGCTGCAATACAAAACATCGGCAATGCGACCACCACAGTGGCGGTTGCATCCTAATTTGGCCTGTGGGACCGCCGCCTTGTTGGCGGGTGGTCCCAAATACCATTGGATGGCGGATGTTCCGGTCTGGCGCGACCAGATAACCACAGTTGCTGCTTTGTGCTCCAAGGCAGTATTTTTCCTTAAATATTTGAAATTGCATGTCTCTGATTCTACTGATTTGATTTTTGTCATTTTGATCTCAAATACTTTATTACATTTTACTCTATTTTTCTGAAATGATGTGAGATTTTTCTTGTGTTTTGTTTTCACTTTATTAGTGTTTGAAGTAATGCATAAATACTTTACACATTGCCTCTAAGTTAAGCCTGTCTGATTTGTGTCAAGCTACTAGAGGGTTAAGCATAGGTTAATGTGGGGTTTGCTTGTAATATTCTGGTTGCTGCCTGAGTAGGGTTTCTTCCCTCGCAACCAGTAACGCAATTTCCAACAGCTCTCTAATAGAGTTGGAGTCACCTTTAGTAACGATTAAGGGCCTGATTCAATTTTTGGCAGAGAGGGAACTCCATGGCAAAAGCACCAGAAATCCCTCCCTGCTCAGATTATTTTTCACCCGCCCGATATAAATGTGGGTGGATCATAGTCTGACGATGGAGGAGACTAGTCCCTCTCCACCATGGTCAAACTCTTCCAATGACCTGATGGAGTAAGGGCCTTTGGAGGTTTCGCTACTTGTCTCCCCTCTAAATTTAGATGGGAGCATATATAGCTGTTTGTCAATGCATGTCACCGCCAGGAAAAGTCTGTCAGTAAGAAAGTGCTCAACGCCCCCCTCATCAAAGGAGCAAACTCCCACGCTGAGGTGGGCATTGTTTTTTATTTTTAAGAAAATAATTCCGCTTTGGTATTTTCTTTTTGAAAATGAAAAAGCTTTGCAATTTACTCTACTGCCTTTGTGGTTGGCCCAGTGAAGGATGAAATTACCAACATAGATGTGTCCTTGTTGGACAGCATAAACTATGAAGATCCATGGTCCTTGAACTGTTCAATGAATAAATCGTTCTTTCCTGGAGTGTAGTAGATGAAGTATGGTGGTTTTGTAAACAATTGACTTAAGTTCAACTGCAAGATCTTGCAAAGTAATGTGGAGCCCAGGGGTCTTAGTACGATATTGTTTGGAGTTTCTGTAAATCATGACCACTCCATCCCCAGTCTTACCTTCCCTGTCTTACAGTAGAATGGTGAAATGCATTATAGGGAACAAAATCCTGTGTCAAAATCCTGTGTGCTATTCTGTTTCTTAATCTCAGATTGCTCAACATGTACAGAGATACACTTTATTGTTAACTGACAGACCTCAGCACGACAAGCGTCCCGACAAGCGTCTCGACTGAAGCTCTTTCCAGTCTACTGATGCATTTTTCACAAAACCCAGACAACATGATCTGCCCCATGGTACCGTAATGTTATTTGACTGTAGGAAAGTGCCTTATTTTGCATGTTAACTCCCATGTTTTGGGACTGATGCTGTTGGTTTTTTGTCTGTGTACAGTGGGACTCTTCTTATTAGGCCCCATGTGCTCTGACCCCTAAAACATGTAAAAAAATGATTATACTTCTGATTGGCATTTTTAAATTACCTATACATCCCTAGAATAGGGTACACAGTGTACCCAGGGTCTTTAAGTTACATGTCCCTAGTGGACTGCAGCACCTATTGTGCCATCTTCTACAGTGACAGTGAAAACATGGTTTCATTCTTTCCATTGTAGCCTGACTGTGGCAGTTTAAAACTGCAATTTGACCTGTCAATGTAACCCTTTTGACAGGAATGATACCTTCCTTTTAAACATTATTAACTCAGTAGTTCTTGTAGCATATAAGGCAGTGTGCAGAGTAGTTAAAAGTATGACATGTGGAAAGATAATATTAAACATGTCAGTACAGTGATTAACACCTAAAAGCTAACGTCACAGTACTAAGGATGGCTGTTCCACAGAGAAACACTGGGATTCACTATTGAATTTAATAATGCTATTTTCAGCTAGGAAACACTTTGAAATATTTATTAAAAGCCCAATTCACTGGTAAAGTGGAATCTTTAAAAAATATTAAGGTAAATGCACTTTTAGAAAGTTACCTTTTCCCTGCCTAAAGCCTCAGGATTCTAAATGACTTTAGCCTTCAGCTGCCGCCTCTGAGTGCTCAAGTCCAGAATGATTTGTGAAAACTGTGCCTAGCGCAAAAGCCTGGGTGTCAGGAGGTGTTAGTGTTCCGGTAATAGGATGGCCATTTGGGCAGTGTTCAGGAATTGATTAACTGCAAATAGGCCTTCCCTGTCACAGGGAAATATCATATGACACTTGGGCAGGCCCCTTTTTTTGTTTCCGCAGTCAGGCAGGATACTATCCCAGTGAAGAGGGCGCTGCCCTCCAAACAGTTTAGAAGTGATTACAGAGGAGGGGCTCATGTTTCTGGCCAAAACACTGGGATGCGAACACAGGCTCTGCAATAGACGAGAAGGCTCTCCCCATCTTGAATTTAGGCAGAGAGGAACACTGTGGGATTGTCTGCAGTAAGACACATAGGAACTGGTGCAAAGGTGGGTAGAGGTACTGCTGGGAACATCTACCCTATTGGCTTGAAAGGGGTCAGGACTCACCCCCACCCACAAGCTAGTGCCAGGTATAAATGTGACTCCCATGGGCACCTTTGTCTGAAATCTCTGGACATATGGAAGAACAGAAGAAGGACTGCACCTGCTGTTTGAGACCTATGAGGAGACCTGAGTGTTAGACCTGCTCCCATTTGTACCTATGACAAAAGGTGGCCACCAATGGTCAGTTTGCTACAAAACGTATTTCCCTGAAGATCTTAGCTGATCAGGTCCAACTAGATCTGCCCTAGATCCTGCTGGTGGCTTCTTCTGGAGTGAGCCTTGACTCCAAAATTATTTTCCTAAGGTCCTGAGACTCTTTGCTGTGTCGAAGTGTACCCTTCCTAACAGCCTGAAAACCCTGGGACAAAGAACCATTTTTTGCTCCAAAAACCTCCAGATGACAGGGACAAACCTTGTAAGTTGCTACGACCTAGATGCATTGGCACTGAGCTAATGATTCAGGTTTCTCCCACTTGGAGCTTTTCCACAGCAGCAAATATGTTTCCTTGAGACTTCACGGAGAAGTTATCTGGCCTTGTGGACCCTTTTTAGCTACAGCCTTGACCCGCTGGAGTAATCTGAGCTTCAGAAAAGTGACTTCGTATGAACTTTGAAAATTCAACTGGACCAAGGCACCAAAAGTATCTGGCTGGCGAGAGGACTTCCATGGGGGCAAATTCTGAATTCTTCCACTCTGAGGTTTTGTCACCTAAGCCAATAGCTTCACCGGACCTCACCCAATGCCTATCTGACATTGAAGAGTCCTTTTCAGAAACAGGAGGCAGTCTTGCCCTGCTAAAGGACTTTTACTTCCATTTGCATGACTAAGGGCCTTATTACGAGTTTAGCAGTGTGGGATTGCTACGCCAGCGCCCCTCTCCCATACTACCAAACTCGACTGCCAGCCTCCTGCCAGATTACAAGTCTCCTCGTGGTCTGGCAGGCAGTCCTTTGGCGGTCCCATAGCGGTGCCTATTAGAATGGCACTGCAATGTGAGCGCCAAAGCCTGTTCCTGCACGCCATGGTCTATGCAGGCCATGCCGTGCAGGAAAGAGGGTGCATGCACACAGAGGTGCACACCATGTGCTTCCCTGTATGTATCCCCAGGCACAGAATCAACAGAGGGCCCTGTAGGGCTCCCTTAGCTTCCTCACCACCAGCATTTTCATGGCGTGAGCACCACCTTGTGACAGCTGGCAGTGAGGAAACTTGTAATATGCTTGGCGGTGCCGCAGCAGCACCGCCAAACATATTGTGGCCTCAGACCGCAGCACCACCGCCAGGGATTGGGGATCCCCGGCAGTTGCGGTGGTCCTATGGCAGTTCAGGCACCGTAGTCATAATACGATGGTCAGACCGCAGGTGCGGCGGTCCCCGACCACCATCGCACCTTCACTGCAGGTTTGGCAGTGCGAAGGACTTCCAAACTCTTAATTAGACTTTAAGTCCGAACGTAAAATCTCCAACCAGGTTGAAACTGGTTAGTAAATCTGACAAGTGCTTCATTGTGGTCGGCCTCAAATCATGCATAGATCTTGGTCTACTGCGACTAATTGACCTATATTGGTGCTTGATGCTTTTTGGCACTATTTTTATTTTAAATCTCCGGTTCTCCTTGCTAGACTTTTGTCATTTTGAAGTTTTGTTCATATACTTATTTAATATTTTTGTAACTTGGAGTAGGATTTTTATTGTGCTTTTTGGGACTTTTTGACTGTTTTGGTACTTAATAATTGTTAGAAATGGGGGTCTCAAGTTGGCAGAGGTAGGTACCTTTGTCCAAGTAGCGATCCTTCTTCTTAGTCTTGTTAAGGGGCATACATTTCTAAAATAACCCCTGCTCACTCCCTTGGTAGCTTGGCACAAGCAGACAGGCTTATCTCAGAGAAAGTGTGTAAAGCATTTGTGAACACATACAGTAATACAGTGAAAACATTACAAATGGACACCACACCAGTTTAGAAAAATAAGTAACCTTTATCTAAACCAACAAGACCAAGAACAACAAAAATCCAACATACAATACCCTTAAAAATAGTTACTGTGCAAAATAACCTTTAAATTGCAGGAAAAGGGCAAAAATACAGTTTCTCCAACTCGCTACTTCCGTCCAGGGCTATCGCGATACTGAATACGACAGAGTCTAACAATTCCAGGCAACTACGTCTATACGGGTTAGCAAAAGGGTCGACAGACTCGGAGACAGTACCTTCTGTTGTTGCGGCCGACACAATGGTAGGAGCTGGTCCGGGGCAATTGTCGCGGTTGTGATGTGAGATGGAAGCATTGCAGCATGCGGTGTCCTCACGGATCGGTGCAGGCAGTGGCTCGTTGACGGAGTCGGTGAGACCAAGGCTTGCGTTGCAGGGTGAGGCGGTGCTCGATGCGGTGCTGAGAGGTCATGATGCGGCAACGGAGCCGGTCGATGTTCGAGTCGGACGGACAGCGTGTAACGAAGCGTTGCGGAGTGCGATGCCACCAATACATGGTGCAAGCAGCGGCTTATTGACGGAGTCGGTGAGACCAGGGTTGCATTGCGAAACGAGGCGGTGCTCTCCACGGTGCTTTCAGGACTCAGAATCCTGCAACGGACTCGATGACAGAGTCGGTTACCCTCTTCTTTTCCAGACAACTGAAACCAGCAGTTCTAGAGACGGTGCCCAGAAGTTTGGTGAGGTCTTTGATGTTCCTGAGACCTTGTGAACAGAGGGCAAGCTCAACTCAAGCCCTTGGAGATCTTCTTTCAAGCAGGGGACACAGCAAAGTCCTTTTCTCCTTTCCTTGGCAGCAAGCAGCCACTGAAGGGCAACCTCAGACAGCAAACAGCACATGGGCAGTATTCCTCCTCAGCTTCTCCGTCTCTTCTCCTTGGCAAAGGTTCCTCTTGATTCCCAGAAGTGATCTAAAAGTCTGGGGTCTGGGCCCCAATATTTATATCCCAAAATCCTTTGTTCTCTGGTGGCAGAGAAGACCTGTGCTTGGTCAAAACCGGTTCTGTCCTCTCTGGTGCCGCTTCCTGGCAGGAGGTGGAGGCAACATTGTCCTTGGCAGACCAGGCCCATTCAGGTGAAATGAAATCTCCTCCCCCTACTCTAAATGCAGCCCAGGTCTATTCAGCCCAGCCCTGACTCATCAGGCTCTCTGGAGCCACTGCTCCTCCCCAGCCCCTGTCATCCAAAAGCCAGACATGCAATACAAAAACCAGGTAGAGGCATACTGGATGGCTAAGCAAGAAAATACCTACTTTCTAAAAGTGGTATTTTCAAACACAGAATGTAAAAATCACCCTCACCAAAAGATGTATTTTAACATGCTGAGTTCAGGCATACTGAAGTTTATTTTCCTACCTTGTTCCCAGGGGTAGTTATGTCTATACGATGTTACAAACAAACTCCCCATTCTTTCCTATAGGAACAGGTAGCCTTGCAATAGTGAAAAACAAAATAGGAAGTAATTCACTATCAGGACATGCCACACACACCAGGGTATGTCCTACCTTTCACATACACTGCACTCTGCCCACCGGGGTACCTTGGGCCTACCTTAGGGGTGATTAATATGTAAGAAAAGGGAAGGTTAGGGCCTGGCAAGTGGGTACACTGGCAAGTCGACATGGCAGTACCAGACTGAACACAGGCTCTGCAGTGGCAGGCCAGAGTTACAATTACAGGCTGCTTCTGTGGGTGGCACAATCAGTGCTGCAAGCTCACTAGCAGCATTTGATTTACAGGCCGTGGGCAGACACAGTGCCCTGTACTAGGGACTGACTAGTAAATCAAATAGCAAATCATGGAAACACCAATTCATAACAGTATTTTACAAAGGGAGCACTTGCACTTTGGCACTGAACAGCAGTGGCAAAGTGCCCAAAGCATCTAAACCAGCAAAACGGAGTCCAACACACAGCAAAATCACAGGAGGCAAAAGCAAAAAATGCAGGGGAGACCCACGCCAAGGGTGCCAGGTCTAACACAAATGCTTTACACTTTTTTATAAATTAATCCTGCCTGCTTTGTGCCATAGCTACCAGGGATTGAACTCAGGATTACATTTATGAATCCTTTGCTTGTCCTAACAAAATAGTGACTTTTTTTTACTTGTGGTGGACTGACATCCACCCCAACTAATAATACACTTTCTCACATTGATAACAAACCATATATCGAAACGTCTCTAAGTTGCTAAAATTGGCGAATTTTGAAAAGGACACTTAAAATAATTGCCACAATTGTCAGGCTTGTACATGTCATTCATAAACCATATAAACAGCAGCTGTTCACAGTGCATTGCACGTAACCGAGGGCAGCAGCAGAGCAGCAATTAAGAAATTAAGCTTGTATACTGTTTATGACGTGACGATGGAATCATATATCATAACAGCTGGCATCCTACTGTATATTGTCCAGCAACAGAACATCTTCACCCTGGTTAGATATGCATTGTCACACATTATCAAACAAGTAGCACAGTGTTCTCTTCGAAGCAGTCATCCCAAAGAATGGTTTTCACTCTTCATGACAGAATGTTTCAAATAACAAAGCACCTGTTTATTCAGAAACTGGTAAATACTGTTAGGCATTTAAGTAGAAAATATCATTGATGGAAACTATTGTAAATGTTCCATATGTCATACAAAACTATATATGAACGAAGCATATGCAAAGATTTGTACACAACACAATATTCGCCAAAATATGAATTATGTTGGCTTTTGAAGATGACATTCTTAAAAAAAAATCCACTACATACATAGGGCCTGATTACGCCTTACGCCTGCTCCGCTGCACCAAAGCCGTGCAAGCACCGCCGGCAGTATTACGAGTTACAAATGTGCAACTCTTAATACTGCCAGCATCCTTTGCCTTTCCCATGGCAGGCTCCGCAATGGGAAGGGCAAACACATTCCAGCACGGCATGGACGGTGACGTCCATGTCATGCTGGAACTTTGTGGGAATACAGACAGGGGGCCACATGTTGTGCCCCCCTGAATGTATCCCCACGGCGGGGGGGCATGAAAAGGCTGGCGGTGCAAGAACTTGTAATATGCTGAGCGGGACTTTGCCAGTCCCTTCTCAGTATATTGCGTTGTGGCGCAGCTGCGCCACTGCCAGGGAATGACTGTTCCCTGGCCCAGCTGGCGGTCCACTGCCGGTACAACTTTGGAAGTCATAATTGGCACGATGGTGGACCACCACTGCTGCACTACCAGAAGTCTTGTGGTCCCAAGTCCGCCAGACTCGTCATCCTCCCCTAAATTCATGTCAGTGTTGTACTGCAGAGCAAGCAGTCTATGAATAAAGACTGTCGAAGAAACCAAGGGCCAGATGTACTAATATTACTGCTTGCAATTACCAAATAGCGATTTTTTGTGATTCGTTATATTGTAAACAGTAATGTACTAAAGTGAGTTTTGAACTGCTTGCAATTCCCAGTGGGTCGCAAATAGACCTACATTATTAATATTCATGAGGTAGGTTTTGGTTTGCGAACCATTGGGAATCGCTAAAATCACAGGGATGGTGACTTGCTGGGGTCAGCAGACCACCATGTATATGATTGATTTTAAATAAAGCAATTTTTTTTTAAATGCAGCCCGTTTCCCTTAAAGGAAATTGGGATACATTTTAAAATGTAAAATGAAAAGTTTTCTTTTCTTTTTATAAGAGTAGGCAGTGGTCCGTGGCATTTGCAAACATTCACAAAGGGGAAGGGGCCCCTTGGAGATCCCTCCACATTTGCGAATGGGTTAGCTTCAACTCGAAGGTAGCAGTAAAATGTGAATGTTTTGCAACCACATTTCGGTCACAAACCATTCACACATACCACTGCTAGTGACTTTTAGGAAGGGACTCCATAAACACGCCCTTTCTTAATACCAAATCACAAACCCTTTTTGCGATTCGGTAATAGGTTACCAAATCGCAAAATAGAGATTTGTACGTATTAAAATTATTTTTTGCAGGCGCAAATGGCCCGATTCTGTGAATTGGGCTGTTTGCGACCTTAAAAAAGCTACATACACCTGGCCCCAATTCATTGCCAACATTTACAGCATGCTTCTCTAGGGTCGTGGAAGAAACCATCTGAACACAGGCAGGATGTCTTCTACTTCTCTTGCAGATATGGGAATAATGATTAACATCAAGTAACATTTACCTATGAGGAGATTTATAGGACTTGCGTTACATTCAAAATTACAAAGCCACTGTAGCTTTTAAATCACTGCATGTCTTGTAGTTGGCATACGAAACCCAGAAACACTATCATTCAATCAATGTGCAGGCACCTGACATTCCTATATTTTCTTCTAGTGTTGGTCCAAGTTTCCAGTAATCCACACATACATGCGTAATGATGGAGCAAATGAAAGGGTGATTAGGCCTAGGAAGAGAGCAACATGACGACACCATCGACACCATGTTAAAGGCACATAACATATAGATAATGTTATGTAGCATCACATCAACATAAAGTCTATTAGCAGCTATGCACCCACTCCAGAAGTCACCTTGTACATTATCTGTTGAAAGATTAACATCAGACATATAACCCTGATAGCTCTGTTTGAGTGTAATAGAGACATCCATTATGTCACACAGAGAACAATCCTTGAGGACACTGATATATATTTCCTGTCCTGTTGCTACAGCCTGTCACATAACAATATCCTTCCACATGAATAAACCAAAGCTTATTCAATTCTGTTTTGAATTAGTTCACATCTCACCTCTAATCTATCTTATTCATCACAGCCTTCTACCTATTGTCCATTTTAAACATCACTCTCGACCTGATGAGGACCACTAGGGTGTAGGTTAGTGACCAATCACCTTTCTTTTTTTTGGGGGGGGAGGGCTATGTTGCAAAGTCATCCTGTGCCCTGGGCACCCCCCAACATTTTGCTGACTGGTACTTGTGGTAACTGACTCTGACTGACCCTGGACTCTGCCTAACTAGGCCCAGGGCCAGTGCTCTGCTGAAAGAGATACTTAGAATACAGTGAAAACACCTACATACACTAGGATACACGATGGGTTAGGGTACCCCTATGATTGGCATGAGCTCCACTATAAGGCCCTAGTACATAATAGGGCAGCGGGATTAAAACTACCTTTAAGACCCTAGCATATAATAGGGCAAGGCAGTTTAGAGACCAGTAGCCCTTTCTGCACTTGCATGTGTGAACTGCTGAAGCCTGAGGTCAGTTTAAAAGCAGCCCTGTGTTGCAGGACTGCTTTTAAAATGCAATTGTGCCCAAACTCAACTTTGGTGTTTGGGGCACCTAAAAAATTGATACCCTACAATGTTTGGGCATATTAGGTACCCCGAGGGTCTTCCCTAGGGGGCCCAGCGGTGGGGGGTCAGGTATTTATAAGGAAACCCTTATAAAATGAGTTTGATATGACCAGGGTTAAGTGAAATTCCATGTTTCACTCCCTACATTGTGAAAATGAGTGAGGATTTGTAATATCTTTACATATTTAGAACCCCTAAAGTCCCCCCTAGGTGTTCCAGGGGTTAGGGGTCCTGTAGAGATAGGCAGGGTCCTTATAAAAACATTTTTTATAAGCCCTGTAGTTGGAAGAATTGCCCAAGTCATTTTTCCCATTGCAAATCCCCTGCCACATAGGTTAATATGGCAAGAAGTCATTCACTAATAATTCCCACTAGGAGAATCCTAACAATTGCTTTCAAGGACTTCCTAAAATGGTATTGATGAATCCAACAATATGGTATTGTTGAACTTCTCCTAAAGTGTACAGAAAAGAAGATATAAGACTTTCTTGTCTGTAAGGCACAATGTAACCTTCCAGTGGTCTGTCCTGATTGGTCAGAGTTAAGTGGATTAGCCAGCCTCCTTTGAAGAGGTGATAAGGGCGTAGTTGGCAGAGTACCACTTCGCGGAATTCCACAGAGTTGCCTAAAAACTCCATGGAATTCCACTACGCTCCGTTCCGCACTGCCCCCTGCTGCCACCCACCCCGAGGCTGCCGCAGACTTACCTGGTCACGCCGGTGCTTCCGTGCCCTGCCCTGGCTGTCCTCCTGGCTGTCTCCTCTCTCCACTCCCGGCTCGTCTGACTCACCTATACTCAACGTCACTCTTGGAAGGACTGCGCATACGCAGTCTTCCCAAGAGTTGTGCATGCGAGCACATGCGCAGTCTTCCCAAAAGTGACGTAGAGCGTCTGGGGAGTTGGACGAGCCTGGAGTGGAGAGAACTGGAGACCGCCAGGAGGAGAGGACAGCCCAGGCAGGGAAAGGAATCACTGGCGTGACCAGGTAAGCCAGAAAGCGGGGTGGGTGGCAGGGCAAACTCCGCTACGCCGCGGAGTCAGAGTTTTTTGCTAAACTTCGCATTCCCAGCAGAGCGCGGAGTTGGCAAAACTCTGCATACTCCACTGGCGTAGCGGAGTATTGTGCCCCGGGTTAATAAATAGCCCCTGGGGTTAGACAGCTCTTCTGGGAGGGCAGGGTTCTGCCACATAGGAATGCCAGAGCAGGGGGAGGGGTTGTAAACAATATTCTTCAAAGGAAGGAGGAGACAGGCAGAAGAAGCCAGTTTAATTTACAACTCTCCTCTTTGAACCCAGACGGATGGTAGGATTAAGGAAGGAATGAGCAGGTGCAAGGGGGAGAGACTGTGGAGATTAGCCATCCTGGAGCCATGTTTAGCCACCTCTTCTCTCCCTGCTGAAAAATCAGCCATGATGAATTTTGCAGAAATGGTGCTTCCTGGGAGAAAATAGTGCTACACTTTGGAGGATGTGGTAATACCCTGGGGTGTTGCCCTACACCTCATTGGACAGGAGTGCCCTCCTGCTTGATCCAGAGAACTTGAAATAAGTATCTGAGAGGGGCAGAGCCTCTCAGATCGACTGCTTGAAACTTAAGCGAGAAGAAGGGTCAATGCTGAGAAGTTTGATTTGCACCGACCAGGCCCTGCACTCTGAAGACTGCGCCTGCTGCACAATCCATATCTACAGTCCTGTGGACTACCTTGCTTCAAAAGGACTAAAGAATAAACTCCCTGCAGGCTACAGGTTAACAGAGCTCGCCTGGAACATCACCACCAACAATATTCAGTCTGGAGTACTACCAGTGGATTTGTAAGGGTTTTGTCCAAGTGGAATGTGGGAACTGAAGTCCCAAATTTTCAAGGACCATCTTCGAGCTTCCAGACCCTTGGAATAAGTTTTGGACACTTTGGGACCCTTTGAAAAACTTCAGGAATAAGTTTGGAGCAACGTTGGAAAAAAGCTCAATAAGTGGATAGACTTGACCTGGCCAGCCAAGACAGCGACCTTCAACTGCGAGCCGGCCTGCTGTCCAGGTTCATCCTGCTGAAAAGCTCTGGAGGTCTGACTTCCAGAGTTTGACCAGGAGTAGGCTGAAACTCAAGCCGGCGAACCCTCACCGAATCCGGCCTGGTGAAGAGCAGCGAAGGACCTCTGAAGAAAAAGCTCTGTAAAAGTTTCTAAGTCCAAACGTAGAAAAGGTGACAGGAACCAACCTCAAGAGCCAAGCTGCCCACCTTCAACCGCTAGCCGGCCTGGTTCCCTGGTTCTTCCTGCTGGAAAGTTCCAGAGGTCCAACTTCCGCAAGTTTGACCGGGAGCTCGTTGCAAGGCAAGCCGGTGAATCCTCACTGAATCCAGACTGGCTGAGAACTTCGAGGGACACCAGGAAGAAAAGCTCCAGAAACGTTTCTAAGTCAGAAGGTAAAAACTTTGACTGAGACCTACAGCGAGGGGTAGCTGCACAGGACTCCATCGCCATTGGCCTGAAACTTTGACTTTGACCCAGTCTAGTGCGACCAGATGTCCCAATAGGCGCTATGGGTTTCCTAATGCTATATAGAGCGAACTCTTTAAAAATTCATATCTCCGGTTCCCTACATTGTTTTTGTTTGTTTTGGTGTCATTTGAAAGACTAAATATTTACTATTTTTATAAATTGGTGTTGGTTGTTTATTGTGTGAATGTGTATTTACTGAATTGGTGTTTTTAAATGCTTTACATACCTTTCTTAGATGTTAAGCCTGCCTGCTCGCAGCCAAGCTACCAAGGGTTGAGCATGGGAATAATTTTATAAGACCTGTACTGAGCCCTATACTGTGGTAGCGGCCTTAATTCCAGGGGCAGATAAACATTTGCCCCTACTAATAACCCACTTTCCAGCAGGCACCACTAGTCTTATTGAGTTCAACAGGTCCCCTGGTGGGGACATGTACTTCATTGTGGTGGCCTCCATTGGCGTAGCTTGATTCCTTAATGGTGTGAGTAGCCGGGATCTATGTGGTTATTTGGAGTCCCTTGAAACAACAACATATGTGGGACATCAGTTGCCTTCTGAACAATACTTCACTTCATTGTCACAAAAAGTACTGTGCGTCAGCTTACCAGCAAGCAAGGTCTTCATTGGTGTAAGGTCTTTTGCAGCACATTTCTCCTCTCAAGCACCTTCAAATCCTGGGTATATCCTGGAAACCTTGTATTGATACTGGTGATGAAGAGATCCACAGTACAAACCACCTGTACATTGATTAAGTGAAAGTGTTTTCAGTTGTGATACACCTACTCTCGGGCTTGTGGTGGTATTAAAGCCATTTAGGTTCAATTGATTCCACCGTTTTACCCAAACCATAAAACTTTGCCTTGATATTGTTCTGAGATGTGAAGTCCATTCATATGTAGTGGAATCACTTTTTTGCCATTGGGCAAGAACAGCAAAAAATGTTGTGAAAATCCTTTGAAACCGCCACAGTCTCTTGGAAAGAACCGGCTGCACAGAAGGGAAAGACACATTGGCCCAGAGTCTCAAAAAATCACAGAACGCAGCAGCCAAAGTGGCTGCGCTGCATTGCGTGACAGGGAGGGAGCAGGACAGCGCCATATCTTCAGAGATACGGTTCTTTCCTCCTCTCTCCTCAGCACAGACGCAGCTTTTAGCTACCATGCGCCTGGCACACGTCTGTACGCCATAGTGCTAGGGTGTATGCGTGAGTCTACCATAGGTTTTGTACAGGAAGGGTACCTTTCCTGTACAAAATACTATGCATAGACAAGTTTAAAACCTTTTACTACTTTGTATGTGCGCTGTTCAGTGCAGCACAAATGCAAAGTTAGAAAAGAAAGGAAAACATTTCTCCTTTTAACGCCTGATTTCCAGCGCTGCTAATATTTGGTGCTAAGCCCTGTCTACTAATGTTATTAGACAAGGTTTTGCGTCAAAAAGCATGGGTGGTTGCATGGGAACGCCCATGTACTACCCATGTCTTCCCCCTTGATGCAAACTAATGCAAAGCAGCGTTTCACACTGCTTTGCGTTACTTTTCCATACAAACCGACTCAAATACCAATTTGCGTTGG
This sequence comes from Calotriton arnoldi, assembly GCA_963921515.1. Classification (NCBI taxonomy): domain Eukaryota; kingdom Metazoa; phylum Chordata; class Amphibia; order Caudata; family Salamandridae; genus Calotriton; species Calotriton arnoldi. The sequence continues at coordinate 755,654 of CAWUFW010003703.1, read as the reverse complement.
ATCATTAATCTCCAAAAAGGTTTAGTATCGATTTAGTGTAGAAAAGTAACGCCAGCCCGACGTTAAACCTTTGTGAATCTTGTACATTATCTTAGCAATTAGTGGGATAGTATTGTGATATGAATGTCAATTTCAACTTGACAGTTTGTATCATTCTATAGTGATTGACCCTGGCCAAACCTCCGTTGATGACATGATGAGTCATGAAGCCGAGTTCTCCTGCTATGTTTACTTCAGGAGTAAGTGGGGGATGTCTGGAGGTGGGCTGATGGTGTCTGTTCCGGTAAGCCCCCATCACTGAGGTAGGGGCCTCTTTCTTCATCCTAGCCCCTTCTATAGTTTTGAAGGGGTCGTTAACAGACGATAATGGCTTCAGCAGAATGCAATCACTCTAAACTATGTATAAATAAATGCAAACATTTATTTTATGACAATGAGTATACCTCTATTTGAAAAATCTTCGGGATGTAAGCGAAATGTGAGGGTTTGAAAAGACATAAACTCTGAACAATACACTGAACTATAAAAAGCTCAGGGTGAACAGTACTCGATCTGTCAAGCTTTTGCCTAGGGCTTAAACCTACTGTATTCTAATGAGCTATGAGCGATGCCTCTATTAGAAGGGCTGACAGCGACCCCATTACTGTAGGTGCTGAGGTCTCCACATAAGCCTCAGTAAATAAAGTCTTGCTCGCATAAAACGGGTTGGGCTGTAATGGCAAGATTACGACAGGCACAGATTTTTCTCGCAAGCCTTCTGCTAGATCTAAAAGATATTGTTCATTCACACATTCTGGTATTTTTATTTGCATCTTACTGTAATAACGATTTATCTGCTGAAACGTAGCGCTCAAAATCATGATCATTTGTTGTGGAGTGAGTCGGGGGCTGGCGTACTGCACTCTTTTTCGTCATTTCTTTATGGGCACAGCATCCTGGTCGTAATGACATATGTCATTTGCCGCTGTCTGATAATTAATATCACACGTATTTATTTTTATTGCAAATTTTATCTCCCTTCACTATTTTTAGTTTTTTCATTTTGACTTATCCCATTGTCTAGAGTCTGATGTAGCTGTAGAGATTTTCTCGCCTTGCTTCTTTTGAGATGTACGTTTATTAAGTTAAGAATCGTGTATTTCCCGGACATGTGGTAGCCATTTCGCTGGGAAAAGTTACAGATAAAATATTAGGTGCTAGATGACATGGCTATTTGACAAAGCCCTGTAAGAAACATCCCTGCCTGTCTCTCCTGTAAAGTACAATTATTACACATTAAATATAAAAGTATATATTGTACGCTTCGTCAAACATTTAACCATACCGACATTTGATAATAAGACGAATACAGAAATGCAAACCCTAAATTAACAAGCCATGTACAACTATGCCAGTATTAATATAATGAAATGTGATGAAGTATATTCATATAAGGGGGATATATCTTCACGTATTGGCCAACAGAATTAAATGGATGTGATAATTCGGCAATCAAATCCAGTGTTTAATTGAAAAAAAAAAAATGGCAGGTCCAAACATGTTTCTAGGAGCCTGCTTCGATGATGAAGAATGCCTGGGTTACTGAATAGCAAGGGTGCCTAGTCTTGAATCCACCACCTCATGTCTCATTCTTCCACCACCATAGGTTCCCTGTCTTGTCATGTAACTATTGCAGGTTCTTTTTTCATCTCTGCTTTCATCCTTTCTACTGTTTTGTTATACGTATCTGTCGCCTTTCTTCTTTTTCTTTCTCTCTTACTCTGTTCACAGTATGATATTGATACATCTTTCTCTTATCTTTGCTCCCCACCTGCCACCATCAGCTCAAAGTAAGCACTGCCCAGTATCCAGTAAAGGTAATTCACAACAAGCCTTTATATAGTAGGAATTCGTAAAATTAATCGCAATCCGATAAAGTAAAGATTCACAAAGACATTTCGACGAGCATCCTCGCTTAGCTTCCAGACCAGCTCACCATTTTAGGTAGTTCTAAGCACACCCGCAGCAATGACACCATCAGACTGTAGATTAAGAAGTGAGAAAAAAGCAGCTGTTTTCCTTGTATGCACTAAGCATCTGGGACTATATTCTGTATCCACCAGGACCACTACCACGCTGCTCCAATTTAGTAAAGATTTGAACAAGCATCTCTTTAAAAATGACTAGATCACAGTGAATTACCAGTGCTGTAACAAGCTACCTCTCTTATTACTAGCTGACTTTATGCTTGTCTTTGACCCTGTACACTTTTTGGCATTTTGGCGTGGTTCAGACTATAAAAATGCCACATACAATATACAAATATGCAAACACATTTGTTAAAACAGTGCAGGGTCCGTGCCCTAATAGAAAAAAGGACCCAAGGCTACTTGCATAAGAAGGGACCAGTTTAATGAGCAAAGTAGCCCACAACAGCACTGGAGAAACCTGGGAGGTAGAATGACCCACAACTGTTAAGAAAAGAACAGCACGATACTTCTGGAACACAAACGCTCCCAGTACAAGTGAATAAAATACATGCAACACGAAATAAATGTAAAAGAAGAAAGAAAACAAGGTTAGGAAAACAATGAAAATGGTTGAGGAAAGGGAAAATTAATAATGCATGATAGACACACTCAGAAACACCTGAGTGTAACAGACACAACAAAAGTACATGTAGCAACAGGCATGTCCAGTCACGGGGCCAGAGGTTCTGATCAAGACGATCTTTAATTATTTGTATGCAGTGGCTGCCCTAAAAGAAAACTAGGTAAGTGTACCCATTACCTGCGGGAAAAAAACAAATAAAATAACATGACCTCCTTCAAATAATACTTATCTTTTCCACACATTATGATCAAATAATTAGCTGCTAATGTGGTTAATCAGAGATAGTGGCGATTGACGTCTATTTGAGTGTATGTGTGCATTTGGACTGGTTAAGGCATACTGTGAAGTAGTGTGTCAAACCTGGGATTCATTTTATGCATGTAGAACCACATATGATATGTTCTCCCATTTAGCAAAGTAAGTTGGGTTTGGACGACTTGGATTGCCATGAGCAGAACACATTAAGCAGAACACTGTGCCTACGCCGAGGCAACAATGCACAATTATATGAAGATTGGATTGGATTGGATATGAATATCCTCACAATAGGATACATAATAGTTTGGGTCACATTTCATACACATAACATCGAACAATATACCTTAGTTGGGTATCAGCATGCTTAATACAGCACACAGTTCTAATGAGGTGCCATATGCAAAAATTCAAATTAGATAGAACATCACATAAAACACACCAAACACACAATAATTATGCCATATCATTGGTTATCACCATACTCACAACAGCACTGCCCACTTAGACACCACCCACTATCATACAACTCAGAATACCACGTACACATTGATTGTAAATGTTATGCCTCATGTGGAATAGGGGTTATTCATCACACCTGGCATATACCTCACACAGGGGGATATTCACAAGAACGTGCGCTAAACATCTCCAAAAAATGTTAACGCAACTTTACACATCGCAGTCCATCACGGGAAAATAACCCCGTGTTAACGTGGAATTCACAACACGGCGGTACCATGCGATAGTCTGCCGAAACCGCGGCCAAAGTCCGCGATACAACCACCTCCACGGCGATAAAAACACAAACCCCAACGCGTAAAAAGACGCAATGTGCCCAAACGCGATAAGAAAACAGTGATAGCCTGCGAGAGGCCAGCAATACCCATGCGTAATGCGGGAAAAAGCACAAGAACAGCATACGGAAAATGCCACTAAAAAGGAAATCAACAGCGGAGTACCACGGATGCACCCGACCGACTGCAGAGGACAACATGAACCCCACAATCCCCACGGAGGAACACCCAGGAATCCAGGGCCCGTGGAAGGGCAATGCGAAGAGGAAGACGGGGTACAGTCCCCAGGAAAACCCGACTATCGCCATGGATGAGACAGAACACCACCACCAACTGTAAGTCACCTCCAACTTGTCATTGGCAACAAAGAGGCAAAGATGGCACACCCTCTCGGACCATGTGAATGCCGTCGTAGCGCCGAGGAGGACAATGGAAGAGGACAAGAGGCGCAGGACTGATGTGAATGGCAAAACCAAGCAGGAACTCGCTGCCAACACGAAAGCAGCAACGCACCTCGGAGGAGGGGGGCCAGCAGAACACCAGGAGCTGAATGACATGGAGAAGATGGTAGCCACAGTCATCAGTCGGGAGACGGTGACAGGAGTTGAGGATCTGGACACTGCCCAACATGACCCAACACCACATCAACAGGGAGCGTACCGACCAGGGAGTGGGGGGACGGGGGGAGATGGGCACAATGGCACACATGCCCAATCCAGCAGAGCACACTGCACACCCACAATGACTCTGGATCATGTCCCTGATCCCACGGGAACACCTCCGCACACACACAAACACCAAGTAGTCCCACGTACACCATGTGCCCAAAGGGTCACCCATCCAACACATCAACAATCACACAACCAACACATCCACACGTGCGAAACACAGCAAACATGCACATACGTCAGCCACACTGACAATGCAAGAGACACCACATGACGAGTAGCTTGGCTGCATGCCAATCATCATGACAATGTACACGGCACGACACTGAGGTGGCTGGGTGCGGACCACAACCGAAAAGGAGCAGGTCACACTCGGACACAACCACCTGCACAAACAACCCCTGACGTCAATGACACATCTGCGGACAGACCATGCCCAAGAGCCACAACTCGACAAAGAGCACAAGTTACCCAAGTCTGCAACATCTCATCACTGTGGAAGCACAGAACTGAAAGGCACACCCCATGAAAGGGATAAGTGGCAGCCAAATCAGAGCCGCAGGAGCGACTCACCCACCGTGCAGCATACGCACATAAGAATAAGTGCACCTCGACATTGACAACATCCTGGGACTAACAGCAACACCTCCACAACAGAACACAGGACACAACTGGTGCCGCATATGTGCACAACATGGCCAATCACATCTGGCACAGCAGGAAACTGTGACATGACAATGTACAAGTACAACCTGAAACCTGCAAATATCATTTAATCAGACATGCTGTGCTTGTGGACATTTTGTACTGTCCCATGATTGCCAGGGACAGACACAATGTGACGTGCTCATGAGAAGAAATTGTTAATGATGGTGTTCCTACGGGCCATTCCTGCCGCAGCTGCAGTGGGATGTGGGCCACCTGCCCCATCGTCCTCATCATCGTCCGGTACTTCTGGAACTTGGATCCATGGGGCATTGGTGCGTACACAGATGTTGTGCAACACACAACATGCAACGATCATCTTGCACACGATGGCTGGGCTGTACAGGAGCCTTCCACCTGTGACGTCCAGGCACCTGAAACGTGACTTCAACACGCCAAATGTGCGTTCAGCGATGCCCCTGGTGCGTATGTGGGCAGCATTGTACTGCCTCTGGGCGGGTGTGTTCGGGTCTCGGAGGGGTGTCATCATCCAAGGGCAGAGTGGATATCCTTGATCACCTGTGACAGTACAGAGAGAAAAGAGTCAATACTTGGTTCAGCATGATGTGATGGCAGGCCCACTAGTCCAGTGACGCATGTGCTGGCTGTGTGTGGGGTGAGTGTAAGCCAGCCCTCAGGGAGTAGCTGGTGCTGGCAACAACTCCAACAGTCATCAGGCACTCAGAAATGCAATGTCCGAACAACAAGGGAGCATGACATGAGTCGCACAGAGTTAGTGGCCCCGGATGCACAGCGGCTGACACGGGCCTACCGCCATGGGACGCTGACTTGCGGCAGACTGGGGTAGGGTCATAAGGGCAGAGCAGGGTCTCGTATGTATCAGAGGTGGTTTCCGCGGAGTGCCTCGGGGGAGAATGGGAGGTGTACCCCCAGGGCATGATGCAGAGGGCACATGCCAGCTGTGTTCGGCAACATGGCGGATATGAATGCCACAGACTCATGCCAAACACCAAGGGGCCGATTCCGATTCGGGCCGGAAAACGTACCGACCAACTCGGTACGGGAATAAAGTCCGACCGACACGTACCTGCGCTGCCCGACCTGGGTAGTACGATGAAATGCATGTGAAACACGACCGACTCGTATGGAACACAAGCCGAACGACCGAACAGGACGGAAACAAGCTATCCGGCCGGAAAACCACGCAAATCGTACCGACCGACACGCACCAGGAAGGAACCCGAACGAAACGTACACGCGAACTCCGAGCTGCGCAGTACGATGCAATGCGTGGAAAACCAGACCAAGTCGCACGGAGACCAAACCGCACGACCGACACGCATACAAAACTAGGGGTTTGCGGAATTTGCGTAGTCGCGCTACGCAAAGCTCCGCGAAACGGTAAAAAATCTCTGTGAGCACGCAAAAGTTCCACGAACACGCGGAATTGCTTGTTCCGCCCGTTCGGGATGCTTTTTTCCTGTTCGCGAACGCTGTTTGCGTGCTCGGGGAGAAATATCTTGCGAACACGCATTTTGAAAGCGCGAACAAGCAAAAAATTCCGCAAAGTCGCGGATTGCACAATTTTTGGATATTTCGCGTTATCCGCGGAACGCAAAATTACCCAAATTCCGCAAATTCCGCGAGCGGAACGGAATTTACCGCCCAGGCCTATACAAAACCCAGCCGAAGCAACCCAATACACCGCGACCGACGCGTACGCCGCACAATAAACCTAGCTGAAACACAGCGTGAATGACTCGGAGAAGCTGGCACGAGACAACTCGGTCAGAGGAACGTCTCCTACATGCACAAAAAATACAAAGGGAAAAATACAAAAAAAAGGGCCAAACAAGCAATGACAAAGTCAATAAATACAGGGGGAAAAAAACAGGGAACAAGGACACACCCCCAACTCCACCTATATAAAGGCCACAAATCCCTACCATGATCCTTTGCAAATTCAACTGACCAGCCAGCACAGAACACCAACACACAGCAACCACAGACACACTCACAGCTCATCCATCACACAAGCCACACACCATTCCATTAGCACCTCAACAAATAGCACCCTCACATACACCCAGCAAAACCTACACACACACACTCACTTGCACACACACACACACACACATCAATCACCACCACCACCCATCACCATGCCCCCAAAGAAGAATCATAAGTTCCTAGACAGTGAATTGGAAGTCCTGGTAGATGAGATCCTCAGGGTAGAGCCACACTTGTTTGGCACATTGGTCCAACAGACCCCCATGTCGCAGAAAACCAAGATGTGGGAGAGGATCGTCGACAGGATCAATGCACAATCACCATGTTTGCGCACAAAGGAAGACATCCAGAACAGGTGGTATGATGTGCGCAGGAGGGTCAGGGACCTACTAAAGAAGGATTACATCGTGAGCCAGCGCACCGGCAGTGGCCCTCCTGCCAAACCACTATACCTCAGGCCCTGGGAGGAGAAGGTGCGGGCCATCCTACCACCAGTGAGCGTATATGGACTAACAAACATCCCAGAGCCTGGTGAGTACACAACTAATATACCCAATATTGTGTGGCAATACACACACATCACTGTCAAGGGGATAGTCAAACCATGCACCCTTAGCAAATCCACAGCAACCAAAAGATAATCATACCAAGATGACTATGTTAGTCAGAGAAACACAATACCTGCCATCTCATAGTGATATGTAACAGTGTCATGACAGGTACAAACCTAGCAATAAATAGAGCAAGCCAGTGGCACAAATATAACAAACAAACAGTCACATATGTTGCCACCACCAGAACACCACCTCACAGGGAAGCTCACTGAAAGGAAGGAATTCTGGGTATGCTGGTGAAGTCAGTGTAGGCAATAGCATGATGGGAGTCGTAGTCACAGATATTGGTCAGCCTCACAATTGGCCCATCAACACCACTCTGAACCATGCTCACATCACAGGGAGTGGGAAAGGACTGACAAGATGGCGGACACTGGGGACTGCTGTGGGGAGCACAAGGCCCTGCTGGGAACTGTGCACCAACCAACAGCAGGACACCACTGACTGACATCCTGAAAGCCAAATTGCACTCCCTGCAATGGAAGCACGTTCCATGGTGGGATATCTGGCTGGGTGGGAAGGAGGACTGACAGCTCTGACCATAGTTACAAGCAGCTTTTCCCACACACCCCTTAACACAAACTCCACACAACTCACCTGGGAGAATGCAATGCCTCACACTTTAATTTAACATCCCACAAAGAACCACCACACTGGGTTATGCTGTGTTAAGCACAGGGACACTTTTGGGACTTGTAGCCAAACAAACGCCAGGACAACACTGTCAGCCATCCTGGCAGCAGAGGCACGCTACCCCACAGGGAAGCAGAGTCAAAAGGAAGGAAGTATGGGCATGCTGGGAAGGGGGTTGTAGGCAATAGCATGATGGGAGTGGTAGTCACAGCTCAACATCCCCCACCCACATGGCCCAGCAAGCTAGCACTGAAGCATGCACACCTCACAGGGAGTGAAAAGCCACCTCAAAGATGTCTGACACTGGCCTCAGCTGTGGGAGCCCAAGGCCATGCTGGGAACTGTGCACCAACAAACAACAGGACCACACTGTCAGCCATCTTGCCATTGCTGTCACACTCACACACAGTGAAGTCCACTCAAAAGGAAGGAAGAATGGGCATGCTGGGAAGGGGGTGTAGGCAATAGCATGATGGGAGTTGTAGTCACAGACATTGGTCACCCTCACAATTGGCCCATCAACACCACTATGAACCATGCTCACATCACAGGGAGTGGAAAACAACTGACAAGATGGCTGAAACTGGGTACTGCTGTAGGGAGCACAAGGCCCTGCTGGGAACTGGGCACCAACAAACAACAGGACCACTGTCAGCCATCTTGCCATTGCTGTCACACTCACACACACTGAAGTCCACTCAAAAGGAAGGAAGTATGGGCATGCTGGGAAGGGGGTCGTAGGCAATAGCATGATGGGAGTGGTAGTCACAACTCAACATCCCCCACCCACATGGCCCAGCAAGCTAGCACTGAAGCATGCACACCTCACAGGGAGTGAAAAGCCACTTCAAAGATGTCTGACACTGGCCTCAGCTGTGGGGAGCCCAAGGCCATGCTGGGAACTGTGCACCAACAAACAACAGGACCACACTGTCAGCCATCTTGCCATTGCTGTCACACTCACACACAGTGAAGTCCACTCAAAAGGAAGGAAGAATGGGCATGCTGGGAAGGGGGTGTAGGCAATAGCATGATGGGAGTTGTAGTCACAGACATTGGTCACCCTCACAATTGGCCCATCAACACCACTATGAACCATGCTCACATCACAGGGAGTGGAAAACAACTGACAAGATGGCTGAAACTGGGTACTGCTGTAGGGAGCACAAGGCCCTGCTGGGAACTGGGCACCAACAAACAACAGGACCACACTGTCAGCCATCTTGCCATTGCTGTCACACTCACACACACTGAAGTCCACTCAAAAGGAAGGAAGTATGGGCATGCTGGGAAGGGGGTCGTAGGCAATAGCATGATGGGAGTGGTAGTCACAACTCAACATCCCCCACCCACATGGCCCAGCAAGCTAGCACTGAAGCATGCACACCTCACAGGGAGTGAAAAGCCACTTCAAAGATGTCTGACACTGGCCTCAGCTGTGGGGAGCCCAAGGCCATGCTGGGAACTGTGCACCAACAAACAACAGGACCACACTGTCAGCCATCTTGCCATTGCTGTCACACTCACACACAGTGAAGTCCACTCAAAAGGAAGGAAGTATGGGCATGCTGGGAAGGGGGGTGTAGGCAATAGCATGATGGGAGTTGTAGTCACAGACATTGGTCACCCTCACAATTGGCCCATCAACACCACTCTGAACCATGCTCACATCACAGGGAGTGGAAAACAACTGACAAGATGGCAGACACTGGGGACTGCTGTGGGGAGCACAAGGCCCTGCTGGGTACTGTGCACCAACCAACAGCAGGACACCACTGACTGACATCCTGAAAGCCAAATTGCACTCCCTACAATGGAAGCACGTTCCATGGTGGGATATCTGGCTGGGTGGGAAGGAGGACTGACAGCTCTGACCATAGTTACACGCAGCTTTTCCCACACACCCCCTTAACACAAACTCCACACAACTCACCTGGGAGAATGCAATGCCTCACACTTTAATTTAATATCCCTCAAAGAACCACCACACTGGGTTATGCTGTGTGAAGCACAGGGACACATTTGGGACTTGTAGCCAAACAAACACCAGGACAACACCATCAGCCATCCTGGCAGCACAGGCACACTACCCCACAGGGAAGCAGAGTCAAAAGGAAGGAAGTATGGGCATGCTGGGAAGGGGGGTGTAGGCAATAGCATGATGGGAGTTGTAGTCACAGATATTGGTCACCCTCACAATTGGCCCATCAACACCACTCTGAACAATGCTCACATCACAGGGAGTGGAAAACAACTGACAAGACGGCTGACAATGATGCTCTGTTGTGGGGAGTACCAGGCCCTGCTGGTACCTGGGCACCAACCAACAGCAGGACACCACTGACTGACATCCTGAGAGTCAACCTGAACCCACTGCAAGGGTGGCATGCTTCATGGTGGGATAACTTGGCTGGGTGGAGAAGGAGGGCCGGATGTCCACCAAATACAACCAATGCTGGCCATGCACACACCTCAACATTCACATTTAAATGCCTCAGGTTTGCAGGACAATGTGCTACACCAATATCAACCTCTTACTGTGACAACTTAGGTCAATGCAATGTACAGGGCCACATCCAGAGGTACAGTCACAACTGTCAGGTGTGTGAACCATTGATGCCTGTAGAAACATAACATACATTGTGTGTCTCTTCCAAAAACAGGTGATGATGGGGACACAGCAGCAGACGATGAGGAGTCCCAGTCCCAGGCTCCGGGGGACACTGAGCTCACTGATGTGGAACAGCCTCTGCCCTCCTTGGATGGCGAAGACCTACCTGGCACCTCCGGTGTGAGTCATCATGCAGCACCAGCAGGACCAACATCTGCACCCCCTGCACCCACTCCTCCAACAACTGCCAACACACAGACCACCCCCGCCGACACGGACAGACCAAGGACCACCAATGACAGCAGCACAGGGACCCTGGCCCAACGTCGAGCTACGGACAATGACCCCAGTAACAACCCCGAAGGGGGCCTAGGGACACCTGTGCATGCCACCGCAGGTCCCGCACGTGTCGCCAGGGGTGGTGGGAGGGGTGGTAGACATAGGTTGCTGTTTGCAGAGGGGTCTGGACTGCATGATGACCCACAACTGGTACGCATTGCTGATGCGTACCAGAATAGCACCGGAGAGGTCACCCAGGTAGTGGGGATCCTCAAGGACATTCAACAACAGCAGGCTGCCCATCATGCCCGCTTGGAGACACACATGGCCCGTGTGGAGACACACATGTCTGGCATGGAGTCCAAGTGGGACACATTGCAAGAACTGACAGCGGTGCATAGGGACATATTGACATGCCTCCGCCAGATTACCACCAACATGGCCACACCTCCCTGTGTGCCCACAACATCTGGTGCTGCAACACCTGCAACTGCCACAGGGAGGGAGGAGGACTCTGGCGGAGAGTCCCCTGCACCGCAGCAGCCTGCACGTGAGGGTCCCCCCAAAGAAGAGGGGTCGTCCGAGGAAGGAAAACTGAGAGGTCGATGGCCATGTACATCCCCCAGGAAGCCAACACCTGTTCTGGAAATTCTCCTTTGTGTGCAAACTGTTCACCCTGTCGAATGCAACACAACTCACCCACATGACATGGGAGTTCAAGTTGGACCAATGTATCAGATCACTGTTGACTTTACCCTGGACATTTCTGCTACCAAGACTTCCAACTCACCTGGGAACTTTGGATCACAATCCCAATGTACAGCACCCACCATCCTGTGCACTAACCTCACACATGTATGTAATAAACTCACCAATACACCATACTTGCCTCTGTTGTGATTCCAACGTTGTTATTGTCACGGAGATGATGATCTGCTAAATGACACCGTGCATGCTAACTGCCACAGCAAGTTCAACACCGTCATGTGAGTCATAGCGACGTGACACATATGAGGGAGACACACCACTAGTGCTACACAACACATAGACACCAGGGCCATCGGACCCATCGCCTACACTGATGTTGCCAGGAAATATTGTGGAATGCACAGACACCACACCTATTCAGAGTCTGTGTTAACTAGCCCACAGGTGCAGTAAGCAAATGTCAGTCAGAAGTGTGATCACAGACAACGCACATCCCAAAGTGAAGCACAGGTTTATTACACATTTGCAACATGTTGTTTCCACTACAGATGCAAGGTAATCCCACGTGGCAGTGGCCACACAGTCAACAAGTGTAGAAGAAAGAAAGTCCAGGGGTGTGGGGCACATCACCTGTAGGGAAACGACTGCTTCCACCCTGGAAGTTGAATCATGGTGTCGGGGGATCCGAGTCGACCAAACAACTCTGAGAGCGCCCTGTGAAGGACAGACATGACACACAGTCAAAAGCACTGAAGAACAGAACAGAACTGCAATACTCATGCCCAATACATGTCACAAGATACCTACACAAAACCAAGTTAGCATGTCAACACTGTTGGGGAGTACAGACTACATGTAAGGACACATCGCTGCACGCATCCAGTCAAGTAGCACATGGCCACACTCAAACAGCAACAGAGCACCACCAACACATATCATGCAAACTCAAATCATTGACATGACATCTCTGGATACTCACATTCAGCTGAAGAAGCTGGTGATGAGCTGTGTGCGGACATCACCATCATCATCATCATCATCACTGGCATCGTGGCCCAGGCCAGGATCCTCCACAGGTGGTGGATGTTGGTCATCGTCATCCAGGATGAGAGGCAATTCCTTCCGCACTGCCAGGTTGTGTAGCATGCAGCAGACGATGACAATCTTGCACACCTTTGCTGGGGCATATGGGAGGGCCCCATCTGTCTTGTCCAGGCAGCGGAAGCGGCTCTTCAGGAGACCAAATGTCCGCTCGATCACTCTCCTGGTCCGACCATGTGCCTCATTGTAGCGCATCTGGGCTGGTGTCACAGGGTTCCTGAGGGGTGTCAGCAACCTCGGCATGTTGGGGTATCCAGAGTCACCTACAGACAGACAATTGCACATTAGCTGAGTTGGAAAAGAGTGCGGAATACAACATAGCAGAACACACACAATGGTACAAAGTCAGTACACACCGACAAGCCAGGCACGCTGGTTCCGCATCTGTGACATCATCCTCGGGATGCGACTACTCCTCATCACGAAGGCATCGTGTGCCGAACCAGGGAAACGTGCACACACATGTGAGATGCTCATATCTGCAAGACATACCACCAGAGCATTGATCGAGTGATAATGTTTACGGTTCCTGTATGCCTGCTCATGTGCCTGTGGTGGTACCTAAGCCACATGTGTCCCATCAATGGAGCCAATGACATGTGGCATCCTCCCCAGGGCATAGAAGTCACTCTTGACGTCAGTGAGTTGTTGACGTTTAGGGAAATAGATGTACTGGTTCAGACATCTCAACATTGCCTCCAAAATATCGCGTAGCACACGGCTGAACATAGTATGTGACATCCCACCAGCAGTCGCCACAGTGTGTTGAAAGGTACCAGTGGCAAAGAAGTGTAGGGCTGCCATCACCTTCACCTTGGGGGTCAGCGCTGTAGGGTACGGCCGGCCAGGTTGCAAATGTGGGGCCAAGCGCACTGCCAAATCCTCAATCAGCTGCCTGGTGAAGCGGTACCGTCGGATGCAGTCACGTTCCACCATCGTTGCAAGGTCAGGGAATGGTCTATGGACAGCTGGTGCCCTGCAGTGCATAGGTGAGGAAAGAAAGATTGTCAGTCACCCCACATATGTGTCATAGACCAGACTCAATATCACATGATACAACATTACGAGACACAAGTACATGATGTGTGTGCCGTTCCGTAAGGACATGTATGGCACCGAAATGTACAACATCTAACATCACAGTTCAACATGTGTCCTCAACAAGTCCCAGGTTGTGCTATGGGATATCATTAGGCTGTGTCACAGTACCCATGTACTGCTGTCACGTTCCAAACACACACCACAGTGACATGTGAGGACAGATGTGCCCCAGGCATCACAGCTCATTGACAGGTAGATTCCCATGGACCCTGTATTGCCACATGGACACTGGCATGACATGGTGCATCATGAATACACCACAGCAAAACAACCATGACCCCCACAGGTAGTGCTCCCTGTTGCCTCGGCAGGACAGACATGGACGTCTGTGACACACACACGCACAACATCAAAGTCCATGCACAAACAACGTGGATGTGGAGACTGTCTCCCATTGTGCACATGGAATCAGAGACATTGTAAACACAACATGCACACAGACTGTGGAGGGCCATCACTATTGTGGCAATGGGTCACCCTGTGACGTACATACCGTCCCACATGGGACTCAGGGGGTATGTGACATGACATACACATACACAACCGTGAAATGTGACCATGCCACATGCTCTGAAATGAACAGTTGCACATCACAGTGGTCATGTGCACAACACACAAAGGAACCTGTCCCCATGAACACGTGCACAGCCTGGGAGTGGGTGCCCCCAAGTGCCACCCCAAAAACCACATGTTGACCCCCATACACAGAAAAGGTAATGCAGCCTTACATGCCTTAGGATACAGTGTGGACAGGCTGTGGTGTTGTAGGTGTGCCCCTGAGTCCCTGGCAAGTATATGTTACTGGCATACGTTCACCAGTGACAAGCATGGTGACATATGCAAGAGACCTGTACAGGGAAGCGTCGTACAGCAATGGACCGATCGGTGTGCACTCACTGGCCATTGAATCTGTTGTGAGCGGGTACGCGTTGTACCCGGAATACGCGTTGTACAGCAATGGACCGATCGGTGCGCACGCATTGGCTATGCCCTGGCATGGCAACGGACGTGTTTTCGAAAGTTTAACGAGTCTGATGCTGTGAATTCAGTTGGCCACCCACAACAATGTTGCAAATGCATGGGTGTCATGAAGTTGAACTTTTGAAGGATGCTGTGGGCGTGTGTAAGTGGTGCAATTCCATGGATTGGCCAGATTCAGAAGATGCAAACGACTTGGACCTATCACTTTGGACACATGGGACAGTATCTGCCTCAGCAGCACACATATAATGCTGGCTGTTCCCCTGAGAGCTCACTTGCCTGCACTACATGCTCCAGGACGACATCTGCCACCACCACTGCTGCTGTCTCTGCATCCTCTGGATCCTGCCATGGCACGTACTGTGGAGAGAGCACCAGCCTTCAGCACTGAGGAGAACCAGGCCCTGCTAGACAGCCTCCTTCCACAGTACAGCAAGCTGTATGGGAAACCAGGGGAGCAGGTGAGTGTGCTGTCCACTGCCTTACAAATGTGCATGTTGTCTGACTAGCCAGACTTACAGTCTGCACGCCACTGGCTAGCAGGCTCACTGAGTAGTTTTTACCCCCCATAGTGTGTAGTTACATGCACTCAACAGGTATAGTGCAGTATCAGTGCATTTAAACAAGGTTTGACTTCCCAGGCAATGATACCATGTAGTAACTGCTGGCAAACTGTTCATAGCCATCCTTGCACTGCCCATGTACATCATGTGCCCCTGTGATTGAGACATGTATATCCAAATGTGTGATGCACGGATTTGTTGCATGTGTAGTAATGGCCTTTACACTTTGTCATCCTCACAGGTTGATGCCCACCAGAAGCAGGAAATATGGCTGGACATCGCCCGCGCAGTAAGGTCTGTGGGGGTCTACAAGCGCCGGATCCGCAACTGCCAGAAGAGGTGGCAGGACCTTCGGGGCTGGACCCGGAGGATCTCAAGGGTCCAGCTGAAGCTGTCGCCTCCTCGCAGGAGGGGCGGACAACGGACCCTGACCCCCCACATGCTCAGGATCCTGGCGGTGGTCTTCCCTGATCTGGATGGGCAGCTGAAGGGCAGACAGCAGCAAGGAGGGGGTGAGTCCATGACTGCACTGTGAGCTTTGTCTGACATGCTATGTGCCCTCCTCTGGCCTGTTTAAACTTCAACAGTACATCAGTTATGTGGTCCAGGACCCATGTCCCTCAATTGTGCATTGCCCACTCCTCATCTCATACCCAGGTGTGGCCCTTACAGTCAGGAAATTGTGTCACTTGGGTACTGTGTCCTTGCATTTTGCTTAGCTCAAGGTGGGGGACAGCATTTGTTCCCGTAACTCTGTGGTGGGCTTCATGGGTGGGTCCATTGCTTACACAATGCCTGAGTTCTGACATGTAATCTGCGTGTTACTTTGATATGTGGTCCAATTGCTGATCTGATTCACCACATGTGCCTGGGGTATTTGGCACACACCCATGCTGCGGGTGGGAACAATGTTTGGGCCTCAGGAGTATGTATATCAAGTGTGTCACACATGCTTAGCCACCTGCCTACTGTCCAGGGCTCATCCCTCTTTCACGTGGAGCAGGACAGTCATGCCTACTCCAGGCCATACAATACACTCTGTACTCCCACTCCCGTGTATCAGCTGACACGTTGTGCTCAGTGAAATGTTCCCTCAGGTGTCTGCCTCTGTGTCATTGTGCTGTGGCTTCGTTGTCAGGACTACTGGGGTGTTTATCGGTTAGGGCTCAGCATGCCACCGGAGATGTGACCATAGGAGACGATACTTGTGTGACATATAGGTGTTTGATCACTTGACCGTGCATACTGGGGTATGCGACTGTGAAGTTCAGGCAACTGTTTTCCATTCACAGCAGATTGTGAGGTGCTCAGGTTCCGAGGGTTGTGTTTCATGTCTCCCATATGTCCAATTGGTATGATGTGGACAAATGAGAGTTCAGATGATGTGGTTTGTGGGGGATGGACATGTGCACTTGTCAGCTACAGGACTTGCATTCCCCATGACCTAGGATTGTGACACAGTGCAGACTGTTGTTGTCTGGCTGCCCTGCCCATGTGACTGGAGACAGTGATGTATGACTTTGCAGGCATGCCTGTGCCATGGCGTTAAACTTCCTAAGAGTGATCCTGCAGGGGAGTGACATGCACCCCATTGTGGCATTGACTATCAGGACATGGGTGCATCATGGTGTCTGGTGCTGGTATGCATCACATGCATTTCAAAATAGACTCTGGCCATCCCTTTATCCGGACACCTGTACTGACTCAGTGGCAAGAGTTGTGATGTGTGCATGTTCACATACTTCACCGTGTTCTCTGCACTGTCCAACTACTGTGTAGGTGGTGCATGTGTCCACACTGGGGTATTGCCATCCGACAGACACCAGACCGATGGGTGCAAGGCCAGGAGGGATGTGAGTGCCATGGTTGACCATCAGACTGACAATTGGCTTCTCCTACTCTGTTTGGGCACTTTTGGCAATGTTCAACTAAGGATGCCAGGGCTTGCTCTGTAATGTGCTGTACTTACTGTGGTTTTGTGCGGTCAGTGCAGGTGACTGATGTCTGTCTGGGTCAGCAGCCGATGAGTGGTCGGAGGGACCCAGTGGCATGGAGGGCGAGGGGAGCCACACCGAGGAGTCCTCAGCACCATCCACCTCAGCTGAGGACCACAGCAGCTCGGAGGATGACTCCCTTGTGGAGGCGGGTGTCAGCAGCCACCACACCCCAGCTACTATTGCTGTCCCCGCCACCACCACCACCACCACCACCACCACCACCGCCCTCCCACCGGCTCCCATTCCAGAGGTCCGTGGAGGCTCCCGTGTTCGGGAGCATGTCTCCTTCGTGCCAGGCACCGCAGCCCCTGCCCCTGTGTCCCCTGCTGCCCTGAGTGAGGAGTCTGTGTACCTACTTCGCCAGCTCCATGTAGGGCACACAGCAATGCTGAGTGTCATCCATGCCCACACCACTCTGTTGACTCAGCTGGTGTCATTTATGGAGGGCATCTCATCGGGCATGTCTGCCCTACAGAGGAGCAATAGGTCCATGGACTCCTCCCTGACGGCAGCAGTGTCCCTCCTCCAACAGTCCCTCACCCCTCCTACCTCTGCCCCATCCACACTTCCTGGCACCCTACCTGTCCCAAGCACATGCACACCTGCACATTCACCCAAACACACAGACACGAGCAGCACAGACACACCCACTACAAAAACAAGACGTGCACGCAGGCATCCTCAGGGGACTGATACCACACCCACAGGGGATGGGGTACATACACACACACAGGCATCCACAGTCACTCCGCAGTCCTCCGATACCTCTCCCTCCAAGGCCCCTTCCCTTGCCTCACCTGCAACCCCACCTACACAGCAGCTCTTCCTCTGTGACCTCGGCCTCTTCCCCTCCAATCCAGCTGATCCAGCATACAGGGGGAAGAGGAAGTCCACCCACACAGAGGGAGTGCCCCTCACCCCCGGACACCCTCCCCCAGGCGCAGACAGACTGAGGCCCCCATTCGCAAGTCCCCCGGACCCGGAAGAGCAAGACCCCGCCGCCACCCTGCAGCTCAACCACCAAGTCTCCTTCCTCCATCCCTCAGGCCCCCACTCCACAGGTTCCCCCACCACACCCTGCCCCAGGTTCCCCCTCCCACAGATACACCATCCCCCCAAAAGATCCGGCCTTCTCCCCCTACCACTTGCTCTTCCAGCACCACACCCCCCGCTGCGCTTGTTTGTGCCACTGGTGTGGAGAGCGTGTCCTCCCCCTCTGTCCTGCCCACCTTACCTGAACCCCATTCTACTCCCCTGGAGATAGGCACTGCAGTGGAGTCCACTACCACCCTGTCTGACTTGGGCACTGCAGTGGGGAACCTGTCCACTCCATCTGCACGGCCCACTGCAGTCGTGCCGGCACCCACACCATCTGACTCATGCCCCCAGTTGTGCCGGCACACACCATGTCAGACACCTCCACTGCAGTTGTCAGTGACTCTCCAGCACCCACCACCCCTTCCCTGCCTCCTTCTGGTGAGCCCTGATCCTGTCCCTGCGGTGCCTGGCCTGCCCCCCGTATGCCCCTCCGAGGGTAATGTCCCTGGTGTGAAGCTGTGCAGGCATGCAAAGGGTGACATCTGGCACTGTCACCCTGTTTGGACTCTTGTTATGGACTGGCCATTGGGCTTTGTTATATTTCTGGACTTTCACTTCTTCACACACAAATGCTGAATAAAGCTACTTTCTGTTCTCTAGTGGTTTTGCTTCTGATGTACATGATGTTGATGATGCTAACCGTGCCCTTGCTGCACTGATGGTGATTTTTGATATCATGGAAATGAAGTGTTACTGTGCAGGACCCCATGTGGTCCAGGGGGAATGTGTCCTATCCTGGTGTGTATCCATGTCATCCTTTGCAGCAATATGAGGGTGTCATGTTTCAATATTTGGCAATGGGATTTCCTACTTTTATTTGCAATATCACATCTGTGGCTTACACCCCTGCACATCTGTTGTGCTTGCCATTGTTCAATTTGTCTATTTCCCTGACCGTGTGACCATCTCCACTGGACATGCAAGTTTGGGCATCAATGGGGAAGGACTCATCTGTGTGATCAGTGCAACTTGCTATACATGTGTGTTGGATCTGTGCAGATGGTGTCGGTGACACTCCCATGACCAGGCTGATGTGACGAGAGCCTTCATTTTGTGCTAATTGTTGACTGAGTGAACAAGTGTACTGCTGATATGATAGAGCCCTGCAGAGACAACGTATGGCACAGCTTTCCTTACACAGGAGTGGAGTGCCCTCATGGCAGTGTGTAATTCTGTGACATTGCCTGAGCCCAAGGTGTGTGTTGTGTGAGCATGTCTGTGTGTGTTCACTTCCGTTTTGCAACACAGGCTGGGATCCCTAGTGATGTTCCTGTTTGTGATGCTTGCTGAGTTGACCTATGTTCCACCCAAATCTTCACACTGGGTTCTCTGGGATGTGGGTGCATGGCACATTACTGGTCATCAGGGTGTCATCCATAGGTGTGTTTGCTGTCAGGGCTGAGTTTGTGGGCAAACGTAGATGAGACACAGTCAGGATTCCCCTTGGCACTTGTTGGTTACACAAGTCATGTAATTTACAGTTTGTGTTAGCTTTCAGTGATTGTGACACATTGTGTGTGTGACTGCTGCCACTCCTCTGGGTCAGAGCTGCAATGTTGGGAGTTGTCTATGTGTGTTCTTTGTGGGTGACCTTGACTTCTTCATTGGTGTGTGACTGTGTCCGGGATCACATTGATTGTGGTGGATTTCACGTCATGCCCATGTACAGCGAACTGTGCAGTGTGTCAGACATTCACAAGTCTTGTTGACTGGCCATGTGTGATGGGTTTCTGCACCTTAGTTCCCACCACCACCCCTGGGATTGTCATGGGTGCATGTGCAATGTCACCAGTCCATGTGAGCTTCACTGCTGCACATTGGTGGAGATCAAGGTGTGTGGTGTTGAGTGTGTGCAAATGAGAGTTGTTGCACGGCTAGACCCCTACCTCCATGTTGGCCTTGGCTGACAGGCCATGCTGATTGATTTGTGCTTGTGTAGGTGTGATGGTAGTTTGTTGCTCAGGACACATGACTGTGGTTCACAGTGTGAACGACATCTAGCTTTGTCATCACAGTGGGATTATCATGCAGACCACGGTCACCACGATGTGAGGTCCCTGGGGGTAGTGCTGTGGTGGGTCTGTCTCTTGCTGTGTTATTTGCTGTTCCTACAAGCTTGTGTGACATGTGTAATTTGGGCTCCCTCTCATCTAACAATGCCTGTTTGCCCACATAGGGGAATCCGATCCATGAGTTACTTTTATGTGGCACTGTATACACATCTGTGTAATTCTGATTCAGGGCTCCTCATGTGTTGTGTGGTTGCCTGAGGACACTGGCACACCCCCCCATCACCTGTTGTGTTTGATCTGCAGTGTGAGGCTGCCTGTTTGTGTTTGTGCATCTGCACCACTGCATTGGCATATCTTTAGTGTGCCATTGGCTGTATGTTGTTTGTTGGCTTCCCCCTGCTGTCCCTGGGACTCCTAGGTCATCAGTCAGCACAATGATCATGGTTTGTATGTCCCATTGATGCCATGGTATGGTATTTGTTCCCTGACATCTACAGTCTCCAAAGGATATCTACATTTGTGTGTCCATTGGTGCAGATATGTGGGGCTGCATTATGATGGTCACTTCTGTCATTGTGTTATTGAGGAATATTGACAATGTCAGCCCCCATGGGTGATGTTTGTATGCACATGGCCAAAGGTATATCTTATTTGCACTGCACTGTTTGCCTCACCCAATGTATGTTGCTATGGGACACAAGCACTACTATGCCACAGATGTGTTTGTTGTTCTGTGACCAGGAATCATCCATGCTGTTTGGCATTTGCAGCTTTTACCATTACTCCACTTACCTTTTGGGCACTGTGGTGATGGGTGTTTAGACCCCATTTCCACAATGTTCAAAATGTGCTTCAGCTATGGACCCCACACTTCCCTTTTGGTCACTGTGGTGATGGGTGTTTAGACCCCATTGCCACAATGTTCAGAATGTGCTTCAGCTATGGACTCCACACTTCCCTTTTGGTCACTGTGGTGATGGGTGTTTAGACCCCATTGCCACACTGTTCAATTGGGCTTCAGCTATGGACCCCAGACTTACCTTTTGGTCACTGTGATGATGGGGTGTTATACCCCATTGCCACAGTGGTCATGGTTTGCTTGCATTGTGGAGGCCACACACATTTATGTGTGACACATGTGATAGGGGGTCACATTGTATGCTCAATGACATGTTCAGTG
The DNA here is from genome assembly GCA_963921515.1 of Calotriton arnoldi. NCBI lineage: Eukaryota > Metazoa > Chordata > Amphibia > Caudata > Salamandridae > Calotriton > Calotriton arnoldi. Next base: position 733,788 of record CAWUFW010003703.1, on the reverse strand, counting down.
TTGTGGGCATTTGACACAGACTACACACGCTTGTCATGGTGTTGGTGGGATGTATTTTCAGACATTCCTTATGTTGGAGTATGCTGGTTGTGTCATGCATTTCCTGTCCTATGTTTAGGGGTGGTGTGGGTGGTAGGCATTCATCCCCCTATGAGTGGGGATGGTGGTAGTGGTAGGCATCCAGGCCCCCCTGAGTAGGGGTGGTGGTGGTGGTAGGCATCCAGGCCCCCCTGAGTAGGGGTGGTGGTAGTGGTAGGCATCCAGCCCCCCATGAGTAGGGGTGGTGTTGGTGGTAGGCATCCATCCCCCTATGAGTGGGGTTGGTAGTAGTGACAGGCATCCAGCCCCCCCTGAGTAGGGGTGGTGGTAGTGGTAGGCATCCATCCCCCTATGAGTGGGGTTGGTAGTAGTGACAGGCATCCAGCCCTCCTGAGTAGGGGTGGTGGTGGTGGTAGGTATCCAGGCCCCCTGAGTAGGGGTGGTGGTAGTGGTAGGCATCCATCCCCTATGAGTGGGGTTGGTAGTAGTGGCAGGCATCCAGCCCCCTGAGTAGGGGTGGTGGTAGTGGTAGGCATCCATCCCCCTATTAGTGGGGATGGTAGTAGTGACAGGCATCCAGCCCCCTGAGTAGGGGTGGTGGTAGTGGTAGGCATCCAAGCCCCCTGAGTAGGGGTGGTGGTAGTGGTAGGCATCCATCCCCCTATGAGTGGGGTTGGTAGTAGTGGCAGGCATCCAGCCCCCTGAGTAGGGGTGGTGGTAGTGGTAGGCATCCATCCCCCTATTAGTGGGGATGGTAGTAGTGACAGGCATCCAGCCCCCCCTGAGTAGGGGTGGTGGTAGTGGTAGGCATCCAGGCCCTCCTGAGTAGGGGTGGTGGTGGTGGTAGGCATCCAGGCCCCCCTGAGTAGGGGTGGTGGTAGTGGTAGGCATCCATCCCCTATTAGTGGGGATGGTAGTAGTGACAGGCATCCAGGCCCCCTGAGTAGTGGTGGTGGTGGTGGTAGGCATCCAGGCCCCCTGAGTAGGGGTGGTGGTAGTGGTAGGCATCCATCCCCCTATGAGTGGGGTTGGTAGTAGTGGCAGGCATCCAGCCCCCTGAGTAGGGGTGGTGGTAGTGGTAGGCATCCATCCCCCTATTAGTGGGGATGGTAGTAGTGACAGGCATCCAGCCCCCCCTGAGTAGGGGTGGTGGTAGTGGTAGGAATCCATCCCCCTATGAGTGGGGATGGTAGTAGTGACAGGCATCCAGCCTCCCTGAGTAGGGGTGGTGTTAGTGGTAGGCATCCAGGCCCCCTGAGTAGGGGTGGTGGTAGTGGTAGGCATCCAGCCCCCATGAGTAGGGCTGGTGTTGGTGGTAGGCATCCATCCCCCTATGAGTGGGGTTGGTAGTAGTGACAGGCATCCAGCCCCCCCTGAGTAGGGGTGGTGGTAGTGGTAGGCATCCATCCCACTATGAGTGGGGTTGGTAGTAGTGACAGGCATCCAGCCCCCCCTGAGTAGGGATGGTGGTGGTGGTAGGCATCCAGGCCCCCCTGAGTAGGGGTGGTGGTAGTGGTAGGCATCCATCCCCCTATGAGTGGGGTTGGTAGTAGTGGCAGGCATCCAGCTCCCCCTGTGTAGGGGTGGTGGTAGTGGTAGGCATCCATCCCCCTATTAGTGGGGATGGTAGTAGTGACAGGCATCCAGCCCCCCCTGAGTAGGGGTGGTGGTAGTGGTAGGAATCCATCCCCCTATGAGTGGGTATGGTAGTAGTGACAGGCATCCAGCCCCCCCTGAGTAGGGGTGGTGTTAGTGGTAGGCATCCAGGCCCCCCTGAGTAGGGGTGGTGGTAGTGATAGGCATCCATCCCCCTATGGGTGTGTATGGCATTGGTGGTAGCCATCCCACCCCTATGGTTCTGCTGTTGCTGGTGTACGTCATTTCTGCATCCCTATGTGTGTGTGACATATGTTGGGTACGTGTGGTTTGTTTGTGTAGTGGGTGTTTGACTTACCGTCTTCGCCGTACGCGTCCGTACCGGTCCCGGTAATAGATGTAGAGTATTGGTAGGACCTGCGCGATGGGATTCATGATTTGTTCGTCTCGTTCGGGTTTCTCTTGGCTTCGACTCGTACTCGTCGCTGGCTTGTTCGTCTCGTAGCCGTGGATCGTCTTGTGGCGCGAATCGGAGCTTATGTACAGCTCTCCCGGATGCTCTGACGTGCAGGACGTAGCGACGGGTTGGGTGCGTACGGAATGCGCATCGTACTAGTCCGGCCGGAAGGTGCTGTGTATTTGGTTCCGTGCGACTCGATTGGACGTTTACGGATCCGGCTCGGGCGGGGAACAGGAGCTGAAATGGGTGAGTACGGCTCGCTCGGAATCTGGGCTGTTATGCGCATCGTACTTGTTCGTTCGGACGACTGTCCGAATTGGTCGGGAAACATGCGTTCGGCTTGTTTTTTTTCCGGACAAATACTGTTAGGTGCGCTTCCGGCCGAGATCGGAATCGACCCCTGTGTCCATAGAGGTGGGCCTGCTTCGTGCGGACCTCTGCAAGGTATCCGAAAAAGTCATGGTGCACAAACAGAGGATCGATGATGTTACCCAGAAAGTTAACAACTTAAATGAGCAGGTAGTGAAGTTAACAGCCATGACAAATATGCTGGAAGATAGGGTGGAGGACACCGAAGGCAGGTCATGTCGGAACAACTTGCGCATCCAGGAATTCCCAGAGAGGGCGGAGGGAGACTCAACAGAGTCCTTTCTGGAGACTTGGATAAGCAACACCTTGAGGCCTAAGGGGCTGTCCCAAATGTTTGCGGTGAAAAGGGCGCATAGAGCCTTAGTGAGACAACCCCGCCCGGGGCGCCACCGCTGGCTTTTATTGCTCTCATTTTTTACTTCCAAGATAGGGAAGCAAGAAAAGCTGACACAACATCACAATTTTTCCGGATTACACCCAGAAAGTACAAGCACAAAGGAAGTCCTTTGTGGAAGTAAAACAGAAACTTAGAGCAATGGGGCTGCAATACGTGCTCATGTTCCCGGCAACACTCTGAGTGGTGGCACAGGGGAAAAAGCTACTTTTTTGAAAGGCTTGAGGAGGTATGGGCATGGCAGGAAACCTGTGATAGGTTGCCACAGCGGGAGAGAGGCACCCAGAGAACTGGCAGAAGAATAAAGGGAGGAGCACGACAGACTGTCAACTGGTGTATGTTCCCGGAGGAATCGTCTCAAAAGGACACAGGAACCGGACGGATTGAGGTGCAGGATGATGGCTCGCTGATCGCGGTGCTGCCTGGGGATGATGATCCCTGCGCTGTGCAAGATGGCAGCGGGACACTTTGGCCTCAGTGACATCAGAACCTGCAAAGTCAGAGGAGATCGGCTGAGCCCAATCTGCGACGTTGAAACTGCATGGGCTCTACCGGATGCGCCCAGGACATGGGAGAGTGGGGGTCGATGTACCTCGGACCAGGGAGGAGGAACATTTGTAAATATTACGATGGTTGTTGGTTCAAACATGCGCTAAAGGCAACCAAAGTGGTAATGATTGCTGAGAAACTTCCAAGAGATAAAGGTAGGGCAGCTGAAGCGAGATTCAGTGTGGTTCCCTGGCCTTCTTGAGGGTAGGGTGCCTGCTGAATAACTTGCCTCTGCACAACAAGGGAGAACTTAGTGGACATTTATAGCTGTATGAGTTAATTGAGAGAAATATGGGGTACCCTAGGTATTCAGTACCCAGGTTGGTGGGCGATCATCATAGTTCTAGTTACCGTAAAGGTATGATTGTCCGGGGAGGGATGGGGTGGTAGGTTTACTTGATGGTTCTTGTTTCCATCACATTAGGCAGAAAGGGGCTGGAGTAATGGGACCCAGACAGGTGCAGTGTATACCATTCTGGGAAGACAACCCAGCACTGCCAAGAAATGGGGCATCTACTGCGTCATTATGGCACAACGCTTTATGACAATTTCATGGAATGTCCGAGGCCTAGGCACCTATGTAAAAAGGTACAGAATATACTTCTTTTTAGATGAATGGGGTAGAGTATAGCCTGCCTGCAGGAAACACACCTCAAAAATGATGAAGCCCTGAAGTTTTTTTCTTTTTTTTTTTGAGACTGCTAATGGGCGCTGATGGAAACTAAGGCTGGGCGTAGTTCGCGAAGTAGTGCTTCGCGAAGCTACGCAAAGTGCAGTTCGCACTACGCGAGCTTCGCGTAGCACTACGCGAACTGCGTAGTGCGTGTTCGCAATGATTGCACAGTGCCGGATGCTTGTCCGCACTGTGCAATCATTGAAAACGGCAACTTGCACAGTGCGAGCTGTCTTTTACTGCCGCTCGAGTAGATTTTTACTCGAGCGGCAGCTTTCTCAACGCGGACTGGTAGTTTCTCATCGCGAGCGGTCGCGAGCATACGCGACCACTCGCAATGAGAAACCTGACCTCCCGCGTTGAGAATCTCGCCGGGAGGTTTATTTTCCACGCTCGCGATCGGCAACTTGATGTTGCTGATCGCGAACGAGGAAAAAGTCTCGCCGGGATGTCATTTTGCTTGCTCACGGTCGCCAACTTGACGTTGAGGACCGCGAGCAAGCAAAAAATGACCGCGGCACTACGCTACGCGTGTTTGCACTGTGCTACGTGCAATTCGCGTTGTGCGAAGTAGCGCAAGTTTCGCAAACTACGCGAGCGTAGCGTAGCACTTCGCCCAGGGTTAATGGAAACTCAGTGCAGCTGGTGCGTGGTTTTGGCGGAGCTTGCAAGCCAGTGGCTCCAGAGCCAGCGCGAAAAGCATTGGTGATAGAGGGCAGCCCTGCCGGGTGCCACGCCGAACAGGGAACGCAGTAGATACCCAGCCATTGACACGGACGCGCGCCGCCGGCGCCTCATATAGGAGATGTATCCACTTTAAGAAAAAGGGTGGTAGTCCCATTCTGAGTAGGACCGTGAACATAAATTCCCACTGTAGGGAATCAAATGCTTTTGCTGCGTCGAGTAACACAGCAACCGCTTGAAAATCTGCCTCAAAGTAATGTAGGGTGGAGAAGACCGTGCACAAATTGTGCGCCGTAGATCGGGCAGGGACAAATCCCGACTGATCCGGGAGGACCAGGTTAGGGACAAGGGGTTGAAGCCGACTGGCAATCATTTTTGCCAAAATTTTGACGTCAATGTTTATGATGGAGAGTGGGCGGTAGGAATCGCACCGGTTTGCGGGCTTGTCAGGCTTAAGGAGCATAACCAGGAGAGCCTCCTTTAGGGGGGGGGAGAGAGCCGCTGTCGTATGCTTCCGCAAAAACATCTAAGAGCCTGGGTGCTAGATGATCAGCGAAAGCCTTATAAAACTCACTAGGGAGTGCGCCAGGCCTGCAGCCTTGCAAGTGGGCAGCGACTTAATAGTCATTTTGACATCTTCCACGTCAAAGGGTTGAGTGAGATATTCGCGTTGATTAAGAGAAAGCCAGCCTAATGCGACGTCATCTAGGTAAGCATTGATGTCGGTAGCCGACACATGCCCCGTTCTCCATAGAGGTTGGAGTAGAAGTCCAGCACCACCTCACTGATTTCAGGGGAGGTATAGTGCGCTATTCCCTCAGAGTCCAGCATTTCCGTGATGTAGTCCTGAGTCCGCGGCACCAGTAGTTTCTGAGCGAGCGAGCCACTGGGACGGCCCCCCTCCCCATAGTAACGCACAGTGAAGCGCCGTGACCTATGCGCTAGCTCCTGGTCTGCTGTGTCGTTATATTCCGTACAAGCTCGTGTATGGTGGCAAGTATAGATGAGGCTGGGTTCTGGGCATATTCACGCTCTAAAGTGGAAATGTTGTCAGCCAGTGTATGCATCCGACGTCGTAGGTCTTTTAGAACCCCCGCCTGCGCTCCCATGCAAATACCCCTGATAGTTACTTTAAATGCCTCCCACAGGGTACCTGGGCTGTCCACTGAACCAGTGTTTTCTTTAAAAAAATCACTAATAGCCGTGCCCACTGTGCATCTGAACACCTGATCCGTAAGGGAGTAGGGCTGTAATCGCCATTGGAATGGGGGGCGCTCACAAGTAGGAGCACACATCTCTAGAAGCACGGGAGAGTGATCCGATAATGTTTTGGCCAGATGGCGAACGTCCACAACCCATGTGCCAGCAATCTTAGAAAGGAGCCAATAGTCCAAGCGGGACCATGTTCCATGCACAGTAGATATAAATGTGCTTTCGCGGATTCCCGGGTGCCGGGTGCGCCATATATCCTGTATAGCCCCTGCATCTAAAAATCCCAGGAGCGCCTCAGACGCCTGTCTATGTCGCTGCGCACCACCTCCCTGTCTGTCCAGTTGTCCGTCTAAGCAAACGTTGAAGTCGCCCCCCAGAGCAATTATAACCGATGGAAATTGTGAGATACGGCGCCAAACATCTGTGAAAAAGGAGGGTCGTCGACATTTGGGCCATAGACATTCACTAAAAGGACTCCCACACCCCCAAGAAGACCATGGACCATCGCCACCCTGCCCTGTGTATCCGTTTCCGTGTGGAGCACAGTGAAGGGGACACCTCGTTTCACCAAGATCATCACTCCCCGAGCGTAGGAGGAGTAAGAAGAGGCAACCCTAAGTCCAGTCCAGCGTGCGCCAATGTTTTTCTCTGATTGCTGTGTAAGATGCGTCTCTTTCAAGAACGCCACCTGAACGTCCAGTCTGTCTAGCTGCGCTAGCACTGACCGTATTTTTTTGGGACTGTTCAAGCCTCGTACATTCCAGGTGAGGAACTTTATGTTACTGCCCATAGACTGTCAGAGTTAGAAGTATTTAGTAGTGTGAGAGATGATGCTGGAATTGGACCGAAGAGGTACAATGAAGTGACAAGAGAAAAGTGCCCATTAGCCCCCCTAACCCACCCCCCACAACCCCCCACCCACTTCAGCGACTCAAACTTGCTAAAGCCATCCCACCCCAACCATAACAATCCCCAACACGGAGAACTACAGATCCAGAACTGTTTGTGGGGAGCACCCATGGGGGGAACACCAGAGTGCTACGAACCTCCTACGTGACAGGAGGTGGCTGAGCTGGTAAGAGAAATGTGCAAAGATGACAAGCAAACATCCATAAACATTGCATCAACACGTTCTGTCCAAAGTAAGGTGCTGTCCCTACAAGGCAGATGAACTATGTGATCGAGTAGTGTAATGTATGCGGGTAGTGTAGATAACCCCAGTGGGGAGACAATGAGAGCCACCAAACCCCGCCCCAGAAGTGACCAGCCCCAGTGCTCGGGTGAACAGAAGGGTACGGGGAGACACCCGCCCCAAGGTTCATGGCACCAGGCCAGGCCAGGAGGGGGAGAAGCATGACACTATCCGGGAAGTAAGGATATGACCCTCTAATGAACTAGAATCGAGGGCAGTGCCCACTATCCCCGTCGGAATCGGGTCCCATACCAAAGAGGGCGAGCACTCAGCATACAAGAAGTACATGAACAAATGACAGGTAACAGTCAGCAAGGTATGCCCAGGCAACAATACGAGTGGAGAATCCAACATGTCGGGACAAGACACGTCACAGAGGCCAGACAGTATCACAACTCCAGAACAGACTTAGGAACACCATCACTGTTCCTCATCGTCATGAGTCTCCACAGTCTCAGAGCGTCTGCGTTTCAGCTTCTTGACATGATCCATTGCCGCCTTGGGAGATGTGAAGATTTTACAGTCCCCTTCCTGGCCCACGCGTAAGCGGGTGGGGTACAGCATAGCATATGGAATGCCTTCAGACTGCAAGAATTTTTTTACTGTACCAAACTCCCGCCTTGCTGTCTGGACGGCAACCGTAAAGTCCGGGAAAAAAGACAGTGCGTTCCCTTGATGGTTAATTGCGCCCTTGTCTCTAGTAAGCCTCAGGATGACATCCCGGTCACGATAGTTCAATAGGCGTGCTATTATAGGACGCGGTGGGGCCCCCGGCACCGGTCTCGCCGCCAGAGAGCGATGGGCCCGCTCAACTATAAACATAGGGGATAAGTTGTCAGGACCGAATATATCCTTAATAAGGGATTCAATGAAAGTCTCCATTCTGCCCGTATTGGTGGACTCCGGAAGGCCCGTGATGCGGATGTTGTTGCGGTGAGACCTTGCCTCCAAATCCTCATTCTTCGCTTGAATAAGCGCTAACACCTTCTCCATGTGGAGAGCCTTGTCCGTCACCTCGCTCAAGCCATCCTCATTTGTGGAGACGCGCTGTTCAATTTCACCCATCCTCGCATTTTGTTTCTCAAGTTGGGAGGACATATCGTCAAGTCTATGATTTACTGCCGCCATAGTCCCTTCTATGGATTGAAGACTCTTCTGCATGGCAAGCAAGGTTGATTCCAGCGTAGATGGACCCTCCCCAGGGGCATCTGCCTCGGAGTCCGAGCCCGCTCGTTGCTGTGGCTTGGCGGATTTACGTGCCTCAAACGTGAGGCGAGGCTGCGTTTTGTCCGTGCGCCCCATGATGTCAGGAAACAAGGCTAGGTGGGCTAGACTCCTCCACCGACTAAACCCCGAGATGCACCAACAATAGCCAGTGGATCCAGGAGGTAGCCGTCCACCACGCCTAGGTAGGCCCGTCCACACTCGACCTCCCCACAGGGACTACCGATGAAGCGGGGGACTGCAGTGCACCAAGGCCCAAATAAGTGCACACAGGTAGTCGTCCGTGACGTTCTGGGGCACTAAGGGTGGACTAGCCCTACCAAAGCTGTCAGGGTAGTGGTGTAATACAGCGAAACGCACAGACCTCAAGAGTCACCCAATCTGGGACCGGGTGCAGCTAAGCTGTGAACGTAAATCGTGGCTCTCGCAAATTGCCCCGGGAGCACACAGTAGGTCGTCACTTGCAGCGCAGGCGGGGCCTGGAGATCCAATGTTGAAGGGAAGTCAGAGGGAAGGCGCCAGGATGTACTAGGCCCCAACTCAGGCACTACACAGGAGAACCCTGGAGCGCACCGTCTCAGAACGCCTCACACCACACATACAGGCTGCAGCTCGCAGAGCGCGGCCTAGCCCTCAGGCCCTTACCCACCACCGCAGCTAAGGGCCAGGAGCCCGACCGCACCCCACTCACCGCCACATGCAGTTGGCGCCAGCAGTCCCGCACAGCGCAGGGCCCAGGGCATCCGTAGATCGTCTCGCTCCCCGCCAGGCACTCAGCGCGTCTGCACCGATGTGTGCAGCGAAGGCGGGCCGTGCATTCGCAGACCCCCAGAAGCTCAGCGGCCCCTGGCAGGGACCCGGCGCCCACTTCGGCAGACAGGGGCAGGGCGCCCACTCCGGCAGACTCCCTAGCTACAGAGGGAGATGGCGGTCCACTCCGCGGCCGACCCCGGCCGTTGAAGATGGCGCGCTGAGTGATCGCCCTCGCCCCCGACCACAGGGCGACACCAGGGGTTGGGTGCCGCTCTCCCCTCACAACAGGAGCCACACCAGCAAGGCTCGCCGATCCACCAGCGGAGCTCTGCACGATCAGGCGGGGTGGCGGGGACACCGCAATCAGGATGCGGCGGCCGCCATGTTCCCGCGCGCCAGTCGCCTCTCGGGGTCACGATTATCAGCACACGTGATGGCTGTAGAGCAGCGCAGCTCACTTCATCCGCTGCAGGTTATGCTCACGTTGTAGGGCGGTCAGCGGCAAGCTCCGATGCAATGATTTGAGCAGATAATGGACGGATTAATTCTCAGCCGGGCGGAGCAGCACTAAAGTGCGGCCATCTTGCCTGGCGCCCTCTAGCGCCCCCCCATGAAGCCCTGAAGTTAAAGAAAAAATGGAGAGGACAGCTATATACTTCCACCTTTTTCTCCTACTCTCAGGAGTGGCGATATGGGTGGCGCCTGGGACCCCGTTCCATCTGATTTATTCGGAGGCAGACGCATAGGGCAAGTACGTTCTGGTGCAGGGGGGTGCTGGACGGTGCTGATTTGACTACACTTAATATATATGTGCCTAATGTTGACCAAAGGGAGTTCTTCCCCCGCTTACAAACACTGATCACTGATAACATGATAGATAGACTGCTTTGGGTCGGGGATTTTAATTTCATGCTCGACGCTACTATGGACAGGTGACCTCTGTGTGCAACGAATAAGCCAGGTATGGTGGGTACACTCCATGACGTCATGCAAAATTTGGGTTGTAGGGATATTTGGAGGGAATGTCATCCGACGCACAAGGAATATTTATTCAGCAACGCATGACACCTATAGTAGGCTGGGTAGAGCACTGGGCACTGCACACATACAGGCAGAGATACATAAAGTGAGTTAAATGGGCAGGTACTTATCGGACAACTCTCCATTGTTGTTGGAGTGGGGCGGACCTCGAATTGGATGGGGGGACAGATATTGGTGGCTGCAAATGGATAGGCTGACGGATGCACCCTTCCGACAGGAGTTGGCTGACAAAATCACTGGATACATAGAGGAATATTGGAGCACGGAATGAGAAGAACTCAATGCGGTTATGAGGGGGAAATGTATGAGCAAGACCTGTGGTGTGTGGTGGCAGTTGCAGTCTGGGCTGAAAGATATGAAAATGGAACTCACAGAGGTTCAGAGGTGGGGAGGGACTGGGCAGGAAGGAGAGGACGCAACAGTGCCTGTTAGAAGACAGTTAGAACACACGTGGGACAGACTAGAAAAATTCACAAGAAGGGAATACCAGTAGAGGCTGCTTAGAGAGGGGTATAATGCCGGCATGGCTGCTCCAGCGAGAGGCGGTTAGAGACCCCATAGTAATGTTACGCATAAGGGATGGAGCAACAGCCACTACCCAGAGACTGATTAACAATACGCTTAGAGATCATCTCCAAGAGATATACATGGGGGGCGCGGAGCCAACAGGGACAGAAATAATGGAGTACCTGGAGTTGCCGGGCTCCCCCATCTGGCTGCCCCGACTAGAGAGGACATTGAGGCTGACATCACCTTTGGGTAAGTTAAAGAGGTGATTAAAGGCCTAAACAGAGGAAAGACATCTGGGAGCGATGGATGCCCTGTAGGGTTTTATCAGACATACATGGAGCAGCTTGATGGTCAGCTGTTAGAGGTGTATACTGAAGCTGGGCAGAGGGGAATGCTGCCTCAGACATTCAGGGATGGAGTGATCTGTATGGTGCCTAAACCAGGCGGTGATACAGCTGATCTTGCATCGTACCGGCCCCTCACCATGCTAAATATAGATTTTAAGGTGCTCTGCAAGATATTGGTGGGTAGGCTGACAGCAGTGGTGGGGGCACTAGTATATGAGGACCAGTGCGGATTTATTCCAGGACAGAGCATGGACCTTAACCCGGGAAGACTGGTGCATGTTATGCATGGGGTGAAGGACAGCGCAGAGGAGATGGCCCTCCTATCAGTAGATATTACAAAAGCGTTTGACACGGTCGAATGGAACTACCTGCATCAGATACTGCATTGCAAGGGTTTTGGCCAAAACCTTTGCCATTGGGTCAGGGTACTGTATACCTCACCTAGCGCAAGGGTACTTAGCAGAGGCATCATGTCAGAAGACTGGGAGGTTCGGAGGGGTACGAGGCAGGGCTGCCCGCTCTCTCCGATATTGTCTGCACTTGCAATAGAACTCCTGGGGTCCACACTTACGAAGTAATGTGAGATGATGGGAGAGAGAGTGGGAGAGATGACACACCTGATCTCTTTGTACGGCGATGATGTGATGTTTTACTGAAGCGACTGGTGGAAGCGGTGCCACAGCTCTTGCAACATCTGGAGCGGTTTGGGAGAATTGTCGGGCTTTGCGTAAATAAACAGAAATCACTGCTGTTCCCCTTGGGTTTGCATGAGGGGATGTTGGAGATGCAGTTGCCACAGGTGGGTCTCTGCTGGGAATTATCGTCCTTCAGATACCTGGGTATTATAGTTGGCCATAGTCTGGAGGACCAAGAACACCTCGGAGTGAGCCCATTGCTCATGGGTCGGACTAGATCCATTCAATTCTGGAATATGTTGCCACTCTCCACTATGGGGAGAGGGGCCATTGCTAAGATGTTGTTCCTCCTGAGGTGTCTGTATATTGTCCAGAACATACTGTTCACTCTTCCCTGCAGCGTATTCTGAAAATTGGACAGTCTCTTGAAACTGTTAGTGTGGGCGGGGAGGAGGAGCATGGTTGCATTCTCACACATCAAACGTGATCCATTGGAGGGGGGATTGGGTCTTCCAGACCTGGAGCTATACTATTATACATCCAGGTTGCAATATGTGGTGCAGTGGGTGACGTATGAGGATAACAGTGAGAGGAGACTGTTGAGGGGCATGCATGGTATGCTTTCCTTGATGGAGCTACTCATGCTTGGGAGGAGGGTCCCTACAGGAACCCCACATCTGATACACCAATCTGCAGGGATATGGGAGTGAGTAATAAAGAGGGTACTTAAGAAACCACCCTTCACCAGGAATATGGATGTTTGGACGCTGCTACCGTTTCGCTGTATCGACTAAGATATGACAATGGCTCGTGGAGGCAGGCAGCTGCATCACACTGGGAGATTTATTTCCAGGGGACATGTGTCTGACATTCGAGGAAGCACAGGAGGCGTTTGGGGTGGGACAGGGTCAATTCCTCCAGTACGCTAAAATAACACATACGGCAACGGTAATATGGACAGACTTCCCAAACACCCCAAGGGAAACTGTTACCCAACAACTATTGTTAATGGCAGGCGCCATGAGGCACATGGTAACCTTCCTATACACGACATTGCAGGAAGATAGGATACAGAGGGGGACTCCTGGTAGGCGTGCATGGGAGGAGGGTTTAAGAGCCCCCTTGGAAGATGCTGCCTGGAGTGCGACATGTGAAATAGTTCGAAAAGTGTCTTGCAATGCCCATTTTATACTGACTCATTTCAACTACCTGTACCGTACGTACCTAACACCGATCAAACTTAGCAGGAGTATGTGGGGAGAAGAGAAATGTGTCCCAGGTGTGGTGTGCATGGTGCAGCATTTCTTCATATGGCATGGGAATGCCAGGCGGTCCAACAATATTGACGGGATGTGGTAAAACGAATGAGGGAAGTGGCTGGTCTGATCCAAACAGCCACCCCACAGGTGTGTCTGTTGGGTATTGTTAATAGCCCCAGGGGGAATAAGATGTGTTGGAAGTTTCTGCAGGTGGCACTGGTATTGGAAAAATGGAGAGTGGCCATTAGATGGTTGAGCCCAAGATTACCATCTATAGAACTATGGCATAAAGACGTGATGGAATGGGCTCTGGTGGAGGAAGTGCATATGAAAAGGCCCGTAGAGATGATAGATTGGAGGAGGATCTGACAAACTGGGCGGCCCTCATGGGTAGTATGTCTCTGGGTGTGGGGAGGATGGAGTTGAAGTCGAGGGGGATCAAAGTTCAAAGGAAAGAGACACATGAAATGTATAGCCGAATAGCCTCTGACATGTATTTGTTGATGGCACAGTGAAAATTGTTTGGCTGGGTGGGAACCACTCAAAATGGATCTGACGCTAGGGTCAATCCGGAAAATGTACGGCCATCAAACGGCCTAGGAGGGTGACCATTAGGGTACTGTGATTGCACTGTACTTAACGTTGGTGTGAAGATTACCTTTTTTCCTTTCTATCTTGTGTCTATGCCTTTGGGATGCAAACTTTTGCAGGGGGAAAGTGGTACAGAGGTGTGTACATAAAATGTGACAATGTAATGCGCTTATCACAAAATGCTGTGTAGTGCGAAACCTTATAAAAAAGATTACACACAAAATGAAGTCATAGAACAGGAAGGGATGGTGTTTGGTGTGTCCATGCTCACTAACGAGCCCCTTCGTGTGTGTCATCAGTGGATACTCCCTGTACCAGAAAGTGAGGATGCTAGAGGTGCAAAGAAGGACATATAGCTAATTACCCTTTTGAGTGGGCGTAGTTCATTTAAAGCAATTTCACCGTGCACTTGATGGTATTTTTGCTGTTATTTAAGTTAGGGAGGAGAGGAGATGTGCAGGTGACTGAAAACATGACCACTTAGGATTAGTAAAGGATTAGTGTTAAGCTTTGACTTGCAAGAGTGCTCGGGGTAGAGTAACACCAAGAGCTACATGCAGGCAATTGGGCGGTTAGGCCATAAGGGCGAGAGAAAAGTGAGAGCATTGTTTTTCGATTTAATGTGTAAGTTTGTCCTATTGTTTAAGATTTGATAACATATTTAAGATTGTTTTTGTTCTCATAAAATGCTTAGGTCTGTTTTAACATTTGGTGTAGTTAGTTTTAATGTGCTAAGCAAAAGGATGAGCCTGTTGAAATAAACACTTTGAAGCATAAAGTGTCTTTTCGACTAACTAAATTTGGCTTTCAAGTTACCACTGTGTCCTTGAATCCCTGTTTAGGGCCTGTTTGTAACTTTGAAAGCACAGACATCACAGCAATCATGTATTGAGTGGGGTTGTGTAGGGTTATAGCAACCTTTTTTACACATATAATAGCTAGTGCATTGATCTAAGTTCACTTGTCACACCAGGGGGTGTGACAGTATACCTTGTAGAGCTAAGCCAGTGTCTTATTTTATACAATTGCAGGTACAGATACTTCCCAATTGTTGGGAAGTGGGCTATTGGTAGGAGTAGCAGTGATATCTTTATTTTGGGTAAAATGGCATAAAAACACATCTCGCAAATAACAATCAATGCATTTATAAAATGTTCGCGACAAATTCATCCACATTTCGATAAAATAAGTTTGATTTGCACTTACAAATGTAATACCTACACATAATTAAAACAGATAAAATGATAACTGATCATCCTCCATCAATTATGGTCAATGGTCAAAGCAATCCAAAATTATTATACCCAGAATATGAGCCAAGCCAGAGCCATTTTAGAGCAAGCTAATTTACTATATAAGAGACTGGCACAATTCTGTTCAAGTGTTCTAACATAATCCTACACAGGGGAGACCTTCGCTCTCAGTTTTCATGCCCACAGCAAAAATCTAGATACTGCAAACACAAACAATTCACTTGTGTTACTTTTCAAAATTCTCAATGTTTTCTGATAGCTACTAACCCCCCCCGCGCCTTGCCTAATGGGATAATCAATTGTTTACGAGGTCTATTGTAATTAGCACAGAAAAAGATAAAATGCGGTTCTGTCTCTTTTTGAGATGGGCAGTGTGGGCAATCATTTGTTACTTGGCTTACTTTCCCCTTTTAGCTGTAACAGTATTTAAGGCCAGAATGGCCATTCTAAATTTTACAGACAGATGTTTTGCCTGGGGAGGATAACTTTTGTCCAAATACTGCTCATAGTTAGGGGAACACTTATGATTAAGGAATTGTCCCGTTGTACTATCCTCAGCCTGATTGTTCCAAATCTTCAGTAATATGGATTTCCAAAATCCTAACTTGATATCCTGAATGTCACCCTCCCTGATTCTCCGTGGTCAGGCCCATACCCCTTCCATGTCAATGTTTGTAAACTTGTTTTTAACCTATCTAAGCAACAAGGTGATTACTTCAGTATCCAGTGAAATCAGTTCAATCAAAGCATCCCTATTAGGTTTCAACTCCTCTGTAGTCCAGAGGCATGCCCGATATAATAAGGGTTTTATGGATGTCACCTGGTGGATGTTCTTGAGGACCATATCAAATCTAAGAGGTATAAGTGGGGTTCTGGTGGGTAAACTGACCAGGGACCTAATTAATTGGTTTTCAACCAATGTAAGTGCTTGGCAATTGGTGTATCCCCATAATTCAGCACCAGATGTCACTGATGCCACTGCTGTGGCTTTGCACACAGTGAGGGCTGGGGAAATAGGTCCCCCCAAGAGGCCTTGTACCATCTTCAAATAGGCCCTTTGATAGAGGCTGCTCTTACTTATTTCAAGTTGTGGGGCCCTGGTCAATGTATCCGTCATTCTCGCTCCTAGATAATCAAAATGCTTCACCTGCTCTGTGGCAACACCCCCTAAGACCATTTTACCCCGAAAAGATTTATGCAAATTTAGTGCCATGAATTTTGATTTGGAGGGATTTATTTTAAGTCCCCTAGTTACAAAAAATGCTGCAAAAGAATCCAGCTCTGATTGCAGAACCATAAGGGTTCCAGATATAAGGAGGGTATTGTCCGCAAACATTAGAATTGTGACAGGGAGACCACTTAGTTTAGGTGCATCATGATTTCTCTGCACTAGGCAGTCTACTGCTTCAATAATAGAGGCTGAACAGAGTGGGAGCCAACATACAGCCCTGTCTAACACCATGCTTTATAGGGATCTGGGTCGTAAGATCCCCTCACTGATTCCACCTCACTTTGGCATATCTGTTAGTGTGTATGAGTCTCAGCATATGGATCATGCCATCTGACATCTTGTAGGATTCAAGGACCCTCCGCAACTCCTCCCTCAGGACCAGGTCAAATGCCACCCTTAAATCAATAAAGGTGACATAGAGATGGTCCTACCTCAGGGTAATATATTTCCAGCACACTATTTGGAAGCAAAATACTTGATCAAGAGCGCTGACCCCTTTCCTAAACCCTGCTTGGGAGTCAGCAAGAATATGGTGATGAGTTAACCATATTTGGAGACTGACCAAACTTTGTCTACTAAATATCTTTTAACTAATATCAATTAGATGTATTGGTCCATAGTTGGCAGGTGAATCTCTGCTCCCCTTCTTATAACTCGGCACTATCATGCACTACATCATGTTGGGAGGACCCCATCTCCCCTCGTCACAGCATTACTTAAAGTGTTAAGATATGGCGGTCAAACCTCAGGGTGCAATAGTTCCATGTCCACGGGAATGCCACCTAATCCGGGAACCTTTTCTTTTTTCAATAGCTTCAGTGCCTGCAATGTTTCCTCAATACTGAATGTTGCATGCTATACTCTCGATTTCCCGGTATCTTAGCCTCAAGGGGAGGAGCAGTGTCCATCTCTTAGCTTATTGATTGTTGCTTCTGGTCGTTTGCCCAGTCCTTATAAAGCTCCTCAAAATGATTTACCCATGCCTCCGGTTGAATTGCTGGGTCTAGAGAGCGCTCCGCTGCTGGTATACTATCAGTGACCAGCTTCCAGAATAGTTTAGTGTTTCCCTTCTGCTGAGCTACTGTTAAAGAGACCCATTGGTCAGCTTCCCAAGCCTTGTTAGCTTCCCTTAACATTGCTTTATAGGTTCCCCTTGCTTCCCTTATCTCAGAACTTTTCCCTTTCTTGATTGCTTTTAAAAGTCTATCTTTAGCAGTCTGACAGGAGTTTGTACACCATCGGTGGGTTTTTTGGGCCCACTCCTCCTCTGCCTTTTTTCCATTATAAAAGGCTCAGTTGCTCCATCAGCTTACAGCGTAGTACCACAGAATTCGTCTGACTAGGGTCACAACTTTCCTCTATCAATGGGGTCAATCCTTCTACCAACAAATTATAAATTAGGGCCTGAACTATATTATTGTTTGCACAGAAGACTATTTAACATTGCTTTTATTATTTGTTGGCACAATGTTATTGATTGCAATTTTTGGGGGCAAGGTAATGCATTTGAATGCGCAAAGATCAAAAACAGCGCTTTGCGCTTTATGATCACTATCAGTTCTTGCGACTACTGTCATATCCTGAAGATAGGGCCAGAGGGCTTGATCAAGGAAAATATAATCAAGGTGGCTAGTATATGTTCCTCTTTTAAATGTAGGTTGAGGCGGTGTATCAGACTTAGGGCCCGATTCCGATCTCATAAGGAAAGCCTCCAAACGGGATTTGTAAAGACCAAATCCGATTCGGAGCCTATGGTTCCGCCCGAATCGTCCTCCGTTCCTAACAAGCAAGTACGATGCGAGTATCCTGTACGCGCCGTGCAAATCGATTACAAACCCGAACCTGTTCGTCCGACACGTTTGTAGCCGAATCGTGCCGTGCAATGGAGCCGTTTTCCGACCGAGCAAGTACGATGCACAAATCGGACAGCTGTATCGTCTCGATCTCATCGAGACAAAATGGCAATCAGATTCGGACTTCGGGGGGCCATAGCAGGCCCCCCTTTACCAAGAGCACTCCGATTCAGTCACGGGGGGTGCGCATGGGTCCCCCCGATCCAAGCATGCACAGTGTGGCGGGCCACATGGGGTGCCCGCCACAGGGTGTACGCTTTTCCCCGCCCACCCCTTTTTTGCTATGGGAGCCTGTGTACGCGTCTGTACACGGGATCCCATAGAGTTCAATGGGAGTCCGAGCGAGCCGAGTCCGTAAGCATACGGCAGCATCGTACTCGCTCGTTCGGACTCCCGGAGCACGTCTCGCTCGGAAAGCCCTCCAGATCCGAGTCGTATGGAGGGCTTTCCTTACGCGATCGGAATCGGGCTCTTAGTGTTCCCATTCACAAGCCTCAGACCCAGACTCACAGCTAGCTCCTCTAGCTCGGTTGCCACCTTCGTAGTTTTCTTCCCAGTATCCTGGACAGCACAAGACCTAGTCCTTTCACCTGGTCCAAAGTGATTCATCAATATTGCATTTGAATCATATGAACCCTGCGTGTTACAATCCATAGCCAGGTTTACTGGGGCACCCTTATTTAAGTGGATCAGAGCATCTGCTAAATGCTCCACTGTTAATGATTAAATATTCATAGGGACTAATCTAAGATATATGTTTATGATAACAACATGCCTTCTGTCTGAATGGCGTTCTGTTTTAATCTCTACAACCAGAGTATCATTGCTCTTACCTGGAATTACCCTCAGCCGCGGCCGCTGCAGGTAAGAGCGGTGGGGGCTGGCTGGGGGCATTTCTAGAGACGACCACAAGGGAAAATTAATTATTTATTTAATTTCCCCTTTTGGTCGTCTCTCGAAATCCCCCCAGGCCGGCCCCACCGCCTCACCGCTCTTACCTGCAGCTGCTGTGGCTGATAACCCTTACAGCCATGAATAGATCCTGTTTCAGTCAAGTTACCAAATCTCCAGAGGCTCTCCCCATAGATGATGGTACTGCAGGTACACTATATTTAAGGCACTCAGGTCTAAATTCCGGTTCAATAGCCCAGGTTTCTTGTAAGAGGATTATGTGATGCTGATCCATAAAATTGCACCATTCCAAATCACGGAGGGGCATATTATCAAGAACGGCGATAAAATTATCGCCGCTTTAGCGGCAGAAAACTGCCGCTAAAGCGGCGATAATGGGCTTGATAATATGCCCTGGAGAATTTCAATAGAAGCCCATGTTCACACCAGAACATGGGCTTCTATGGGAATTCTCAAGGGCATATTATCAAGCCCATTATCGCCGCTTTAGCGGCAGTTTCCTGCCGCTAAAGCGGCGATAATTTTAACGGCCTTCTTGATAATATGGCCCTAAGTTTGGCTCTAATTCCAGCCACATTCCACAAGAGGAGTTTAATACTGGCCCCTTCTAACGCTCCATTCCACAGCCCATTTGCTGGAATACTACTTATCTGGGGCACTTCTGTGCCCTCACTCCCCTGAGGCATCTTTGGCAATTTCAGAATCTCCTTTTCTTACTTTGCAAACAACACACAGATGGCCCAGGTGAGATGTTCATTCAGAAATGAGGCAAGTCTGATTGAAGTAATGGCTGTCCACCATTTCGATCTGGGGGAAAAGCTTAATTCAGACAAAATCGAGACAATGCTTGTTGGTGGCTCCCTAACTCTTGGTCCCTATTGGTGAACAGCTGAAATCAGGACAGTTCATAATTTTGGAAGCACCTCCTACAAAACCCTTCCACTAAAGCCTTAATTCAACAACGTGACTGCCATTTGCTTGTTCCATTGTTCGGATTGAGCGAGAGCATTCCTGTCACTCCTACCGCCTGTCCCAAGCTTTCTGTACAGCTAATCATCTCTTCCAGGCTTGGCTTTGGAAACTCCCTCTTCCTCGAGTGCCTAGATGTATAATGCCTCCCTCCAGCGCATCTAGACTGCCATTGCGAGCCTCATCTTAGTCTGCAATTGTCATGCCCTCAAATCTGATGAACTGATTCCTCTTGACTATTTCATAAAATACTCAAAACCTATTTTTTCTTCATTCACCCTTACTTCCTGGAGACATTTGCAGGTCAGGTTTTTTGTAAACGAGGGTGTACATGGTTGTCTCCTTCTTCCAAATCAGAGTACCTAATGGTTTATACAAGGAGGAAAATCATGGACCAAACGGAATTGACTCTATATTTACCGCTATAAAAAAGAGGAATTAAACAAAAGCAGTCTTCTCTACTTTCAAATTTTAAAGCACATATCTAGCTCTGAAATCGGTTTCCACTGTCTACAAATGTAACACTAATCATTTGATGAAGCCCTCTGCAAAAGGAAATTTCTGTGGCAAGAACTATGGGGCATATTAGCAAGGGCACTATCGCCGCTTTAGCTGCACTTTTTGCCGCTAAAGCGGTGATATTTATATCGCCCTATCAGCAAACTGTCTCTAACAGCAGTTAGAGACAGTTTTCGGGAATTAGCGCCCGTTTTTTTACCGCTTTGCATGTCAGCGATATTTATCGCTAATGACATGCAAAGTGGGCGTTCCCGACGAACAAACCTGGGAAACACTCGCTAACAGGCCTATCGCCTATTAGCAAGGTGGCCATGGCCCCAGTTAGCGACGTGAAAAGTCGCGCTAACCGGGGTCATCGCCATTTATTTAACACCTGCAATTAGCAGGTGTTAGCCATACCTAACATGGGGGTGGATTATGCTGATACGACCACAGGGTCGTATCAGCAAGGTGTTCTCCCTTCTCCATGCAACATCGCTGGTTTTTCAGCGATGTTGGTCCATTTCCCCGCTATCGCTGGAATATTCATCGCCATAGCGCTAATCGTTGCTAATATAGCGTTAGCGTGGCGATATATTCCAGCGATAGCCGGCGATAAAAAAAATCGTCTCTTCTTGCTAATATGCCCCCCAATTAGTATGAAAGACAACTCAATCGTGAGTTGATTTACTGACTGTAGAGTGGTGAATTTTATTAGCAAGAATTAATTTCCTTTAGGAAGCGAAAAATGTCATATCACCCTTAATAACTATTTTTAGAAATATTAAATGAACTGCATTAGATTATTTATTAGTATTATTTAGTTGTTTATTTAATTTACTCCATTGCACATCAAATATTGATTCCACTATTATTTCACATGTACTTAGAGAAAGAAACAAGTTAAACTGTACAAAGGCAAATGACCAGTGCTTCTTTAGTTTAGAAAACAAAGGACCTAATTTGCAATTACTAAAAGTTTACAACACATGCTGTCCCATGCCCCGAAAAGTAAGCTTTTCTCAAATGCATCTCAAAATGTTGACTCAAAATAGCAAATACCTATATTAGCGATTCACTGTTTCTATGTATCAAAAAGTGGCAACATTTGAATAGTTTGAAAAACAGATTTTTGTGGTCTGGTTTGACAGCGCATATGTCCATGACAATAATGTGAGCATCATTAGAGCGGGGAATAGATGTGTTTTTATTTGGTAGAAATTGTATGCTTTCACAAATAAAGTGCTGTCCCGGCACGCAGCTGTGACCATTTTTTTTTTTTATGCAGCTGCGTGAGCTTGAATTTTCAGGGGCACACACATGACATGGTTATGCTGTAAAGTGTCTTAAATAACTAGATCATTTACGGTGTTTATCTTTCTCTGGCAGCACAGATGGGAGGAGGGCAGAAGTGAATGCGAACATTAGTAAATAGCAAAAAATAAGACCCCCAACGAAAATCATTAAAGTGAGCAGATTACGTGTACCATTGAATTGGATAACAGCATCTGTAACAGCAATCATTGGATGAATGAATGGGTGTTTTAACAAATACTTGAATTGGCGTGCTTGCCTGATGTGTTTTGAATCTGCATCTGTGTGGCATTCTAGGCTTCTGCTTCTGTTGCCAAGAGCTTCAGAATGTAATGATGTAAGATGCTCTTCTAGGCAGTTGAAGCTGAGCCTGCTCCCTGGTTGCAGTGTTTCTGTGGATGGGATCCTTTACTTGGAATAAATCTTATTTCAACATCAACCTGAGTACTTCACTTCGTTACATTTGGCGACAGAGGATGGCTGGATAGTCCATGGAAAGGATCTCAACATCATCAAACTTAAGCTCACCTTGAAGCTTAAGCATCTCTTTCAGCACGACCTTCTACGTGAATTGAATCCCTCCCTTAAGGTACTGTTGAATGTTTGTGTCTCTTAATGCGAACCAATGACTGTTATATTTATTTGGTGCCAGCATTTATTTTTAAAAAAAGAGGAGGATCGCCTTCTGATCATTTGGGCCTCATTGGACTTTCATTGTACTATTCGTCACTTTTTCTAACATAAAGGAGACGTTTTAGTGCACACAAGAGCTTCCTACTATTGTGTTAGCACGTTGTGATACAGCGTTTCATTTTCTTGTACTCGTAAAGAAAAAGTTGAATAATCCGTTACCTTCTACGAGTACAACTCGTGCTCCGACTCGTGCTCTTGAGCGCGCTTCACTAGAATTTGTTTTTGCCCGCACGCCATAGAATTCTTTCTGCTTGAGTTCCTTCGCTTGGAGTGCTGACTTTGTCAACGTCACCTGGACGCCAACCCTGTCACGTTCATTACGCTGCATGACCCTGCATGGCGGCCATCTTAGCTGTAATCTGCAGCTTGACTAGTTAGCGTTGTGGTTGCTTGGAAACACTACCGCTGCGTGTCACTTCTGTGATACGCACACAAGCCTCCTGCAAAGCGTTTATCTTTTCTTCAGCGTCGCGGTTGCTTGGAAACGTTACTGTTGTGTGTCACTCCGGTGATACGCACACAAACTCTTTAATACTGTCCAACAGCGCGGATCGTCACCGTGTCAATTTCTTCTCCTGTCTTGTGGTTGCATTGCAACCCTGCACAACCCCGCTGCGTGTCACTTCTGTGATACGCACTCAAACTTTTCTAAAAAGACGCTGACAATTTCTTCATTTGTGCGCTCTGGTTCCGTGGCACGCGCATGTGACACAACTTCATTTTCCTTGATATTTAACAATGCTACAATTTCAGCTACATTGGGTGTCTACTCCGTGACACGCACACGATTTGTTACTTCAGCCTTACTACATTGTAAATGTTTATATGCTTTTCTTAATTTTTCCGGCATTGCATATTACTTCAGTGACACGCACACTCACAGTATATAACAATGTTTGGTGTGTCACTTTAATATTTAGGGGTCGATTCCGATCTCGGCCGGAAACGCACCGAATACTATTCGTCCGGAAAAAATACGAGCTCAACGCGTTTTTCCCGACCGATTCGAACAGTCGTACGAACGAGCAAGTACGCTGCGCATTACTGCTAAAATTCCGAACGAGCCGTACGTACCCATTCCATCTCCAGTTCCCCGACCGAGCTGGATCCGGAAACGCCGATTCGAGTCGCACGGAAGTAAATACACAGCACCTTCCGGCCGTACAAGTACGATGCGCAATCCGTACGCGCCGAACTGGTCGCTACGTCCGGCAAGTCAGAGCATCCGGGAGAGCCGCACATAAGCTCCGATTCGCGCCACAAGACGCTCCACGGCTACGAGACGAACAAGCCAGCTACGAGTACGAGTCGAAGCCACGAGAAACCCGCACGAGACGAACCAACCATGAATCCCATCGCGCAGATCCTACCAATACTCTACATCTATTACCGGAACCGGTACGGACGCGTACGGCGCAGACGGTAAGTCAAACACCCACTACACAAACAAACGACACGTACCCGACATATGTCACACACACATAGGGATGCAGAAATGACGTACACTAGCAACAGCAGAACTATAGGGGCGGGATGGCTATCACCAATGCCATACACACCCATAGGGGCCTGGATGCCTACCACTACCACCACCCCTACTCATGGGGGGCTGGATGCCTACCACCACCACCACCCCTACTCATGGGGGGATGGATGCCTGTCACTACCACCAGCCCTACTCAGGGGGGGCTGGATGCCTGTCACTACTACCATCCCCACTCATAGGGGAATTGATGCCTACCACTACCACCACCCCTACTCATGGGGGCCTGGATGCCTGTCACTACCACCACCCCTACTCAGGGGGGGCTGGATGCCTGTCACTACCACCACCCCTACTCATGGGGGGCTGGATGCCTACCACCACCACCACCCCTACTCATGGGGGGCTGGATGCCTGTCACTACCACCACCCCTACTCAGGGGGGGCTGGATGCCTACCACTACCACCACCCCTACTCATGGGGGCCTGGATGCCTACCACTAACACCACCCCTACTCAGGGGGGGATGCCATGCCTGTCACTACCACCACCCCTACTCATGGGGGGCTGGATGCCTACCACCACCCCTACTCATTGGGGGCTGGATGCCTGTCACTACCACCACCCCTACTCAGGGGGGGCTGGATGCCTGTCACTACTACCATCCCCACTCATAGGGGAATTGATGCCTACCACTACCACCCCCCCTACTCATGGGGGCCTGGATGCCTGTCACTACCACCACCCCTACTCAGGGGGGGCTGGATGCCTGTCACTACCACCACCCCTACTCATGGGGGGCTGGATGCCTACCACTTCCACCACCCCTACTCATGGGGGCCTGGATGCCTACCACCACCACCACCCCTACTCAGGGGGGGCTGGATGCCTACCACTACCACCACCCCTACTCATGGGGGGCTGGATGCCTACCACTACCACCACCCCTACTCAGGGGGGGCTGGATGCCTGTCACTACTACCATCCCCACTCATAGGGGAATTGATGCCTACCACTACCACCACCCCTACTCATGGGGGCCTGGATGCCTGTCACTACCACCACCCCTACTCAGGGGGGGCTGGATGCCTGTCACTACCACCACCCCTACTCAGGGGGGGCTGGATGCCTACCACTACCACCACCCCTACTCATGGGGGCCTGGATGCCTACCACCACCACCACCCCTACTCAGGGGGGGCTGGATGCCTATCACTACCACCACCCCTACTCATGGGGTGCTGGATGCCTGTCACTACTACCATCCCCACTCATAGGGGAATTGATGCCTACCACTACCACCACCCCTACTCATGGGGGCTGGATGCCTACCACTACCACCACCCCTACTCATGGGGGCCTGGATGCCTACCACCACCACCACCCCTACTCATGGGGGGCTGGATGCCTACCACCACCACCACCCCTACTCATGGGGGGCTGGATGCCTACCACTACCACCACCCCTACTCATGGGGGCCTGGATGCCTACCACCACCACCACCCCTACTCAGGGTGGGCTGGATGCCTATCACTACCACCACCCCTACTCATGGGGTGCTGGATGCCTGTCACTACTACCATCCCCACTCATAGGGGAATTGATGCCTACCACTACCACCACCCCTACTCATGGGGGGCTGGATGCCTACCACTACCTCCACCCCTACTCATGGGGGCCTGGATGCCTACCACCACCCCTACTCATGGGGGGCTGGATGCCTACCACCACCACCACCCCTACTCATGGGGGGCTGGATGCCTACCACCACTACCACCCCTACTCAGGGGGGGCTGGATGCCTATCACTACCACCACCCCTACTCATGGGGTGCTGGATGCCTGTCACTACTACCATCCCCACTCATAGGGGAATTGATGCCTACCACTACCACCACCCCTACTCAGGGGGGGCTGGATGCCTGTCACTACCACCACCCCTACTCATGGGGGGCTGGATGCCTACCACCACCACCACCCCTACTCATGGGGGGCTGGATGCCTGTCACTACCACCACCCCTACTCAGGGGGGGCTGGATGCCTACCACTACCACCACCCCTACTCATGGGGGCCTGGATGCCTACCACTAACACCACCCCTACTCAGGGGGGCTGGATGCCTGTCACTACCACCACCCCTACTCATGGGGGCTGGATGCCTACCACCACCACCACCCCTACTCATGGGGGCTGGATGCCTGTCACTACCACCACCCCTACTCAGGGGGGCTGGATGCCTGTCACTACTACCATCCCCACTCATAGGGGAATTGATGCCTACCACTACCACCCCCCCTACTCATGGGGGCCTGGATGCCTGTCACTACCACCACCCCTACTCAGGGGGGGCTGGATGCCTGTCACTACCACCACCCCTACTCATGGGGGCCTGGATGCCTACCACCACCACCACCCCTACTCAGGGGGGGCTGGATGCCTACCACTACCACCACCCCTACTCATGGGGGCTGGATGCCTGTCACTACCACCACCCCTACTCAGGGGGCTGGATGCCTGTCACTACCACCACCCCTACTCATGGGGGGCTGGATGCCTGTCACTACTACCATCCCCACTCATAGGGGAATTGATGCCTACCACTACCACCTCCCCTACTCATGGGGGGCTGGATGCCTACCACTACCACCACCCCTACTCATGGGGGGCTGGATGCCTGTCACTACCACCACCCCTACTCAGGGGGGGCTGGATGCCTGTCACTACCACCACCCCTACTCATGGGGGGCTGGATGCCTGTCACTACTACTATCCCCAATCATAGGGGAATTGATGCCTACCACTACCACCTCCCCTACTCATGGGGGGCTGGATGCCTACCACTACCACCACCCCTACTCAGGGGGGCCTGGATGCCTACCACAACCACCACCCCTACTCATGGGGGGCTGGATGCCTGTCACAACTACCATCCCCACTCATAGGACGGGTAATGCATGACACAACCAGCATTCTCCAACATAAGGAATGTCAGTAAAAGACATCCCCCCAACATCATGACAAGAGTGTGTAGTCTGTGTCAAATGCCTACAACACTGAACATGACATTGAACATACAATGTGACCCCCTATCACATGTGTCACACAAAAATGTGTGTGGCTGTCACAATGCAAGCAGACCATGACCACTGTGGGAATGGGGTCTAAACCCCCATCATCACAGTGACCAAAAGGTAAGTGTGGGGTCCATAGCTGAAGCACATTTTGAACATTGTGGCAATGGGGTCTAAACCCCCATCATCACAGTGACCAAAAGGTAAGTGTGGGGTCCATAGCTGAAGCACATTTTGAACATTGTGGCAATGGGGTCCAAACCCCCATCATCACAGTGACCAAAAGTTAAGTGTTGTCATGGAAAAAGCTGCAACTGCCAAACAGCATGGATGATTCCTGGTTACAGAACAACAAACACATCAGTGGCAAAGTAGTGGTTGTGTTCCATAGCAACATAGATTGGGTGAGGCAAACAGTGCAGTGCAAATAAAACATACATTTGGCCATGTGCAGACAAACATCACCCATGGGGACTGACATCGTCTCCATTTATCAATTACACAATGCCAGAAGTGACCATCATAATGCAGACCCACATATCTGCACTAATGGACACACAAATGTAGATATCCTGGGGAGACTGTAGATGTGAGGTGAACAAATACCATACCATGGCAGCAATGGGACATACGAACCATGATTATTGTGCTGACTGATGACCTAGGAGTCCCAGGGACAGCATGGGAAATCCTCCAAACAACATACAGGCAATGGCACACCAAAGATATGCCAATGCAGTGGTGCAGATGCACAAACACAAACAGGCAGCCTCACACTGCATACCAAACACAACAGGTGATGGGGGGGTGGCAGTGTCCCCAGGCAACCACACAACACATGAGGAGGCCTGAATTCCAATTACACAGATGTGTATACAGTGCCATACAAAAGTAACTCATGGATCGGATTCCCCTATGTGGGCAATCAGGCATTGTTAGATGAGAGGGAGCCCAAATTACACATGTCACACAAGCTTGTAGGAACAGCAACTAACACAGCAAGAGACAGACCCACCACAGCACTACCCCCAGGGACCCCACATTGTGGTGACACTAGCCTGCATGATAATCCCACTGTGATGACAAAGGTAGATGTCGTTCACACTGTGAACCACAGCCATGTGTCCTGAGCAACAAACTACCATCACACCTACACAAGCACAAATCAATCAGCACGGCCTGTCAGCCAAGGCCAATGTGGAGGTAGGGGTCTAGCCGTGCAACAACTCACATTTGCACACACTCAACACCACACACCTTGATCTCCACCAATGTGCAGCAGTGAAGCTCACATGGACAGGTGACATTGCACATGCACCCATGACAATCCCAGGGGTGGTTGTGGGAACTAAGGTGCAGAAACCCATCACACCTGGCCAGTCAACAAGACTCGTGAATGTCTGACACACTGCACAGTACGCCGTACATGGGCATGATGTGAACTCCACCCCAATCAATGGGATACCGGCCACAGTCACACACCAATGAAGAAGCCAAGGTCACCCACAAAGAACACACGTAGACAACTTCCAACATTGCAGCTCTGACGCTGAGGAGTGGCAGCAGTCACACACACAACGTGTCACAATCACTGAAAGCTACCACAAACTGTAAATTACATGACTTGTGTAACCAAAAAGTGCCAGGGGGAATCCTGACTGTGTCTCATCTGCATTTGCCCACATCCCCAGCCCTGACAACAAAGACAACTAGGGATGACAACCTGATGAACATTAGTTTGCCATGCACCCACATCACGGAGAAACCAGGTACAAGATGCTGGATGAACACAGGACAACTCAGCAAGCATCACAAACAGGAACATCCGTAGGGACACAGCCGGTGTAGGAAAAGGGAAGGGAACACACACAGACATGCTTACACAACACACAACACGGGGCATGACACAAGTGAGGGACATGAGTCCAGGACGACAAGACAGTTGTACTGTGGAAGTGGAACCAGGCTAAAGGAGTGCATAGAGCATGTTAGTCATAGTACACAGAAAAGGCTAGCACTTACCCCTTCCTTGCTGCTGTCTGGCCTTCAGCTGCCCATCCAGGTCAGGGAAGACCACCGCCAGAATCCGGAGCATGTGGGGGGGTCAGGGTCCGGTGTCCGCCCCTCCTGCGAGGAGGCGACAGCTTCAGCTGGACCCTTGCGATCCTCCGGGTCCAGCCCAGAAGGTCCTGCCACCTCTTCTGGCAGTTGTGGATCCTGCGCCTGTAGACCCCCACAGATCTTACTGCCCGGACGATGGTCAGCCAGATGTCCTGCTTCTGGTGGGCATCAACCTGTGAGGATGACAAAGTGAAAAGGCCATTACTACACATGCAACATATCCGTGCATCACACAGTTGGATATACATGTCTCAATCACAGGGGCATATGATGTACACAGGTAGTGCAACTATGGCTATGAACAGTTGCCAAGCAGTTACTAAATGGTATCATTGCCTAGGAAGTAAAACCTTGTTGGAATGCACTGTTACTGCACTATACCTGTTCAGTGCATGTAACTACAAACTTTGGGGGGTGCCAACTACTCAGTGAGCATGCTAGCCACTGGTGTGCACACTGTAAGTCTTGCTAGTCAGACAACATGCACAATTAGTAAGGCAGTGGACAGCACACTCACCTGCTCCCCTGGTTTCCCATACAGCTTGCTGTACTGTGGAAGGAGGCTGTCCAGCAGGGACTGGTTCTCTTCAGTGCTGAAGGCTGGGGCTCTCTCCACAGTACGTGCCATTGCAGTAGCCAGAGGATGCAGAGACAGCAGCAGTGGTGGTGGCAGATGTCGTCCTGGAGCATGTAGTGCAGGCAAGCAAGCTCTCAGGGGAACAGCCAGCATTATATGTGTGCTGCAGAGGCAGATACTGTCCCATGTGTCCAAAGTGATAGGTCCAAGTCGTTTGCATCTTCTGAATCTGGCCAATCCATGGAATTGCACCACTTATACACGCCCACAGCATCCTTCAAAAGTTCAACTTCATGACACCCATGAATTTGCAACATTGTTGTGGGTGGCCAACTGAATTCACTGCATCCGGCTTGTAAAAGCTTTGAAAACGCGTCCGTTACCATGTCAGTGCATAGCCAATGCGTGCGCACCAATCGGTCCATAGCTGTACAACGCGTATTTCGAAAAACAACACGCATCCGTCCACATCATATGCGATGGCCAATGAGTGCGCACCGATCGGTCCATTGCTGTACAACGCGTATTTCGAAAAACAACATGCATCCGTCCACATCATATGCAATGGCCAATGCATGCGCACCGATCGGTCCATTGCTGTAGAACGCGTATTTCGGAAAACGACACGCATCTGTCCACATCATATGCAATGGCCAATGCGTGCGCACCGATCGGTCCATTGCTGTACAACGCGTATTGCGGAAAACGACACGCATCCGTCCACATCATATGCAATGGCCAATGCATGCGCACCGATCGGTCCATTGCTGTACAACGCGTATTTCGGAAAACGACACGCATCCGTCCACATCATATGCAATGGCCAATGCGTGCGCACCGATCGGTCCATTGCTGTACAACGCGTATTTCGGAAAACGACACGCATCCGTCCACATCATATGCAATGGCCAATGCGTGCGCACCGATCGGTCCATTGCAGTACAACGCGTATTTCGGAAAACGACACGCATCCGTCCACATCATATGCAATGGCCAATGCGTGCGCACCGATCGGTCCATTGCTGTACAACGCGTATTACGGAAAACGACACGCATCCGTCCACATCATATGCAATGGCCAATGCGTGCGCACCGATCGGTCCATTGCTGTACAACGCGTATTGCGGAAAATGACACGCATCCGTCCACATCATATGCAATGGCCAATGCGTGCGCACCGATCGGTCCATTGCTGTACAACGCGTATTTCGGACAACGACACTCATCCGTCCACATCATATGCAATGGCCAATGCATGCGCACCGATCGGTCCATTGCTGTACAACGCGTATTTTGGAAAACGACACGCATCCGTCCACATCATATGCAATGGCCAATGCGTGCGCACCGATCGGTCCATTGCTGTACAATGCGTATTTCGGAAAACGACACGCATCCGTCCACATCATATGAAATGGCCAATGCGTGCGCACCGATAGGTCCATTGCTGTACAACGCGTATTTCGGAAAACGACACGCATCCGTCCACATCATATGCAATGGCCAATGCGTGCGCACCGATCGGTCCATTGCTGTACAACGCGTATTTCGGAAAACGACACGCATCCGTCTACATCATATGCAATGGCCAATGCGTGCGCACCGATCGGTCCATTGCTGTACAACGCGTATTTCGGAAAACGACACGCATCTGTCCACATCATATGCAATGGCCAATGCGTGCGCACTGATCGGTCCATTGCTGTACAACGCGTATTACGGAAAAGCGACACTCATCCGTCCACATCATATGCAATGGCCAATGCGTGCGCACCGATCGGTCCATTGCTGTACAACGCGTATTTTGGAAAGCGACACGCATCCGTCCGCATCAAATGCAATGGCCAATGCGTGCGCACCGATCGGTCCATTGCTGTACAACGCGTATTTCGGAAAACGACACGCATCCATCCACATCATATGCAAAGGGCAATGCGTGCGCACCGATCGGTCCATTGCTGTTTAATGCGTATTTCGGAAAACGACACGCATCCGTCCACATCATATGAAATGGCCAATGCGTGCGCACCGATCGGTCCATTGCTGTACAACGCGTATTTCGGAAAACGACACGCATCCGTCCACATCATATGCAATGGCCAATGCGTGCGCACCGATCGGTCCATTGCTGTACAACGCGTATTTCGGAAAACGACACGCATCCGTCTACATCATATGCAATGGCCAATGCGTGCGCACCGATCGGTCCATTGCTGTACAACGCGTATTTCGGAAAACGACACGCATCCGTCCACATCATATGCAATGGCCAATGCGTGCGCACCGATCGGTCCATTGCTGTACAACGCGTATTTCGGAAAACGACACGCATCCGTCTACATCATATGCAATGGCCAATGCGTGCGCACCGATCGGTCCATTGCTGTACAACGCGTATTTCGGAAAACGACACGCATCTGTCCACATCATATGCAATGGCCAATGCGTGCGCACTGATCGGTCCATTGCTGTACAACGCGTATTACGGAAAACGACACTCATCCGTCCACATCATATGCAATGGCCAATGCGTGCGCACCGATCGGTCCATTGCTGTACAACGCGTATTTTGGAAAACGACACGCATCCGTCCGCATCAAATGCAATGGCCAATGCGTGCGCACCGATCGGTCCATTGCTGTACAACGCGTATTTCGGAAAATGACACGCATCCGTCCACATCATATGCAATGGCCAATGCGTGCGCACCGATCGGTCCATTGCTGTACAACGCGTATTTCGGAAAACGACACGCATCCGTCCACATCATATGCAATGGCCAATGCGTGCGCACCGATCGGTCCATTGCTGTACAACGCGTCCCTGTACAAGTCACTCGCATATGTCACCATGGTTGTCACTGGTGAACGTATGCCAGCCACAATTACTTGCCAGGGACTTAGGGGCACACCTACAACACCACAGCCTGTCCACACTGTATCCTAAGGCATGTAAGGCTGCATTACCTGTGTGTGTATGGGGGTCAACATGTGGTTTGTTGGGTGGCACTTGGGGGCAGCCACTCCCAGGCTGTGCACGTCAATCAATCAATCAGGGGTTTGTTAAAGCGCGACTACTCACCCGTAAGGGTCTCAAGGCGCTAGGGGTGGGGGGGTGCAGGTTTCATCCATCAAGGAGGGGGTCTGTCGAAGAGCCAGGTTTTGAGGTTTCTTGCGAAGATGGGGAGCGATGTTGTCTGTCTGAGGTGGAGCGGAAGGGCGTTCCATGCTTTGGCCGCGAGGAAGGAGAAGGAGCAGCCTCCCGATCTGGTCTTTCTGGTGCGGGGGACCACGGCGTAGGAGAGCTGGGCTGATCGTAGGGTCCTTTGGGGTGCGTGGAATTTGAGTCGGCTGTTCAGGTATGCTGGTCCGGTGCCGTGGAGGGACTTGTGTGCGTGGGTGAGCATCTTGAAGGTTATTCTCGCCTCGACAGGGAGCCAGTGGAGTGTGCGCAGGTGCTGGGAGATGTGGCAGTGTTTTGGCAGGTTGAGGACCAGTCTTGCGGCGGCGTTCTGGATGTTCTGTAGCTTGCGGGTGAGGTTTTTGTTTATTCCGGCGTAGAGTGCGTTGCCGTAGTCGAGTCTGCTGGTGACCAGGGCGTGAGTGACGGTCTTTCGGTGTTCGAGGGGGATCCATTTGAAGGTCTTACGAAGGAGGCGGAGGGTGTGGAAGCAGGAAGACGAGACAGAGTTGATCTGGCGGTCCATTTTGAGCTCGGAGTCCAGGATGATTCCCAGGTTGCGTGCGTGGTCCGTGGGGGTTGGTGGGTTTCCGAGGGCGGGGGACCACCAGGTGTCGCTCCAGGCATCGGGGTTTGGGCCCATGATGAGTACTTCTGTTTTGTTGGTGTTTAGTTGTAGGCAGCTACGTGTTCATGGGGACAGAATCCTTTGTGTGTTGTGCACATGACCACTGTGATGTGCAACTATTCAGTTCAGAGCATGTGGCATGGTCACATCTCCAGGTTGTGTATGTGTATGTCATGTCACATACACCCTGAGTCCCATGTGGGATGGTATGTACATCAAAGGTTGACCCATTGCCACAATTGTGATGGCCCTCCACAGTCTGTGTGCATGTTGTGTTTCAGATGTCTCGGATTCCATGTGCACAATGGGAGACAGTCTCTACAGCCACGTTGTTTGTGCATCGACTTTGATGTTGTGCGTGTGTGTGTCACAGACGTCCATGTCTGTCCTGCAGAGGCAACAGGGGCCACTACCTGTGGGAGTCATGGTTGTTTTGCTGGCGTGTACATGATACGCCATGTTGTGCCAGTGTCCATGTGGCAATACAGGGTCCCTGGGAATCTACCTGTCAAAGAGCTGTGATGCCTGGGGCACATCTGTCCTCACTTGTCACTGTGGTGTGTGTTTGGAACGTGACAGCAGTACATGGGTACTGTGACACAGCTGAATGATTTCCCATAGCACAACCTGGAACTTGTTGTCAACACATGTTGAACTGAGATGTTAGATGTTGGCCATGTAGGTGCCATATATGTCCATGCAGAACGGCACACACATCAAGTACTTGTGTCTCGTAATGATGTATCATGTGATCATGTGATCATGTGATATTGAGTATGGTCAATGCCACATATGTGGGGTGACTGACAATCTTTCTTTGTTCACCTATGCACTGCAGGGCACCAGCTGTCCATAGACCATTCCCTGACCTTGCAACCATGGTTGAACGTGACTGCATCCGACGGTACCGCTTCAACAGGCCGCTTATTGAGGAATTGGCGGTGCAGTTGGCCCCACATTTGCAACCTGGCCGGCCATACCCTGCAGCGCTGACCCCCAAGGTGAAGGTGATGGCAGCCCTACACTTCTTTGCCACCGGTACCTTTCAACACACTGTGGCGTCTGCTGGTGGGATGTCACAGACCATGTTCAGCCGTGTGCTACGCGATGTTTTGGAGGCGATGTTGAGATACTTGAACCAGTACATCTATTTCCCTAAACGTCAACAACTCACTGACGTCAACAGTGACTTCTATGCCCTGGGGAGGATGCCACATGTCATCGGCTCCATTGATGGGACACATGTGGCTTTGGTACCACCACAGGCACATGAGCAGGCATACAGGAACAGGAAACATTACCATTCTATCAATGCCCTGGTGGTATGTCTTGCAGATATGAGCATCTCACATGTGTGTGCACGTTTCCCCGGTTCTGCACACGATGCCTACGTGATGAGGAGTAGTCGCATCCCGAGGATGATGTCACAGATGCAGAACCAGCGTGCCTGGCTTGTCGGTGTGTACTGACTTTGTACCATTGTGTGTGTTCTGCAATGTTGTATTCCACCCTCTTTTCCAACTCAGCTAATGTGCAATTGTCTGTATGTAGGTGACTCCGGATACCCCAACATGCTGTGGTTGCTGACACCCCTCAGGAACCCTGTGACACCAGCCCAGACGCGCTACAATGAGGGACATGGTCGGACCAGGAGAGTGATCGAGCGGACATTTGGTCTCCTGAAGGGCCGCTTTCGCTGCCTGGACAAGACAGGAGGGGCCCTCCCATATGCCCCTGCAAAGGTGTGCAAGATTTCCATCGTCTGCTGCATGCTACACAACCTGGCAGTGCGGAAGGAGTTGCCTCTCATCCTGGATGACGATGACCAACATCCGCCACCTGTGGAGGATTCTGGCCTGGGCCACGATGCCACTGATGATGATGATGATGAGGGTGATGTCCGCACACAGCTCATCACCAACTTCTTCAGCTGAATGTGAGTATACAGAGATGTTATGACAATGATTTGAGTTTGCATGATATGTGTTGGTGGTGCTCTGTTGCTGTTTGAGTGTGGCCATGTGCTACTTGACTGTATGTGTGCAGCGATGTGTCCTTACAGGTAGTCTGTACTCCCCAACAGTGTTGACATGCTAACTTGGTTTTTTTGTAGGTATCTTGTGACATGTATTGGGCATGAGTATTGCAGTTCTGTCCCGTTCTTCAGTGCTTTTGACTGTGTGTCATGTCTGTCCTTCACAGGGTACTTTCAGAGTTGTTTGGTCAACTCGGAGCCCCCGACACCATGATTCAACTTCCAGGGTGGAAGCAGTCGTTTCCCTGCAGGTGATGTGCCACACACCCCTGGACTTTATTTCCTCTACACTTGGTGACTGTGTGGCCACTGCCACGTGGGATTACCTTGCATCTGTAGTGGAAACAACATGTTGCAAATGTGTAATAAACCTGTGCTTCACTTTGGGATGTGCGTTGTCTGTGGTCACACATCTGACTGACATTTGCCTACTTCACCTGTGGGCTAGTTAACACATACTCTGAATAGGTGTGCATTCCACTGTATTTCCTGGCAACATCAGTGTAGGCGATGAGTCAGATGGCCCTGGTGTGTATGTGTTGTGTAGCCCTAGTGGTGTGTCTCCCTCATATGTGTCACGTCGCCATGACTCACATGACGGTGTTGAACTTGCTGTAGCAGTTAGCATGCACAGTGTCATTTAGCAGATCATCATCTCCATGACAAAAACAACGTTGGAATCACAACAGAGGCAAGTATGGTGTATTAGTGAGTTTATTTACATACATGTGTGAGGATAGTGCACAGGATGGTGGGTGCTGTACATTGGGATTGGAATCCAAAGTTCCCAGATGAGTTGGAAGTGTTGGTAGCAGAATTGTCCTGAGTAAAGTCCACAGTCATCTGATACATTGGTCCAACTTGAACTCCCCATGTCATGTGGGAGAGTTGGGTTGCATTCGACAGGGTGAACAGTTTGCACACAAAGGGGAATTTCCAGAACAGGTGTTGGGTTCCTGGGGGATGTACATGGCCATCGGCCTCTCAGTTTTCCTTCCTCGGACGACCCCTCTTCTTTCGGGTGGGACCCTCACGTGCAGGCCGCTGCGGTGCAGAGGACTCTCCACCAGAGTCATCCTCCCTCCCTGTGGCAGTTGCAGTTGTTGCGGCACCAGATGTTGTGGGCACACAGGGAGGTGTGGCCATGTTGGTGCTAATCTGGCGGAGGCATGTTAATATGTCCCTCTGCACCGCTGTCAGTTCTTCCAATGTGTCCCACTTGGACTCCATGCGAGACATGTGTGTCTCCACACAGGACATGTGGGAGTCCAAGCGGGCATGATGGGCAGCCTGCTGCTGTTGAATGTCCTTGAGGATCCCCACTACCAGGCTGACCTCTCCGGTGCTATTCTGTTATTCTTCAGCAATGCGTACCAGTTGTGGGTCATCATGCAGTCCAGACCCCTCTGCAAACAGCGACCTCTCCCTACCACCCCTCCCACCACCCCTGGCCACACTTGCAGGACCTGCGGTGAGCCTAGGTCCCCTTGGGGGTTGGTACTGGGGTTGTTGTCTGTTGCTTCACGGTGGGCTGGGGTCCCTGTGCTGTTGTCATTCAGTGTCCTTGGTCTGTCCGTGTCGGCGTGGGTGGTCTGTGTGTTGGCAGTTGTTGGAGGAGTGGGTGCAGGGGGTGCAGATGGTGGTCCTGCTGGTGCTGCATGATGACTCACACCGGAGGGGCCAGGTAGGTCTTCGCCATCCGAGGAGGGCAGAGGCTGTTCCACACCAGAGAGCTCAGGGTCCCCCGGAGCCTGGGACAGGGACTCCTCATCATCTGCTGCTGTGTCCCCATCATCACCTGTTTTTGGAAGAGACACACAATGTATGTTATGTTTCTACAAGCATCAATGGTTCAAACACCTGACATTTGTGACTGTACCTCTGGATGCGGGCCTGTACATTGCATTGTCCTAAGTTGTCACAGTCAGAGGTTGATATTGGTGTAGCACATTGTCCTGCCAACCTGAAGCATTTCAATGTGAATGTTGAGGTGTGTGCATGACCAGCATTGGTGGTATTTGGTTGACATCGGCCCTCCTTCTCCCCCCAGCCCAGTTATCCCACCATGAAGCATGCCACCCTTGCAGTCGGTGCAGGTTAACTCCCAGGATGTCAGTCAGTGGTGTCCAGCTGTTGGTTGGTGCACAGTTCCCAGCAGGGCCTTGTGCTCCCCACAACAGAGCACAATTGTCAGACATCTTTGAAGTGGCTTTTCACTCCCTGTGAGGTGTGCATGCTTCAGTGTGAGCTTGCTGGGCCATGTGGGCGGGGGATGTTGAGCTGTGACTACCACTCCCATCATGCTATTGCCTACACCCCCCTTCCCAGCATGCCCATACTTCCTTCCTTTTGAGTGGACTTCACTGTGTGTGAGTGTGATAGCAATGGCAAGATGGCTGACAGTCTGGTCCTGTTGTTTGTTGGTGCCCAGTTCCCAGCAGGGCCTTGTGCTCCCCACAGCTGAGGCCAGTGTCAGACATCTTTGAGGTGGCTTTTCACTCCCTGTGAGGTGTGCATGCTTCAGTGTGAGCTTGCTGGGCCATGTGGGTGGGGGATGTTGAGCTGTGACTACCACTCCCACCATGCTATTGCCTACACCCCCCTTCCCAGCATGCCCATACTTCCTTCCTTTTGACTCTGCTTCCCTGTGGGGTAGTGTGCCTGTGCTGACAGGATGGCTGACAGTGTTGTCCTGGCGTTTGTTTGACTACAAGTCCCAAAAGTGTCCCTGTGCTTCACACAGGATAACCCAGGGTGGTGGTTCTTTGTGGGATATTTAATTAGAGTGTGAGGCAATGCATTCTCCCAGGTGAGTTGTGTGGAGTTTGTGTTAAGGGTGTGTGTGAGAAAAGCTGCTGGTAACTATGGTCAGTGCTGTCAGTCCTCCTTTCCACCCAGCCAGATATCCCACCATGGAACGAGCTTCCATTGCAGGGAGTGCAAGTTGGCTTTCAGGATGTCAGTCAGTGGTGGCCTGCTGTTGGTTGGTGCACAGTTCCCAGCAGGGCCTTGTGCTCCCCACAGCAGTATCCACTGTCAGCCATCTTGACAGTTCTTTTCCACTCCCTGTGATGTGAACATGGTTCAGAGTGGTGTTGATGGGCCAATTGTGAGGGTGACCAATATCTGTGACTACAACTCCCATCATGCTATTGGCTACACTGACTTCACCAGCATACACAGAATTCCTTCCTTTCAGTGAGCTTCCCTGTGAGGTGGTGTTCTAGTGGTGGCAAAATGTCTGACAGTATTTGTTGGTTAGATTTGTGCCACTGCCTTGCTCTATTTGTTGTTAGGTTTGTACATGTCATGACACAGTTACATATCACTATGAGATGGCAGGTATTGTGTTTGTCTGACTAACATACACATCTTTGGATGATTATGTTTTGGTTACTGTGGCTTTGCTAACGGTGCATGGTTTCACTATCCCCTTGACAGTGATGTGTGTGTATTGTCACACAATATTGGGTATATTGGTTGTGTATTCACCAGGCTCTGTGATGTTTGATAGTCCATGTACGCTCTCTGGTGGTAGGATGGCCCGCACCTTCTCCTCCCAGGGCCTGAGGTATACTGGTTTGGCAGGAGGGCCACTGCCGGTGCGATGACTCAAGGCGTAATCCTTCTTCAGTAGGGCCTTGACCCTCCTGCGCACATCATACCACCTGTTCTGGATGTCTTCCTTTGTGCGCAAACATGGTGATTGTGCGTTCACCCTGTCGACGATCCTCTCCCACATCTTGGTTTTCTGTGACATGGGGGTCTGTTGGACCAATGTACCAAACAGGTGTGGCTCTACCCTGAGGATTTCATCTACCAGGACTTCCAATTCACTGTCTAGGAACTTTGGATTCTTCTTTGGGGGCATGGTGATGGGTGGTGGTGGGTATTGATGTGTGTGTGTGTGCAAGTGAGGGTGGGTGAGTGTAGGTTTTGCTGGGTGTATGTGAGGGTGCTATTTGGGAGGTGCTAATGGTGTGTGGCTTGTGTGATGGATGAGTTGTGGGTGTGTCTGTGGTTGCTGTCTGATGGTGTTCTGTGCTGGCAGGTCATTTGAATTTGCAAAGGATCATGGTAGGGATTTGTGGCCTTTATATGGGTGGAGTTGTGGGTGTGTCTTTGTTCCATGTTTTTCCCCCCTGTATTTATTGACTTTGTCATTGCTTGTTTGGCCCTTTTTTTTGTATTTTTTCCTTTGTAGTTTTTAGGCATGTAGGAGACATTCTTCTGACTGAGTAGGACGCTGCAGTTGGCTCGTGCGAGCTTCTCCGAGTTTTTCAAGCTGTGTTTCTGCTGTGTTTCATGTGCGGCGTACGCGTCGGTCGCGGAGTATTGGATTGCTTCGGCTCCGTTTTGTATGCGTGTCGGTCGTACGGCTTGAGCTCCGTGCGACTCGGTCTGGTTTTACACGCATTGCATCGTACTGCGTGGGTCGGAGTTCGTGGGTACGTTTCTGTCGGGTTCATTCCTGGTGCGTGTCGGTCGGTTCGATTCGCGTGCTTTTCCGGCCGGATAGCTGGTTTCCGTGCGGTTCGGTCGTTCGACTTGTGTTCCGTACGAGTCGGTCATGATTCACATGCATTGCATCGTACTACGCGGATCGGGCAGCGCCGGTACGTGTCGGTCAGACTAAATTCCCGTACCGAGTCGGTCGGTACGTTTTCCGGCCTGAATCGGAATCGGCCCCTAAGTGTGTAATTTTACCCTCTTTTCAACAGTGACACGCATACTGCTTTTATATTATACCAAGTTAATTTTTGATTTAAAGGCTTGCATTAGTGAGTAATATTTATTTCCTTTCAGGTCAAGGTAATTCTTTAGAATTTAAGTGTTTTCTGCAATTTAATATCCTTTACAAAATGCAAAATGTTACTGCGCCTCCCTTCTTTTTGTCATCTCCCGGTGATCCACCCATTAGATGGCAGAAATGGCGCAAAGTATTTAAACGATACGCCACAGTGTGTTGCTCCTCTCTGAGTGCTGAAAGGAAAAAAGCCTTATTACTACATTGTCTAGGGTCCGAGGACCAGGAGATTTTTGACCATCTTCCCGAAATTCATGATGGTGATCTAAATGAATTTGAAATTTGTATAGCAAAATTGGATAAACACTATGGGGCAGATTTACAACCTCCCTGCGCCACCAGTACGTCACTTTTTGTGACGTACTGGAGGCGCATTTCACTACTCCACCCTGCGTGACTTTTCCTCTCCTTGTAAATATGGCCCCTTCACACGCAGCACTTTGCATGGAAGGGGCGTTCCATGGGTGTTGCTGTGGGTGTTCCCACGCAACACCCATGGAATGAGACACATTTCCAGATTTACGAGGAATCGTACATCTGGAAATGCGTGTCAATGCTACGCCTCCCCAGGGGAGGCGTAGCGAGGCGCAACGAGGAGAAATTTTTCATTTCTCCTTGTTTTTTCCTCTTTCAAAGCGTGCTGCATTCTACACCACGCATTGAATGAGGAAAATGCCTGTAGTGATTGTTTTTGTGCAGGAAGGTGCCCCTTCCCGCACAAAAACAATCTCCCCATGACGCAGGCATCCTTGCACCATGGTGCAAGGGTGCCTGCGCCGGCGCATGGCTGCAGTTTGTGCTCCAGCGCAGGGGAGAGCACAGGAATGCGACATATTATTGTAAATATGTCGCATTCCTGTGCTTCGGAAGTGCCGCAGCGTGGCGCAGCCAAAGGGCTTGCGTTGCCGCGCTGCGGCACTTCCTTGTAGATCTGCCCCTATTTACCTAAAGTCAGTACTATTCTTGAGAGGTATCACTTTGGTCGCAGAAGTCAATTGGAAGATGAGTCTATAGAGAATTATGGGGTATATTAGCAAGGGCCATTATCTCCGCTTTTCGGCTTTAAGAGCCAAAAAAGCGGAGATAATATTACCGCTCTATTACCAAGGCGGGTGCTAACATGCATTAACGCATGTTAGCACCCGTTTTCCCCATGCCTCGCTCTGCATCTCTAATGAGATGCAAAGTGGGCGTTCCTTCCCAGGATAACAGGAGAAATGTCGCTAACCGACATTTCTCCTATTATCAAGCTGCAGGCGAACATGCAGAGCGATTAGAAAAGTAGCGCTAACCGCGGTTAGCGCTACTTTCCTAACGCCTGCTCTCAGTATGACTTAGCCATGATATCCAATGGAAGGTGGATATCATGGCTGAGTCTGTCCTGCCCTATCAGCAAGCTATCGCCAAAAGTTGTGTGATTATCGCTGGATTTCCAGCGATAATCGCACATTTGGCAGTTAGCGCTTGCAATTTTATCACTGTTGAGATGAGCGTTGCTGATAGCACGCTATCTCAGTGATAAAATTCAGCGTTAGTCAGGCGATAATTATCCTCGCGCTAACCGCGCTGAGCGATAATTATCGCCGGACATTAGTAATATGCCCCTATATAACTACTTTGAGAAAGTTGGCTTCAACTTGTAAGTTTGGCTCCACCCTTGATGAGAGAATAAGGGACTAATTTATGTTGGGGTGTAACATTGAACGTGTAAGAGAGGAACTGTGGCAAAAGGATGAACCTTCCCTTGAGGATGTTCTTATTATTGCGAAAAGGATTGAACACTCCCTTAAATGTGTGGAAGTCATAAAAAAGGATGGTGACAAGAAAGAGAAAGACTCCGTTCATGTTGTCAAATAACCTCAAAAGGAACAAAAAGAACGTGAAAAAAAGAAAAGTACTTTTGAGAAAACCGGAAGGTTTAACACTTTTCAAGTTAAATGTTTTCATTGTGGGAAAGTAGGTGATTTGGCCAACGACAAGCAGTGTCCGGGTTGGAAAGTCACCTGCAGTAATTGTAAGAGGAAGGGTCACTTTGCTGCAGTTTGTAAAGGTAAAACCTATAAAGGAAGGGTTGATGAAATTTACGATGAGGAAGCCTGTTCACATGATCCATACGCCCGAGTAGAGTGTGGACAGATTTTACTACAAGTTACTGGAAATGAAGAAGGCAGGAGCAGTCCTATTGATGAAATCTTGGTGGAAGGTGAAAGAACTAACGTTCTTTTTGACTCAGGTGCCAAGATCACCATAGTTTCGAAAGAATTTTATTTAAAAAAGGTCAAGGATAAAATTAAGCTATTTCGCCCTGACATTAGACCCTGTGCATATGGGGGTGAGCCAATTAAATTGTTTGGCTATTTTTGGGGTCTCCTAGAATACAAGAACAGGTTAGTCAATGCTAAAATATACATTTCCCAAAAAGGGGACAGCATATTGAGTTGGTTCCACCAGAGAGACCTTGGTGTGATTTTAGATCCAAATGAATCACCTCCCATTAAACTAAGGGAAAATATTGAGACAAATTTAATATCTTCTGTACAAGGTAACTCTTCTGAGGATTTTATACAAATGTTAAAGTAGAAATTTCCTCAAGTCTTTTGTAAAACCTTGGGTTGTTTGCGGCATTATGTTCATCACATTCGTTTGGTTGATGGTGTTAAACCTGTTTGTAGTAAGGTACATAATGTGCCTGTGGCCGTGCGTGGACATGTACAAAGTGATTTGGAACGATTGAAAGAAGATGGTATCATTGAGGAAGTGGAAGCAACGCAATGGCTTGCTCTCGTTGTATCTGCCAAGAAGGCTGATGGTTCTTTACGTTTATGTGTGGACCTGTGAGAGTTAAACAAGCATGTGGTGGTGGATCGTTACCCTTTGCCGAAGATTGCGGACATGTTGATGCTGCTACAGGGTGCCAAGGTGTTTAGCACCATCGATCTTAAATCTGCGTATCATCAGATTTGGCTCGATGATGACTCCAAAGACCTTACCGCATTTGTGACCCCTTTCCGTACTTACCGCTTTGTCAGACTTCCATTTGGTCTGGTTTCAGCAGCCTCGGTTTTTCAGAGAGCTTTGGAGAATGTCTTGAAGGGTTTAACTGGTGTGAGAATATATCAGGACAATATATAAAATTTTGAAAGGGACAATAGAGAGCATGATGAGAGAGTGTTGAGTGTTTTGAGCAGACTTAATGAATTTAATCTAACTGTCAAAATTGAAAAATGCAAGTTCAGGAGAGAATCCATTGATTATTTAGGTCATTCCATTTCTGCGGGTGGTGTGATGCCAAAGGAGGATCTTGCTGATGCCATTCGCAAACTACACTCTCCTACTAACAAAGAAGAGTTAATTAGTTTTTTGGGAATGGCAGAGTTCTACAGCAAGTTTGTCCAGGGTTTTGCTTCTCTGTGTGTTCACATGAGGTCTTTGCTGCGTAAGGGGTGTGACTTTGTATGGGACCAGGTTTGTGAGGATGAGTTTTGCACTCTCAAAGAGAGATTGAGTGCTGCACCCAAATTGAGCAGCTTTGACCCCAAAAAGAAGTCCTTTCTTATAACCGATGCCAGTATGAAAGGTCTGGGTGCTGTGTTACTGCAAAAGAACCAAGGGCATGATGACATAATTTTGTTTCTTTCAAGAAGCTTGCGGGGTGCAGAAATGCTCTGTTGTAGAAAGAGAAGCTCTCGCTGTATATTGGTCCATAAAAAAACGGAAGAATCTTTTGTGGGGCTGTGTGTTTTAAGTCAGGACAGACCACAAACCGTTGTGTGAAATCTTTTAAGAAAAAGGGTATCGATGCTGTGTCAAGTAGAATCACCAAG
Organism: Calotriton arnoldi; assembly: GCA_963921515.1. Lineage (NCBI taxonomy): Eukaryota > Metazoa > Chordata > Amphibia > Caudata > Salamandridae > Calotriton > Calotriton arnoldi. The sequence goes on along the minus strand of CAWUFW010003703.1, from coordinate 689,810 downwards.
TGGGTTGTGGCATTGCAAGACTATGATTTTGACATCAAATATTTGCCCGGTGTAGAGAACAAAGTTGCAGATGCTTTGTCTCGCTTGGTAGATGATGATGAGAAATGCTCTCCTGATGAATATGAGCAGGATGAGGATACAGTATGTTCTATTGGAGGGAGTAGCATTGCCAAAGAAAGGTGGCATGACGCTCTTCGTGCGGACAATGTCTTGCTTAGAGTTTTAGAGTGTGTAAAGGCAGGTTGAAAGACCAATCCTAAAGGAGAAGACGAGTTGGAAAAACTTTGGCACGTCAAACACCAACTTTCTAAGCAAGGAGGTCTTCTGGTCAGGGGTCTGAGGTTAATTCCTCCTGTTTCTCTTAGAAAGGAACTTATTTCTTTGGCTCATGCAGGGCATCAGGGTATGTCAAAGACTAAGGAGAGACTGAGATTGTCCTACTGGTGGCCCGGTATGGATTTGCATGTGGAACGAAATATCAGAGATTGTGTGCAGTGTGCATTGAGCGAAAGAGTACCCAAGCCTAAGGTTCAACCCATGGTTATACGGGAACACCCCGATGGTCCATGGAAGGAAGTTAGGCTTGATATTTGTGGCCCCATTCGATCCTCTGGTTCTGAGTGGTATGTTCTGGGTTTGGTTGATGGCCAGAAATAATCATTACACGGGGTGTAGAGACCAAGCATGTGAAAGCGTTTTTGGAGAAACTTATAGCCAAAGAAGGGATACCTGATACAATTTTGACCGACAATGGGGTACAGTTAGTCTCTAGAGAAATGGAACAGTTTCTGAGTAGACATGGCATCAAACACAAGAGAGCTCATTGTACCATCCAGAAACTAATGGAGTGGTGGAGAGCTTTAATCGTGTTCTAAAAGAGACCATTGAAATGGCAAAATCTGCAGGGTTGGATTGGCGTGAAGAAATCTGCAAAAAAGTTGAAATTTACAGGTTGTCTCCCCATGCCATGACTAAGAAGACTCCCTTTGAACTATTCAGGGGTAGGCATGCTAACACGTTGGTGGCCCCTACTTGGGTCAATGACATGCAATCTAATCGGGATGTGTACAATGACAAGAATGATTGGAAGTTGGCTGAGTCAAGGAGGATTGAAGCTCATAAAGAGCTTTATGATCAAAGAAAAAGTGTAAAGAAGACTGTGGTGAAAGTGGGTGATTGGGTAATAATTAAAAACCCTTGCAAGAAAGGTTCTTCTACAGCATTTTTGAAACCTATGCAGGTTATTAAGGTCTTCAAAATGCGGTCAAAACTGCTGATCATCGCATTTGGAATTTGAACAGAGTGGTTGTGGTTAGAGATGATTTGGTTCCGATTCATCCCTTGTGTGGAGGATCGAGATATGACCCTGCTAACTCCTCTGGAAATTCAGGCGACTCCTCTGGAAATTCAGGCGCTATTCGTAAGTCTTCGAGAGTATCCTCTCCTCCAGTATTTGAGTGAATATGTAAAGTAATTGTCATGCTGATGTTTCTTTCATTTTCAAGTGACGTTTAGTTTTTGTTCCAGGTTGTTCATTCTTAAGTTCTATGTATGCTTTGTTTCCTTTACTCTTCCTAGTTATCTTTATGTTACTCTTGTTTATAGTTCATTTTATTTGTAAAGAAGGGAGATGTGTGGCATTCTAGGCTTCTACTTCTTTTGGCAAGAGCTTCAGAATGTAATGATGTAAGATGCTCTTCTAGGCAGTTGAAGCTGAGCCTGCTCCCTGATTGCAGTGTTTCTGTGGATGGGATCCCTTACTTGGAATAAATCTTATTTCCACGTCAACCTGAGTACTTCACTTCATTACAATCTGCCCATTCCTTCTTTTCACTGGTCACTTTCTCCAACTTCATGGAGGTTACATGGAGCAGAGAGTAAGACGTGTGTGAAAATGAGAGCTCTTTTTTAATGCACACGGGCTAGAGTGAGGATGCTGAACTAGTGGTGAGTCCAGGCACACAAGTCATGATGCAAGTGTATCAGAAGCCAAACACTGACAAAAGGACGGGATAGTTTCGGCTTAGCAAATTCAGAGCATCACCGGGAAGGAGGTCCTAAGAGAATGGGCCCCAAGCAAAGCATTGTTTGCATGCAATGCTACAAAGGCCAGGCAGGTGTGCACCGATGCTCTGAGAAGAGGCATTAGTAACTCAAAGCACCTATTTTTAACACCACAACGTGGAAAAAAGTGCATTTAAAAAAAAAAAGATGAACACTATTGTTGATTACAAGAGTAGACATGCCAGTTAATCAACATAAAATTTGCTTTTGTACATTTACAGCGAAAATGGTGGTGGGGTGCAAACACCACGGAATGGATCTGAGGCTTACTGCCTAGCCTACTCCCTCCGACGTCATTCGAGCGGTCTTCCAAGCAGTGCTTAATGTAATCACTTATAATTACAGTTTCATGCTTTGCGTTTCTTTCTCTCATCAGATCTGGTAGTTTTCAATCTGTTGGGGTTACACGAGTAACCCCAAAGGAGGTTCAGCGCTCGGTCCTGGAGAGTGCGACTGCCTGGCATTGGTTGGGCACAAGCCTAACAAATGTGCTAGAGCAGCTAGGAATCCATCAAAAACTGAAAAACACCTCCTACCTACTCATAAAAGGCACTCCAAAGATATTGTAGGGCGCCAATTGGTGCTTTATAAAACACCCAAACAAATAAAAACATAAATAGATGCCTAAGGCACTACGGGTCATATTTACAACTAAAGTGGTGGAGCTCGGCGTTAAGCCAAGAAGGCTAATGCTGCGCTCCGTCACTTTAGAAACGCAGGGCTGCACCGTATTTACAGCAATACGGTGCAGCCCTGCGTTTCTCCCTGCGCTGGTACTACATTTAGCTGCCTAGAGCCAACATAGGCCCCCTTGCACCATAGTGCAAGTGGGCCTGCATTGTGGGAATGATTGTTTATGCGCAGTAAACAATCATAAATGGTGATTTATAACTTCTATATGTGCTGCTTGTGCAGCGCCCATAAAAGTTGCAACTCGTCATTTTTAAAATGATTGTTTAAGTGCAGGAAGGGACATCTTCCTGCACACACACAATCATACATGCCGTTTGCTGTTTATATGTGGGCTGCACAATGCAGCACATATAGAAACAGCAAAAAGTAGGAGAAATGAAGCATTTCTCTTCATTTCGCCTGTTTTAAGACCAGATTTTCTCTGGTCTTAATTTTGACACTGCCGCATATTTACGCCACCCTTGTAAATAGGGGGCAGCGGCAAAATCAATGGGTGTTGCGGAAGAACGCCCACCGCAACACCCATTGCCCAGCCCTTTCAATTATAGCGTGAAAGGGTGCCTTATTCACAAGGCGGCCTTTAGCCATGTTAAGTGGCTTAATGCCACCTTGTAAATAAGACGCAGCCCCTATTGCCACAGGAACGTCGGTTAAAGTGACGTTCCTGTGGCAATAAGGGCTTGTAAATATGCCCCTACATATTTACTCTGTGTTGTGTCGTGCATTGCAAATTCATTACAGTGAGTAGGTAGCTGTTACATTGCGGTGCGAGAAAGACACTTTTTTCTTCTCCATAGCAGTCTCTCACAGTACATGCAGTCATAATCTTGTTCCTTTTCTGTCAACCTTTGTCTCTCCTGGTCGCCCCCTCTGAGCAGTATTTTCTTCTTTGCATAGGTGTGCCTCAGTAAGAGCTGTCTTAGCTCTTGTTCCATCTCTGCCGCTGCTACTTCCCTGGCAGTCTCCCCTTCCTTGCAGTCCCATTTTCTTTGTGCAGCAGCATCTCACAGTTAAAACTCCCTTATCTCCAGTTCCCCTTCACTGCTGTCTACCATGACAGTCTTGCACCCAAGTCAGTTTCTTTTCTCCTCTGCACATCTCTCTCAGCCCAAATTCCCTCTATGTCATTGGTGTCCCACCAGGCAGCCTCCCTCCCTCCCTAGGCTTTCTCTTTTATTATAATGTTATCTTCCCATAGTTTTCTAAGTTTGATTCAGGATACCTGCTTGTCTCACTGACCAAGTCTTTCCTAGTTACCTGTAGTATGAGATTCATCCTATATTTTCAGTTACTTACAAAGGAGTTAATTTAATCTCTTGGTTCAATTTCTCCTCCACCCCTCTCAGTCTAAGAAGGATGGAGCAAGGGGTTAGTTGGTATTCTCCATGTCAGCCCCCCTCCTACTCCTCGAGCTCAGATTTTGCAGATCCTGTTCTGCGACTAGTCCTCCTCAATGATCCTGACAGGGTGCAAGGCGAGTTGCAAACCATGGTGGGTACATATAGACTGGTGTTTGCATTAATGTACGGTGGCAGTTGTTCCTGTGTGAGTGCACATGAGAAGTGTGCATGTTTAAGGGCAGGAAGAGCAGTATTCCAGTTTGAGTGTAGTATGAGGAATGCACCTATTTGGAAGCAGGGTGAGGGTTGTGCCTTTGTGAAATTACAGTGAGTGGTGAGCCCTTGTGACTGCAGGGTTAGTGCTGTGTATAGTGCATGTCAGGTTAGATGGGAGCCAATCATATTGCAGGGGAACATTTTTATAATTGTAGGTAGAGCGGTGTGAGTGTAGGGCCAGCAGCATACCTTTGTGAAAATGTGAAGTGATCAATGTGTGCAGGGTGAGCAAAGAGTGGTGTGTCGTGTGTGTGTGTAGGATAACCAATATGTCCATGTGAGTGCACTGTGAGTAATGTGCTTGAGTGCAGAATTTGAGTGTGAATTGTACATGCACCTGAATGCAAGGTAAGCGAAGTTTCTGACAATAGGGTGAGCAATGTGTCTGCGTGAGTGTATTGTATGCAATGTGTCTTTGTGAGTGTAAGGTGTTGTTGTGTGGTGTGTGAGTGTAGGGTGAGTGGTGTGCCTGTGTAATTGCAGGGTGCACACATTAAAGGTAGACCTATTGGCATTTCCAATGCTTGTTTCACTAGTGATTAACCATCCATTGGAGGCAGTTGGTAACTAACGGTGGGTGTAACTCATGTAATTCAGTGTAGTGTAATCATGCATAATTACCTAACAAATCTGTGAGATTGCGCAGAATTACGCAAGTAGAGTAGTTATGCAATTAGTGATATTTTCCAAGTGTAAAAATGCCCCCTCACATCCAAACTGGATGTGAAGGTGTATTTTGCACTAATAAACAGTGCTAAATGCAACAGACCACAAATAGCAGCACAAGCAGCTACTTGTCCTTGCTAAATATGCACTTGTGGTGGGATTTTCCCCCACTTAATCCCAGCATTCAGCACTAGTATTTTAGAGCAAAATGAACCCTCTCATCAAAAATGGGCGCAAGGATGAACTTTGCATTGAGAAAATAGCCCTAAATGAAACACAGACATAAACAGCAGACTGAGCAGCCACTGTTTGCTAACTGTGCTCTTGAAGTCAGATATTTTTTCCCAAATTACTCTTAATTACGGCATAATTGTGGTATTATCAGTACTTCCACATCAAAACAGTAACACAGAATTGCCACAATTACTTTGATTACTCCGATATAATTAACATTACTCCCAGATACAAAGTAAAGATAGAAAAATGTCACAACTTTGAAAAAGACACCTGATAAGTGACACCTTATATGAGTCATGCATGGATGTAACATACTGTATAAAGTGAATTTGAAATGAAGTTATTACTAGGTGAAAAGCAAAAATAAAAATTCACACATCTGTGTGAATCCAAGGGCGCAGAAGCACCAGTAGGCCTTGTAGTGCCCTCTTTGTTTCCTCTCCACCAAGGCTGACATGGAGGAGGAACTGCCATGAAAACCCTGGTGGAGAGGAAAAACGTAATGTACTTGCCGGGACTGCGACGGTCCTGCGAAGCATATTGCTGCCTCTACACTGCTGTACCACCACCAGGGAATGGCGGTTCCCTGGCAGCGGCGGCAGTCCCGGTATACAGACAGAATATCGGGTTGGAAATGTCGACTTACACAAATATCGAGTTGGAAATATTGTGACACAGAAATATTGACAGCAAGAATATCGTGGTCAAGAATATCGACTTTAAGATAAGAAATATTGTTTTTAAAATACTGAAGTCACTAATATCGTTTGCAAATACATGGTTGTTTAAAATATCGATTTGTTAATTAGTGTATGTATTTTCGTATGTATTTTAAATGTATGTGATCTATTTTTTTTCTTTGAGTATTGTTTTTGTTTTTTAATATATGTGTTAAATTTTTAGTAGATATGAATTTTATTTTAATTAAATTTTGTGTTTTTTAGTTCCGTAGCGGGTTGTGGGTCTATAGGGAATAGGGTGGGAAGTAATTTAATTATCATAAATTAATCATTTTAAAACATTTTATTAATATTTATTTAATTTAGATGTTATAGTGCTAATTGTAGGAAGTAATTTTTTATTAAGTAATTATTAACTGGTTGTTAGTTATTATTAATTAATTAATTGGTAATTAATTATGTTAATTGTGTCATTTTTTTAGGAGCGGGTTGTAGAGTTTATGGGGCAAAGGGTGGGAAGTAATTTATTTTTAATTAATTAATAATTATTTGTTAATTAATGCTAATTAATTAATTAAAATTTAAATATGGCAATTGTGTAATTAATTTTAGATGTGAGTTGTGGGGTTTACAGTGGTAAAGGGTGGGAAGTAATTTATTTTTAATTAATTATTAAGTAGTTGTTAATTGATATTAATTTATTATTTTAAAATTAATTATGGAAATTGAGTAATGATTTTTAGGTGTAGGTTGTGGGGTTTATAGGTGTAGAGGGTGGAAAGTAATTTATGTTTCATTAATTAATAATTAGTTGATCAATAATATTAATTTATCAATTGATAATTAATTAGGGTAATTGTTTATTTTTTGGTGTGTGAGTTTTGGTTTTATAGGGGTAATGTTTGGGGAGTGAATTATGTTTTATACATTTTAATTTGTTTTTTAATTTATAATATTGCTTTAATAATAGTTAATTATGTTAATTATGGAGGTACATTTTTTTTAAATTTAGATGTGTGTTGTGAATGGTGCGGTATTATAGGGTAGGAAACAAATAAGATTACATTTATGTAATAATTAAGGTTTTTGTTTATAAATAATTTCTAATTAAAAATAGTTATTTGTTTGTAAATTATTTTTGAATGTATTTAATATAATATTTCTGGGTATTTGTCATATCAATTTAACATTATAATATGTTTCTATTTTTTAGATTTTTAAATATTTTTATATGTTTTTCATTTCTTTTTCATATTTTGTGTTGGTGATTTTTTTGTTTTTGATTTTGAACTGACTGGAGTGGGAATATTAATTTAAACCCCTCCGCTATCCAACACTTTCCCTAATGTTGCACTAACTGGAGTGGGAATAGTATTTTCTACCCCTCCGCTATCCAAAACTTTCCCTACTGTTGCACTCACTTGAGTGGAAATAGTCATATTTACCCCTCCGCTATCCAACACTTTCCCTACTGTTGCACTCACTGGAGTGGGAATAGTAATTTTTACCCCTCCGCTATCCAACACTTTCCCTACTATTGCACTGACTGGTGTGGGAATAGTAATTTTTACCCCTCCGCTATCCAACACTTTCCCTACTATTGAACTCACTGGAGTGGGAATAGTATTTTTTACCCCTCCGCTATCCAACACTTTCCCTACTGTTGCACTCACTGGAGTGGGAATAGTAATTTTTACCCCTCCGCTATCCAACACTTTACCTACTGTTGCACTCACTGGAGTGGGAATAGTCATTTTTATTCCTCCGCTATCCAACACTTTCCCTACTGTTGCACTAACTGTAATGGGAGTAGTATTTTTTACCCCTCCACTATCCAACACTTTCCCTAGTGTTGCACTAACTGGAGTGGGAATAGTATTTTCTACCCCTCCGCTATCGAACACTTTCCCTACTTTTACACTCACTGGAGTGGAAATAGTCATTTTTATTCCTCCACTATCCAACACTTTCCCTACTGTTGCACTAACTGTAGTGGGAATAGCATTTTTTACCCCTCCCCTATCCAACACTTTCCCTAGTGTTACACTAACTGGAGTGGGAATAGTATATTCTACCCATCCGCTATCGAACACTTTCCCTACTGTTGCACTCACTGGAGTGGGAACAGTCATTTTTACCCCTCTGTATCCAACACTTTCCCTACTGTTGCACTCACCGGAGTGGGAATAGTAATTTTTACCCCTCCGCTATCCAACACTTTCCCTAATATTGCAATCACTGGAGTGGGAATAGTATTTTGTACCCCTCCGCTAGCCAACACTTTTGCAACTGTTACACTCACTGGAGTGGGAATAGTCATTTTTATTCCTCCGCTATCCAACACCTTCCATATTGTTGCACTAACTGGAGTGGGAATAGTATTTTTTATCCCTCCGCTATCCAACACTTTCCCTACAGTTGCCTTCACTGGAGTGGGAATAGTATGTTTACCCCTCTGCTACTCAACACTTTCCCTACTGTTGCACTCACTGGAGTGGGAATAGAAATGTTTACCCCTCCACTATCCAACACTTTCCCTACTGTTGCACTCACTGGAGTGGGAATAGTCATTTTTATTCCTCCGCTATCCAACACTTTCCCTACTGTTGCACTAACTGGAGTGGGAAAAGTATTTTTTACCCCTCCGCTATCCAACACTTTCCCTACTGTTGCCCTCACTGGAGTGGGAATAGTATTTTTTTACCCCTCTGCTATTCAACACTTTCTCTACTGTTGCACTCACTGGAGGGCAATAGTAGTTTTTACCCCTCCGCTATCCAACACTTTCCCTACTGTTGCACTCACTGGAGTGGGAATAGTCAATTTTATTCCTCTGCTATCCAACACTTTCCCTACTGTTGCACTCACTGGAGTGGGAATAGTATTTTTTACCCCTCCGCTATCCAACACTTGCTCTACTGTTGCACTCACTGGATTGGGAATAGTAATTTTTACCCATCTGCTATCCAACACTTTCCCTACTGTTGCACTCACTGGAGTGGGAATAGTCATTTTTATTCGTCTGCTATCCAACACTTTCCCTACTGTTGCACTAAGAGTAGTGGGAATAGTATTTTTTACGCCTCCGCTATACAACACTTTCCCTTGTGTTGCACTAACTGGAGTGGGAATAGTATTTTCTAACCCTCCGCTATCGAACACTTTCCCTACTGCTGCACTCCCTGGAGTGGGAATAGTATTTTTTACCCCTCTGCTATACAAAACTTTCCCTTGTGTTGCACTAACTGGAGTGGGAATAGTATTTTCTACCCCTCCGCTATCGAACACTTTCCCTACTGCTGCACTCCCTGGAGTGGGAATAGTCATTTTTACCCCTCCGCTGTCCAACACTTTACCTACTGTTGCACTCACTGGAGTGGGAATAGTCATTTTTACCCCTCCGCTATCCAACACTTTTCCTACTGTTGCACTCACTGCAGTGGGAATAGTATTTTGTACCCCTCCGCTATCCAGCACTTTCCCTACTGTTGCACTCACTGGAATGGGAATAGTCATTTTTATTCCTGCGCTATCCAACACATTCCCTATTGTTGCCCCCACTGGAGTGGGAATAGTATTTTTTACCCCTCTTCTACTCAACACTTTTCCTACTGTTGCACTCACTGGAGTGGGAATAGACATTTTTACCCCTCCTCTATCCAACACTTTCCCTACTGTTGCACTGACTGGAGTGGAAATAGTCATTTTTATTTCTCCGCTATCCAACACTTTCCCTACTGTTGCACTAACTGGAGTGGGAATAGTAATTTTTACCCCTCCGCTATCCAACACTTTCCCTACTGTTGCCCTCACTGTAGTGGGAATAGTATTTTTTTACCCCTCCGCTATTCAACACTTTCCCTACTGTTGCACTCACTGGAGTGGCAATAGTAGTTTTTACCCCTCCGCTATCCAACACTTTCCCTACTGTTGCACTCACTGGAGTGGGAATAGTCAATTTTATTCCTCTGCTATCCAACACTTTCCCTACTGTTGCACTCACTGGAGTGGGAATAGTATTTTTTACCCCTCCGCTATCCAACACTTGCCCTACTGTTGCACTCACTGGAGTGGGAATAGTAATTTTTACCTGTCCGCTATCCAACACTTTCCCTACTGTTGCACTCACTGGAGTGGGAATAGTCATTTTTACCCCTCCGCTATCCAACACTTTCCCTCTGTTGCACTCACTGGAGTGGGAATAGTATTTTGTACCCCTCCGCTATCCAGCACTTTCCCTACTGTTGCACTCACTGGAGTGGGAATAGTCATTTTTATTCCTCCGCTATCCAACACTTTCCCTATTGTTGCACTAACTGGAGTGGGAATAGTATTTTTTACCCCTCCGCTATCCAACACTTTCCCTAGTGTTGCACTCACTGGAGTGGGAATAGTATTTTCTACCCCTCCGCTATCCGACACATTCCCTACTGTTGCACTCAATGGAGTGGGAATAGTTATTTTTATTCTTCCGCTATCCAATACTTTTCCTATTGTTGCACTCACTGGAGTGGGAATAGTAATTTTTACCCATCCAGTATCCAACACTTTCCCTACTGTTACACTCACTGGAGTGGGAATAGTCATTGTTATTCCTCCGCTATCCAACACTTTCCCTACTGTTGCCCTCACTGGAGTGGAAATAGTATTTTTATCCCTCCGCTATCCAACACTTTCCCTACTGTTGCAGTCACTGGAGTGGGAATAGTATTTTTTACCCTTCTGCTATCCAACACTTTCCCTACTGTTGCACTCACTGGAGTGGGAATAGAAATTTTTACCCCTCCGCTATCCAACACTTTCCCTACTGTTGCACTCACTGGAGTGGGAATATTCATTTTTATTCCTCCGCTATCCAACACTTTCCCTACTGTTGCACTAACTGGAGTGGGAATAGTATTTTTTACCCCTCCGCTATCCAACACTTTCCCTACTATTGCACTCACTGGAGTGGAAATAGTAGTTTTTACCCCTCCGCTATCCAACACTTTCCCTACTGTTGCACTCACTGGAGTGGGAATAGTATTTTTTACTCGCCGCTATCCAACACTTTCCCTACTGTTGCACTCACTGGAGTGGGAATAGTAATTTTTACCCCTCTGCTATCCAGCACTTTCCCTACTGTTGCACTCACTGGAGTGGGAATAGTCATTTTTATTCCTCCGCTATCCAACACTTTCCCTACTGTTGCACTAAGAGTAGTGGGAATAGTATTTTTTACCCCTCCGCTATCCAACACTTTCCCTAGTGTTGCAGTAACTGGAGTGGGAATAGTATTTTCTACCCTTCCGCTATCGAACACTTTCCCTACTGTTGGACACACTGGAGTGGGAATATTCATTTTTACCCCTCCGCTATCCAACACTTTCCATACTGTTGCACTCACTGGAGTGGGAATAGTCATTTTTATTCCTCCGCTATACAATACTTTTCCTATTGTTGCACTCACTGGAGTGGGAATAGTATTTTGTACCCCTCCGCTATTCAACACTTTCCCTACTGTTGCACTCACTGGAGTGGGAATAGTCATTTTTATTCCACCGCTATCCATCACTTTCCATATTGTTGCACTAACTGGAGTGGGAATAGTATTTTTTACCCCTCCGCTATCCAACACTTTCCCTAGTGTTGCCCTCACTGGAGTGGGAATAGTATTTTTTACCCCTCCGCTATCCAACACTTTCCCTACTGTTGCACTCACTGGAGTGGGAATAGTAATTTTTACCCCTCTGCTATCCAACACTTTTCCTACTGTTGCACTCACTGGAGTGGGAATAGTCATTTTTATTCCTCCGGTACCCAACACTCTCCCTACTGTTGCACTAACTGGATTGGGAATAGTAATTTTTACCCCTCCGCTATCCAACACTTTCCCTACTGTTGCCCTTACTGGAGTTGGAATAGTATTTTTTACCCCTCGGCTATCCAACACTATCCCAACTGTTGCACTCACTGAAGTGGAAAATTTAAGTTTAAAGACTTTTAAATAGTTTAATGTTTTAATTTATAATATAATGTTTTTTATTAGATTTTATGTTATTGGTGTGTGTATATATATATTTTTATTTGTAAATTTTACGTATGTTTAAATTTTTTAATTACATTTATTTGTTATATTTGTTAAAATGTATATTAAATCTAATTTATTTTCTTTTAAGTTAATTTTATTATTTAATATATTTAATATTATTTTTTTATACATATATTAAAATTGCTATTTTGTACAACCATATTTTTTATATCGATATTTGTTTTGTCGATATTTTTGTACTTACCATTATTAATATAGGATGTCGATATTTTTGACATCGATATTTATAACTCGATATTTGTGTATGGGGATCGATATTCTATCCATGAACCGGCAGTCCCAGGGTGGTCCAACCGCTCAACTCGTAATGGAGCGGCCGGACTGCCAGTGCGACGTAGCTGGACCACCACCATCATGCTACCACAAGTCTGGGGGTCCTCGGACCACCAGACTCATTATCAGGCCCTTAGTGTTGATGACGCATGTGTGCTGTGGTGTCCTCATGTACAACCACTTATTCAGCAGTGACAACCAATGGCCATTTCGACAGTAAGAGCCCGATTCACAAACTAATGGCCCAATTCTCAAACTACATTTTGTTGTATGTAAATAAGTACTACATGTGTAGTACTTACTAACTACAAAATGCAATTCACAAACCTATGAGTGTAATTCTCCACCTCCATCACTCTCATCTTTTTTATGTGGAGATCCTCGCTCCGGTAAGTTTATTTCTTAGGGGCCGATTCCGATCTCGGTCGGAAGGGCTCCGAACGCGATCCGGCGTGAAAAAGGTACGAGTCGGATGCGTGTTTCCCGACCGACTCGGACACCTGTACGAGCGAGCAAGTACGATGCGACTGTACACGTGTATTCCGACCGAACCGTTTCCGGATCCAACCCGCTCCAACTGACTCGTGCGGACACGATTCGCAACGCGCAATGGAGATGTTTCACGACCGAGCGAGTACAATGTATGCGTCGGACAGCCGGATCGAGCCGAAGTTTCCGGCTCGCAAAACGTCCGGGAAGCTGCCTTTGGGGGTCCGCGTCGGACCCCGCATCACCCGCAGCCTTACGACTCGGACACATGGGGAGACCCAAGGGTCTCCCCAACACAGGCATGTACGGTGTGGATGGCTCCGACGCGTACCCACTGTAGGCGGTGCCCTTGTGCGAGACGTACCCATTCAGTCAATGGGAGCCCATGTACGCGTTGTACGACCGGCTCCCATTGACTTCTATGGGAGCCCGACCGAACCGAATCCTGCAGCATGCGGCCGCATCGTACTCGCTCGGTCGGACTGCAGGGGTCCGGCTCGGTCGGAAAACACTCCAGATCCGGCTCGGCTGGAGAGTTTTCCGACCCAGATCAGAATCGGCCCCTTAGTAGTAGGTGTGGGAGGGGCAGGGGAGTGGTTGGAAAAGGGGCATACTTACTACTAAATGGTAGGGGTTTAGGAGGAGTAAGCAGGGATTTAGGGAAGGTTACAGAGGGGTTTAGGAAGTGGCGTGCACCTACCAACAAAATAGTTGGACATTTGATATTCACAAACTGCACTTCTAAAGTTGCCACAAGCAACAAGGATGCAAAAAAGTAGCAAATGTACTCCAGCTCAGAGCTGGAGTAAGTCCAGCACCACACACCGCAAACCACTCATGTTGCAGCACCCTCTCATAGAAAATAATGGATTCAGGACCTTAAAATAAACCCCAAATGAAGTTAAATTAAATTAAATTATTCAAACTAGTCAGAAATATAAATAATTTGTATTTAATATTAAAACAATTATCTATAAATAGAACATATTTATTATTTTAATTTAAAATATTTTAATATACCTTTTTAATTTAAACATTTACGTAAGATTAATATGTATTAGAACATTGGAATGTTGGGAGCTCCACTGAAGACAATGGAGTTGCTCTGGGCTTATAATGGCTGGTATACGCCGAGCGCTCCAACATTACAATGTTTGTCTTTTTGTTTCTCCATTTTTAATTTAGAACATTCTACCTTTAGTGGGTGGAATGTTCTAATAGCCTTATAGCCCTTCTACCTCAGGCTATACCGGTTGTTAAAGGCCCTCTCCCTCATTATAGGCCCTCGCCTGTGGCTCGGGCCTATAACTCGGGATCAGGGCCTTTAACAGCCGGTATAGCCCTCGGCAGCGGGCTATAAGGCTATATTAGCATATGTTTCAATTACTTCTAATTATTGTAAAACATCATTTTTTTTAAAACAATTCTGTTGCAAAATAATTCCAATTTGATATATATGCAATAATGCAATTTTAAATTAATTGAGTTAATAGTGCTGTAGCATTTTTTTCTGCATTTGAAATATATATATATATGCATATATATATATATATATATATACTTCACATTAATATTACGCATAAAATATTTTTAATTTAAAAAAAAAAGTTTGATGAACTTTTGTTCTTTCCATGTAATTTACCATAACAAGCTCTTTGCCGTTGAGGAAAGATCTCCCTGTGGTAAAGGAAATAGGAAAAAGTTTAAGAAACTTGAAAAAAAGTAAAACTATTTTTATGTTTGATATTAATGTAAATTAATTCAAAATATTTATATTTAATGCAGACCACAATAGAAACAAGGAAACGCACAATTCATTTATTCTTTATTTAATTAATTTAAATGTGGTAAATACAATTAACACTATTTATTTTAAGATTTATTAAAGAATGCCCAAAAGGTACATTTTTTATATTTATCTATTATGCATTAACAATTACAAGTGGTATGTACACAATTAGTCTAAAATATTTTAATATGTTGTTCAGAAAATAAAAGTTGTCACTGGGTTTGTGACTGGGTTTGGGATTGTGTTTCCTTAGTAAATGCCATTTTCGGGTTGGTAATAACTTTAATGCTGTTTGATGAATTGCAACAAAACATTCTAAAAAATTGCTTTCACCTAACTAGTTATCACATCGAAAGTTTCTGTGTGATCCATCAAGGGAGGGGGGGGAGCAAGAAAAACTGAGGGCTACATTTCTGAGGTTTTGGAGCAGGGCAGCGCCGCAAGGAATCTTGCTGCGCTGCCCTCCGTTCGCGGGGCTGATTGATTTTGTGCAGGAAGGAACACCTTCCTGCACAAAATCAATCAGTTCAGGCGATTTCCTCTTTCTATGTGTGCTGCACAATGCAGCACACATAGAAAACGGAAGAAACGAGGAGAAATGAAAACATTTCTCCTCGTTGTGTCTCCCTAACGCCACCCCTGGGGTGGCATTAGATCCTAACACATTCCCAGGTTTACAATGCCTTGTAAATCTGGGAAAGCTTCAGGTTCCATGGGTGTTGCGTGGGAACACCCACAACAACACTCATGGAGCGCCCCTTTCACGCAGTGTTCTACGTGAAAATGGCACATATTTACAAGACCATGAAAAGCCACGTAAAGTGGCTTTACGTGGCCTTCTAAATATAGTGTGGCACATTGCGGAATGTCAAAAAAGTGACGTCCCGGCATCCCAAAACACCTTTTCCCTTTTCATTTTTCCATGGGAACTTTAGACACTGCTACAGCCAAAAGTGCTGAATGGGTTTACACTAAATTTGGCAGAAAGCTAGATCTTGGTCCTGAAAGAGTGTTTTTTGTGATTTGCTGTACATCCATTTAGTAGTTTTTGAGGAATTATTGCTCAAAAACGTTGTATACATCATGCCTTGGAGGATCTTTGCACCCAACAGATCTTCAGCTGAGATCTGATTGGCTGCCATCACATCAACAACGATGATGCGGCAGCCATCTTAGGACTCGGGACACAGTCCTAAGTTTTAACACAAAAGGTAAAAAAAAGACATAAAGGGGGTAGGGTAGGTATACCCTGACCCCCTTGGCCTGATGTGGTGTCCCAGAGGAACCGTGCCTGGGACAGCAAGGGTCTTTACAAAAATGGAAGCTCCTTAATAACATGGTTACATCTCCAGTATCGAGCTATTTATCTATACGTGCACAACTGGTTACTTCATGCTCCTACAATTCAGGATGTTAAAGAGTTCTCTGGAGACAATAAGGGATTGTTTGAAGAGACATAGATTGCTTCTGAGTATCAAGAAGGAATAATTCACAATTAATAGTTAATAATTCATCTAATTCCTCCTCAAGAAATAATGTTCATAGTTGCTTGCTTCAGAACAAATTTTCATAAAGTGTTTCTTCTTCAAGAGATTTCGATCACTGGTTCAGGAACTGTGTGAGAACGAAGAAGCTCCACTGGCAATTTGCTAAAAATTCAGGAGCAAATGCCAGCATACCCTTGTACAGTGGCATGGGCTTAATCATATCTATACCCACTGATGAATTATTTGCATAGGTTTTAAAACCCAGCATATCAGGACTTCAACAAATCAGATCCATTGACCAAGGAACTAACAAAACAGATGCTCTGTGCATTGAATCCTTTTTTGTTGGAGAAAAGGATCTCTCAGGACCTCAAAAGTCAATACAATGGGCGTCAGTATTTTGGAATGGGATGCTTGGATGAAAACATCATTGATCCAAGCAGGAGCAGTGGATAATGAAAGACAAGCAAGACTCATCCAGTTGGAAGGAATTGAAAGCTGTCTAAAAATCCTATAATTCTGTTAGATGAATGTCAGCTTTAATGAGAAGTAGGTTTCTGATGCATAACACTGAAGGGTTATGTGCCATACATTTTCAATTGGTACTTGTACCTTTTGCCTGGCGGAATTGCAAGTGTGGTAAACAGCTGGTGGTAGCATGTGGTGATAGGTACCTTTGTATCCAGTTGATTGCATATTTAGACTCGTTTCTCTGTCTTATGAGAGTTAGTAGTAGCTCCTGCTTCCAAATTCTGCGGAATTTAGTGGTGTATTTACCACCCCTGTTGAGTACTGTCAATACACTGAGGGGCATATTCACAAGGACCCATCGCCGACTTATCGCCACCTCAACGCAACAAAAGTTGAGATAGATTTAACTCCCCATTCACAAGCGTGTGCAAACTGCAGACATCGCCAGTATTCCCGCGATAACTTCCCCCAAATATATCTCCACGGGTGACACCACCAACTAACCCTAATGAGATGCAGAGTAGGCGTACCCGTGCAAAAAAACACGAAAACACCACTACACCACTTTCACAATGAACTGCCAGATCTGCGATGCGAGTCAAAACCACGCGATAAGCTGCGGTAGCAGCAGGTATTTAACACCTGCCTCTTGCTGGTGTAAAGCAGGACGACTACCTGCAGCAGGCAACGAAGCCCTGCACACAGCCACACCCGAAGAACAACTGACGCCATGGATCTACTCATCATGCAGCTCGGAGCCCCAACAGGGCCACAACACCCACCGCCACCACCCCCAGGACCGCCACCATCCCCAGGAACCGGACCCGCACCCCCCCGGACCACCACAGAGGCAGCGCAGAGTAAGGCAGCAGACCTACCGAAAACGCACCAGTCTCACAGACCTAACGCCCGAGGAAGTCATTGCCCACTACAGGCTCAAAAGGACAACCATCCTCCGCATCATGACCCACATCACCCACAGGTTGACGGTCCCAACACAGCGGACCACCAACATCCCTCCGCAGATAAAGCTGCTGGCTGTGCTGCACCTGTTGGCCTCTGGTACCTTCCAACCAACAACTGCCAGAGTCGGAGGACTCTCACAGCCAGCCCTATCAAAGTTCATCACACTTGTCCTAGATGCCATCATCAGCTTCATACCCCAGTACCTACACTTCCCCCTCACTGCGCAGGAACAGCTGGAGACCAAGCAAGGCTTCTACGCCATTGCTAGCTTCCTACACGTGTTGGGGGCCATTGACTCCACACATGTCCCACTTGTGCCCCCTGCGGATACTGCACACCACTACCGCAACAGAAAGCACACGCATTCCATCAATGTGCAGGCAATAGTGGACCACCGGGGAATGTTCACCAATGTCGTCGCAAACTACCAAGGCAGTGTACACGATTCCTACATCTTCCGACAGTCCATCATCAACCAGCGCTTCCAGGATGGCACCTATGGAACTGGACTGCTCGTTGGTAAGTACCAAATCTACACACCACACACCTCAAAGCCACCATCACACAACGCACAACTGTGGAAATGCACACGTGACCAAACCACATACAACATGTCAATCAACATGCCCACCTACCAGACATGACAACACAACTCCATTGGGATCCTGGGCTTCCCATGTACACAATCCAGCTATATCATGGCACCACACACAACAGTTGAACGTGTGGAGATGCGGAAAGCAGGCATGTGCAAAGGATGCAAGTGACCCATGAATGGGAATGTACACAACGACAAGTGAGGCGTGAATGTGCTGGACAGACCTGGGTATGCAAACCACAGATATGTCCATGCAGACATCAACTGTTGGTGTCTGGAGAGAAGTGAACAGTGGACGCAACCATGTCACCCCAGGCCGTGGGTCAGATCGCGGAAATGTCACTCGCTGCGTCCCCCCCTGTGTGCATGAGCATAGTGGGTTGGCCCGGATTACGCCAGGCCTGCGCAGGGGTGTGGACAAAAACACCGTGGCGCATAGCGTTGTGCACTCCCGGAAAGGCCAACGTCACTGCCAGGGCAGCGCCTCTCAATCCGCCATGAGGCCGACGCCGTGAGCAGCGGGGCCTGCGAGCCTGTGCGCCTGCTGCACCCCAGGACGCTGATACCCAGACCAGGCCTGCCCGCCCCAGTGCTCCAAGGCCGCACTTCCACCTGCCGACACCGTCGTGTGTCAAAGAGGGCCCACCACGTGCCCGTGCTCGCTCCAAGATCCATGCCGGCGACCTTGACAGCCTCCTCAGGCCATCGCTGTCCTCCGTGACACAGGCCCCCAGGAGTCCTCATTTGTTGACATACTCCACCGCTGCAGCCGGGCTACACTGCAGTCCAGTATGTCCCACATCTTGAACTGAGTCATCATGAATCAATGTTAGAGTCCATGCCAGTGTACGCAGGGTGAGGAGTGAGAGGAAGATGCGTCTCAGTCCGGTGGAAACATGGATCACCGTTACGGAGGAGGTCAACCAGTAGCAAGTACTGAACTGGTGCCACTAACCCTGTGCGCCGTGAGTGACCGTCAGCCTCTGGCCGAACATCGTTGGTGTCTGAGCCTGTGGCCTGGGGGTTGCCATCAGCAACGGGCAGGTACAGACTAAGGGGTCGATTCCGATCTCGGCAGGAAGCGCACCTAACAGTATTCGTCCGGAAAAAAACCAAGCCGAACGCGTGTTTCCCGACCGATTCATACAGCCGTCCGAACGAACAAGTACGATGTGCATAACAGCCCAGATTCCGAGCGAGCCGTACTCACCCATTTCAGCTCCTGTTCCCCGCCCGAGCCGGATCCGTAAACGTCCAATCGAGTCGTACGGAACCAAATACACAGCACCTTCCGGCCGGACTAGTACGATGCGCATTCCGTACGCGCCGAACACGTCGCTACGTCCGGCACGTTAGAGCATCCCACCCCTACTCAGGGGGGCCTGGATTCCTACCACTACCACCACCCCTACTCATGGGGGGCTGGATACCTACCACAACCACCACCCCTATTCAGGGGGGCCTGGATGCCTACCACCACCACCACCCCTACTCAGGGGGGGCTGGATGCCTGTCACTACTACCAACCCCACTCATAGGGGGATGGATGCCTACCACTACCACCACCCCTACTCAGGGGGGGCTGGATGCCTGTCACTACTACCATCCCCACTCAAAGGGGGATGGATTCCTACCACTACCACCACCCCTACTCAGGGGGGC
Source organism: Calotriton arnoldi (assembly GCA_963921515.1). Taxonomy (NCBI): domain Eukaryota; kingdom Metazoa; phylum Chordata; class Amphibia; order Caudata; family Salamandridae; genus Calotriton; species Calotriton arnoldi. The sequence continues at coordinate 670,028 of CAWUFW010003703.1, read as the reverse complement.
CTGGATTCCTACCACTACCACCACCCCTACTCAGGGGGGGCTAGATGCCTGCCACTACTACCAACCCCACTCATAGGGGGATGGATGCCTACCACTACCACCATCCCTACTCAGGGGGGCCTGGATGCCTACCACTAACACCACCCCTACTCATGGGGGGCTGGATGCCTACCACTACCACCACCCCTACTCAGGGTGGGCTGGATGCCCACCACTACTACCAACCCCACCCATAGGGGGATGGATGCCTACCACCAACACCACCCCTACTCAGGGGGGGCTGGATGCCTGCCACTACTACCAACCCCACTCATAGGGGAATGGATGCCTACCACTACCACCACCCCTACTCAGGGGGGGCTGGATGCCTGTCACTACTACCATCCCCACTCATAGGGGGATGGATTCCTACCACTACCACCACCCCTACTCAGGGGGCCTGGATTCCTACCACTACCACCACCCCTACTCAGGGGGCTGGATGCCTGCCACTACTACCAACCCCACTCATAGGGGGATGGATGCCTACCACTACCACCACCCCTACTCAGGGGGCCTGGATTCCTACCACTACCACCACCCCTACTCAGGGGGCTGGATGCCTGCCACTACTACCAACCCCACTCATAGGGGATGGATGCCTACCACTACCACCACCCCTACTCAGGGGGCCTGGATGCCTACCACTAACACCACCCCTACTCATGGGGGCTGGATGCCTACCACTACCACCACCCCTACTCAGGGGGCTGGATGCCTACCACTACTACCAACCCCACCCATAGGGGGATGGATGCCTACCACCAACACCACCCCTACTCAGGGGGGGCTGGATGCCTGCCACTACTACCAACCCCACTCATAGGGGTATGGATGCCTACCACTACCACCACCCCTACTCAGGGGGGGCTGGATGCCTGTCACTACTACCATCCCCACTCATAGGGGGATGGATTCCTACCACTACCACCACCCCTACTCAGGGGGGCCTGGATTCCTACCACTACCACCACCCCTACTCAGGGGGGGCTGGATGCCTGCCACTACTACCAACCCCACTCATAGGGGGATGGATGCCTACCACTACCACCACCCCTACTCATGGGTGGCTGGATGCCTACCACTACCACCACCCCTACTCATGGGGGGCTGGATGCCTACCACTACCATCACCCCTACTCAGGGGGGCTGGATGCCTGTCACTACTACCATCCCCACTAATAGGGGATGGATGCCTACCACTACCACCACCCCTAAACATAGGACGGGAAATGCATGACACAACCAGCATACTCCAACATAAGGAATTTCTGAAAATACATGCCACCAACACCATGACAAGCGTGTGTAGTCTGTGTCAAATGCCCACAACACTGAACATGTCATTGAGCATACAATGTGACCCCCAATCACATGTGTCACACATAAATTTGTGTGGCCTCCACAATGCAAGCAGACCATGACCACTGTGGCAATGGGGTATAACACCCCATCATCACAGTGACAAAAAGGTAAGTCTGGGGTCCATAGCTGAAGCCCAATTGAACAGTGTGGCAATGGAGTAAAAAACACCCATCACCACAGTGACCAAAAGGGAAGTGTGGGGTCCATAGCTGAAGCACATTCTGAACATTGTGGCAATGGGGTCTAAACACCCATCACCACAGTGACCAAAAGGGAAGTGTGGGGTCCATAGCTGAAGCACATTCTGAACATTGTGGCAATGGGGTCTAAACACCCATCACCACAGTGCCCAAAAGGTAAGTGTAGTAATGGTAAAAGCTGCAAATGCCAAACAGCATGGATGATTCCTGGTCACAGAACAACAAACACATCTGTGGCATAGTAGTGCTTGTGTCCCATAGCAACATACATTGGGTGAGGCAAACAGTGCAGTGCAAATAAGATATACCTTTGGCCATGTGCAGACAAACATCACCCATGGGGGCTGACATTGTCAACATCCCTCAATAACACAATGACAGAAGTGACCATCATAATGCAGCCCCACATATCTGCACCAATGGACACACAAATGTAGATATCCTTTGGAGACTGTAGATGTCAGGTGAACAAATACCATACCATGGCAGCAATGGGACATACAAACCATGATCATTGTGCTGACTGATGACCTAGGAGTCCCAGGGACAGCAGGGGAAAGCCAACAAACAACATACAGCCAATGGCACACTAAAGATATGCCAATGCAGTGGTGCAGATGCACAAACACAAACAGGCAGCCTCACACTGCAGATCAAACACAACAGGTGATGGGGGTGTGCCAGTGTCCCCAGGCAACCACACAACACATGAGGAGGCCTGAATCCCAATTACACAGATGTGTATACAGTGCCACACAAAAGTAACTCATGGATCGGATTCCCCTATGTGGGCAAATAGGCATTGTTAGATGAGAGGGAGCCCAAATTACACATGTCACACAAGCTTGTAGGAACAGCAAATAACACAGCAAGAGACAGACCCACCACAGCACTACCCCCAGGGACCCCACATTGTGGTGACCGTGGCCTGCATGATGATCCCACTGTGATGACAAAGCTAGATGTCGTTCACACTTTGAACCACAGTCATGTGTCCTGAGCAACAAACTACCATCACGCCTACACAAGCACAAATCAATCAGCACGGCCTGTCAGCCAAGGCCAACATGGAGGCAGGGGTCTAGCCATGCAACAACTCTCATTTGCACACACTCAACACCACACACCTTGATCTCCACCAATGTGCAGCAGTGAAGCTCACATGGACTGGTGACATTGCACATGCACCCATGACAATCCCAGGGGTGGTGTTGGGAACTAAGGTGCAGAAACCCATCACACATGGCCAGTCTACAAGACTCGTGAATGTCTGACGCACAGTACGCTGTACATGGGCATGATGTGAAATCCACCACAATCAATGTGATCCCGGACACAGTCACACACCAATGAAGAAGTCAAGGTCACCCACAAAGAACACACATAGACAACTTCCAACATTGCAGCTCTGACCCAGAGGAGTGGCAGCAGTCACACACACAACGTGTCACAATCACTGAAAGCTAACACAAACTGGAAATGACATGACTTGTGTAACCAACAAGTGCCAAGGGGAATCCTGACAGTGTCTCATCTGCGTTTGCCCACAAACTCAGCCCTGACAGCAAACACAACTATGGATGACACCCTGATGACCAGTAATGTGCCATGCACCCACATTCCAGAGAACCCAGTGCGAAGATTATGGTGGAACATAGGTCAACTCAGCAAGCATCACAAACAGGTACATCACTAGGGATCCCAGCCTGTGTTGCAAAACGGAAGTGAACACACACAGACATGCTCACACAACACACACCTTGGGCTCAGGCAATGTCACAGAATTACACACTGCCATGAGGGCACTCCACTCCTTTGTAAGGAAAGCTGTGCCATACGTTGTCTCTGCAGGGCTCTATCATATCAGCAGTACACTTGGTCACTCAGTCAACAATTAGCACAGAATGAAGGCTCTCGTCACATCAGCCTGGACATGGCAGTGTCACCGACACCATCTGCACAGATCCAACACACATGTATAGCAAGTTGCACTGATCACACAGATGAGTCCTTCCCCATTGATGCCCAAACTTGCATGTCCAGTGGAGATGGTCACACGGTCAGGGAAATAGACAAATTGAACAATGGCAAGCACAACAGATGTGCAGGGGTGTAAGCCACAGATATTGCAAATAAATGTAGGAAATCCCATTGCCAAATATTGAAAACATGACACCCTCTTATTGCTGCAAAGGATGACATGGATACACACCAGGATAGGACACATTCCCCCTGGACCACATGGGGTCCTGCACAGTAACACTTCATTTCCCTGATATAAAAAATCACCACCAGTGCAGCAAGGGCACGGTTAGCATCATCAACATCATGTACATCAGAAGCAAAACCACTAGAGAACAGAAAGTAGCTTTATTCAGCATGTTTGTGTATAGAAGTGAAAGTCCAGAAATATAACAAAGGCCAATGGCCAGTCCATAACAATAGTCCAAACAGGGTGACAGTGCCAGATGTCACCCTTTGCATGCCTGCACTGACATGGAGCAGGGACATTCCCCTCGGAGGGGCATACGGGGGGCAGGCCAGGCACCGCAGGGACAGGATCAGGGCTCACCAGAAGGAAGCAGGGAAGGGGTGGTGGGTGCTGGAGAGTCACTGACAACTGCAGTGGAGGCGTCTGACATGGTGTGTGCCGGTACAACTGGGGGGCATGAGTCAGATGGTGTGGGTGCCGGTACGACTGCAGTGGGCCGTGCAGATGGAGTGGACAGGTTCCCCACTGCAGTGCCCAAATCAGACAGGGTGGTAGTGGACTCCACTGCAGTGCCTATCTCCAGGGGAGTAGAATGGGGTTCTGGTAAGGTGGGCAGGACAGAGGGAGAGGACACGCTCTCCACACCAGTGGCACAAACAAGTGCAGCGGGGGTGTGGTGCTGGAAGAGCAAGTGGTAGGGGAGAAGGCCGGATCTTTCTGGGGATGGTGTATCTGTGGGTGGGGGAACCTGGGGCTGGGTGTGGTGGGGGAACCTGTGGAGTGGGGGCCTGAGGGATGGAGGAAGGAGACTTGGTGGTTGAGCTGCAGGGTGGTGGCGGGGTCTTGCTCTTCCGGGTCTGGGGGACTTGCGGATGGGGGCCTCAGTCTGTCTGCACCTGGGGGAGGGTGTCCGGGGGTGAGGGGCACTCCCTCTGTGTGGGTGGACTTCCTCTTCCCCCTGTATGCTGGATCAGCTGGATTGGAGGGGAAGAGGCCGAGGTCACAGAGGAAGAGCTGCTGTGTAGGTGGGGTTGCAGGTGAGGCAAAGGAAGGGGCCTTGGAGGGAGAGGTATCAGAGGACTGCGGGGTGACTGTGGATGCCTGTGTGTGTGTATGTACCCCTTCCCTGTGGGTGTGGTATCAGTCCCCTGAGGATGCCTGCGTGCACGTCTTGTTTTTGTAGTGGGTGTGTCTGTGCTGCTCGTGTCTGTGTGTTTGGGTGAATGTGCAGGTGTGCATGTGCTTGGGACAGGTAGGGTGCCAGGAAGTGTGGATGGGGCAGAGGTAGGAGGGGTGAGGGACTGTTGGAGGAGGGACACTGCTGCCATCAGGGAGGAGTCCATGGACCTATTGCTCCTCTGTAGGGCAGACATGCCCGATGAGATGCCCTCCATCGAACGACACCAGCTGAGTCAACAGAGTGGTGTGGGCATGGAGGACACTCAGCATTGCTGTCTGCCCTACATGGAGCTGGTGAAGTAGGTACACAGACTCCTCACTCAGGGCAGCAGGGGACACAGGGACAGGGGCTGCGGTGCCTGGCATGAAGGAGACATGCTCCCGAACACGGGAGCCTCCACAGACCTCTGGAATGGGAGCCGATGGGAGGGTGGTGGTGGTGGTGGTGGTGGTGGTGGTGGCGGGGACAGCAATAGTAGCTGGGGTGTGGTGGCTGCTGACACCCGCCTCCACAAGGGAGTCATCCTCCGAGCTGCTGTGGTCCTCAGCTGAGGTGGATGGTGCTGAGGACTCCTCGGTGTGGCTCCCCTCGCCCTCCGTGCCACTGGGTCCCTCCGACCACTCCTCAGCTGCTGACCCAGTCTGGCTCTGCGGCTCCTCCTGGTCCGTGGAGCTGTCCCCTCCTGTGGCCGTGGATGTATCTGCAAACAATTAGGGAAACAGACAGACATCAGTCACCTGACTAACCGCACAAAACCACAGTAAGTACAGCACATTACAGAGCAAGCCCTGGCATCCTTAGTTGAACATTGCCAAAAGTGCCCAAACAGAGTAGGAGAAGCCAATTGTCAGTCTGATGGTCAACCATGGCACTCACATCCCTCCTGGCCTTGCACCCATCGGTCTGGTGTCTGTCGGATGGCAATACCCCAGTGTGGACACATGCACCACCTACACAGTAGTTGGACAGTGCAGAGAACACGGTGAAGTATGTGAACATGCACACATCACAACTCTTGCCACTGAGTCAGTACAGGTGTCCGGATAAAGGGATGGCCAGAGTCTATATTTGAAATGCATGTGATGCATACCAGCACCAGACACCATGATGCACCCATGTCCTGATAGTCAATGCCACAATGGGGTGCATCTAGCACATGTCACTCCCATGCAGGATCACTCTTAGGAAGTTTAATGCCATGGCACAGGCATGCCTGCAAAGTCATACATCACTGTCTCCAGTCACATGGGCAGGGCAGCCAGACAACAACAGTCTGCACTGTGTCACAATTCTAGGTCATGGGGAATGCAAGTCCTGTAGCTGACAAGTGCACATGTCCATCCCCCACAAACCACATCATCTGAACTCTCATTTGTCCACGTCATACCAATTGGACATATGGGAGACATGAAACCCAACCCTTGGAACCTGAGCACCTCACAATCTGCTTTGAATGGGAAACAGCTGCCTGAACTACACAGTCGCACACCCCAGTATGCACGGTCAAGTGATCAAACACCTATATGTCACACAAGTATCGTCTCCTATGGTCACATCTCCGGTGGCATGCTGAGCCCTAACCGATAAACACCCCAGTAGTCCAGACAACGAAGCCACAGCACAATGACACAGAGGCAGACACCTGAGGGAACATTTCACTGAGCACAACGTGTCAGCTGATACACGGAAGTGGGAGTACAGAGTGTATTGCATGGCCTGGAGTAGGCATGACTGTCCTGCTCCACGTGAAAGAGGGATGAGCCCTGGACAGTAGGCAGGTGGCTAAGCATGCGTGACACACTTGATATTCATACTCCTGAGGCCCAAACATTGTTCCTACCCACAGCATGGGTGTGTGCCAAATACCCCAGGCACATGTGGTGAATCAGATCAGCAATTGGACCACATATCAAAGTAACACGCAGATTACATGTCAGAACTCAGGCATTGTGTAAGCAATGGACCCACCCATGAAGCCCACCACAGAGTTACGTGAACAAATGCTGTCCCCCACCTTGAGCTAAGCAAAATGCAAGGACACAGTACCCAAGTGACACAATTTCCTGACTGTAAGGGCCACACCTGGGTATGAGATGAGGAGTGGGCAGTGCACAATTGAGGGACATGGGGCCTGGACCACATAACTGATGTACTGTAGAAGTTTAAACAGGCCAGAGGAGGGCACATAGCATGTCAGACAAAGCTCACAGTGCAGTCATGGACTCACCCCCTCCTTGCTGCTGTCTGCCCTTCAGCTGCCCATCCAGATCAGGGAAGACCACCGCCAGGATCCTGAGCATGTGGGGGGTCAGGGTCCGGTGTCCGCCCCTCCTGCGAGGAGGCGACAGCTTCAGCTGGACCCTTGCGATCCTCCGGGTCCAGCCCGAAGGTCCTGCCACCTCTTCTGGGAGTTGCGGATCCGGCGCTTGTAGACCCCCACAGACCTTACTGCCCGGGCGATGTCCAGCCATATTTCCTGCTTCTGGTGGGCATCAACCTGTGAGGATGACAAAGTGTAAAGGCCATTACTACACATGCAACAAATCCGTGCATCACACATTTGGATATACATGTCTCAATCACAGGGGCACATGATGTACACGTGCAGTGCAAGGATGGCCATGAACAGTTTGCCAGCAGTTACTACATGGTATCATTGCCTGGGAAGTCAAACCTTGTTTAAATGCATTGTTACTGCACTATACCTGTTCAGTGCATGTAACTACACACTATGGGGGTGACAACTACTCAGTGAGCCTGCTAGCCAGTGGCGTGCAGACTGTAAGTCTGGCTAGTCAGACAACATGCACATTTGTAAGGCAGTGGACAGCACACTCACCTGCTCCCCTGGTTTCCCATACAGCTTGCTGTACTGTGGAAGGAGGCTGTCCAGCAGGGCCTGGTTCTCCTCAGTGCTGAAGGCTGGGGCTCTCTCCACAGTACGTGCCATTGCAAGATCCAGAGGATGCAGAGACAGCAGCAGTGGTGGTGGCAGATGTCGTCCTGGAGCACGTAGTGCAGGCAAGTGAGCTCTCAGGGGAACAGCCAGCATTATATGTGTGCTGCTGAGGCAGATACTGTCCCATGTGTCCAAAGTGATAGGTCCAAGTCGTTTGCATCTTCTGAATCTGGCCAATCCATGGAATTGCACCACTTACACACGCCCACAGCATCCTTCAAAAGTTCAACTTCATGACACCCATGAATTTGCAACATTGTTGTGGGTGGCCAACTGAATTCACAGCATCAGACTCGTTAAACTTTCGAAACGCGTCCGTTGCCATGCCAGGCCATAGCCAATGCGTGCGCACCGATCGGTCCATTGCTGTACAACGCGTTTTTCGAAAAACAACGCGTACCCGGTCACATCGTATGCAATGGCCAATGCGTGCGCACCGATCGGTCCATTGCTGTACAACGCGTACCAGGTCACATCGTATGCAATGGCCAATGCTTGCGCACCGATCGGTCCATTGCTGAACAACGCATACCCGGTCACATCGTATGCAATGGCCAATGCGTGCGCACCGATCGGTCCATTGCTGTACAACGCGTTTTTCGAAAAACAACGCGTACCCGGTCACATCGTATGCAATGGCCAATGCGTGCGCACCGATCGGTCCATTGCTGTACAACGCGTACCCGGTCACATCGCATGCAATGGCCAATGCGCGCGCACCGATCAGTCCATTGCTGTACAACGCATACCCGGTCACATCGTATGCAATGGCCAATGCGCGTGCACCGATCGGTCCATTGCTGTACAACGCGTACCCGGTCACATCGTATGCAATGGCCAATGCGTGCGCACCGATCGGTCCATTGCTGTACAACGCGTACCCGGTCACATCGTATGCAATGGCCAATGCGTGCGCACCGATCGGTCCATTGCTGTACAACGCTGTACCCGGTCACATCGTATGCAATGGCCAATGCGTGCGCACCGATCGGTCCATTGCTGTACAACGCGTACCTGGTCACATCGTATGCAATGGCCAATGCGTGCGCACCGATCGGTCCATTGCTGTACAACGCGTTTTTCGAAAAACAACGCGTACCCGGTCACATCGTATGCAATGGCCAATGCGTGCGCACCGATCGGTCCATTGCTGTACAACGCGTACCCGGTCACATCGCATGCAATGGCCAATGCGTGCGCACCGATCAGTCCATTGCTGTATAACGCACACCCGGTCACATCGTATGCAATGGCCAATGCGTGCGCACCGATCGGTCCATTGCTGTACAACGTGTACCCGGTCACATCGTATGCAATGGCCAATGCGTACGCACCGATCGGTCCATTGCTGTACAACGCGTACACGGTCACATCGTATGCAATGGCCAATGCGTGCGCACCGATCGGTCCATTGCTGTACAACGCGTACCCGGTCACATCGTATGCAATGGCCAATGCGTGCGCACTGATCGGTCCATTGCTGTACAACGTGTCCCTGTACAAGTCACTGGCATATGTCACCATGCCTGTCACAGGTGAACGTATGCCAGCCACATTTACTTCCCAGGGAGTGAGGGGCACACCTACAACACCACAGCCTGTCCACACTGTATCCTAAGGCATGTAAGGTTGCATTACCTTTTCCGTGTATGGGGGTCAACATGTTGTTTTTTGGGTGGCACTTGGGGGCAGCCACTCCCAGGCTGTGCACGTGTTCATGGGGACAGAATCCTTGGTGTGTTGTGCACATGACCACTGTGATGTGCAACTGTTCATTTCAGAGCATGTGGCATGGTCACATTTCACAGTTGTGTATGTGTATGTCATGTCACATACCCCCTGAGTCCCATGTGGGACGGTATGTACGTCACAGGGTGACCCATTGCCACAATAGTGATGGCCCTCCACAGTCTGTGTGCATGTTGTGTTTACAATGTCTCTGATTCCATGTGCACAATGGGAGACAGTTTCCACATCCACGTTGTTTGTGCTTGGACTTTGATGTTGTGCGTGTGTGTGTCACAGACGTCCATGTCTGTCCTGCCGAGGCAACAGGGACCACTACCTGTGGGGGTCATGGTTGTTTTGCTGTGGTGTATTCATGATGCACCATGTCATGCCAGTGTCCATGTGGCAATACAGGGTCCCTGGGAATCTACCTGTCAATGAGCTGTGATGCCTGGGGCACATCTGTCCTCACATGTCACTGTGGTGTGTGTTTGCAACGTGACAGCAGTACATGGGTACTGTGACACAGCCTAATGATATCCCATAGCACAACCTGGGACTTGTTGAGGACACATGTTGAACTGTGATGTTAGATGTTGTCCATTTCGGTGCCATACATGTCCTTACGGAACTGCACACACATCATGTACTTGTGTCTCGTAATGATGTATCACGTGATATTGAGTCTGGTCTATGCCACATATGTGGGGTGACTGACAATCTTTCTTTCTTCACCTATGCACTGCAGGGCACCAGCTGTCCATAGACCATTCCCTGACCTTGCAACGATGGTGGAACGTGACTGCATCTGACGGTACAGCTTCACCAGGCAGCTGATTGAGGATTTGGCAGTGCGCTTGGCCCCACATTTGCAACCTGGCCGGCAGTACCCTACAGCGCTGACCCCCAAGGTGAAGGTGATGGCAGCCCTACACTTCTTTGCCACCGGTACCTTTCAACACACTGTGGTGTCTGCTGGTGGGATGTCACAGACTATGTTCAGCCGTGTGCTACGCGATATTTTGGAGGCAATGTTGAGATGTCTGAACCAGTACATCTATTTCCCTAAACGTCAACAACTCACTGACGTCAAGAGTGACTTCTATGCCCTGGGGAGGATGCCACATGTCATTGGCTCCATTGATGGGACACATGTGGCTTTGGTACCACCACAGGCACATGAGCAGGCATACAGGAACCGTAAACATTATCACTCGATCAATGCTCTGGTGGTATGTCTTGCAGATATGAGCATCTCACATGTGTGTGCACGTTTCCCTGGTTCGGCACACGATGCCTTCGTGATGAGGAGTAGTCGCATCCCGAGGATGATGTCACAGATGCGGAACCAGCGTGCCTGGCTTGTCGGTGTGTACTGACTTTGTACCATTGTGTGTGTTCTGCTATGTTGTATTCCGCACTCTTTTCCAACTCAGCTAATGTGCAATTGTCTGTCTGTAGGTGACTCCGGATACCCCAACATGCCGTGGTTGCTGACACCCCTCAGGAACCCTGTGACACCAGCCCAGATGCGCTACAATGAGGCACATGGTCGGACCAGGAGAGTGATCGAGCGGACATTTGGTCTCCTGAAGAGCCACTTGCGCTGCCTGGACAAGACAGGAGGGGCCCTCCCATATGCCCCAGCAAAGGTGTGCAAGATTGTCGCATGCTACAGAACCTGGCAGTGCGGAAGGAGTTGCCTCTCATCCTGGATGACGATGACCAACATCCGCCACCTGTGGAGGATCCTGGCCTGGGCCACGATGCCAGTGATGATGATGAGGGTGATGTCCGCACACAGCTCATCACCAACTTCTTCAGCTGAATGTGAGTATCCAGAGATGTCATGTCAATGATTTGAGTTTGCATGATATGTGTTGGTGGTGCTCTGTTGCTGTTTGAGTGTGGCCATGTGCTACTTGACTGGATGCGTGCAGCGATGTGTCTTTACAGGTAGTCTGTACTCCCCAACAGTGTTGACATGCTAACTTGGTTTTGTGTAGGTATCTTGTGACATGTATTGGGCATGAGTATTGCAGTTCTGTCCTGTTCTTCAGTGCTTTTGACTGTGTGTCATGTCTGTCCTTCACAGGGTGCTTTCAGAGTTGTTTGGTCAACTCGGATCCCCCGACACCATGATTCAACTTCCAGGGTGGAAGCAGTTGTTTCCCTACAGGTGATGTGCCCCACACCCCTGGACTTTCTTTCTTCTACACTTGTTGACTGTGTGGCCACTGCCACGTGGGATTACCTTGCATCTGTAGTGGAAACAACATGTTGCAAATGTGTAATAAACCTGTGCTTCACTTTGGGATGTGCGTTGTCTGTGGTCACACATCTGACTCACATTTGCTTACTGCACCTGTGGGCTAGTTAACACAGACTCTGAATAGGTGTGGTGTCTGTGCATTCCACAATATTTCCTGGCAACATCAGTGTAGGCGATGAGTCCGATGGCCCTGGTGTCTATGTGTTGTGTAGCCCTAGTGGTGTGTCTCCCTTATATGTGTCACGTCGCCATGACTCACATGACGGTGTTGAACTTGCTGTGGCAGTTAGCATGCACGGTGTCATTTAGCAGATCATCATCTCCGTGGCAATAACAATGTTGGAATTACAACAGAGGCAAGTATGGTGTATTGGTGAGTTTATTACATACATGTGTGAGGTTAGTGCACAGGATGGTGGGTGCTGTACATTGGGATTGTGATCCAAAGTTCCCAGGTGAGTTGGAAGTCTTGGTAGCAGAAATGTCCAGAGTAAAGTCAACAGTGTTCTGATACATTGGTCCAACTTGAACTCCCCATGTCATGTGGGTGAGTTGTGTTGCATTCGACAGGGTGAACAGTTTGCACGCAAAGGAGAATTTCCAGAACAGGTGTTGGCTTCCTGGGGGATGTACATGGCCATCGACCTCTCAGTTTTCCTTCCTCGGACGACCCCTCTTCTTTGGGGGGACCCTCACGTGCAGGCTGCTGCGGTGCAGGGGACTCTCCTCCAGAGTCCTCCTCCCTCCCTGTGGCAGTTGCAGGTGTTGCAGCACCAGATGTTGTGGGCACACAGGGAGGTGTGGCCATGTTGGTGCTAATCTGGTGGAGGCATGTCAATATGTCCCTGTGCACCGCTGTCAGTTCTTGCAATGTGTCCCACTTGGACTCCATGCCAGACATGTGTGTCTCCACACGGGCCATGTGTGTCTCCACACGGGACATGTGTGAGTCCAAGCGGGCATGATGGGCAGCCTGCTGCTGTTGAATGTCCTTGAGGATCCCCACTACCTGGGTGACCTCTCCGGTGCTATTCTGGTACGCATCAGCAATGCGTACCAGTTGTGGGTCAACATGCAGTCCAGACCCCTCTGCAAACAGCGACCTATGTCTACCACCCCTCTCACCACCCCTGGCGACACATGCGGGACCTGCGGTGGCACTCACAGGTGTCCCTAGGCCCCCTTGGGGGTTGTTACTGGGGTCGTTTTCCATAGCTCGACGTTGGGCCGGGGTCCCTGTGCTGTTGTCATTGGTGGTCCTTGGTCTGTCCATGTCGGCGGGGGTGGTCTGTGTGTTGGCAGTTGTTGGAGGAGTGGGTGCAGGGGGTGCAGATGTTGGTCCTGCTGGTGCTGCATGATGACTCACGCCGGAGGGGCCAGGTGGGTCTTCGCCATCCGAGGAGGGCAGAGGCTGTTCCATACCAGTGCGCTCAGTGTCCCCCGGTGCCTGGGACTGGGACTCCTCATCGTCTGCTGCTGTGTCCCCATCATCACCTGTTTTTGGAAGAGACAGACCATGTATGTTATGTTTCTACAGGCATCAATGGTTCACACACCTGACAGTTGTGACTGTACCTCTGGATGCGGCCCTGTACATTGCATTGACCTAAGTTGTCACAGTAAGAGGTTGATATTGGTGTAGCACATTGTCCTGCAAACCTGAGGCATTTAAATGTGAATGTTGAGGTGTGTGCATGGCCAGCATTGGTTGTATTTGGTGGACATCCGGCCCTCCTTCTCCACCCAGCCCAGTTATCCCACCATGAAGCATGCCACCCTTGCAGTGGGTTCAGGTTGACTCTCAGGATGTCAGTCAGTGGTGTCCTGCTGTTGGTTGGTGCCCAGGTCCCAGCAGGGCCTGGTACTCCCCACAACAGAGCACCATTGTCAGCCATCTTGTCAGTTGTTTTCCACTCCCTGTGATGTGAGCATTGTTCAGAGTGGTGTTGATGGGCCAATTGTGAGGGTGACCAATGTCTGTGACTACAACTCCCATCATGCTATTGCCTACACCCCCTTCCCAGCATGCCCATACTTCCTTCCTTTTGAGTGGACTTCACTGTGTGTGAGTGTGACAGCAATGGCAAGATGGCTGACAGTGTGGTCCTGTTGTTTGATGGTGCACAGTTCCCAGCATGGCCTTGGGCTCCCCACAGCTGAGGCCAGTGTCAGACATCTTTGAAGTGGCTTTTCGCTCCCTGTGAGGTGTGCATGCTTCAGTGCTAGCTTGCTGGGCCATGTGGGTGGGGGATGTTGAGTTGTGACTACCACTCCCATCATGCTATTGCCTACGACCCCCTTCCCAGCATGCCCATACTTCCTTCCTTTTGAGTGGACTTCACTGTGTGTGAGTGTGACAGCAATGGCAAGATGGCTGACAGTGTGGTCCTGTTGTTTGTTGGTGCCCAGTTCCCAGCAGGGCCTTGTGCTCCCTACAGCAGTTCCCAGTTTCAGCCATCTTGTCAGTTGTTTTCCACTCCCTGTGATGTGAGCATGGTTCATAGTGGTGTTGATGGGCCAATTGTGAGGGTGACCAATGTCTGTGACTACAACTCCCATCATGCTATTGATTACACCCCCCTTCCCAGCATGCCCATACTTCCTTCCTTTTGAGTGGACTTCACTGTGTGTGAGTGTGACAGCAATGGCAAGATGGCTGACAGTGTGGTCCTGTTGTTTGTTGGTGCACAGTTCCCAGCATGGCCTTGGGCTCCCCACTGCTGAGGCCAGTGTCAGACATCTTTGAAGTGGCTTTTCACTCCCTGTGAGGTGTGCATGCTTCAGTGCTAGCTTGCTAGGCCATGTGGGTGGGGGATGTTGAGCTGTGACTACCACTCCCATCATGCTATTGCCTACAACCCCCTTCCCAGCATGCCCATACTTCCTTCCTTTTGACTCTGCTTCCCTGTGGGGTAGTGTGCCTGTGCTGCCAGGATGGCTGACAGTGTTGTCCTGGCGTTTGTTTGGCTACAAGTCCCAAAAGTGTCCCTGTGCTTCACACAGCATAACCCAGTGTGGTGGTTCTTTGTGGGATATTAAATTAAATTGTGAGACATTGCATTCTCCCAGGTGAGTTGTGTGGAGTTTGTGTTAAGGGGGTGTGTGGGAAAAGCTGCTTGTAACTATGGTCAGAGCTGTCAGTCCTCCTTCCCATATAACCACAACACCCAGACCAAATCTGGGGTAAGGGAACGAGAGGCACGGGGTACTGGGAGTCGGCAGCCTCCAAAATAAATTGTGTACCACAATGAAGCCGCTCCCAGTAGGGTGTCACAAGTACTAGTGCAGTTTTAGTCTGTGAGTGAAGACATCTCACATAAAATGAAGGACTGGTCTCACACACCACCTGGTGTCATGCTTCATCATTGACCAGTCCTCGCCCTCTAAAACCTTGGTTTGATAGAGGGCGGGCATACACCTGACGACAGGGATGCACTTCTAAACTAAGTGGGGGCCCAAAGAAAATAGTGAGTTTAAGAAGCCATTAAGGATGTCAGCTTAAATTTAATGGTGCTGGCATCTATATGGTAGTTAAAAACAAAGTGATCGGTGTAATGGGGATATTATTGTCCCCCACCGCTGTCAATGGGGTCGACATGTTTCTGCCTAAGGCCCAGTTGGGTCCGCGGCATTCATCAGGACCATATTACAAAAGTTCTATATAACGGGCTCCACTCTTACCACACTATGGTGAAAGGATTTCCACTCAGTGGGGTGATGAAGATCACGCTACCACTGTGATATGGCTAAATTCTTAAGCCTAAAAGATAAAAACAAATATGTGCAGACAAACTGTCAAAATTGCATAGGACACAAACATAACAAAACAAATAAGCCACATACACCCTAAATCTATCGTGAGTGGCTATAGGTGCAACGATAATGTGACAAAAATCTATGCACCCACTTGGAAGAAAATTCCTCCAAAATGCTTACCCTAAAATGAGGACACTTGTGCCCCATAGGAGGGTGAGGGCAGGAGACCCCTTAGGAGCAGGTTGTGGGTTTATAGGGGAATAGGGTGGGAAGTAATTTAATTATAATTACATTTTGTTTTAAAAATAATTTATATTAATTTTTTTAATATGTTATAGTGTTAATTGCGGGAATTAATTTATTATTAATTATTTATTAATTGGTTGTTAATTATTATTATTTAATTGTTAATTATGTTTATTGTGTAATTTTTTAGGAGTGGGTTGTGGGTTGATAGGGTAGTAGGGTGGGAAGTAATTTAATTTTAATATATTTATTAATATTTTTTATATAATATTTATGAAATTTTACTTATAGTGTTAACTGTGGGAATTAATTTATTAATAATTATTTATAATTTGCTTGTTAATTGTTATTAATTAATTAAGTATATGTTAATTAATTATGTTAATGGTGTCATGTTTTTAGAAATGGGTGGTGGGGTTTATAGGGGAATAGGGTGGGAGGTAATTTATTTTTAAATAATTAATTATTTGTTAATTAATGCTAATGAATTAATTAAAATTTCGATATGGCAATTGTATAATTAATTTGATGTGTGAGTTGTGGGGTTTATAGTGGTAAATGGTGGGAAGTAAATTTTTGTAAATTAATTAATGATTTGTGGTAATTGATATTAATTTATTATTGTAAAATTAGTTATGGAAATTGTGTAATTATTTTTAGGTGTGTGTTGTGGTGTTTATTGGGGTAGAGGGTGGAAAGTAATTTAGTTTAAAATAATGAATCATTACTTGATTATTAATAGTTATTTATTACTTGATAAATATTCTTGGTAATTGTTTATTTTTTATTTTGTATGTAGATTTTGGTTATATAGACGTAACGTTTGGTTAGCAATTTAATTTTTATCTGTTTCAATGTTTTTTTTAATTAATATTTGTTTAATTGATAAATAATTGTGTTAATTATGGAGGTACACTTTTAAAAAATTTTTTAGATGTGTGTCGTAAATTGTGTGGTGTTATAGGGGAGGTAAAAAAATATTATATTTATGTAATAAATAATGTTTTTGATTATAAATAATTTTTATGATAAAATATTCATTTGTTTGTAAATTATTTTTTCATTTTTAGAAAATAATCTTTGTATGTAATTTTTAGTTTTTTTAACATATGTTTCTATGTTTTGTAATTTTGTAATTTTTTATATATGTTTTGCTTTTGGAATTGTTATTATCTTTTATATTGTAGTTGATCTTTTGTTTGTTTTTAAATTAAAATTTTCTTCAGTGGGAATAGTAATTTTTACCCCTCCGCTATTCAACACTTTCCCTACTGTTGCACTCGCTGGAGTCGGAATAGTAATTTTTTCCCCTCCGCTATCCAAAACTTTCCCTACTGTTGTACTCGCTGGAGTGGGAATAGTAATTTTATCCCCTCCGCTATCCAACACTTTCCCTACTGTTGCACTAGCTGGAGTGGGAATAGTAAGTTTTACTCCTCCGCTATCCTACATATTCCCTACTGTTGCACTTTTTGGAGTGGGAATAGTAATTTTTTCCCCTCCGCTATCCAACACTTTCTCTACTGTTGCTCTTGCAGGAGTGGGAATAGTAATTTTTTCCTCTCGTTATCCAACACTTTCCCTACTGTTGCACTCACTGGAGTGGGAATACTAATTGTATCCCTCCGCTAAACTAAACTTTCCCTACTGTTGCACTAGCTGGAGCGGGAATAGTTATTTTTACTCCTTCGCTTTCCAACACTTTCCCTACTGTTGTATTCACTGGAGTGTGAATACTAATTTTTACCTCTCCGCTATCCAACACTTTCCCTACTGTTGCACTTGCTGGAGTTGGAATAGTAATTTGTTTTCCTTCGCTCTCCAACACTTTCCCTACTGTTGCACTTGCTGGAGTGGGAATAGTAATTTTTACCTAGCTGCTATCCAACACTTTCCCTACTGTTGCATTTCCTGGAGTGGGAATAGTATTTTTTACCTATTCTCTATCCAACACTTTCCCTACTGTTGTATTCGCTGGAGTGGGAATAGTAATTTTTACCTCTCCGCTATCCAACACTTTCCCTACTGTTGCACTCGTTGGAGTGGGATTAGTAATTTTTACCCCTCCGCTATCCAACACTTTCCCTACTGTTGCACTGGCTGGAGTGGGAATAGTAATTTTTACCCCTCCGCTATCCACCACTTTCCCTACTGTTGCACTCATTGGAGTGGGAATAGTAAATAATTCCCCTCCGCTATCCAACACTTTCCCTACTGTTGTATTCACTGGAGTGGGAATACTAATTTTTACCTCTCCGCTATCCAACACCTTCCCTACTGTTGCACTTGCTGAAGATGGAATAGTAATTTTTTTTCCTTCGCTATCCAACACTTTCCCTACTGTTGCACTCGCTAGAGTGGGAATAGTAATTTTTACCTATCCGCCATCCAACACTTTCCCTACTGTTGCATTCGCTGGAGTGGGATTAGTAATTTTTACCTCTCCGCTATCCAACACTTTCCCTACTGTTGCACTCAATGTAGTACAAAATGTAGGTTTAAAAAATATTACATTTTTTAATATTTGAATTTATAATATGTATTTTTTTAAATTAATTTTTATGTTACACTTGTATGTATATATATTTATTTATTATTTTTAATATATTTATAACATTTCAAAATTAATTCAAATTATTATTTATTAACTGTTTTTAAGTATATATATATATATATTACATTTTATATATGTATGTTTATTTTTTTTTTAATTAAATGTATCACTTATAATTAACATTTACAAATAAATCTAAATCATTTTTTTAAAGTTTAATTTATTTTACAATATTTTTTATACATATAAAAAAACCGATATTTTGTACATCGATATTTTTTACAACGATATTTTTTTTCAATATTTTTGTAGTTACCATTATGAAGATAGGAGGTCGATATTTTTGACAACGATATTTTTGTCACGATATTTCTGTAGGTCGATATTATTGTTGTCGATATTCTGTCATTGATCCGGGTTTGGGCATGTCATTGTCCTCCACCGTAGTAGCATCCCTCACCAATATTCCCACTGTTATCATTGCCAATCTTCCTGCCACCACATGGGTCTCCCCCCATGCCCCGCCAAGCAGTACAGTTCTACCGTTTTGGGGGCCCTCCAGACGCCCCCTATTGGTCTTTGCAGGCCACCCTGCCCACAATTCTTATTCTATTCCAGAGGCCCGTGCCAGGTCCTTGGGCCTATCCCATCACCTCTACCTCCTCGGGCGGCTAGGGCGTCTTCTCCCGGGCCTGGTGGGGTCAAGCAGGAGGGCCCGCTCTGCTGCAGGATAGCAGTTCCCTCACCGCGTCTCCTCTCGCGGTCCTGCTAACGAAGCATAGAGAGGGTGAGGAAGGAAGAGCAACTCCAGGCCACCTGCTCCTCAAGGACACCAGTCCTGCTCCTTGCGACCCCCGCAGCGTTCAGCCCCACGCGGTGACCGCCGATGTTATCCAGTCCCTCACCCACCGGGGACGTCTCCTCATCCGGTGGGACGCCATTACACTCCACACGGCAGCCTGCGGCAAGGGAGCGCTGCCCAGTCTCTCTGCTACTGTTTTGGCCAGAGCGGCCTCGTCTCTTCAGGCATCTCCTGCCAGCTCTGCTTCTAGAATTTTGCAGGATTCTGAATTTGGGCCACGCGCCCATTTTCTATGACTTTAAATGGACTCTGTCCAATATGTAGGAGCCATGTCATTGGTTGGCCGTCCCTCTCTGCATCAGTGGTATTCATTCACTTTCTGGTCTGGGGTGTGTCTACATAATACACATTGGAAAGCGTAATTCACAAAGATAAACTGAGACCTGACGTCTAAGTTTAGACCATGGGCCGCATTACACATGCAGCGCATTTTCCTTCATTGCACCGGGTGCACCTTTAAAATGGTGTGCTTGGTGCAATAAAGAAAAATACGCTGCATTACTGGGGATGCGCTGCCCCCAGGGCAGCCACGAACTCATGCTGCCTCCAGGGCAGCTCATTCACATGAAATACGTTTCAAAGCCGCTCTGTGTTTCACTGTGCAGGCGGCAACCTGCCTGCAATTTTAAAGGGGAATAGAGATCTCTTCAAAGGCGAATGCAGTCAGTGACAGCACGCGCCGGCAAGGGGATGTCTGGGGGTCCATAGGACCCCCTTTACTCCCTGCAGATGGCTGCTCTCAGGAAGAGAATGTTTGAGTTGATCACAATGATTAGACTGTGTGCACATGGTAAACGCTTTGCGGACATGATTAGTACATATGTGGTTATGTCTACCTCATAGCCATTAGCACATATTTATTTTTCAGGTAAAGATGAATGTGTCCAAGTGGAGGAACTATCCCCATCTTCTTTTTCCTATACTGTTCTCTGTTTTTACAGAAGGTCTGGAGGGTTTTCACAAGTTTATCCACCAGAGGAGTCCTTTGCACGAAATACCTGGTCATTTGTATGTCACCAGTGACCCCTGCATTACATGTTGATGCAAGGACATCCCCAGATTATTTTCTGAGAAGGTAAACTGACTCCTTTCTGAGGTAAGAAGCTCTCTCTCTCTGCCCCTCACCAGAAAGTAGAAGGCTAGACAAGACATGTACTACTAAAAGTGCGCACAAACAGTGATAACTTTGTCAGGCAACCACATTCCTTCACTGTGCAACCTTTAGCTGCTTTTTGGGTCAAACAGTTGCCTGCCTTCTGTTGTCACTGAGGGTAGTCCACGCTGAATGTGGAGTCACTGACACTGCGAGTCTAGGCCTGGTTGAGTTAACAAAAAAACTCTGCGAGACTCCACGGAATTCTGCAAACTGGCAGAAATAGGCAAGTCATGCTGCTTGTGCTGTGATTTATCACCAAAACTTGTTCCAATTTGAAAAATCAGTGCGAACAGTCGTGACCGTCTACGTTGAAGAAATCTCACGGGTGCCCTGAAAAACGTTGCCTTAGCCTCTTTCATATATAGTGTTAGGGGGCATACAAAAAGTAAATGTTATTTATTCATAACAAAGAAACTGTTTTGGATGAGGATTTTCAATATATTGATCACAATAAACTAATGATTTTGACTGTTGTATTGCTTGTAATCATATATTATACATTCCAAAGTTCCATTATTGCATTTTTGTGTTATCAATACTTTATTGATTTCAAATAGCACACAATATGTATAGCTGCTACCAAACCTGCCTGTTGTGTTATAGTCATTGTGATTTGGTTTGTACTGCACAGTGTTATGCACTTCCCGTCATTTCACTTACCATTTGTACTGTAACTATTTGTACACATTTCTGAGTTTTACTATAGTGGTGTGTATCGACAAATCTGACTTTGCATTCACAAATATTTTGTCATAATTGTTGCACTGTACCTACTATTGCCCTGCTTCATCTCCCTTGCCTATCTGTGGAGTTACTAAGGCCTACTTCCATCTTGTAGACCAAGTACCTGGATTTGTGGTTAACTGGGACCCCATGCATTCTTACTTTGTAAGTCAGTAGAGTGACCTGCAGCTGTAGGTCCTGGAAAAAGTCTGAAACCTTCCCTCCGAGTTCTCTTCCAAATCTTTTAGACCAGTTGCAAAAGGAAGTGTTCAATGTATAGGCCCCTGTTTTGTTGTTCTGGTTAAAAAACAGGTCTTGATACCTTATTTTACATTAAATAATTGTTTTTGCATTTACTTCTATTTGTGTTGTTTGCACCCACTGGGATTTTAGTCTATGATTACATGTTCATCTTTCCACTAATCTTCTATGATTGCAAGACGCATTTTACATTACGTCTATTGTGATTTGTGACACCTACTTATTATCCATTGAAAAAAGGAAGGGTTGCCCAGATGGGAATTTTACTTGAGGTTTTCCCATTCCTTCAGGTGGTCTGATATCAGACATTAAGTGAACAGAAGTGTTGGTATTAGACAATCCTATGGTTCAGAAGTTGCTTTTCATCTTGGATTGTTGATGTGGCTTGGAGAATAAATAAACCAAAACTGGGTTAAAGAAGCTACCGGCTTTGCTGGCATTTTATTCACATTTATTTTATACCACCCTCACCCAATAAAACTAAAAGGAAAGCTTGAAAAAACAATCTGGTACGTCCTAATAGGTGAAATCGTTGAAACTTAGATATCTTTTATGAGGTCTGCTAAAATGATCTGTTCATAAAGCCTTCTTTTGGTGAAATAGTATTTTATGTTGACTGTCATGTGGTACACTGGACTTCAACAAATATATTTTTTGTTGTCTTGTTATATTTGCTGACTATACTAAAGTGTCATCTTATACCAGATTATCATTAGTGTAATGATGTATTTCCTATATAACATGCTGGTGTTTACCAATGAAAATACTATTAGAGATGTTCTTGATTTAAAGATATCCAAGGTACACTGACCAAGTCGTTATTTAGGGCAACATTTAACTTTCACATGTTATCCTTGGTCAGAAAAAGACTCAATGCCAGGGTCCTTCCCATCATATGACTAAGGACCTGATTTATACTTTGGTGGTGGAGGTGTTGACTCTGCCACTCTAGCTGGAACACCGCCACCATATTAAGAGATCTCCGCCGGCCCTGCGAAATTTCTCTGCCTCCAGCAAACCATTGTCACAATGACTCCTTTGAAGACACTGAAAGTTTGGTGCATTGTCACCATGTTTCAGGCAGCCACTCATTAATGTATTTTGTTTTATAAAAAAAAAACTCATAAACTAGGCGTTTGTTTTTGAGACACAAAAATAAATGACCCTGATACCCTGGAAGCGTTTCCCCGACTTTGTCCGCCCGCCATCGTAATAGAGCCCAAAGTCCGCCCGCCACCGCAACGGAATGTGGGGCCGCCCGCCAGGGGTGCGGCGGTCCCGCTGTGCCGATTACGATGCACCCGCCACAGTGGCGGGTGCATCACGCATATTTTACATTGCGGCGGGCGGTGCTGCAAGCAGCACCCGCCACAATGTAAAACAGCATGTTGTCGACCGGCGGAAAAGCGGCGGACGGTCTTCCCGTCTGCCGCGGACCCCCCAGCCATCCTAATGTGGCGGGGGGGGCATTCTAGTGAGGATGGCGGGCGGATCGCCCCCGCCGGGCCGGCGGTGGCTACCGCCGGGCCGGCGGGGGCTATCCACCCGCCATCCTAATGGGCCCCTTTGTCCGCCCGCCATCGTAATAGAGCCCAAAATGTCAGCACCATCTAATAAGGATGAGTTCCCATGAAGAGCTTTAGTGGAAGTAAAACTTCATGATGACAGGAAAATACCTTATTGAAAATGGAATTGTTTAGATGAAAGGAGAATACCTTATTGAAAATTGGTCAATATTTTAATGCTAAATAAACATTGTATAATATAATACAATATGCAAGGGCTGCCTCTACCGTAATGCAGTGGGGTGTTCCAGAAGGTAGCTTTACTAAGAAAACATCTGGTGAAAAGGTTTGCTCTGATATTTCACAGTGAAATATCAGGGCAAACTGAGTTGCTTTAGTCAAAAAATATAGGGTTTTGAGTATTTGCATTCTTTGTTTGTTTTTCTTGCACTTACTGTTTCTGAATATGTTTCACTTGTGGGATTGCACAGTTGGATGTGTGCCACAGCCACTTGCATTACACTAGCAACGTTTACCATATGACTTTGGAAACTATATGGAAACTATATGGCTCATACATTAAGCAAAAATCTTGTGTGACTTATTGCCGGGGATCACATCTCACAAACAAGTGTTATGTAAACATACCTTACGTATACCAAAATATTCAGAAAACCTTACACATTACACATGAAAAACGTCCATAACTTCACCCACACTAGACCATACTCATGGAACACACGCCATTATCATACCAAATCTGTAGAGAAGTCAATTAATTTCTGAGAAAAAGTGGATTGCTATCAGTTCGGGTTAATCGTATTCTACCACAAGTGATAATGTCACTATTCTGACACGAAAACAACAAAAATCCAACAAGGGGAACCGGAGAGATGAAATTTTAAAGTTTTAGATAAAAAACGGACCAAAAAGCACAAAGCTCCAACTGTGGGTATGTTGTCGCGCTAGACTGAGTCAAAGTCACAAATTTAGGCCAAAAATGGATCGCCGGTTGGTTACAGGGACCAGGTTTATGCAGGTTTCTGACTTAAAAACATTTATGGAGAAAAAGTGGTCATCAAAAAGTCATTGGCAGGGCAAACTGTAAGCTGGAGCTGAAGTGAGGCTTGACGCTGTCGGGTTGCTGAAGAACGGGGTCCAGGTGTGGTTGTCAAATCAAATCAAATCAAGCTTTATTCGGCACATACAAAATGTCCATAAAAGCATACTAAAATATCAGATAAAAAATACATGTATGTACAATTATTTCAATATAAAATAAAAAATACATTTATGTACAATTATTTCAAAAATTACTTTTTTAATTTTAAAAATAAAAACCTTATCCTCTTACACATTATAAGGAAATCTACTAACAGGTAGAATCTAATCTATTTCATAATTCAAATTTTCTAAATATACAAGATCCTTCCTTTGTTTAATGGCCAATAATATAAAGCAAATTACCGCATTACAAGTTAATACATTCTCCAAATTTCGAATATAATTAAAAGCAACTTTAAAGGAATACAAACTATTTGCTTTAAAAATAGGTCGTAAAAAGCTTTTCTTATATCATTATAAAAATTACAAAAAAGTAAAAAGTGAAGAGTACTCTGTGGAGACCTACCATCACACGGGCATTTTGGTAAATTAGCGCACCACTTGGCCCTCTTGGGAAATGCAAAATGATAGTGGAGCGTATTCATCCGTAATCTGGTTAAATAAAATCTATGTTGTACATCAGTTATAAAAATAAGATATGGCTGAATACCCGTTGATATTGGCCCTTCAAGATAAAAAGATATACATGGTTTAGTACTCGTGACGACATCCCTTGATGAGGTCCGAACGTTAAGGAGCCTCATTTTTAGTTCCATTTTACTCAAGTTTTGTATGTCTTCAGGGTTCTTCAGATTCACAGCCAAATTACATTCATTTAAAAGACCGCAGATATAGCTTAACCATGTTATTTTCTTTGCAATGGTCTTGGGTCAGACAATCCAATATAAT
Organism: Calotriton arnoldi; assembly: GCA_963921515.1. Classification (NCBI taxonomy): domain Eukaryota; kingdom Metazoa; phylum Chordata; class Amphibia; order Caudata; family Salamandridae; genus Calotriton; species Calotriton arnoldi. The sequence continues at coordinate 644,997 of CAWUFW010003703.1, read as the reverse complement.
ATCCCTCGTAAAATGTGTCTCTTCCCTAGTCCAAATGCGATGCCACAAAGTTAGGGCAGCTATGCTAATCAAATCGTGAATATATGGAGTGTCAGTCTCCCTATGTATTATAATAGTGGCTGTGGAAGCTGGTACGGCTAGCAATCTTCTTAAAAAATTATTTTCCAGAGTTTGTAACTGGGAAGTATCTGCCAAGCCCCACAGGGCTCCCCCGTAACAGCTCCCAGTAATGCACTTTGCCCCATATAATTTTTGAATTTCCCGAACCGGTTTTTTACCAATTTTTTGGGAAAATCTAAAAATGGCCTCGACCGATTTCACAAATTTCAATTTACATAGATTTATGTGTGCGCTCCACGTGCCCTTACTATTAAAAAGGATCCCCAGATACGAAAAAGAAAAGGTCCTCTCTATCAGTATACCATCGATATAATGTGATTTATTCTTAATATTCCTTTTCCCGCATGACATGACTAGGGTTTTACTCAAATTAATTTTTAAATGCTTTTCCGTCATAAAGTTAGTAAAATTATCCATCAATAATTGTAGACCGTTTGCTGTCCTAGAAATTAGGACAGCATCATCGGCATACAATAATAATGGGGTGACCCGCTTACCAACCTTTGGGGCATCGACTCTCAAATTCTGTAATAACGAGTCAACCCCGTTAATGTAAAGCGAAAATAAAAGAGGCGCAAGAGTACAACCCTGTCTTATCCCGCGTGTGATGCTAAAGTGCTTTGTGCATTCTCCATTTTCCCCGAAGCGTATCTTTGAGGACAAATGTGCATAAATTTGTGATAAAAAACTAATAATGTCCTGTGGGGCGCCCATCCCTTCAAGTGTCTGCCATAACTTTGAATGATTTACCAAATCAAAGGCGCTTGACAAATCAACAAAGCAAAGGTGAAGAGAGCCATCCCTTGCAAGGGTATATTTTCCTATCAGCAGCTCAAGATTCAGGCACTGCTCAATCGTTCCGATGCCCCTTCTAAAACCATACTGTACTACAGATAATATGTTTTTTTTCTTTTACCCAGTGTTCCAGTCTGGCCAGCATCATTCTGCCCATTACCTTGGATGTTGAATCGAGAAGAGATATTGGGCGATAGCAGCTCGCGCTACTTCTATCGCCCTTTTTAAATATTGGGACTATCACGCTCTCAGCCCAGGTTGCAGGTATCACCCCATTAATTGTTGCATTAAAAAATGTATGTAAGATGGGCACCCAAAAATCCATATTATATTTAAAAACATCAATTGGGACCCCGTCCGGGCCTGCCGCTTTCCCACTAGCACTATTCATAAGAGCTAATCTAATCTCCTCATGACTTATACTTTCTGGTTTGATATTATTTAATAAGATGATACTATTATTCTCAACTATTGTTGTACACTGACGTTTCACATTAAAAATAGCTTCAAAATGGGATAGCCACTCTTCAGGAGTCACTACTGTATCAATTTTAACAGACTGAACATCTTTAAAAAGTGGTTGATCCAAAGTTTTCCAAAAAAGTATCGAATCTTTGGTCTCGGCAGCTTTAATCAAGTTATCCCACGCGATATCTCTAATCTCCATTTTTCTTTGATTTAACGCTTGTTTATATAATTTCCGCAGGGTACTAATATCCTCCCTATTCCGGGGGGTAACTTTTAAAGCTACCTTTAAATCCCTATTTAGTCTGGAGCACTGCTGATTAAACCATCTTGGGCAATATACCCTATTTGTCCTAGGCTTGCGTTTCAAATTTCCGGCAATTGCAGCCGAGATATTTAAAAAGGCCATAACTATATCAGTGCTACTAGAAGAATTGTCTAAACAGGTTGCTATATGATTATCCTTTCCGAAAAAACATTTGGATCGACTCCCGCCCATTTAATAGAAATCCCATTTTCACCCTGTGTCTTCACCTCAGCAACGTGAACACACGGTTCATCTATTTTGAAAAGTGAAGATTTTAATATTAATAACAAAGGGTGGTGGTCACTTAGTAAACTGGGGTGTACACTGCATTTATGAACAAGAGGCCTACAATTTCTTGAAATAATAAAATGATCAATACATGAGGATGATCTCGCTCCCTCAAATGTATAGGTAATACACCTTCCCCCTCGGGCGTTCTCTTGGGCGTCCATCTCCATAATTTCCAGATTATACTTAAACATAACATAATTTATAATTTCCCCATAGTTATTATGTGGGAAATGTAAAGGGTTATCGCCCAATTCATCCTCATATCCGCATTGGATCCCTGATATAAATTTACAAAATTCAATATTAAAATCACCTGCCCAGATTAAAAAGCAATCGGTCCCTGCACTCTTTATAAAGATAGCTAACTCTTCATCTAATAATGTGATAATCTCGTGTCTTGAACTATTAAAAATGTTATTATAAAAATTGATCACTATCATATCCTGTTTTCCTCTAACTGAAAGAAGTAAAAACTGAAAATTTTGTGATTTATTATATGTTTTTTTTAGAATCAAGGGAGAGGATACTGATATTAATACTGCCAAACCTCCACTTGCTCTCCCTGCCTTTGAAGGAATCCCATTGGTACAAATTGTCTTAAACCCATTAATGACATTTTCTTTCTGTAAGCCATGTTTCTTGTATTAATACCAAGTCGCAATTTTGTATACTTTTAAGCCAAGAGATATCACTCAATTTACTCCTTACCCCTGCAACATTCCATGTCATGATATGTAATGATTCCTGCAGTGTATAGCTAAGGGAATTGCAATCAGCCACAGTGATAGGCGAGGTGATTTCATTTCTAAAGTTTAGTATCTCAGATTCTACAAAAGATACACTATCAGTATTGCTGATGGTATTAACACTACCTTCACACGTTTGATCCTGGTTCGTATAAACTGTTTCTTTCAAAATATTAACATGGGCTCTTACATCATAAACATCTTGTGCAACAGCTTTTGGGCATACTATATTTCGTTCCAGTCAATCCACCTCACTGCACCTCCTAAGTGATTCAAACCTATTTAACATAGACGGTATCATGTAATGTGTTTGATTACTGGTACTGGTACTAGCTTGGGCTCGACCAAGGGGTGAATCCATTCTGGATCTGTAAAAATATCCCAGGGGTAATGCAGCAATGTTTCCTTCAATACTATTAAATTGTCGATCCTGATTGGCTGTAACCTCTTCTAATAATGAGCCCACCACATAGGGCCGGCAAAAGTTTACAATTACACAATCCCCCTCGCACGTTTTTACGGATTTGCCCACCCAGTTGACTCTTCTTACCATAATAACTTCATGTGATAAACACCCAATACTACAAGTCGTATTCACAGAGAACCAATGAATCACCCTATTTTTCAAAGAGTCCCAAGTTTCAATAGTATTTCCAGACAATTTAGGTACATTTTTTAGGACAATCACATATGGAGTAGCTTGTGGGGATAAACTTAAAGAGACATCCCGTTGCCTCCCGTTACCTCCAAGTTGAACTTGACCTCCGTTCTTCTCATTACCATTCCCTATAGTTCCCACAAAATTTTGTGTGGGTAAAACGTGTGCTTCCTTCTCGTGTGTATCAATAAGTGGCAAGGCACAGACCCTTTCTGCATTATTCATACTGTTCATATTATTTGGACCGACATGTGCATCACTTCTATTATTTAAATTTACATTCTGTGGCGTATTTGATACAGTTGGCAGCTGAAGAGCAGTAACCAGTTCCAATAACTTTGCAATGTCCTTTTGCACCGTTTTTATTTCAGTCATAACCCGCCTCTCAATGGTATCAATTTTCCCATGCAATTTTTTAAAGCGAGTGTCTATGGCATGTTTATCGTTCAGTGATTCTACAGGCTTAAGTCCTTGTCCGTTGCCAGTTAATTTTGTAGATTTTCCCTTTTTTTGTGCAGCTCTTAATGGGCTATGCCTCCTTTATGCTAGGCTTTGTTTAATTTTTTTTGCTGGTGGCGAGTCTGAATCTGGTGTGTCTGGAACATTAGCAATTTCAAGGAGAATAGTTGACGCACAAGGCCCTAGTTTAATCCATTGATCAGATTTGGTATTCTTAGGGGTGTCATTTATAGTACTGCTATTTAACTGCTCCTGGGGGGTGATATCGGGACAGGGAGTATTACTTTCACCACAGACTTAACCCCCTTTTGAGCAGCATCTAAAGCAGTTTTAGCGGCTGCCAGCTGTTCCTCCACTTGCACAATCTCATTATTTATCATGCCCATAGCACTTTTCAAATAGTTGGTAATCGGTGCAGTGTTTTCTACAGCATTTCTTTTACATATTGCCAATTTCCTCTTCCCCATGTTCAAATGGCACCACAATTTTCTTACAGCAATGTATGGTTATCGATAATCTGCTTACCCACTTTCCATGGATCAGCACTTACTGCAACCAGAAGGGGGAGGCCCGACCCGGCCTCTTTCGGTCTCGAACAGGCTCAAACGGGCCCGGGCTTTGCCCGGCGCGCCCGCTCGCGTCCCACGTAGCGGGTGCCCTGAGCTCACTATATGGGCCGACTGTCGCGGTGGGCGTGACACGTGCGGCTCCTGCCGCAGCGCCCGCTGTGGCCTGGGCTTTCGAGTCCAACTTTAGCAGCAGCAGGAATTCGGCAGAGATTTCAAGTTTCCCGCTTCACGGCAGCCCTAACCCCGCTATATGGGCCGACTGTCGCGGTGGGCATGACGCGTGCGGCTCCTGCCGCAGCGCACGCTGTGTCCTGGGCTTTCGAGTCCAACTTTAGCAGCAGCAGGGATTCGGTAGAGATTTCAAGTTTCCCGCTTCACGGCAGCCCTAACCCCGCTATATGGGCCGACTGTCGCGGTGGGCGTGACGCGTGCGGCTCCTGCCGCAGCGCACGCTGTGTCCTGGGCTTTCGAGTCCAACTTTAGCAGCAGCAGGGATTCGGTAGAGATTTCAAGTTTCCCGCTTCACAGCAGCCCTAACCCCGCTATATGGGCCGACTGTCACGGTGGGCGTGACGCGTGCGGCTCCTGCCGCAGCTCGCGCTGTCCTGGGCTTTCGAGTCCAACTTTAGCAGCAGCAGGGATTCATCAGAGATTTCAAGTTTCCCGCTTCACGGCAGCCCTAACCCCGCTATATGGGCCGACTGTCGCGGTGGGCGTGACGCGTGCGGCTCCTGCCGCAGCGCGCGCTGTGTCCTGGGCTTTCGAGTCCAACTTTAGCAGCAGCAGGGATTCAGCAGAGATTTCAAGTTTTTGTATTTTCTATCTCTCAGGCCCTGGTCAGAAGTCAATGTCTCATTTGAATGTGAATTTCCAGTTCAATGAGTGCGAAGCAAAAGAGCTGAGATATCTTTTCTTTTCTTTTATATTCTTTTTATGAATTTTCATGTGATTAACTTTTTCTTTCCCTGATGAAGTCATGGCATTGAGTTAAATATAATGTGCACAGTTTAATTCTAGGCTACAATACATCTGGCATAATATGTAACCCTGGGCAAAGCACTACGCTACGCTCGCGTAGTTTGCGAAGTTTGCGCTACTTCGCACAACGCGAATTGCACGTAGCACAGTGCAAACACGCGTAGCGTAGTGCAGCGGTCATTTTTGCTTGCTCGCGGTCCTCAACGTCAAGTTGGCGACCGCGAGCAAGCAAAATGACATCCGGCGAGATTCTCAACGCAGGGAGGTCAGGTTTCTCATTGCGAGTGGTCGCGTATGCTCGCGCCCGCTCGCGATGAGAAACTACCAGTTCAGCGTTGAGAAAGCTGCCGTTCGAGTAAAAATCTACTCGAGCGGCAGTAAGACAGCTCGCACTGTGCAAGATGCCGTTTCAATGATTGCACAGTGCGGACAAGCATCCGGCACTGTGCAATCATTGCGAACAGTGCACTACGCAGTTCGCGTAGTGCTACGCGTAGTTCGCGTAGTGCGAACTGCACTTTGCGTAGCTTCCCGTAGCGCTACTTCGCGAACTACGCCCAGGCTTAATAATATGTTCATATTTGAAATAGGGGCAGAATTCAACTGCAACTGAATATTAATACACCCAATGGGGTAGGATAGTTTTCATTAGTTTTGGACATTAGCGAGATGTTAATAGCCAATGTTGTATTAAATATAGCCAAAGACTCAATAATGGTTTGGAAATATTGCGCAATGGGGCACGAGATGTGTTAGATGGTATTAGCGTTTAAAAAAATTGCCTCCTTTTGTTCTCGTATTTATTAATATCGAATTTAAGGTTGTTTATTGTAATTGAATGTGATGCCCAATGGGGCATGAGATATGATAGTAGGTATTGGCGTTCAAAGAAATTGCTCTAAAAAAATACTGAATTTAAGGTTATTATTTAGAATTGAATGAAGGGATTGGCATTTAAAGAAATTGCTGTAAAAAAATACTTAATTTAAGGTTATTATTTAGAATTGAATGTGATATAACAAATTGTTCTTATTTTATATCCAAATGTATTTTTTCGCACTCATTATGACCATTTTTTGACACTTTTTCTGACCTTATACTAAATGTTATAATATGGCCGCCATTGTAGGAAAAACAATCAATGCAATGCGCGCATATCCCTTTCTCTATGTTTAGTTATGTCTGTTCAAAAGATGCCCGGTAACTGTGAGTCAGCGTCGTGACAAAAGCTTTTCCTTCCTGGTGTATATTTTGGGTCGGAAGCTTTCTGCAGTAATTACACGTCCGGGCGCGGGCGTTTACGGCACCCCGACGATCTGGTTGCACGTAGCCCAACGCAAATCTTTGTAATAATATATATATATATATATGTATATATATATATATATATATATATTACCCACCTGCGGTCACCAGAAGGTAGTTATAGTTAGGACCTTGTTTCTATTGATAAAGCATTTTTTCTTTTGCCAATATCTTTGGCACCGTTTGACGAATCTTCATGAAATTTTCAAAACTAATGTCCCACTCACCTCAGCTGTTGTGCTGAAAGTTTCAGGGTGATTCGTCAAGAGGGGGCAGAGAAAAAGGGGGTGTCCCGAAATGCGTTTTCTGAATGTTAATTTCCATAGGAAACGTTAGACACGGCTACAGCCCGAACTGCTGAACGGAATTACACTAAATTTGGCAAAAAGGTAGCTCTTGGTTCAGAAAGCACTCTTTTTGTTAAATGGTGTAAATCCATTCAGTAGTTCCTGAGAAATGTAAACATTTCTCAGCTATACAACTGGGGACGCAAAGGATCCATGAACCCTCCCGATCTCGTGCCTGAGATCTGATTGGCTGCCAACACCTCAAACCAGGAAGTGTTGGCAGCCATCTTGTGACTCGGTTGAACTGAGTCACAAGAAAAAAGGTAAAAAACTTGAAAAAAACAAGAAAAGGGGTCAGGGTAGAAACACCCTAACCACCTAGTCCTGCTCAGAAGGTCCTACAGGTTTTTTTTTATTTTTGGTGGGAATCGCAGTGGATCCGTGAATCCGGCTGAAAACTTTTTAAAAAACAGGCGTCTGCGATTCGTTTCCTTTAAGACCCTGGGTGGGCCAGGTCCCCGGGGCAATGAAAAAAATGTGATCCGGGAGCCTGCGCGGGCCCCCCATGTCCGGGGGACTGCCACCTCCCCGGGGCTTATAGATCAAATGCAGTGGGGGCTACATGGCCCCCCGCAGCCCCAGAGATGTCCACCTCCCGAGGCTTTATTCTTTAAAAAATGTGGGGGGGCTCCTGCCCCCCCATGCAGCCCCAGGGACCACCACCTCACCAAGGCTAATTATCTTAAATGCGGGGGCCACACAGCCCCCTGCAGCCTCAGGGACCGTCACCTCCCCGGGGCTAAATTCAGAAAGATGGGTGAGGGCTCCAACCCCTCTACTGAGCCCTGGGGGCCGACACCGCCCTGGAGCTATATTTAAAACTAATGTTTTGGGGGGCTTGAGCCCCCCACACAGCCCCTGGGACCACCACCTCCCTGGGGATTAGATATTGTTGGAGGGGGGCCATGTGGCCCCCCTCGTGGACCGTAAATGGCCCTGGGGACCGCCACCCCCTAGGACCGGCTCCAGCAATGTCCCAGGGTGCCCACCCCCGGTACATTGCAGTTTGCTATGACTTGGCGGGAGAAGTGCTCCCGCCAAGCCATATCAAACTCTGGTCCGCTTCATGGAAGCGAGAGCAGGAAAAATGCTCTCACTTCCATGAAGCAGAGCAGAATTGCTTTTGGGCAGAGGGAGCTGCCCAAAAGCAACGCCGGCTCCTGCAGGAGGCGGGGAGCTGGCAGGGATCGTGGGGGCCTCGAGGCTCCCCCGTGGTCCCCAACGACATGGCCAAGCCCCGGGGGATGGGGTCCCTGGGGCTGAAGATGGCCCCTTTTTTTTTACTTTAAAAAAATGGCCGGGCCCCAGGGGATGGGGTCCCCAGGGCCAAAATAGGGCTGGGGAGGGGGCCACGCAGCCCTCCTCCCTTAAAATAAAGTGGCATTTTTAAAAAAAAGTGACCAAGCCCCGGGGGATGGGGTCCCTGGGGCCAAAAATGCCCTGGGGAGGGCGGGCCGCGCTGCTACCCTCCTGTTTCTTTTAAATTTTAAAATAAGAAACGGGTGAGGCCCAAGGGGATGGGGTCCCTGCGGGCCAAAAGGGTCAAGGGAAGGGGGCTACACAGCACCCGTTCCTAAAATAACCCCCAAAAAAAGGAAGCCAACAACTTGCCGTAGGCCCCGCCCCCTTTCTCCACTACTCTGCAAACGCGCCTCCTGGTGCGCTCTTCGTTGGGGGATGAAGTCACCTTCACTCCTGAGGGTCCTTAGGGACCAACTAGCCCCCCCGTTACCTCCAGTAATCCCCACACAGTGGGATTGCTGAAAGGTGGTCTGAGGCCAAGCCCCTTTTTCTACCACTCTGGAAACGCACCTCTCGGCTCACTGCTGGTGGGGCGATGAGGTTCCCTTGCGTCCTGAGGGCCTCAGGACTAAAGTGGACTTTTTCCCCTAACCAAGAGTGTGCCAGGAGGCGCATTTGCAGAGTGGTGGTGAAAGGGGGCGTGGCCTGCTAGCAGAATTCAGCAATCCTGCTGTGTGGGACTTACTAGAGGTACCAGGAGGGGTAGTTGTCCCACAAGGACGTCCTTGCGGCCAACTGCCCCTCCTGTAACCTTAAGTAAGTCCCACACAGTGGGATTGCTAAGAGGTCTTCGGAGGTCACGCCCCCTTTCTCCACCACTCTGAAGATGTGCCTCCTGGCACACTACTGTTTGGGAGATGAAGTCCACTTTACTCCTGAGGGACCTTGTGGGCCAAGAAGCCCTCCTGGTTCCTCCTGTAAGTCCTACGTAGCGGAATTCCTGAGAGTTAGTTGGACACCCAGCTCCTTTTCTCCACCACTCTGCAAACGTTACTGCTAGTTAAAAACTTTCGAAATTCACAGGAAAAAACAAAGGTTACAGGGACGTTATAGTTAGAAATTAGCATTTAAAAAACCTTAGAAATTCACTGAAAAAACCACAGGTTTCAGGAACAATATAGTTAGGCTGACATTTTACTCGTACAAAACCAGAGAAATTCAGCTGTTATAGTTAGCTGAGCTAACTATAACTCACGCCCCCGCAATGCACTGCTGATGATGTCACATATTACAACACTCATGACATGGTCAGTGACATCACTAATGACATCACTGATCACGTGCCCCCCTTCCTGGGACAAAATCAGCCCAAGAGTCTGATTCCCCAGGGTCCAGCAAAGTACTTAAGGGGGAGAGCATCATGCAGCCCCCCGGGTTCTTTTTCGGCCCTGGGGATCCTTTCCTCCCGGGCCTAGCAACTATTTAAATGGGGAATGGGCAATGCTGCCACCCTCCCGGGACGATTTCAGCCCCTAAGACCCATCACCTGGGGCCAAGCCTTTTAAAAAAGTGAGAAGGAAGCACGCAGTCTTCTTCCCGGGCCTATTTCAGCCCCGGGGACCCCGTCCCACTGGGTCCAGCCAACAAAGGGTGGGTGCCCTGATGCCCACCCAGGGCACCCACAACACTATGTTTGGAGGCTGTGGGGGTAGGCCTGTGGCTCCTGCTGCCTCCCGCTGGCTCCCTGCCCCCAGCGGGAGCCGGTATTGCTCCCGCCTGCAAGGAGCAGCTGAAAATACTGCTCCCTGTGGGCAGGAGCAATTTTTTATCTGTTTCCCGGTCCGCTTCAGTGTGAGCAGGGAAACAGATGAAAAATCCGATCCCAGCGGGTAGAAGCATTTTTCATGCTGCTGCCTACTGGGAGAGGACTTAGTGTTTGCTCCTGCTTGGTTGGAGTTTTGAAATTACTCCCGCCAAGCAAGAGCAAAGGCAGGTTTCCCAGTGCAGGCAGGGAAACCACTATGCCCCAGGGGTAGGCACCCTGGGGCATAGCATATGAGCCAGGCCCCTCGGATGGGGTCCCCCAGGGCTGATATTGGCCCAGGGAGGGGGACTGCATGGCCCTCTTCCCCATTATTTATATGCCCGTGTCCCAGGAGATGGGGTTCCTGGGGCCAAAATTGGCCCAGGGAGGGGGGTTGCGTGCCCCCACACCCCCGGTTTGACTATGACTGGGCCCAGGGTAATGGGGTTACCGCAGCCAAAATCAGCCCAGGAGGGGATCCACGTGCCTCCTCTCACTTTTTTAAAAGGCTGGGCCCTGAGGGATGGAGTCCCTAGGGCCTAAATCAGCCCAGGAAGGAAGGCAAAGCGGCCACTCTTCCTCCTTCTCATAATCGGCCAGACCCCAGGGGATAGAGTCCCTGGAGTCAAAATCAGATGTGTGAGGGGGGCCAAGCATGCCCGCCTCTCCCCAAATATATATATTTGTCCCCCCCGGACCTGGCCCACCAGGGGGGCATAAAAAAGAACAAGCGCAGGAGATAGAGCATGTTTTTGTTTAAAAACATTGCCATGGATCCTCTGCAAATTGAAAAAAAAACATTTTTCAACCCAGGCTGGGTGCTTTGAAACCCTACCACCAGGCCTAGAGGGTCAGGGTATTCCTACCCTGCCTCGTTGTGTTTTTTTTGTGCTTTTCTTGGGACTCAGTCCGAGTCCAGAGTCCCAAAATAGCTGCCACCACTTCCTGGTTGACACCAAATTGCAATAATCACTCTTCTTGCACCAAGATCTAGCTTTCTGCCAAATTTGGTGTAATTCTGTTCAGTGGTTTGGGCTGTAGTTGTGTCTAAAATCTCGATTGAAAATGACATGGGTAAAACATGTTTTGGAACTCCCCACTTTTTCTCGGCCCCCCTAGACGAATCACCTCATAACTTTCCAAGCAACAGCTGAAGTGAGTGATAAACTTGTTTTTCATGAAGATTCCTAAAACAGTGCCAAAGTTATTAGCAAAACCAAAAACGCTTTTGCTAGGGAAACAAGGTCCCATTGCCAGCAGGTATATACACACACACACACACTATGGGTCATATTCTCAAGGACACATCGCCTAGTTAGCGGTACTTCATCGCAGCCAAAGTGGCGATAAATTTATCGCACCATTCACAAGCTGGTGTTAACAGCCCATAACACCATTTTACCCGCGATAGCAGCTGCAAAAAACATCGCCACAGATGACCCCCTCAACTATCGCTAATGAGATGCAGAGTAGGCGTTCCCGAGCAAAAATCCGCGACAACACCACACCTCAACATTCTTAACGACCAGCCCGATCAGCGATAAGACCACAAAACAGGCGATAAGGCGCGTTAGCAGCAGGAATCTAACACCTGCTCTGACCTGGTGTAAAGTCAGACGACAACCTGCACCACAAAAGAGAGCCCAGCCCCGAGCCACACCTGAAGAACAACAGATGCCATGGAGCCACTGAACATGCGTGCCGGACACCCAAGAGGGCCACAACACCCACCGCCACCACTCCCAGGACCACACCCCACCCCCGGCCCCACCCTGGGCACCCCCCACCTCCCCCGGACCAAGACACAGCACATCAACTGCACGGAAACATGAACACAAGCACCCGCCTGATGTCGCACAATTGCAATAATCAACATACATGTGAGCACTGAAATCCTGATTCATACATACACCATTGAAAGACCAAACAAAATGTCACATACTAATTCGTCACCAAACAACTATTCTGAGGAGTCATGGCAGGGCATCCCTGGACAATCTGTGACTCACAGCCTGCAAGACAATATCCAAGATAAGAAGGTGTTGTCAGGCACCCATCAAAGGACAGGGAGAGAGAGAGAGAGAGAGAGAAAACAGAGAGAAAGAATGAGACTGAACAAGGAGCGCAAGGCCAATCGGGCCCTTGGCTCATGCAAACATGCCAACAGCTGCGTGTGACTCGAACTCTGCGCACCCCAAATCACAGGCCTGGCATCAAAGTCAGCGCGAAGTCCACATCACAATTAAGACATGCAAGCAGTAGTCAGACGAAAATCAGGAATGAAAGCTCCTTTGTCTCAACACACAAGGCCGAAGGCCAACCAAACCCCGACCTAGGTCCTGAATGCGGCTGGCACACCCTGCGTGAGATACCATACCAGCCTCTGACGACTCCCACACCACGAACTGCGCTAATGAAACACCAATGTGCCCACACCCCACACACACTTGTCCCTGCACGACCTACACCAGCAAGGGATGCCCTTGACACATTGTCAAGAACGACCCATACGTCCAAACGTTGCACACACATACGACTCATTGCCCAGAGCTGTGGCATATCGTCCACCAAACACCCGCCGGTCAGACGAGTGCCGATGCCACGAGACCAACAAACGCAATGGCCGGCATTCCCAGGCACATGCACAACCCCTGTCATGTGGAACTGTACCTTGCACGAATGCTGCATCTGTTGGGATCCCTGCCAATAGCAGTGTTGCGAATCAGTTTCCGTCTGAGTTTCCGTCTTGCCTACGTCACCTGCGTCCAGCCGTGGTTCCACTGTCGATCATGCACATTCGAGTGGCCCATGGAGGTCTGCCTATCCAACGCAATGGTAGCTGAATTGGATTATGACCTGACAGTGCGCCCCCTGTTGGCCCACGAACAGGAGTGTCACCTGGATAGCCGTGCATGGGATGCACTGATCCTTGGCGTATGTGCTGGCAGTTGCGCATGGGAGATTGCACAACTCCTCGTGTGCAGTGACCACATCGAGGCGCTCCCCTATTGGGCTGTGTTGCGCATTGGGGAAACGGCGTGGACTGAGCACATCTGCCCGGACTAGTCAATGGATTGGCTCACCCTGGAGTTCCTTGAACCTGACAACGACGTACTATTGGAACACATTGCACATGAAGCTGCGCTGGCATTCACGGACGAGTAACTACGTTCCTGCAGCCACATCGGATTGTCACCCACAGCACAGGTCCCAACACCTTGTAGCATCGTGGGGAATGCTCACATATCCCACCACAACAGAGGACATGTCTGCCTTCGTCTGGACTCTGAATGCATGTGCGTGGAACTACGCGTGTGTACACACACCTGTGCAAGGTGATGCAGTTCCATGGTCGGAGCAGCACAGCGTCGTTTGGCAGCTGCTGTGGGGACACACTGATGTGGGGAGAGTACACACATGGCAATGTAGCACGACATGTGAACTTGTCGGACTCTTCCACCTGATCACTGTCAGCAGAGCAGACAGTCGGCGCAGTCAGGTGGCAGAGCACTATGCAGACCCCATGGCCTGTGAGTCGTGCCCCCTCACACGGGGCAATGGGCAGACGCCAAACAACACATGACTCGTCCAGCAAGGCAAGGTGGGCTGAGACCGTTGCCATCCGTGATGATTGGTGTTCATTTTTGCCTCCCCATTCCCTGCACCTCGACATGTTCCCATGCTGCGTGTAAGTGTCTTAAGCATGTCCCTGCCTGTTGTGGCCGTTGCCTTGTCCGTACTGACATGCACATGCCAATAAAGTCTACGCAACACCACTGGTGTCTAACTGTGATGAGTGTTGATTAGATTGACCACTCGTGTGCCACAATGAGCATCGTCCCTACACAGGGAGGAATTGACTGACGCATGTACAATGGGGGTGGGTTCCTTCTGACAACTCCACCTCTGTTAGCCAGACATTGTTTTGGGATAGTTGCTGGTAGACCTGTGCTCTTACGTGTCTTCAGCAATGTGAGTATGGTGTCCAACCTCTGACCATGTTGAGCAATGTTATGAATCATTACAGAATGTGTCCACACAGATGTGTGTGAGTAGGTATGCAACGTGAAGTTCTGTCGTCACATGTGATGTAGGACACCACTTCTGGCCTGCTACCGATTTGGTCATTCCTACACACAGCCCTATTCAATACATGGACTTGTGCCTACGTTGGGGGGTTGTGATATTGTTGCTAATGTGCAATGGGGACACAGCTAGTACCCACCTTCACGGTCATCCAATTGGCCATGTGTCTCGGGGATGAACATGCGCATTGATGTCATTTACCAGGGTGTACCTTCTTGTGCAATCATTGTCTCTACATCCAGCCATACTTCCATACGTGAGTGAACATATTCATGACACATCTGCATGATTTCGAATGTTTTATTCACATTCTGGTGAATGACGGAGAGGGAGCTGTACATGGCCATCCAAGCCCACATAACATGGAAGCCCAGTGGTGGGCCAACCAGAGTCCTTTGGGGATTGAAAAGTGATTTGGAAGAGGGGGAGTGCAGTCCGCAGCAGGATTGCTGTGTAATTGTCAAGCAGTGGAGATATGGCAGTCTGTGTCGGGGTCCGGGTGAATGTCGCAGAGTGTTCCGGGGGTCAGTGGAATGTGTTGTCCCAGGGCATGATGCATGGGGCAGAGCCAGGCAGGGCAAGCCATATGGAGGTGATGGATGCTACTGCCTCCTTCCTCACACAGTGATTACCATCCACATCTTACTCCTCTGATACTTCTTCTGTGTCGGGTGTGTCCGGTGTGTGTGGCGGTGTAATGGCTGCATCACTGTGTGCCACTGACACATCAGGGTGCGAAGGTGATGGGGCTGCAACACTGTGTGCCACTGACACATCAGGGGTCGGAGATGTGTGTGTCGAGGTTCCTGCAGCAGTCATCTGGAACAGGCTTAGTGGCAGCAGTGGCAAGATGAGGATCTGCAAGGCATGGAAGATCGCAGCTACATCTCGCTGGTGTTCAGCAGTGGCAGCCATACTTCCAGCCTGCATCAACTCCATGGTCTCCATTGTCCGCCGCATCTGTGCCAACTCTGTGCTGTCATCGCTGGAGCCTGTCTGCCTAGACAGTTCTTGTATCCGAGTAATGGAACCAACGATGTCAGCCAAAGATTGTTGGTGGGCATGGTGCGGACAGTGGGTATCCGTTAGGGACTGTAGGTGCTCCCTGATGGGACTCAGGCACCCACGTATGGCATTGAGTTTGGCTGCCATGAGCTCAAAACCCAGCCGCAGCTGATCTGCCATCTTCTCCTGGCACCCTAACACACGGCGTTTGAAATCCATGTGTTGGTCGTGGGGGTCCTGGGAGGCAGCCGTGGTGGTGTGTGCTTCCTGCTGTGTGGTCTGTGCAGGGTGTGGGCTCACCGCGATGCAGCTGGGCTGCCTTGCTCCTGGAGGTGGGGTGAGGAGGCTGTCCACGAGCCGTTGGAGTGTGTCTGTGCAACTGGGCAGGGTGTCCTCTTCGTCATCACTGAAGAGATGTGTGGTCTGCTCTGCAGGAGGTGTTGATTGTCCCTCTGCAATGTAAGGGGAGATGCAGGTTAACTGTGTGTTCCATGTATGTTGACGCATTGTGGATGTTTACATTCAGACTGCATGACGGTGTACATTGTGACTGTTTTGGTGAAGCTGGCTATTTGATGGGAGTCAGTGGACATTTCGACTACATGACGGATGTGTGGTTGTACTCGTACATTATCATCTCACAGTGTCATGCATTGCCAGATGTGATTGGCCAGTTTCTATGCACGAGAGGCACCAGTTGTGTCCTCTGTCCTGTGGTGTAGGGGTTGCACTCTGTCCCACATTGTCGTCAATGTTGATGTACTGTGATTGCTATGTGTGTGTGCTGCATTGTTGGCGATTCGCCCCTGCAGCTCTGCATTGGCAGACCCTTATCCCTTTGAGTAAGGGTGGGCAGAATTTGCGGAGTTGCGATCCGCGAAATTCCGCGAAACGGCAAGAAATCTCCGCGAGCACGCGGAATTTCGCGTGCTCGCGGAGATTTTGCTGCGCCTGTTGAATCCTGCCCTGCATATTTATCCACGAAGATGCCACCGTTTTGTGCAATACCTCTACTCAACTGGAGTACTTTCTACTGGCTAATCAGTAAGTGCTACCTCGTTGGGTAAATGTATAGTGCCTTCCCTACACTACAGCTGCATAAAGGACCAGAAGAATTGTCCCCAGTGACCTGGGTGTCTGTAACTTTGCCACCGCGCCGAAAGCGCCGGGGTACTTTGATTAAGCTGTCCATCATTCTACACGGGGATTGCGCTCGAGAAAATCAAGGATGCAAAGACCTCCATCGGGGATTACAGCTAACTTTTCACGTTGGAAATGGAGAGAAGGCACACCTGCTTAACCACGCTCACGAATTCTACACGAGGATTGAGCTCGGAAAATCAAGGATGCAAAGACCTCTATCAAGGATTACAGCTAACTTTTCACGTTGGAAATGGAGAGAAGGCACATCTGCTTAACCACGCTCACGAATTCTGCACACCTGCCCTGCATATTTATCCACGAAGATGCCACCGTTTTGTGCAATACCTCTACTCAACTGGAGTACTTTCTACTGGCTAATCAGTAAGTGCTACCTCGTTGGGTAAATGTATAGTGCCTTTCCTACACTACAGCTGCGTAAAGGTCCAGAAGAATTGACCCCAGTGACCTGTGTGTCTGTAACTTTGCCACCGCGCCGAAAGCGCAGGGGTCCTTTGATTAAGCTGTCCATCATTCTACACGGGGATTGCGCTCGAGAAAATCAAGGATGCAAAGATCTCCATCGGGGATTACAGCTAACTTTTCACGTTGGAAATGGAGAGAAGGCACACCTGCTTAACCACGCTCACGAATTCTACACGAGGATTGAGCTCGGAAAATCAAGGATGCAAAGACCTCTATCAAGGATTACAGCTAACTTTTCACGTTGGAAATGGAGAGAAGGCACACCTGCTTAACCACGCTCACGAATTCTGCACGAGGATTGCGCTTGGGAAAATCAAGGTTGCAAAGACCTCCTTCGAGGACAACAGCTAACTTTTCACGTTGGAAATGGAGAGAAGGCACATCTGCTTAACCACGCTCACGAATTCTGCACAAGGATTGCGCTCAGGAAAATCAAGGATGCAAAGACCTCCATCGGGGATTACAGCTAACTTTTCACGTTGGAAATGGAGAGAAGGCACATCTGCTTAACAACGCTCACGAATTCTACACGAGGGTTGCGCTCGAGAAAAGCAAGGATGCAAAGACCTCCATCGGGGATTACAGCTAACTTTTCACGTTGGAAATGGAGAGAAGGCACATCTGCTTAACCACGCTCACGAATTCTGCACCCCTGCCCTGCATATTTATCAACTCGGGCACCTGCTTCAGTGCTCTTGCACCCGAATTCCGTTCCGCCGTGGATCGCGGAAGTTTCGACATTTCCGCGTTCCGCGCGGAACGCGGAAATGCCGAAATTTCGCAAGTTCCGCGAGCGGAACGGAATTTGCCGCCCACCCTTACCTTTGAGTCGGTGTGCATTTGACTTGTGTGCTTTTCGGGTGCTGGGATGTTTGCGACTTGGGTCATTTGTGCTACTGGAGATATTTGGTACTCTTGTGCATTGTTTGTCTGCAGATGTGTTCTTGACGTCATGGCTCGTAGGTGCACGTGGATGTGTCAGAGTGTGACCGGCTCCTTTACGGATGTGGTCCACACTCAGCCACCTCAGTGTCGTCTTGTGCACCATGTCATGTATTGTAACTTCAGCCATGCTATCTGTCATGCAGTGTCACTTGCATTGTCAGTGTGGCTCACAGAGCCGCTGCTTTTCTGGATTCAGCACATGTGCATGAGTAGGTTGTGGCATTGGTGATATGGAGGGGGGCCCATTTGTGCACATTGTGGACGGGGGCCTACTTGGTGTTTCTATGTGTGCTGCAGTGTGCCATGGGTATCAGGGGCATGTTCCACACTCATTGCGGGTGTGCAGTGTGCTGCACATGATTGTGCATGTGTGCCATTGTGCCCATCTGCCCCCGTCCCCCCAGTCCCTGGTCGTTACTCACCCTGTTGCTGTTGGGTCAGGTCATTTCGGGCTGTGTCCAGACCCCCCAACTCCTTGCACCGTCTCCACACTGATGACTGTGACCACCATTTCCTCCAGCTCATCCAGCTCCTCCTGTGGCACAGGACTCCCACCTCCAGTCGCCTTTGCTGCCTTCATGTTGGCAGCGAGTTTCTGTTTGGTTTGGCTGTGCACTTCATGCCAGCGCCTCTTGACATCCTTCATTGACCTCCTCGACACTCCGACTGCATTCACTTTGGTGACGATGGACTGCCATATTTCCGTTTGTGTTGCCAATGACGCAGTGGAGGTGACGAACAGTTGTTGTTAGTGTTCTATCACCTACGTGACGGTGATCTGGTCTTCCTGCGGACTGAACCCCGTCTTCCTCTTCTCCTTGCCCTCCCCCGAACAGGGGGTTCCATGCTGGTCCTCCGTGGGGCTTGTGGAGTTCGGCTTGTCCTCTGCACTCGGTCCGGGTGCATCCATGGTGCTACGCAGTTTGGATTGGTTTTGGGGTTTGTTTTTTTATTGCTTTTATAGTGCATTTTCACGCATGACGCGTGGGTATTGCAGGCCTGTCGCTGGTTTTCGCTGATTTTGGTATCGCGCTTTGTGGCATCGCAAATTTTTAGGCGATCGTGTTTCGCATTTTTTGTTTATCGCGTTGGTTTTTACGCGGTCATTTGGCGGGTTGTCATGCTGCTATCGCATGGTGCCGAGGGGTTGGGAATTGGACGTTAAGATGGTGTTATTTTCTCACGATGGACTGCGATATGCAAAGTTGCGTTAAGCTAAATTTGCGATTATTATCACACGTTCTTGAGAATATGCCCCTATATGGGGCTGGTACAAACTCGTTTTCCAAGCTCAGTAGTTGATTACTTATGTACTGCAGTTTGGCAATTTGTTGTCAATTGATGCTTTATAAACAAGAAAAACGTGTACTTCTCAACAAGTGATATACCATATAAAGCCCTACCTTGTACGATTAATTCAAATGAAGATTACAAAACAATTTGAATATATTGAGACTACTAGAACATGCGCTGCTCAGAGATATAAATATGTCTGCGAATACATTTATGTTTTAGGGAATCTGAAAAAAATGCGATCACAGACCACGGAAAAATCTAAAAAATGTCTGCTTCTATTTATGTGGTTTTACAGAGAAATGTTGTTGGAAAAAGAAACTGCAATGAAACAGTTCGAACAAGAACCAGTGGACGACTGAACAGAGCGTAATTGTGTTCTGTATAATTTGATACAGATACCAAAGGTGAGCCAGTGACCCATTTGCAGTGACCCGCAGTAGCAAAGTGACATTCTAATCTGGCAGATAAACAGGACTGTGACAAATAGCAGTGACATGCCTGTCGACTTAAAAGACATGACTCAGATGTGGTTTTCATGTGTGGACGCGAGCCAGATCTCTGTGACAAATGCTTTCCGTCTGGCAGTGTTTCACTGCCTGAACTTTTATCCATCAGCAAGAAGACAGAAATAGTCCTCAGTCTTTACAGAGCACCGTGCGTGGAGAGACATAGAGAGTGGGAGTGCGATGATGAACAGAGGTAGCAAGGCGAAACAAAAGAAATGTCACTCGATTTTAAAAATAATGTGTGCATCAGTCCTACTCGGAATACATTCTATATCACTTACAAATTATTTTTGAAGGCGCAAAGATAAAATCTCTGCAATACATTGCAGTTAAATTTCACACACGTCAAAGTGCGATCTTAATCTAATATAATAAAAAATAATCTATGAAATTGATCTATTCTATTAATAATGCATATTGTGAAGGATTCCCTCAAATTCTGGTCCAGCCCACCGTCATTTCCTTTTTCATGATCCCCATCTCAATGACCTCTAGTTAGCGGCGGCTCCTCCTCAATGGTGGAGGAAGGTCGCCCCACTGGCTCAGAGCCAGCAGCTGAAAAATAACACTATATTTTATTATCATTTTATTTTTCAGCTGCTGGCTCTGAGCCAGCCTGTGCAGGGAGGGGGAGGAGGAGTGGTAGATGAGCACATTTAAGTGCGCATGTCAGTTTAGCCGGCCGTCTGTATTGAACAGCCGGGTTGAAGAAACAGCACAGACTCCCTGTGCCTGAGCGAGTGTTAACCCAGCCTGCTCAGGCCAAACCCCATGCTGCTCTCATGCTTGAGAGCAGCGGGGGAATTGGATGGGGAGTCTGTGATGCCAGGATCTGGAAGCAGAGGAGCATGAGGCTGCCAACAGGACCAGGTAAGTGGTTTTTTGATTATTATTATCAACCTCCAACTGGCGCTCCACAGGTGTGCTTCCTGCCGTCTCTTCTCCCCCCGCACTCCCTTCACCCACCCCCTGGTATTTATATATGTCGGCTGCCACTGCCTCCAGTCACAGGCCTTGGTAGGTAAGCATCTGCTCAAGTGAGATACGGAGAACATAAGAAAAGCAATGAGTTGTTTCAGGTATGTATTTATTTTAATTATTTATTTTTCTATAAAATGTTAGAGTAACCAAGGTATACTTCAAAATGCTGAACTAGAGAGGGTGAAGAAAACCAGCAGGCAAGGTCGACACCTTAGTCGTTAAACATTGTAGTCATTCTGGGAACGTGGCTCAAGTCAAGCGGAAAATCTCATTTTATGGATATTTCCAAGGTCGGGCTCAGTGCTTAATTTGAGCCGGTGGTTTCCAGTGTTCAGCATCGGCACTTAATCATCAACACCGGCACTTTTCATGATCACCAGTTAAGGACACATTAATTTATGGTTGTCACTTGGAGATAAAATGATTTGCCATAATCACAGGATGTTGAGCCGACACAGAGACTTGAACCTGGTTCCCCAGCTCTGAAGTTGGCAGCTCTGGTTATTACGCCACATCCTCTCCCCACTTTCCTGGTTATTAGTTAGTGAGAAATGAGCTTCCTCTGGACAAGAGCCCCATCACTTATTTTTTTACAAATTAACCACTGGTCGGGCTTCATATAAAGATTCAAAGGAAGCTAGTTCAGCAAGAAGTTGAGTATAAAGGTCTTCCCCTGTTGGGCAGTACCAATGTATTGGGAAGCAAACCTTGGATTTGGAACAAATCTGTTTCCGAAAGATTGTTTATACTTTAACCATCAACCATTCGAGGATGAAGGAGACTGCAATGATCTGTCTCTCTGCTCCAGAGATGACTATAATGTTGAAGGACAGAGTTGAAGAGAAATGGATGATAGTTATAATCCATTCAAACATCATATGTCAACATGGAAGATATTCGTAGACAATGTCATGATGATAAGAAAAGGCGATGAGATGGAACTCCTAAACTTTGTGGAGTGGTTGATCAACAGGACTCTGGATATCAAATTTAGTGTAATATACAGTTGTGATGAAATCAGCTTCCTTGATTTGCCCAGAAAAACATAATGTTGGTCAAAAAGACGCTACAATATACAAACAATAAACTTCAGTCAATTCTTGCATATATGCAGAAATTGTTCATCATAGGATAATTATTTCAAGAAGGCAGGGATATTAATCATCAAACTAAGGATTGACAATTTCCTCATAAGCATCTGAAGAGAGCCATGAAGAGAGCTTGGTATACACCAATGGAGCATCGTCTGGAACCAAAATGAACAAAGAAATCATTAGATGTAATGGTTTGCATTAAAGAGGTACTACTGGCATTTGATTTCCTAATTTGATCAATTTAAAAACCAACCACTTTTTGCATTGAAAAGAAAATGGAACTACAGATTCAATCCGGTACACTCCAGTATATAAAAACAACAACCATCACATAACCTGAGAAAAATGATGAGTTCGCCAGAGTTAAAATTGCATCATAAATGTAGAAACTGTATTGCCTGTGTCTGTACCAATGAAGGTAAAAAATTCACATACAAATACAGGGCCACTTAAGCACTCTGAATTCACTAATTGTAATACTGCAAATGTCATATACTGCATCTTATGGCCTTGTGATAAAGCATACGTAGGAAAACTAATCAAGCAATCAAAAAACAAATACGTCAATATAAGCTGAGAATCAGATGCAGTAAACTGACAACCCCATTGGTAAATCACTTTCTTGAATGAAGGCATTTTGCCACCAATTTGAAATGGATAGTTTTAACACTTATATCCACAAAGGAGGTCGTCAAATCTGCACTATTAAGATATGAGGTACACATGATAATGTGATTACACAAAGTGTATCCAGACAGAACATGGGCCTCACTGCAGGGTCTGCAGGGCAGTGGCGGCTCGCAGAGGGAGTGCTGCGGGATGGTGGGGCGGGGTAAGGGACTCTGACATACGGCAGAACGGAGTAAAGTAAGTAAATAACTAAATAAAACAATTTACCTTGCGCGCGCTGCATCGCCAACTCGGCGATGCAGCGCGGTCAAGGAAAATTGTTTTATTCATTTACTTACTTTACTCCATTCTGCCGTATGTCGGAGTCCACTACCCCCCCACCCTGCCCCTCCCGCGCCTGCCCCGCCCCACCACCCCACAGCACTCCCTCTGCGAGCCGCCACTGCTGCAGGGTCACCTCCAAACCTTTTGCCTTTACCCTGCACTTTTTGCTGAATTCTTTTTTGTTGGCCTTAGGGCTCTGCTTGATTTACCACTGCTAACCAGTGCTAAAATGCTTGTGCTTTCTCCTTAATGCATATGAAATTGGTTTATAACCAATTGGAATATTTAGTCTACTTATATGACCCTAGTAAAGTGGCACTATTTGTGACCAGGGCCCATAAATGTAAGGCTCCTAGTGGGCTTGCAATACTGATTGTGCCACCCACTTAAGTAGCACTTTAAACATGTCTCAGGTCTGCCATTGCAGGCTGTGTGTGTGCAGTTTTAAACTGCTATGTTGACTTGGTATTAAACACCCCTTTTATTGCATATGTCACCCCTTAGGTAGATCCTAGGCAGCCCATAGGGCAGGGTGCTGTGTAATTAAAAGATTGGACATGCACTTTTAGGTTTTACATGTCCTGGTAGTGATAAACCCCTAAATTCATTTTTTAATACTGTGAGGGCTACCCGTCCCGTAGGATAACACTGGGGATTCCTCATTACATTTAATAAGCTGTAATTCCCAATTATAAGCTGGTAGCCATGTCATGTGTAGTGTCTTTGGAATTGTGATTAAGACCCCAATTTAATGCTAAAGTCAGGTTTTTTAACACAATATCTAAAATGCCACTTTTAGAAAGTTAACATTTTCTGCCCATAACACTTTTGTGTCTATAGTCTGGCCTGGGTCACATGACTGGGTGTAACTGACAGTTAAACTTTGTGAATTCCTCCCAGACAGTCACACAATGAAGGAATTAGGTGTGCCTGAATGGGCCATCTGTTGGCAGGGTGGGAGAGAGGAGCTGAGCACAGTCCCATTTACAACTGTATAGCCTGTGCTCTGCCTTAACTCAAAGGGCTTGACTACCTTGAATTGTCACTTCAGTCAGCTTGGAGCCAGCGCAGGGGGGGCAAGAATTTCCATGCACTTCAAAGCCACCATCTAGAAGTTTCTCCCACCTTCCAGAATCAGGGCACCAGGGCATAAAAGTAGCACCTCAGTCACCAACTCTTAAGTACACCTCAGGAACTGTGGACACTGCCAGGAAGAAGGACTGCTGTGCTGCTGAAAGGACTGTCACTCTGATGGAGTGCTGTTCTGAACAAACTGCTAACCTGTTGTGCTGACCTGCTGCCCTCTTGCATGGGTGAAAAGAGAACTGGACCTGCAACTTCACCCTTGAACCCAGGACACCAAAGTGACTCCAAGGTCTAGTCTGCTGGCCTACTGATATGAACAACGGTCCCTATCAAGAAAAGAATGTTAGGAGGATTATTTATATAGAGATACAATGATATCTATATTTGGCTGTCCAACTGGACATGATCATTTAATATGAAGAATTTAAAGAAACAACATACACGTGGGGACATGTACAACATTAAGGGGCCGAGCACGATTTTGTTATGAAGGCCTCCAGACGGGTTCTGGAACGAGCAAATCCGATTCGGAGCCAATGTTTCCGACCCAATCTTCCCCCATTCCGAACGACCAAGTACGATGCGAAGATCTCATTTGCATCGACCGAATCATTTCTTAACCCGATCCTGTCAATCTGACTCGTTCGCAGCCGAATCATGCCGTGCAATGGAGCCGGCTTCCGAAAAAGCGAGTACGATGCATGATTCGGACAGCCGTATCGACTCGGTCTCAGCGAGATGAAGTGGCTGTGGGAATCGGACTTCGGGGGGCTGTAGCAGCCTCCCTTCTCCCGGGGCCCTCCGAATCGGTCCAGTGAGGGTACCCATGGGTCTCCCCTTTCCATGCATGCACACGGTGTACGCTTTTCCCCGCCCACCACTTTTTGCTATGGGAGCCTGTATACAGGCTCCCATAGAGTTCAATGGGAGTCCGAGCGAACCGAGTCTGTCTCCATACTGGTGCATCGGAATCGGTCGCTCGGACTCGCGGAGCGCAATTCACTAGGAAAGCCCTCCGGATCTGAGTCGTATGGGGGGCTTTCCTAACGAGGTCATACTCGGCCCCTACGAAGGAGAAACTCAGGCATTACATGGAGCATGGCCAAAAACTAGCTCCCATTCTCACAATTTCTCCGTATTTGGAGAAACTGCTTATTCAAAGAGGACTATTTTCGTGAAGCCAACATTCTGGCAGACAAATTATTATCTAGAGGGTACCCACACAAATTAGTTTGTAGATCAATCAAGAGAGCCTGGTATTGCCCACAGGACAGCCTCCATATAACAAAAACAGAAAAAGACACCCATAACAGTTTGGTATGTGTAACAACTTCCTGACCCATATGCAACAAAGTGAAAAAAAGCATTCTAAAGCACTGGCAAACACTAAATGCTGGTGATTTCAATTTGGAATGCCCCCTTTTTGCATTTCACATAAATAAGAACATTAAAGACCATCTGGTTAGGGCATGTCTCCCCCCAAAGAGACCATCACAGACACTTAGGGCCCGATTCACAAAAGTAATCTGAGACAAAATCCTAAACGTACTACTTTTGGTATTCACAGAAGGCATTTAGTAGTAGTAAAGTTAGGATTCCTAACTTTACTACTACTAAGCTGAGACAAAATCCTAACTTTACGACTTTCGGTATTCACAAAAGGCATTTAGTAGTAGTAAAGTTAGGAACCCTAACTTTACTACTACTAAATCCCTTTTGTGAATACCGAAAGTCGTAAAGTTAGGATTTTGTCTCAGTTTAGTAGTTTGACTGCGAAACTATTATAAGATTAACTCACAATGACATAAAAGGTCCGGTACCATTTGAAAAAGATGCTCAGAAGCATTCAACATATTAAGAGAAAGTCCACGTAATGCACCCACCCTTGGATGCCTATCTGTAATTTGACTGTTTTTGCACGGTCATTAGAAGGGTGGATGTACATTATCAATTCTTACATAGAGGCATGGTGGAATGATGAGGCCATTTACCTATCTTTCAGTTGTATTGAATCCAGTAAGAGTTCCTGATTGTCTGAACTTGGTTGCAGCTGTTTGTGCTGCCATTGAACAACGTGAAGGAATAGTGTTGGGTCATATTTTATTTGTATATGTACCCACATTCAGTTGTGATCCTTTTAACATGAACAAGGACTCAGCACATGATAAACAGTAGACTCATCAGGTATGAGGAAGTAGTTCTTGCAGCAGAAATCATTTAAATAAAAAGGTGCAATTTGCTAAATCCAGCAATTCTGCTTCTGATCCTAGACAAACATTGTAAAGGCAGGGATAATGATTAAAATGAAGATGGACATAATAAGAGTGAACATGACTGTATTACAACTACTGAAAAATATATTAAACCAAAACCTGATATGAAAGAAACTACTGTAGAAATCGCTGATATGACTTTGTTTTTTGATGGTTATTGTTTGAGAGAGCAATGTGGAGCATTGAAGGCTGCCTATGCAGTATGTTCTATTTCTGTAATCCTTGAAGCATCTTATCTGCCAAATGTCACTTCAGCTGAAGTGGCAGAGTTGGTTGGATTGGCAATAGCTGGTTGCCTGTCAGAAAATCTTAATTTGACAATTTATACAGTCAGTATGGTTAGGTGTGGTGCTACAGTGCTTAATTTGTAAAAAAATAAATAAATGCCAGCGCACTCGTCCTCATAGCTTAAACCACCTATTGCCCCTTCCACCACTGCCAATGACAGCACCAAAAGAACTACTAACCATCACACTCCTATTATGGTGACATTTCCAGCTATTCCAGGCCCCCAAAGCAATAAGAATGAGCTTGGTGGCAGGTATTAGTCAATTTTAATATATATAATGTATATTGGTGTGCTCATCTCTAAATTAGACAAAAATTGCCACCTTGTGGCAGACTGTTATCAGTGCCAGTATTGACAATTAAGTGCCAGGGCCGAGCAACGGAAACCACAGGCTCACATTAAGGGCTGGTGTGCATGATTTCTGGAAACTCTGGTCACATATATGTTTTATGACATCTTCTGGAGCCCCATAAAGAACAGTCGCTATGTACTTGATTTCTTTAAGCTAATTCAGCAAACAAATGAGATTGCTGTGGTCAAGTGGGCTGCCCATATGACTGGGAAAGATTTGGGGACTCTTGGAAATAATAATGCTGATCAAGAAGCCAAAAATTGGACACTTGAGGATGAAAAGTGGTTCAAGAAACTGAGAATGATGAATCAATATAAAATGCAGAAAATGCCAACTGTTTCTTCCTAAATTTGATCCAGATCTCTCCATGTGAGTTGAGAGAAATTCAGGAGGAGGCTACAGAAGATGAGAAAAGAAAATGGGCATAATTGGTTACAAGAAAAATCATCAAGATATGTGTGTTACTCCTGTGAATAAATATATTCTCCCTGATGCCATGCTGTATCCTATCGGACATTACTTTCACAACATAATACAATCAGGATGAGACAGTATGATTCTTACATTTCGAAAATATTGGCAAAATACATATTTTAGAAATATTGCTGACGATTTGTGTCCTAGGTTTTTGACAAGCAACTTAATATTTAGAAAAAAAAGATATTAACTGTGCTGAATCATACTGGCAAATCAGAAGGCCCATTTACAAGCCTCCAGGCAGACTTTGTAGAGATGCATGTTTGCAATGGCTTGAAATATATCTTGGTCATAGTATGCTTGTTTTCTAAATGGATTGAAGCATACCCCACCTGAAGATCAGATAGTCTTACAGCTGCTAAACTTTTGTTGAGAGAATTGATTCCTAGATCTGGCTTTGCAACTGCTATGAAGAGTGATTGTGGCTCATATGTTAGCAACAAACTTTGCAAATAATCTGCATTTAATTTCAAATAAATCAGAGGTTTCTTTGTAGTTATCGTCCACAATCCCCTCTAAAGTAGAGAGAGTAAATCGAATCCTCATTAACATAGCCAGTGTATGTTCTCCTACTGGTTTGAAGTGGCCAGACACACTTCCTCTTGTTTTTCTGAACATCTGATGTATACCTGTCAAAAAGTCTGGTCTGTGCCCTTGGATCATCATGTTCAGTAATCATGGGTGGAGCAATGAGATTGGCTTAAATACTTTCAGCTGATATAGTGTCAATAACCGATGACATTGTGCTAGATCACTGCAAAGGCCTGGTTAATATGGTGAAATCTGTCTCTCACCAGGTGAACGTGGCAGCAGAAGTAACGAAAGACATATTATGCAACATATAGAAATTAGGAGACTAGATAGTGGTGCAGATACATGAGGAAAGGTTGTCTTGAAGAGCTCTGGTGTGGTCCCTATTAGGTAATATTACAAAAAACACTGTGGTTAATTGTGCAGGAATCCTGCAGTGTATCAAGGTTGTTCATGGAAATAAATTTGTGGAGGCACCAAATGAAGAAGTGGTAAAAACAACTACTAGTTCACAGAGTCAAGCTTCAAAGATTTTTAATGTGTTGAAATTGTCATAAAAGTCCAGATCAGTGAAAGTGAGAGCTCTAGTGAAGAACCTGGTACCTCTACTAGTGCTGACACAGTCCAGTTTCAAAGCTGGGTTCAGAAAGAAGAGTTGTTGCAATGTCAAAGTCAAAGACATGACGGGCAGCAAGAAAAGGTAGTCTCTCATCCAAAGAATGAAGAGTTGCAGTTGAAAATTTGATTCACAAGAACCCCCAGAGGAAGAAAACAATTCACAGTGAGTCATACAGTTGAATTTGATCAAGGTTCATGTTTGTCATTGAGTGAAAAGGCAGGTGAAAGAGAAAAAAACTGAAGAAATTAAGTCACTGAAAAGAACCTGCTAAAGAAAACACTGTCAGCCAGAGTAACCAGAGCGGTCAAAGTCAATCAATGAAAATCCTGAAATAACTGAACTGGACTCATAAAATAGGAGTAGTAAAACACCTTTTACTAAACGACCAGTGAGGAACAGAATACCAAACAAAAGTAAGGATCAACTGAATGGCTATATCCAGTGATAGTGTAGAAGGAGAATCAAAGGTAGAGCTCTATAGCCAAGTGAGTCATTGCCAGTACAGTTTTCAAAGTGAGTTTAAAAATGAATTAGAAAAAGAAGAAGAACCACCTTGAGAAATACAAAGACTTTCAAATTGAATGATGCCCAAATAAATCATATGAAAGAAAACTTGTTAAGAGAATGAACTGAAGGATTTTGAAAAGAAAGAGAAAATTTTAGAAATTTTGTTTTTGATTATTGTTTTAGATAAATAGGAAGAAAACATTAAATATATTATTGTTTTAAAGAAAATGTTTAGTAATTTTGGGTTTTTAAGCTTCACAATCACATTTTTCTCATAGTAGAAAATGTAGTGCAGCAGATGCGGTCAAATTATTGGTTTTATTGTACTATTGATATTATTACTGATTTTAGTAAGCCTGTTGTGCTTACTATCCGTGGTGGGACATGCCTACACACAAGGTGATCTAATTATGATAAATAATGAAAAGAAACATGACATGATTAAACAGAGGGAAAATTTAGTTAGTGGATTTCAAGTTAACATGAATATTCAGAGATAATGGGGTTTGAGATCTGTTTTGCATGCACGTTTCTTCCTTCTTCTGCAGGGGAAGGTGTTAACAATACACAGCTTCCAATCTCGTATGGCTTATTATGTACAGTTTGCTTGCATATTTAATAACAAGTACTTTTTGTCTTCTCACCTGCCGAATATCAATGTGTTGTTGGAGGATTTGCATATTTCAGAGAGTGGAAAGCGCAACCACTGTACTAAATATGGTAAGTTTTTTAGACTAATTATACAAATTAGGCATGAAATTAAAACCATTAAACTGGGGTATGTGTGTAGTCTGAGTGCAGAGAAGCTTGAACTCATTAGGGGACATAATGAGAGAAGAGTGAAGATTGTGAGAGATTGGAGAGATAAAGATGTTATAAGAGAGCAAATTAAGGAAGAGGAGAAACTTAGAATGTTGAATTTGCATCCTAGACTGAGAATGAAAGAAGAAAGAAGAGGTGAAATGTGTATGGTGGGTCATGAATCTCTTAAAGGTGGTAAGGCTTAATAAGTGGCAGAGAGTTTGTGTGAAAGAAATTTTGTTTTGAGTGGTGATTAGTTAATTGGTGAAGAACCAATTTTGAGTGTGGTGAGACTGGTTATTTTAATTTGCCACAAAATTGGGTTGGATCCTGCTATCTTGCTTTAGTGTTTCCTAGAGTCTATCAAATGAAAGAAATGATTGAGGCAGTTGGTTTAAAGAGAATGAAGTGAGTTTTTGGACAGGTAGTTGTAGATGTATTAGATGCTGCTACTATTCTTCCAATAGGTGTGGCAATGAATGATGTGAAGATAAAGCAGTTGTCTACTTTAGTGGATAAACTTGCTTTAAGTACAGCGGGAGCAGTAACTCAAATAAAGTCAGAACTAAAGGCTATTACATCTACAGGTTATGATGAGCAGCTTAGTTAGGAATCTTTGAGTGCCCTGGAGGCATAGGCTTGGGGGACCCCACTGGGACATCTCCAATTGGTGGCTCAGCTACAACAAATTCACTTTAAGGCCTATCAGGCCAGGATGCATGCAGAGGGGGACAAGGCTGGTCGGCTCTTGGCCTGGCTTCTGCGCAGCGCAAATCCATCAGTGACAATCATGGCAATACAACAAACATGGTCACCACCCAGATGTACATAAACAACGCATTCACAACCTATTATAGAGTCTTATATGATCCCCCTTGTTGCCCGTGAAGTGCCTATACGCACATTCCTTGAGTCGCTTGCACTGCCCACTATTGATCGAGTGGTTCAAGAGGAATTACAGCAGCCCAGAACAAAACAAGAGTTGCAGGCGGCAATGCAAGAGCTGGTCACTTGCAAATCCCCTGACCTGAATGGCCTACCGTCTGTGTTTCATAAGGCCTATGTGAGTATACTGGTTCCTAAACTATTGGAGATTTATCAGGTGGCTTTGGAGGTGGGGCAGTTGCCACTGACACTTTGTGAGTCCCTTATAATATCGATATTAAAACCTGACAAGGACGCACTCGAGGTAATGTCATACTGCCCTCTGTCAATGCTAGCCACAGACTATAAGATATTCAGCAAAGTCATAGCTGCCCGCCTGATGGAACATATGCCAACACTGGTACAGAATGACCAGAATGGTTTTATCCCTGGTCGCTCGACCACTCTGAACATACACAGGTTACACGGAGTACTGGAACAAGTCCCACCCTACTGGCCTTTGTTACCTGTCTAGTGATAGCAGTAAAACGTGCTTTTGACACACTAAATTGGGAATATGTATTTGAGGTACTCTCGAGATTGGGGCTTCCAATGAGGCTACTGTGCCTCATTCTCCTATTGTACACAGCTTCCACTGCCAGGGTTAGAACAGGACAGCTGATATCGGCCACCTTTGGGATCAGTCGAGGTACGCGCCAGGGGTGCCCACTACCCCTACTACTATTTGCATTGGCAGTGAAACCATTGGCCAACCGGTTAGAGGGGGGTGGGACTTCTACCTTGGAACCAAATTACATGCAGTCTCCTTATACACGGATGACGTCCTTCTCTATATACAGAGAATTAGACAGGGGTTTGTAAGCATCAAATTGATGCTTGATCAATTTAAGAACGCCTCAGGTTTGGGAGTCAATTGGGCCAAGACCTGTATCTTTCCGGTGAGTCCGACTTGCCTGCCACAGCTCCTCATGGTGGGACCTCACCAGGTGAGATGGGAGACGTCCACGTTTCGTTACCTCGGTATCTGCATTTACCATGACACCCGAGATCTAATAGATGGCAACCTCATGAAGGCAATCATCTCACTGAGGCTGCAGATGACCTTTTGGAGAACGTTACCTCTCACGTTGCAAGGGTGAGTTTCACTCTCCAAGATGATGATGCTACCCAACTTTTATGCTACTTCCAAAATCTACCAGTCAGCATACCAAGCTCCACATTCCGTACATTAAACAGAACATTTGAACAAGGGGCGCAGACGAGTTGCACTGAGGAAGCTCCAACTGCCTATGGCATTAGGAGGATTAGGAGCCCCTAACTCTGAGCACTACTAACTGGCTGCACAGTTGCAGTGGGCATCATGCTGGTTGGTGGGTCAGCATTTGGGCAAACTGGGCTCACCCTCGCTGGGCTTAGCTGCTGAAATGATGCGTGAGCTACTGTTACTGTCCAGTAAACTCCCCCATGCTCTAATAAGCTATTGGCCATAGCATATGCTAGCTATCCCAGGGGCCTCTGCCTAACTCCGACACAGGTGCCATACACGCCAGTAATCAGCGTATGATCTACATGACCTTTCAGGGACTTGCTTGGATGAGAGGGGGTGGAACTCTGGAAAACAAAGGGTTGGACATGCTGGACACATTCTTCCAGGAAGGTGCTTTCGTGCCCTTTGAGCACTTATGCAAACACCATGGTATCCCCCCTAGTCACTTCCTAGCGCATAGTACGCTGCTGGCCGAATGGCAGCAACATTGGCACATCACGGACATGAACTTAATACACATCCGCTGTTGCATGCAATCCATGTGAGGGGCGCAGGTCAGCCCCTTATTAGGTGGTTCACACACACAATGGCATCCACCTCACAGGACTTGATGCAGACCACAAAACTACACTGGAAGCGACACATTGATAATGTTTAAAATCATAGAGAACAGGAGAAAGATTATCAAAAGCAATGTAATCATAACAGTGGAAATAAAGCAAAGCTTGACTGTGCTTGCAGAGCCTGTGGGGAAAAGATACACGTGGGGTGAGAAAGGCTCTGTGCAAGATGCTGTGTTGAATGTATTGGAATTTCACGTTGCGGGAAAGTTTATGGGGATATATAAGTGCCCTATCCCATTCTTTGGGGGTAAGCTGATCGATTCTGCATTTGTAGGCTGAGTTAATATGACTGTAGTTGAAAAACCAATTTTATATAATGCATAGAAGTGTATTTATTAACGTGTTATAGTTATGCCACATTTTCCTGCAAGACAACATCTTAGTGAAAATGCCTGCCATCACTGTCTCTCACTCTTGCTTTCCCCATGTGCATTTTTTCCCACCAGGCTCTGCGAGCACAGTCAAGCTTTGCTTTATTTCCACAGTTACGATTACATTGCTTTTAATGATCTTTCTCCTGTTCTCTATGATTTGAAACATTATCAAGTTCTCTTTCATTGCCTTCCATTTTGAATACTGGTCCATTCATTCACTGAAAGTTCCATCATTTAAATATTCCATCTCTGTTAGAACATGTCTGGGTGGTATTAGCATAGGGGTGCAGAATATTTTTTTTGAAATGGGATGGTGCTTATGTGTTAAGTTAATGACGTGTATTTTTCCCTGTGTTCTGATTTTCCAAACAGACAATAATTTTTGCTCAGACCATGATGATTTTGCAGTTTTACCAATTTGCCATGCAAGAATTGTGTATGAACCCCCATATTTTGGGAGTGAGCCAGAACACTTTTCTGTTCTACTAGGGATGCTGTCCAACTTCTTTTTATTTTGCTACTCATTTAGGACTTACAATCATTCTATTTTGCATTACTCTGTTTAACTCTGCATCTGAGAGCCATTACGGCATTGTTTCTGCATCTCTTCTGATTTTTTATTTTGTAATAAAACCCTTTACCTTTCATTGATCTAGAACGCAGTTATTTAGCGAACCCCATTACTTACATTATTAACTGTTTTACTCCGCTAATTGATGTTTAAGAGGTGCCTTAACATGCAATTCAACCTGTTTGAGAACCAGATGAGGTAACATGTTGGGGGGGGGGTGTCCAAATTTTGCGGTATTGTTTTGCTCCCACATGTCCAAACAGGGAATAAGACCCACAATGTGAAGCTTAATTGCTGTTACAGAGAGTACAGAGTTAGAGGGTTGGAATCGGTGTTTCCATACTCATAGTGGCTCAATTCCTGCCCTCACCTGATACCAGAAGGCCACACTCCAGTGCATCACCCTAGCAGACATTCACCTGCTTCAACCCAAAGAGTACCTTTGTGTTCTTTCAAAATTTGAAATTGTATATATGCTATGTTTATATTTGGTGCACATTCTCCAAATGATTTTCCTCTTTCTGTGTACACTTTTTCATTATTTTTTATCTTATATACTCTTTTTCTCATAAAAACAAAGTAGTCCATAGGTTATGAGCCAGCGTCTATAGGTACTAATTTCAGATCGCCTGGTTTGCGACCTGGGCTCCATTTTCGGATGTGATTGAAGAGCTAATCAGTTGCATCTCAAAATGTACATTTGCAAAGCATGATACATTTAGCGATTCCTGCCAAGCCCTGCAAATGCAGGAATAGAGACCTCCGAGTGACAGCTTGGAATGACATTGCAAGGTGAATGCAGGGGGCTCTTGAATCACTGTCGACGGCCCCTGAAGCCACACACCATGAACCACAAGATGAACGTTGTCCCACTAGCATCATAGTTTCATTCTTTATGAATCAGTTATCACCCTATGTAGAATGTCGGTAAATGATCAAAGGTTTGTTGCTGCAATTTTGGTCATAAACTATTAATATGTATTTTAACCCGAGTCGCTCGTAGGTGGAGGTCACTCCTTTCAATGCACCATCCTAGTTGTGATTCAGATAGCACCTTCACCAGAATGAGAACCACTCTTTTGCAGTGACAAAGCCTGTGATTTTACATAATAGATTTGTTTGTCTGGCTCAATGAGTACATTCCACTTTTTGCTATTAAGGAGTGAATGCATACTGTGCATTAACCAGCTCTTTCAAAGCCATTGATACAGCTAAGGCAGCTATTGTATAGGCAAAAAGTAATTTTTCTGTGGAATTTACAGCATTGCAGAATAAGTTGCAGGGTATCACCGCAGGTAATTTTTAAGACTATAATGCAAACAGCTATGACATTCGTGTAGGGTTTCAACCTGCCCGATGTCACTGGATCGTCTCAGGAGAAGGTGTCAACACCACTGTGCTCGTCTAAATATAATTGTCGAAGGGCTGCTGTAAAGCTTTTTTCTTGTTATCCTGTCATTTCGACTTGTAATTACAATGCTGGCAATGTCTCAATGTGACTTAGAGAGAACATCTGTTTTGGCCTCGTACCCAGTGTCCTCCACGTCATTTCACACTATTTTTTTCTCTAACAAATTTAGAGATCATGTCTTGCTCTGCTTTCCTTCTATATCCTTTTATGACAAGGTCGAACATTTTTTAGCAATTTCACGAAAGAAAGTTTGGTGTATTTTATAACCATGAAAAAACCTTTTTAGAGTGATCTGAAACCAATGAAACTGTCAGTAGTCCCTCAGCACTATGTCTTAGGTGCTCATCAGTTTAAACATTCAGGGTAATGGATTAATTAATGAGATACAAGGACACAGATTTACTAAGGTCTCTCAAAGTGACATAAGGCAACGCAAGCTCTTAAGTCAGATTTACTAATCCATGCATGCGTGGCTCTTTGTGGCTTAGTAAATCTAGAGTAACCCAAGGCAGCACAAGTCGCTGCCTTGCTTTACTCAGCATTGGGAAGGCATTTCATGGGTGGAGTGTGGGCGTTCTCTTACAACCACCCGTGGATTTTGGTGCATTCACTAATTTACTAAGAATAGTTAACCTGGGAATGTGTCAAAATGAAATGTCATTCCAACAGAGGGATAGCGAGGAGAAACAGGCTTATTTCTCCCTGGTATTTCCACTTCTTGCACAAAAACAATCCTGCCTCTAATACAGGCACCCTTGCACCACGGGGCAAGGTGGCCTCAATTGGCGCTAGGCAGCGCTCAGTGTGCCAGCGCACAGAGAGACAAGGAATGCAACATATCGTAGTAAATATGGCCCATTCCTGCTCTCTACATTTGACACAGCGCAGCAAGTTATCTGAATGCATTCTGTTTTGCCAAAGATAGTAAATCTGGGCCAAGGATTAAAGATTTCATGGAGTCAGAGTAGTAGCAAAAATATTGATAAAAATCAACTATGGAGTGAGGCAGAATGTAAAATGAACATACAGCCACATCTTAATCAATATTTATGTCTCATGATTAGGTGATGTAAGTCAGCATGCCATTATCAACTGTGTAAAAGTGTATCAAGTATACAACAAAAACACACACTCACATACACACAAATGACACCTACACACAAACTGGACACATTCAGATACACAGGAACATTTACACATACACACGTACCCTCTCACAAGCACGCAACAGACACAAACTGACACAAAATCACAGAGGAACGTCATAGAATCACAAACACACAGACACACACACAACACACTCGAAAGTAAACTCAGGCACAGAATCACACTAACATATACACAGACACACAAGCGCACACATACAATCTCCCATCCATAGACACAAAATGCAAACATCCATACAAACATAGAATATATTTTCAATTTTCATCCACATTTATCTTTTGAGCGCTGTTTAGTTTTATCTAACATGTTCATACACCTAATTTTGAAGCCTGTGGGTTTATTCCCTGAATTCTTATTTATCAGATGAATTATTTCAATAACTTGTCGGTGGACCATATTAAGCATGCTCCAGACTGAGGTATGAGCCACAGGTTTGCAATAAAACACCCTAAGTATGGAGACTCTGCATGCCTGAGAATGTGGTAGGTCATAGCACAGTACAGAAGGCTCTGGAAGCCATGGCGCCTCTTGCAGAATGATCCACGGACGTTTACGCCCCAACTCGATCATAAGCCATAACCCATTCGACACAACGAGCCAAGGCAGAAGAGGACATTGGTCCCTGAGGCTTTTTTAATGAAATAAGCAATTGAGAAGAGGATGTTCTTATATCAACAGCTTTGATTCATAAACTTTAAGGCAATGAACCAGGCATCATTTAGGATGAGAAGGCAAATGTGCATACCCAATATTAGTTGGTGCATTTTTCGAGCACTTGGGAATGGAAAAGAAAACTCCAGCAGGAGAATAGTGTCCAGTACAAATGTCCATTGCCCGCACATATGCTTTAAAAAACAAAACGAAGCAATTAGTTGTCCTGTCATAATTCAAATAGCTAAAATAACTATAACTATAAGTTTGGTGTCCTAAAATGAGAGGTAGCAAGGTTTGGGTGGATTTGAAAATCTGATCTGCTTTACTGATCTATAATTTAAAGGATATTCTCCAATTCGTTTGTTATTAGTGTGCGTATGTCCTTCTGAGATTGGGACCCATAACTATTGATGTTTCTGAAAGGCATGTTGTCAGGCCTGGCCCTTTTGACAGGTTTCTCCCCAAACTTTTTGCCTTTTGCCTCCTATGTTTCCGTGTTTTCGTTGGCTATAGGGTTCTGGGCGCTTTACCACTGCTGATCAGTACTAACGTGCATATGCTTTCTGTATAAATTGTGACAATGATTGGTTATCCATTGTTGGCGTATTTGATTTACTGGTAAGACCCTAGTAAAGTGCATGGTGTGTGCCGGGGCCTGTAAATCAAATACAACTAGTAGGCTTGCAACACTGGTTGTGCCACCCACATGATTAGCCCTGTAAATGTGTCTCAGACCTACCATGTTGTGAACTGCCATGTTGCCCTGACAAGTGCACTCACTTGCCAGGTCCAAACCTTCCCTCTCCTTACATGTAAGGCACCCCTAAAGTAGGCCCAAGATAACCCCATGGACAGGGTGCAGTGTATGTGAAAGGTAGGACGTATACTGGTGTGTGTGACATGCCCTGATAGTGAAATCCTGTGCATTTCGTTTTTCACTATTGAAAGGCTATCTGTCCCATAGACTCACATGGGAGGTACTTTGTATCATCTTACAAGTATTACTTTCCATTGGGGCAAGATGGAGAAATGAAGTTTTATGCTCTCTAAACTCAGAATTTATTTCCGCACCTTTTAGTAAAGATGTTTTTTAACTCCTGTGTTTGAAAGTGCCACTTTCAGAAAGTGTGCACTTTCTTGTTTAACCATCCTGTGTGCCTCTGCCTGTTGTGTATTCTCTGTCTGGGAATAGAGTGACAGGAGCTGGGGATGTGCATTCACTCTAGACAGTCACTGAGGGGGGTTGAGGTGTGCCCTGCCTTGCCTGGGTGACTCATCGCTATGCTGAATAGAGCTGGGCTGCATTTAGAGTGGTGGGAGGAGTTTTGCTTGCACCTGAATAGGCTGTGTCTCCTTTTTCGCAATGCTGTCTCCACCTCCTACTGTCATGCTGGACCAAGGAGGCCAGGACTGGTTTGGACTGGGTTCAGAGACCCTTGCCATAAGGAGAACAATGACAATTTGGGGTATAAGTATTGCACCTAAAACCCCAGGACTTTAGATTACTTCAAGGAATAAGAGGACCCTGCCAAGAAGAAGAGCGGAAGGACTGTGTGAGGAGTGCTGCCTTTTCTGAGTGAGGGTTGGGTTGGCCTTCATTTGCTGCTTCTGTCTGGTGGAGGAAAAGGACTGAATCTCTTTACCTGCTGCTTGTAAAGGACTCTCCAAGGCCTTGTGTGAGCTGGCCTCCTGTTCTGGAAAACTCAGGGACATCAAGGTTTCCAGTGTGCTTCTACCATCCTGAAGGATTACCAGGGGGGTGTGTTCTCTGAGCGCCTCCCTGTGCTTCATTGTTGCTTCATGGTTGGAGAACCCCACCCCCATTGCATGTTCTTTTTAACTCTGTCTCCCCCTAGAACAGCGGTAGCACACCGGGACGGTGTGCTCACGAGTGAGTGGCACCGAGGTGCTGCTCACAAGGCGGGGATCTTGGCGGTGATCTTGGCAGTTCCTTCCCTACCTGTAACCCTTGCACGTTACACCAATTGCCTGGCGCTACTGAAATCAGTGAAGCCCGTCCTTTTTGTTGTTGGTTGCAGGAGCAGCCGGTAGGTTGCAGGGGAGATGAGCTACCAATAAATGTGTGTTATAAATATTTACACTGTGGTGCTTACGACACTTGCCTAGTTGGCAGACTGAGGGTAATTTAAGTGACTGTGGTCTAATGTGTTTTGGCTATGATATGGTCTAATGAGATTTACATACAACACAACGTAATGGTGATTAATATGTTTTATCTGTAGTAAATTATTGTGGTCTAATACAGAACATATTTTTATATAGCCTTGTGTGGAGTCTCTTTTTTTGGTGTGCCTAGTGTGTCACTGGTGCGTGTGTGTGTTGCGCAAATGCTTTACACATTGCCTCTGGGATAACCTTGACTGCTCTACCAAGCTACCAATGGGATGAGCAGTGGTTATCTTGTGTGTTTCTCCCTTACCCTGAATAGAGTGGTGGGTTCTGCCTGGCTTAGGTGCATACCCTAGCCAACCAGAAACCCCATTTCTAACACATGTCCTGTGAGGGTAGGAAATTCAGAACTTAATTGGCAATCGATTAAAAGTGATTTATACATGTTTATGTTCACCAACTAACCCAAGTTCTCCAAGCTGTCTTGTTGGACCCTGGGGCCCTGTGAAGATGCAGGAAGAGAAAGGGATTGAATGGCAGAAGGATGGGATGGGGTGCATCCCTAGAATTGAAGGGAACTGGCCTTGACACCCCTTCATGCTCAGTAACCCTTTTGCTGAAGGAATGTTAAAAAACGGTCTACCAAAAGCAAGCATGGCAGGGGCATCAGTTGTTATATGTGTTGGCGAATCTAAGTGTTTTTAATTTTTTGGTTTGCTGAACCCTTTTAACTATCTTGATACTACATCCAACATCATGGAGCCAACTGCCCACTGTATTAGGGGTTAGCCACAGGGTCTCCTATGTTTAATCTACCACAGGAGGCCAAACCTGCTGCACACACCCTTCGGCAGTGCTCAGTGGTGGCTGGCCGCAGCCCCTGGTCTTTTGTGAGGTCCTGCGATGATCCTCCTGAGGCAGATAGAGCCTGCTATGCTCGGACTTTGCTCAGATTCAACCAGGTGTTATAGTAGAATGTTTAGAGTACTTTCCTTTACTGTATTCTATCCCTATGACTTCATTTACTGTGCCCTGTATGTATTTGTTTAAATGCTGTTTGTAGTTCCACGTTCTGAAGAGCAGTTCTTGTTCAGTTACACGGCTGCTCTTCAGGAGGTGGATGCTCCAATAAACGACTCCTCAACTTTACAAGAGTCTCTGTGGATTTTGTCGTACTACATATTGGCGACGATCTGGGATTTCTCTTACCTTATCAAGATGCTGGAGCATCCACACGAACATCATATTTATACTTGGATTGCATTTTCTCCTCATTTCCTCCATCTATTGCTGTTGGATTTTGTTGCTCTTACTCCGTGCTTTGCCAGTGCCGGCGAGTTGCTGCTTGAGGAATTGGGATTTGCTTTCCGGCCGTCCTTGTCTGCTGTGCTGTTATCGGCTGATTTTGGAGCGACCTGCTTTATCTGCTTTTCTCCTGACCGTCTGTTGATGTGTAGCTCTGGTTGCACGCACTCATTGTTGGTTTGGAAACCTGCGGCGACTTTCATCATTTTGGGAGGATTTTTTGTAATGTCTTTAAGTCTTCATCTTCATCCATGGCTTTCAACCATTCTTCTTTAGAGATAACTTGAGACATTGAGAGAACCATATCATCAACAGATGCTACAACACATTCTTCAAAACATTCTGATTGACTTTGAGAATCTGACAACAACCTGGACAGACAATCAGCTCTCATATTTTGAGAACCAGGAATGTAAATTACTTCAAAATTGTACTCATAAAGTTTAGCCAGAATGCGAACTAATCTTGAAGAAGCTTTCCCTACACCATTGTTAGATAAAAGAGAAATTAAAGGTTTGTGGTCGGTTTTAAGTTTAAATGACTTGCCCCATAAATAGGTTTTAAAATGTTCAACTGCCCAGGAGCAACCTAGGGCTTCTCTTTCAATGGTGGAGTATTTTGACTCAGCAATTGACAAAGGTCTTGACGCAAAGGCAATAGTGACTTCTTTGCCAGCTTTAATCTGACTGAGAACAGCACCAAGACCAATGGCGCTTGCATCAACAGTGATAACATTAGTAGCAGAAGATGAAAAAGAAGACAAAGGATTACACCCAATGATGGCAGATTTTATGGTACTCACAGCTTGAGAATGATCCGGGGTCCAACTAAATTTGCAGCCTTTTTTAAGTAACAATCTTAAGGGAAAAACGATGTCTGAGAATTTTGGAACAAACCTTGAATAGTATTCACATAACCCTAAAAAGGATTTAAGTTGTTCTTTGTCTTGAGGATCGTTCATATTCTTAATGGAGACAAGAAGATCCTTCTTGGGAAAAATTCCATTGCCATTAATTTGATGGCCCAAATATTCAACATTAGATGAAAAGAACTTACATTTATCAAGACGAATCGTCATACCTTTATCTTTCAAAACAGATAATACTTTATCTACTGTTTCATGATGTTTCTCAATGGTATCAGAAAATATTAGTATATCATCTTGAAACGCTACTACTCCATCAGTGTCTCCGAACAAGCAATTCATAAGCCTTTGAAACACTGATGCTGCTGATGACAGGCCAAAAGGTATTCTAATGTATCTAAAAGTTCCCTCAGATGTAATAAAAGTAGTGATGTCTTGAATCCTCTGTTAACTCTATTTGATGATACGCTGATTTGAGATCGATGGTGATGAAAAATTTAGCATCATCCAATTTGGCTAGTAAGTCTTGTACCTTAGGTAAAGGGTGACATTCCATGACAATTTGTTTGTTTACTGATCTCAAATCAATGCACATTCTAAGTTCTCCATTCCGTTTCTTAACAAGAACAATTGGAGAAATCCATTCGAAGCATTGACGGGTTCTATGAAACCATCAGGACATAACTTTTTGATCATATCAGCTAATTCATT
Organism: Calotriton arnoldi; assembly: GCA_963921515.1. Lineage (NCBI taxonomy): Eukaryota > Metazoa > Chordata > Amphibia > Caudata > Salamandridae > Calotriton > Calotriton arnoldi. Next base: position 603,520 of record CAWUFW010003703.1, on the reverse strand, counting down.
CCTCACAGATAATGGAACATTTCTAAGCTTGTGCTTAGACGGAACAGCATTTTTTTAAAAACTATTTTGTGTGAAAATCCTTTGGCTTTTCCTAATTCTTTTTCAAAAACTCCTTTATGTTTATTGAGGATAGACTGAACCATTTTCTCATTGACTTGAAGATCATCACATACAGGCTGTAAATCTTTTACCATACATACCTGTACTTTGGCCTTAGGACGCAAAGTAATATCAAATTTACCTTGGTGTTTCCACCCTAGGACTTGCAGTCCATCAACAGCAACATAAACTTTCCGAAGAATAGTTTTTTGCTTAAAAGAAATGTCAGAAACAAAATATCCCAGCATTTCAATTTCTTTGCCCCCAAAGCCATAAACACGAATGTCATTAGGTTCAAGTAGTTTGTCTTTCCAAGACTTATTAAAAAATGAATCCGAAATAATTGTATAGGGGGAGCCAGAGTCTGCCATTACTTCCACCATTTTACCATCAATAATAATGGTACACATGGGAGGAACATAAGGTTCTGAATCAATATTTTTGTTAACATTAATAGATACTTGACCTAATTTATGAAAGTGAGACACATCTTCTGTTATACAAATAATACTGTTTTCAAAAGTTGGTTCATTATTTGCTTCATCAACAATTTCTTCATCAGCAAGACTAGCCACTCTCCTATTGGCTTGACACCAAGCGCCAAAATGACCTAACTTTTTACATTTGTAGCACTCTTTACTCTTAGCTGGACAATGCCTAAATTGAAAAGAATGAGATTTAGAACCACAACGAGTGCATAATAGTTTACCTGAGTTAAAAGATTGTTTAATAACAGGGTTATGTAATGTAGAAGGTTTAGATTTAGTTCTAAAGTTACTAGACTTAACATAAGAGTCTTTTGCACTAATAGCTGCTACACCTGAAGATAAATTATCAACATTGATAGTGTTAAATGAATGAATGGAACGTTCCACACTGCCTCTTGTAAGGATGGGTTACGTTGCCTTAAAAGTTGCTCTTGGATTTATTTATTAGAGCAACGTATGATTAACTGATCACGAATATATTTATCTACCAGAGGACCAAAATCACTTTCTGCTGCTAACACTCTTATTCTTGTTCAGTTACACGGCTGCTCTTCAGGAGGTGGATGCTCCAATAAACGACTCCTCAACTTTACAAGAGTCTCTGTGGATTTTGTCATACTACACCAGGTTTGCTTGCAGGCTGTGCTCATAACCCACACCCAGCAAAGCCAGCAGCACCTTTGGCTATGCACAGTGGATTTGCCAGCAGGGCCTGGCCACATGTCAGGCCAAGTCTGGAACCCCTATGACTACTAGCCCAGGTCCCTCTATTTTTTTCACTTTTTACACATTTATTGAAAAAGTATGTCTTTTAAAAACATGTTTTCGGTTTGCGGACCATGGATCTGATTTCATCACCCTAAAAAGGCCATTTGTCGATTAAAACAACATGTAAACACAGTACATGATCCAAGTATTATTTTCTAAACTGTTTTTAAAAACTGAGGGCCTCATTTATGAGGCCCCTTGCGTCACCGGAACGTCACTTTCTGTAACGTTCTGTGGCGCAGGAGGCTGCTCCATATTTACGTGTGCGCACTAAGCCACTTTTTTTGGCTTAATGCTGCCTCGTAAATATGGCTCCCTTTAATGCAGTTTTCTGCATTAAAGGGGCATGCAATGGGTGCTGCTGGAGGCCTTCCCAGCAACATTCATTGCTTTTTGACACTGCCCCAGATTTACAAGAAATCGTAAATCTGGGGCAGTGCCAAAAACTTACGCCTCACCAGGGGAGGCGTATGGGAGGCACAAGGAGGAGAAATGTCTTTATTTCTCCTCGTTTTTCCTTTTTCTATGTGTGCTGCATTCTGCAGCGCACATAGAAAGAGAAAAAAGCCTCTCCTGATTGTTTCTGTGCAGGAAGGTTTCCCTTCCTGCACAGAAATAATCATCCCCGTAACACAGGCACCCTTGCACCATGGTGCAAAGGTGCCTGCGTTGGCGCACGGCAGCCCATGTGCGCCGGCGCAGGGGAAAAGGACAGGAATGTGCCGTGTATGATAAATGTGGCACATTCCTGCCCTTTTCTTTTACCGTAGGGCAGCGCAGCAGAAAGGCCTGTGGCGCTGCCCTACAGTAAAATCTCATAAATGAGGCCCTGAATCCTTGAACTGTCCTGAAACCTAGGTCATAGGACAGATTAAGGACCCAAATAGACCTTTTTGGTACACAAATCCGGTACTGGGATTTGCAAATCCTACAACAGGAATCAGGGATCAGATAATGCTTTTCCTGCTTTTAAGGACATGGGGATTGAGACTGTGTTTTCTGTAATGGCAGACTCAATAATGTTTTCTGTTTTGCAGTCTGCCAATTAGAGTATTTAGGTTTGTGGGCCAAGGTTTGGATTCATGGGCCCTAAGTGGAAGATATGAGAAAAAACACCCTTTTCCAACCACTTTTGCTTATTTTTTTAATTTGTCCAAGATATCAAAATCTGTTAATGTTGTTAAGTACACCAAATACCCTTTTGAAATGCTAACATCTCAAAAACTATTGAAGGATTTATACCATACAAGGAAAGGCAATATTTTTTGTGTTACCCTTCTAGCTATTTCCCCTGCATAAACATACACAAAAATTGGCAAGCTGGACACAAACCGCCTGTGCCAAGTGAGTGCCAAGTTGACTAAAATGGAGACCACTATGGCTGAACCATGACTACATAGTGGCAACTGAAAGTTATAAAGTAATGTAGAGTGTGATCATCAGGACTTTTTGATATGCCGTTGTTGATCAACATCCTCTCATGAGCTTAATTTTGTGACAAATGTTAAAGACTTTTAAGAGATAGAATTAGATCTTTCTGTAAGGAACTGTTTAGTAGAGGAAGTAATTGGATACTTGAAGGTGTGATCATCTGTGTATAATGACGATACCTATAATAACAAGAATAAAATAACAAACGCGCGGGCTGAGGCAAAAAAGAACGTCCGCACATGTCAGAACAATGTATGGGAAAATAGGGTTGGTACAGGAAAACCAAGGAGTACAACCCTCTCTACTCCCTATTTGGGACAACCCAAAACAATATGAGCAACTAAAAAGGGTTCCGCACACAAAAGGTATATCAATACAGAATCAATTAGACAACAGTCAATATGTATGAGTCGAAAAGATTCTCAATCGCCGTATTTCCGTTTTCTCACAAACAGCGTTCTTTATTGAAAAGATGATACATCAGGTAAGTAAAATCCAGTAGTAGTTACTTACCTGATGTATCATCTTTTTTCAATAAAGAACGCTGTTTGTGAGAAAACGGAAATACGGCGATTGAGAATCATATCCGACTCATTCATATTGACTGTTGTCTAATTGATTCTGTATTGATATACCTTTTGTGTGCAGAACCCTTCTTAGTTACCTATAATAACAATTTAATGAACCTTGAGGAATACCACCATACTATTTTGAAATAGTAGAAGATCGCTTTATTAGCCACTTGGGCATTATTCTGACATTTGAGAGATGCCATAAGACATTGGTTGCATACACAACTCATCTTGAGGTTATTGGGAATATGCAGTTCAATGGGTATGATGTTGTACCTACCTTCCATTTCATACAAGTCATTTGTCGTTATGTGTCATATCCCGCTTAGTCCTGAGGAAGACCCGCCTGCAGAGGATATAATTTACCCTCATTGCACCAGGGTCGAAACGTCGACACTCTCCCCCAGTGGGCCTGTACCTGACATCATCCCAGCCCTGCCTTTTCACAGATGAATGTTCTCTGTGCGCCATCAGAAAATCATGAAATGAATATGTGTAACTCCATAAGGGACAGGCCTATCTGTAAAACTGGTGCCACTATGAACCACGACCAGTTTTACCAAGGATACCTGAATGTATAATTGATTGGTTATGTAATTTACCTGTTGGATTCCCCTCCTTTATATCTATCCTACCACACGAGCACTTTTCTTTTTCACACTCCCCTTGGAGCAACCTCTTTCTCTATTTGGAGCATTGAATATGGTGATCTGTTATAAAAGTAACTATATAATAAACGGTCACCTTTGAAGCGATATTTTGTACCTTTGTGTTTTTCGAGGATATACTTGTTTCTATTATAAAGAAAATGGTGGTACATTAATGATACAAATACCAACTCTATATGTACCTGATGCCCTGAATTGTAACTTCAAAGAAGTCTAGGACCATTGTTTCCTATATCACTTGTAGAAAGCTGGCATTTTCTTGTCCCATGTATTTGATGCCTGCAATCTGTTTCCTGGGTCATAAAACTAGGTGTAGTTGACAGTTGTCCTTGTGTATTCCTCCCAGATAGGGTGTTGGCAGGATGGGACATTCAAGCAAACTGAGGTGGTTGAACTGTGAACAGTCCCACTTGCACGTTAAAGACACTGCCTCAGCTCACACACAAAAAAACTCACAGTAGCCAATGGTGAATGCAGACAGCCTGGGGCCAGGTCAGGGAGGCAGGAAATTCCAGACACTTCTGTAGGAGGAAAACACAAGAAGTTTCTTCCACTTCAAAGCTAGTACTAGGTATAAAAATAGGACCCTCAGACCCACTCTTCAGTTCACTTCTGGACCCGCTGAAGGACTCTCAGAGGACTGCCCTACTGCCTATGGCCTGCAGTGTACTTCAGAGGACTGTCATGCAACCGCAAGAGAACTGCCCTGCTGCCTGAAGACTGCACTGCGCCCTCAGAGGACTGCCCTGATGCTTGAGACATGCCTCAGGGACAGAAAAGGCTCCACCCATCCTGAACCCGCACCTGGACCCAGTGTGAGTTCAGACTCTCCAGGTGGTGCCCCTCCAGTCCTGAACCCTTTAATGTGGTACTAAAGGCCCCCAAATAGCCCTAATCCAAAACTTGGGGCTTAGAAATTTTGCTGCCAAAAAGTGTGCTGCGAACCTAGAGGAGACTGGGACCTACCTCCTCGCCGGTCTACCTGAGGTGCATCGGTGGTCAGCCTGACTTCGCGGAAGCTCCTGCTAGTGTTCTTCTCCGCAGAAGCAAATACTGTTCAGTGGCAAGTCGCAGAAGGGGTATCTGGCCTTGTGGAGCCATCGTCAGCTACAACCTGCAACTTCATCCCACTGTAGATCTTCGACTTCCAAAAAAACGAGTCTACATCCGAACAAAGAAATCTCACCATAGCCTCATCCAGTGGCTTCCCAATGACCAGTCCCAAGACTGCTGAATGCCTTGCCCCACCAAACTTTACATTTTCAGACATTTTCTTTCTCAATTTCTTTTAAGTCTGAGCATAAGTGGAAACCGGGCCCAATTCACTCTGGGGCATATTCACAAGGAGCTATCGCCGAATTAACGGCACATTATCGCAGCCAAAGTCGGGATAAATTTACCTCCCCATTCACAAGCCGGTGTTAACAGCCCACAGCACCAGTTTACCTGCGATAGCAGCCGCAAAAAACATCGCCACAGAGGACCCCCACAAATATCGCTAATGAGATGCAGAGTAGGCGTTCCCGTGACAAAAGCCGAGACAACATCACACCTCAACATTCACAACGACCAGCCACATCGGCGATAAAAACACAAAACAGGCGATAAGGCGCGTTAGCACCAGGAAATTTACACCTGCTCTGACCTGGTGTAAAGTCGGACGGCAGCCAGCACCACAAAAGGGAGCACAGCCCAGGGCCAAATCCGAAGGGCAACAGATGCCATGGAGCCACCCATCATGCGGCCCGGACACCCAAGAGGGCCACAACACCCACCTCCACCGCCCCAGGACCCCAACCCACACCCGGAACACCCCCCCCCCCGGACCACCCCAGACGCAGCGCAGACAAAGACAGCGGAACCCCAGGAAACGTACCAGCCGCACAGACCCAACATCTGACAATGTCACCATCCACTACAGGCTGAAAGGGACAACCAACCTACGCATCCTGACCATCATCGCCTAACAGGCCTACGGCACCAACACAGCGGACAACCAACATCCCACCCCACACAAAGCTGATGGCATGGCTGCACCTGTTGGCCCCTGGGACCCCCCAAACAACACCCGCCAAAGTCGGAGGAGTCTCACAGCCAGCCACATCCAAGTCCCCCACCGTGGTACCCCAGTCCCCATACGTACAACACAATGCGCAGGATCCGCTGGAGACCAAGCAAGGACCATACGCCCAAGCAGGATGCACGCACGTGTTGGGGGCAATACACAGCACACATGTACTACCTGTGCCCCCTGGTGACACAGCACACAATCACCACAACAGGAAGCACACATCTCACATCAATGTGCAGGCAACAACAGAACACCGTGGAACACCCAACAATGTCGCCTTCAAATACACAGCCAGTGTGTATGATACCTTCATCCTCCGACAGTCCATCATCAACCAGCGTTCCCAGGATGGCAACAAGGCAAATGCACAGCCCTTGGCAATGTCCAAATGAACACCCCACACACCTCAACTCCACAACCGTGCAACTCACAACTCTGGCAATGCACACGTCACAAAATCACATACAACAGGCACAACAACATGCCCACCCACCAGACACGACAGAACAACTTACAATGTCCACATGGGCAAGCCCTGAACATGAGCCATCAATGGCATGGCACCTCAGCCACATAATAGCCGAATGTGGGGAGAGGTGGCAACCAGGCATGTGTGAAGGATGCAGTAGAACCATGATTGGGAAAGTACACAATGCCAAGAGTGGCGGAGATGTGCTGGACACCTCGCAGTATGCAGAGCACACCCATATCCATGGCGACATACACCGCTTGTGTATGGAGTGTAGTGGACAGTGGACGCCACCATGTCACCCCAGCCAGTGGGGGACCTCGCGGAAATGTTGCCTGTTACGCCCCCCCTAAGCGTCAGCGGAATGGGATGGCCCGGCGTATGCCACGCCAGCATAGGGGTGTGAATAAAAAGCACGTAGGCCTGGGCGTGGTCCTCTTCCGGAAAGACCCATGTCTCTGCCAGGGCGGCGACTCCCACCCCGCCACGAGGCCGACACCATCCTCGTGAGCGGAGTTGCCTGCGATGCTGTGCGCCTGCTGGACCCTGGCACGCTGGACCGTGAACCCATCAGGCCAGCCCCTGCGCAGCCAGGCCACACTGATCACCTTCCGACACCGGCGTGTGTCAAGGAGGGCCCACCACGTGCCGGCGCAAGCCCCAAGCCAGAGGCCCGCGACCTTGGCAGCCACCTCAGACCATCACGGCCTCCACGACACAGGCTCGCTTTATTCCTTTTTTGTTGACGTACTCTACTGCCGCCCCCGGCCTACTCTTCGGACCAGTAGGTCCCATGTGTGAAACTGTGTCCTGAGTCATGCATGGCAGTGACCCCAAATCCGGGCCAGCGGCCACAGCACCAGACCCGCCCGATCAGTGAGGCATAGTTTCATATGGGCATCTTGCGACACGTGGTGCCACTAACCCTGTTCAACACCAGCCTGCTACATGTGGTGCCACTAACCCTGTTCAACACCAGCCTGCTACACGTGGTGCCACTAACCCTGTTCAACACCAGCCTGCTACACGTGGTGCCACTAACCCTGTTCAACGCCAGCCTGCTACACGTGGTGCCACTAACCCTGTTCAACACCAGCCTGCTACACGTGGTGCCACTGAACCTGAACTACGCAGGCCGGTGGGGCCATCCAACCTATGCCGGCGACACTCGGTGAATGGGCCGTGCTGACCGCTGCCTCAGGCCTACACCACGGTCAGGTAGGTCACACATTTGGAACTGAGTCTTGATTACACCATGGCAGTGAACATTATTCAAGGCAGAGAACAATTCACTATACACCCTCCGATGTGGTGGCAACAAGTCTGTGCATGGCATCACAACCACACGTGTGTGTGGGCCTACGCGGACCACTGCCCTCGGCCTACGCTGCGCACAAGTGGGATCACAGATTTGGAACAGAACATCGGTATTCCAAAAGGCAGAATACATTTCTTCGCACACACGGAGGGGCGTAAGAGGATGACACGTTGCAGTCCGGAGGGAACAGGATCAGCGTCACGGAGGTGATTGAACACTACCGACAGCTGCCACTGTGTCACTAACTCTGTGCCTCACGAGCCAACGACCCGTGGCTGGGTGCCTGTGCCGGCCGCAGTGCATCCGGGGCCACTAACTCTGTGCTGCTCAGGCCTGGGACCCCTTCTTCTGAGACATTGGATGGCCTCTGTAGCGATGGTCTTGGGGTCATCAACGCCATGTGTCTGTGGCCCTGCGCTGTCCCCCTCCTCCGGCCCCAACTGTGGGCCACCAGGGCCCACACATGGCATCGAGTCTTGACCGGCCCGGACGTCGCATCACCGCAGGAGGCACACGCCACCACCGCAAGGACCACCTCCAACCGCCATCTGCCAGAGTCGAAAGGGTGGTCCTGACAGACCTACGGAGTTGCTCAGACCTGTCGTGGATGCCATCATCGGCCTGCTACCCTGCTCAGCACTCCAGGTGCCAGTGACTCAGTGCACCGCAAGCCATTGTCCGTTACTGATTGAGTTTTGTGCTGTTGTGAGGTTGCGCAGCAATGTCTCCCCATGCAGTGGGGAAGACCTGGGACTATGATGAGGAAGATGTGTCAAGTGTGCGGTCGGGAGAAGGCACAGACAATGGGAGGGCAGGTGGCAACAGCCCCTAGGCAGGAATGCAGACTGGTGGTGGTAGTCAAGCTACACACCCGGATCTCTTACTGGGTATTGTGCTGTGCACTGCAGACGCAACTGTCACCTCAGGCAGTGTGGGGGACCTGGGACATTGATGAGGAAGTTGATGCAGGTGTAACACACCCCACTGCATGTGCATCAGGACTAACCGGAAGGGACACAATCCTAGCAATTTCTTCACATGAGCGCGCTCTTCTCTAGTGCCCCTATCTCAGTGCACTACAACTCACGGAACCTCCTGACTGAATATTGGGTGACCTCTGTCCTTACTCCGGATCCCTCCATGTTGCTCTGCAGTTGACTCTGTTATGCTGGTGTTTACTGTTACCATTACACTGGTGTCCACTGTTCAGGTTGGTGCCAGCACCAAGCACTCCGTGCGGGCTGGCTTATACTCACCCCACACACATCCATCACAGGCGTCACTGTACATGTGGCCCTGCCAATAAAGGGGCCGGGCGCACGTGCCTGTAGCCAGTTCAACATGATATGTGCATGTGTCCCTGTGGTCTTGTATGCATGGGGGCCCTGGGCCCTACGACATTACATTGTGCTATGTACAGCGGACGCAGACATGTCACCGCAGGCAGCGGGCTTGAACCTGGACATGTAGCTTTGTAGTCACCCACTCAATTCGTAAGGGGAGTGGACTGTGCCGTCATACGCTGAGCCAACGTGGGTGTGTGACTGATATGTGCTTGCCCCTGGGCGTGGTTCTGTACTGCGTATGTGATCTGCATGTGTCTCTATGGCAGTGTGGGTCTCCTTTGTGGGGTGTAGGTGGCCCCTGAAGGGTATTGGACACCCACGTATGTGTTCTAGTTCGCATTCCATGGGTTGGGCAACACCCGCACCTGTTGGGCCACCTCCTTTTGGCGTTCTCACACCTGGCATTGGGGTGCCATGTGTGGGTGGGTGAAGTGTTGTGAGCCAGCCGTGATTGCGGGTGCTTCATGCTGTGTGGTCTGTTGCAGGGGCTGGGTTCTCCTCTGAGTAGCTTGTCTGCCCTGGTCCTGGTGGTGGGTTGTGTGGGATGTCCATGGGCTGTTGTAGGGTGTCGGTGTCGAAGGTGTGGTGTTCGTCTCCGGCATCATCGATGGGTTGTCTGTTCTGACCTGCTGGAGGTGTTGTTTGTCCCTCTGCATTGTGAAGGGGAGGTGCATGTTGGCATTGTGTTGGCGCCTTGTTCTTGTCGACATGCACACTGTCTAACAATGTACATTGTGACTGTTTGGGTGGTGGTGGCTATTTGAGTTGGGACAGTGTACATTTGGCCTACATGGCTGATGTGGGGTTGTAGCCGTAGATATGCGTCTCACAGTTCCCTGCTCTGTCCAATGTGATTGTTCTGTTTCTGCGCCTGGGCAGACCCAGTTGTGTCCCCTGTTCCGCAGTGTGGGTGTTGCACTTTGTGCCACACTGTCATGGTATGTGCTGTGGTTGCTATGTGTGTGTGCTGCAGTGTGCCAAGGGGATCTGGGACATGATCCTGGATAATTGTGGGTGTGCAGTGTGCTACACCTCGTTGTGCATGTGTGCCATTGTGCCCATCTCCCCCCCTGTCCCCACAGTCCCTGTTCATTACACTGCCTGTTGATGTTGTGTCAGGTCCTCTCGAGCTGTGTCCGTACTCCCTACTCCTTGCACCGTCTACACATTGGTGGCTGTGGCCTGGGTTTCCTCCAGCTCCTCCTGTGGCGCAGGACTGCCACCTCCTATGTCCGTTGCTGCCTTCCTGTTGGCAGCGGGTTTGTACCTGGTTTAGGTTGTCACGTCCTGCCGGCGCCTCTTGGCCTCCTGGATTGGCCTCCTCGGCACTCCGACTGCATTCCAGGTGGTCTGCTTGTGGGTCAGTTGCTGGTAGTGTTCTGTCACCTCCTTGACGCTGGTCTTGTTTTCCTGCGGTCTGCACCCCGACTTCCTCTCCCTTTTCTCCTTGGCCTTCCCCGACCCAGTTGTTCCTTGCTGGTGGTCTGTGGGGGTTGTGGGGTTCGCGTTGACCTATGCGCTGACTCAGGGTGCATCCATGTTGCTACGTGCTTTGGCTTGTTTCTGGTGTGTTGTTTCTGTAGGTTTTATGGTGCATTTTCCCACCAGACGCGTGGGATTTGCAGGCCTGTGGCTGGTTTTCGCAACTTTTTGTACCGCGATTGGCCTCATCGCATGGTTTTTCGCGTTTCGCACTTTTGCAGCGTGGCGTTGATTTTCACGCTGACATTTGACGCGTTATCTGGTGCCTATCGCATGCTAACGCCTTGTTGTGAATTCCACGTTGACAGGGTTATTTTCCCGCGATGGGCTGCGATAATAAAAGTTGCGTTACGCTACTCTTGCGGTAGTTATCACACGTTCTTGTGAATATACCCCTCTGTGTATTCAACCCGCTCTCCATCGTGGTCAATCACAACTTTCGACTTTGCTCCGGTCTCGTTCAACTATATGTCTGTGGTTGGCACTTCGATCTTTTAGGGTCTATATTTCACTTTAAGCTTTACAAATTCATAACTACTGATTGGATTTTTGAAGTTTTGGTGTCAAATAATTTATAAAAATATGCTCTATTTTTCTAAAATAGTGTGGGATTTTTCTTATGTTGTGCTTTCACTTTAATATTGTTTAAGTGTTGCATAAATACTTTACACATTGCCTTTAAGGTAAGCCTGACTGATTGTGTTCCGAGCTAACAGAGAGTTAAGCCCAGGTTAATTTAGTGACTTTTTGTGATTCATTTTGACTAGGATTGTGGCTGTGGCTTGAGTAGGGATTCACCTCCCTCAGCCAACAACCCAATTTTTCACAATCGCACATTCTATTTTGGGTATTACCCACAGAAATGAGATGCTATTTTCCTCCATTCGCAGCATGATTCACATTGATGGGGGACTGCCACTGTCCCAACTTACACATATTAAAAGATTGCAGTGTACAAACAATTCCCGATTTCATATTTGGCTTTTAATGTTTTTTCATTCCCACATGCAACATTTTGTTTAGTAATCATATTAATATATTATCATGTTGCATTAATGAACTGTATACATATAACTCACTCATTCTTTTTATGTAATAAAACGAAACACATTTGTTAGTATGTCCTTCATATTTATCATAGGTTATATAGAAGTTATATGGTTGATAGGCACACTTTTATTTTGAGAAAGGCTCTTTGTACCTGAAATTCGTTGACTGTCACTGACTCCCATTACATGGATTAAAGGTGGATTACTAACACTCCGGAGTGCTCATTCTTTTTACCCCTGACTGGTCGGGAAATTGAATAGAAAAAAAAAAATATATATATATATATATATATATATATATATTCACTGAAAAAACCATAGGTTTCAGACACGTTATAGTTAGAAATTAGCATTTAAAAAACCTTTGAAATTCACTGAAAAACCATAGGTTTTAGGGACAGTTATAGTTAGTTGGACATTTCACTCGTACAAAACCCGTGAAATTCCCCTGTTATAGTTAGTTCAGCTAACTATAACTCGCGCCCGCAATGCACTGCTGATGACGTCACATATTACATCACTCATGACATGGTCAGTGACATCACTGATGACATCACTGATGACATCTCAAATGACATCACTGATGACATCATGCAGTGACTGTGTGTTTCTGTAAAGTTTAAATATTTTTAATATATATAGGGAAAGGCGTATTGAAGAATGAGTGGGTGTATAAGTGTATGTATGGATGATTTAGTAGGTGCGTGACTAACTCTATAAGTGAGTGATTAAAAGTATCGTACTGAATGCATGGGTTAGTGACTAAACTGGGTGAATGTCTGTATCCGTCTGTTTGTTGCTGTGTAAGTGGCTGCATGGGTTTGTGAATAGCTTCATGAGTGTCTATATGAGTTATTGATTGGTTGTCTGAGTATCTGTATGGGTGCCTGAGTGTTTGTGTGGGTGGGGTGTGTGCGACTCTGTGCATAGATGTGTGAGTGGGCGATTCACTGGGTGGATGGTTTCAAGAGTGCATCTGTGATAGACTGTATGGGTGGGTAAGTGTGTGTAACAGTGTGTTAGTGAGTGAATGTATGTCCCAGTGGTACATGTGTGAGTAACTACATATGTGAAAGGCAGTATATATGTGTGTTGGAGTATATAAATAGCTATAAGCGAGAGTGTGTGATTGTGAGAGTGACTGTATGGATGAGTGTGTGCTTGTATCAGTGATTGTATAAGAGCGTAAGAATGTGCTAGTATTTGTATGAGTAAGTGAGCTGGTGTGTGTATAACTGTATAGGTGAGTAAATGGCAGTGTGTTTAATTATTTGCATGACTGACTAGGTGTGTGAGTACCTCTATGGATGAGTGGCGGTGTTTGAGTGTCTATATAGGAGTATGAGTGCATATGATAGTCCTGTACTGAGTGACCGTAAGTATGAGTGACTGTACGGGTGAGTGAGTGGATGTGTGTGTAGACCTAAGAATCAGTGAGTGGGTATGTAGTTATTGGTGTTGGAGTGTCTATGGTTTTGCGAATGGCAGTCTGTAATTTAGAGTGGGTGTATCAAAGGTTATATTAGGGTGTGAGGAGGTGCATTAGATTATCACGTGGATGATGTCATCAGTGATGTCATCAGTGATGTCATTTGAGATGTCATCAGTGATGTCATCAGTGATCTCACTGACCATGTCATGAGTGATGTAATATGTGACGTCATCAGCAGTGCATTGCGGGGGCGCGAGTTATAGTTAGCTGAACTAACTATAACGGGGAATTTCACGGGTTTTGTACGAGTGAAATGTCCAACTAACTATAACTGTCCCTAAAACCTATGGTTTTTTCAGTGAATTTCAAAGGTTTTTTAAATGCTAATTTCTAACTATAACGTGTCTGAAACCTATGGTTTTTTCAGTGAATTTCAAAGGTTTTTTAAATGCTAATTTCTAACTATAACGTGCCTGAAACCTATGGTTTTTTCAGTGAATTTCAAAGGTTTTTTAAATGCTAATTTCTAACTATAACGTGCCTGAAACCTATGGTTTTTTCAGTGAATTTCAAAGGTTTTTTAAATGCTAATTTCTAACTATAACGCCCTAAAACCTATGTTTTTTTCAGTGAATTTCAAAGGTTTTGTAAATGACAATTTTTAAATGTAATAATTGTTATATTTATTGTTTTGATACTGATTTACTACATTTTTTAAAACGATTTATTTTTTGATATTTTATTTTTAAATTACATTGTAATTACATTATACATTACATTACAAAATATACTTTCTCAGAATGAATTACTTTAGTTTAAATACTTTGCAAATAGGCAATAGACTTTTAAGTACAGTAGTTACAGTTGTTGCAATGGGCAACACAATTTCAAACACAATGTAACATTGTGCTCAATGTGAATTTCTAGTTAAATGCAATTACTAACTTTATGGATTACTTTTCTAACCACAGGACTGGATCCTCGATTCAGTCCTGGGACATCTCCTGTAAACAGTTGAGTAAAAGCGTTTTGGTTACAGTAGTGATTTTTAAGGGATATTATTGTATTTTAAAAGTTGACACTTAGAAACTTTTTCACATAGAATCACCAATGTTATCCTATGGGAGGAAATTCACTTAGCAGGTAAGTAGTGTTATCGTTACTTTTTCTTACTCAGTGGTGGATCCTGGATCCAGCACTGGTGCATCTCCTGTAAACAGTTGAAAGAATGCGTTTAAGTCAGACAGGCGATTTTTAAGGAATATTTTTAGTTTGTGAAAATCGACACTTTGAAACTTTTCTGCTGAAAACCAGACAATTGATTCCTATGGAAGGAAATACAAGTTACTGGTAAGTATGGTTAGAATTACTTTTCAGGGTCAGTGCTGGGCTAAAAGATGCAGCACTGGGTTCTCTCCTGATAACAGGTGAGTAAATCGGAATTCGTAGTTCGGCTGATTTTAGAGGAATATTATAAAGTTCCAAAACTCAACACTTAGAAGAATTTCCAAGTGAAACCAGTCAATGTTAGCCTATGGAAGGAAATTCAAGTTACTGGTAAGTACGGTTAAAATTACTTTTCAGGATTAGTACTGGGCTCAAAGATGCAGCACTGTGGTCTCTCCTGATAACAGGTGAGTAAATTGGAATTCGTAGTTCAGCTGATTTTAGAGGAATATTATAAAGTTCCAAAACTTCACACTTAGAAGAATTTCCAAGTGAAACCAGTCAATGTTAGCCTATGGAAGGATATTCAAGTTACTGGTAAGTACGGTTAGAATTACTTTTCAGGATCAGTACTGGGCTCAAAGATGCAGCACTGAAGTCTCTCCTGATAACAGGTGAGTAAATCAGAATTCGTAGTTCTGCTGATTTTAGAGGAATATTTGTATGTTTCAAAAATCGACACTTCAAAACTTTTTCAGCAAAAAGCAGGCAATGATATCCTATGGAAGGAAATTCAAGTTACTAGTAAGTACGGTTAAAATTACTTTTCAGGATCAGTACTGGGCTCAAAGATGCAGCACTGAGGTGTCTCCTGATAACAGGTGAGTAAATCGGAATTCGTAGTTCGGCTGATTTTAGAGGAATATTTGCACAATGGTGAAGGAAGGGGGTGGGGCCTGATGTGACATGTCTGCAAACACGCCCTGTGGCGCGTTTTAAGTTGGAGATTTAATTCCTCCTCAATACCGAGGGTCCCTAGGGGCCAACTAGCCCACCAGATACCTCCAGTATGCGCCAGAGAGCTGCGTTGCAGAGAGGTGTTCAGAGGCCACGACCCTTTTTTACAACACTCTGCAACGCAGCTCCGTGGCGCTTTCTGGACGTACCTGGTGGGCTAGTTGGCCCCCAGGGACCCTCAGGATTGAAGGGGATTTAATTCCCCATCTTAAAACGCGCCACGGGGCCGGTTTGCACACATGTCACCTCAAGCCCCGCCCCCTTCCTTCACCACTGTGCAAACGCGCCCCGTGACGCGTTTTAAGTTGGGGGATTAAGTCCCCTTGAATCCTGAGGGTCCCTGGAGTCCAACTAGCCCACCATGTACCTCCAAAAGTGCCACAGAGCTGCGTTGCAGAGAGGTGTAAAAAGGGGCGTGGCCTCTGTACACCTCTCTGCAACGCAGCCCCTGGCGCATACTGGAGGTTCCTGGTGGGCTAGTTGGCCCCAGGGACCCCCAGTATTCAAGGGGAATTTGTTCCCCCTCTGCAAACGCGCCAGGGGGCGCGTTTGCAGAGTGCTGCCAAGGAGGGAGCATGGCCTCCGGCGCGATCCCGGTCTTTTTTTTTTTTTTTTTTTAAAGTGGGCTGTGTGGCCCACCTTCTTTTTAATTATTTTGGGCCCTGGGGACCCCATCCCCCAGGGCCTGACCCCCTTTTATTTATTTTTAAAATAAATGGAACGGGAAGGGGACCGTGTGGGCCCCCCTCCTGTGGCCAATTTCGGCCCGGGGACCCCATCCCCCGGGTCATTCCACATATTTTTTTTTTCTTTTTCATGGAGGGGGGCTGCGTTGCCCCCCTCCTCAGGCCTCCTTAGGCCCCGGGGACCCCATCCCCCGGGGCCGGCCTTTTTAAAAAAAAATTTATAATTCATAATTTGGGGGAGTGGGGCTGCGTGGCCCCCCTCCCGGGCCACTACTTGCCCCGGGGACCCCATCCCCCGGGGCTGGCCCTATCCTTTAAACTCCCCCACGGACCCTGCCGGCTCCCCGCCTCATGCGGGGGCCGGCATTGCTTTTCCACATGGGGAGCTGCTAACATGCAGCTCCCCGTGTGGAAAAGCAATGTGCTTGGATATTGGAGCGAGCAGGTTTCCTGCTCTCGCTTCCAATATCCAAAGCAGTTTGTAATGACAGGACAGGAGCCGCGAGGCTCCGTCCTGTCATAGCAAACTACAGTGTCCCGGGGTAGGCACCCGGGACACTGCAGGAGCCGGCCCTGGGGGGTGGTGGTCCCCAGGGCCATGGAGGGCTCCAGGAGGGGGGCCGCACGGCCCCCCTTCCAGCCTTTGCACAGCCCCGGGGAGGTGGTGGTCCCTGGGACTCGGGGGTCCTAAACGGACCCCCCCATTTTATTATTTAGTGCCCCGGGGAGGTGGCAGTCCCTGGGGCGTGTGGGGGGGCTCGAGCCCCCCCCCACATAGGTAATGTAAAAAAAAAGAAGCCCCGGGGGTGGCGGTCCCCGAGGCTGCGAGGGCCGTGTGCCCCCGCCCCACCATTTTTTATAAAGCCCCGGGGGTGGCGGTCCCTGGGGCTTGGGGGCTTAGAGGCCCCCCATGTCATTATTCAATAAACCCCCGCATGCCCCCGGGACTTGGCCCACCCGGGGGCCAATTAACCAGGAAGCGCGGAGCCCGCGCTTCGTTTTTTTTTTTTATCGGCAGGATCCGCGCACCCAGCGCGTTTTTTGCGATTTTTAAAAGGCCTAGGGGGTCAGGGTGTTTCTACCCTGCCCCCTTTTTGCGTTTTGCGCCCTTGTTTTTGTCTTTTCTTGTCCCTCGGTTCTACCGAGGGACAAGATGGCTGCCAACACTTCCTGGTTTGGAGTGTTGACAGCCAATTAGCATGCAGCTCGTGGTCGGGAGGGTGCGCGGATCCACCGCGGCCATAGATATCGAAACTTTTATTTTGGATTTTCTCAGCAACTACTGAACGGATTTACACCATGTTTAAAAAGGGTGCTTTCTGAACCAAGCACTACCTTTTTGCCAAATTTGGTGTAATTCTGTTCAGCAGTTTTTGCTGTAGCCTTGCATAAAGTTTCCTATGGGAAATTGATTTTTTCACTCTTATTTTTTGAATTTCTCAGCTACTACTGAACGGATTTACACCATTTAAAAAAAAGGTCGCTTTCTGAACCAAGCGCTACCTTTTTGCAAAATTTGGTGTAATTCCGTTCAGCAGTTCGGGCTGTTGCCGTGGCTAAAATTTCCTATGGGAATTAACATGGAGAAAACACGTTTTGGGACCCCCCTTTTTTCTCGGCCCCCGCTTGATGAATCACCCTGAATCTTTCAAGACAGGAGCGGACCGGAGCGCCCCACTAGTTTTGAAAATGTCGCGATGATTCGTCAAATGACGCCAAAGTTATTGGGAATAGAATGTTACGGATTTCCTATGGATAATAGGTCCTAACTATAACTATCTACTGGCGACCGCCAGTAGATAATATATACATATATATATATATGTATATATGTGTGTGTGTGTGTGGATATATAGACACAAGGTATACATACCCATATTTACATTTGTTTGCAGTTTTGTATGGTGCAAACAAAGGTACGTTGCACAAGGTCACATTCATTTTTAGGCACAGCGGGATTAAGTGATTTGCCCAGCATCACAGAATGTTGAGCTGATGCCCGGACTTGGACCTGTTTCCCCAGTTCCAAAGTAGTCAGCTCTGGCCGTAACGCCACATTCTCTTTCCTATGTGTGTAGTCAAGTATTAAATCTACACACACCAATATATACTTACCTCCTCGACTTTTTGCTTTTGGATATTTTTTCTATGATATACATGTAGCATGATACTTCTGTAGTCTATCCTCCGACATACAGGGGCTTAACTACTATTGGTGTATCAGGTGCAGTGGCACCAGGGCTGAGAGCCCTGAGGGGCCCATTGCACCTTGATAATTGCTGTATCTTACTACCCCAACATCAGTCAAAAGGGCAAGTTTCCTTCCTTGCTTACACCAGAGCCCTTGGCTCCCTTGGTACTCTACTGCTGACATACAACGTATAGAAGATATACACAAACATAGAGGACCCTCATTATCAGGATACACAAATCAGGCACTTTACAATATCATAAGACGGTAGTGATGGTTTAAAAGTAGCACATCAAATTCTCAAGATAGCTTTAACGTTGTTAATCTGTTTCCAGTATGTCAATGTGCAGAAATTACGGTGCCCTTCAAGATACCAGGAGCATCCCACTACCAAGGATGCCAGTTTGACGGGTATATACTACCTGTCATTTCAAATCTTAACAAACAATTGTATCTCGGCACTCTGATATTTGGCTAAAACAATTTGCAGTTTGGTCATCAGGTTTCCAAACACACGACAGGATCGCCCCGCACCTTGGACCAGATCGGTATCTTAAATAAGGACCCATCAAAGCCCTTAGTTGCCACGTGAAACAAATACCTCTTGTAAGTCCACTCATGATGGATCTGTGAACAGTCACTTTCTTCATACTACGTCACCCGTAAGGGGAAAATACGACACGCGAGAATCAGAATTGATTTTATAAAAACAAAGATTGCGCTAAGGATAACACGGAAATATTTCCTCGCTACAACAGCCTTAACAATAATAAGAGAGCAAGCCTTGAAAAAGTTACGCATATGTAACGAAACACGTGTCGGCTGTCATTTGCTGTTCGTCAGCCACCACTACTTGGAAGGCCCTAGGACTAGGACCTCCAATTTGGCTTGATAATATTGCTCTTGCCTGTAGTGCTCAATCAAACTGTTATGAAGAAATATTTGATTCAATAATATTAAATTGCACAAGAATAATATTCATTTTTGATGTTCTCTTCTGTTTTCGATTTGATCTATTTTGAAATGTTTTTCTATCTTTGATATATTACATTGATTAAGTAATTGTTTTTAGGATTTTTAGCACTGGCCATTTAACTAAACCTGATGACCAAACTGCAAATTGTTTTAGCCAAATATCAGAGTGCCGAGATACAATTGTTTGTTAAGACAAATCAGGCACTGTTGATGAAGGTATGAGTAGATACTTGCTTTCGGCCTGGAAAATGCACTTGAGACAATTTAGGAAGATTTAGCTTAGTTGGTAAGATAAAAACATTGGAAACAATGGACACCATTGGAGATAATGTCTACTGGTGATATGTTTGATGCTTCTTGAATGTACAACATATAATGCTTTCATGTGGAATTTCGTAAGGGGCACATCACACTTTCAGCAATTCTGTTTTAAATGAATGCTTATATAAAATGCACTTTATAGATTGATATTCACCCAACATCATTATTTGATGATGATGTAAAATATGAAGAGGACATGGAAACCCAGCATATAGGGAAAAGACCAATCTGTTGTGTGAGGTATCTGAGAGAAGTAAGGAGCATTAACAATATTTTTTCAGATACTTTTTGATCAAAGATTTATTTGATTCTAGTAGATGTAATCACCACTTAAACTCCAAAAACTAATCTCCTAAAATGGAACATGGGGCAACTTTTCTCAACTCATCTAAAGTCTAAAACTGGATTTGAATGATTTGGGTAACATGGTAATCAAGACAGGAGTGAACTACCAGGTTATCAGCCCCACATATTCATTTTCAGTCATACTGCAAGTCAATCCATGTTCATTTAGTAATTTAAAATACACACTTTGAAAACAAACATAAGGCTGAAAGGTTACTAGCTGGGGTTCTACCATGAGAATTAAACAAACCCCCTTTGGTGTCTCAGTATTTCTGACTTGATGCAAGTCAGTACTGCAAATGTGATAATGATTGGTAAAAGCTAAATTATATTTCCACACTGCTCAAAAGATCAGATCAATAAACTATGGGAATGAAAGCTGCTGATAAAAATGGTAATGGACACTGTGAATTAGGGGGTGTCAGTAAAATAATTAGAATGGGACAAAGCTACTCAAATTGAGCTAAATTCTGCTGCCTTCAATTGAGCCAGATAAGCTCGCAAACATATTATATAAT
Organism: Calotriton arnoldi; assembly: GCA_963921515.1. Lineage (NCBI taxonomy): Eukaryota > Metazoa > Chordata > Amphibia > Caudata > Salamandridae > Calotriton > Calotriton arnoldi. Next base: position 583,107 of record CAWUFW010003703.1, on the reverse strand, counting down.
ATAGCATATTAAAAAATAAACAATTTTACAAAATGCAAAGATATGAAATGATAAAAGCATGAAAGAGGATGGATAACATCTCTTGTGACTAAGCATCTTGAAAAGAGGGCCACTCTTTGGATAGGAACTCTTACCTAGCCTGCAATAGTTCTGCTACTATATGAAGTCCTTCACCAATGGACTTCGAAGTGTGGCTTTTGTGATTTTTGTGGCTACGATTCATTAAGATGACAAATTACAGAATCATAAAATGCACATCTGGTCTTGCCATAAAATCAGCTTTCCTGATGTTCTCATTTGGCTCTCAGAATGAGAGGTTCAGTTTTTCTGATCCTTGCTTTAGGAAATTGGGTTTTTGGTTGAGGGGGGACATGAACCCTTCTCAAGCAACAAGCACAATCCCTGTGAGGGTGAACCACAAAAAGTCACAGTCAGGTTTAACTTAGAGGCAAAGTGTAAAGTATTTATGCATCACTTTAACAGTAATAAAGTAAAAACAGAACACAAAAAATCCCAAACCAATTTACAAAGATAGAGTAAACTTTAATAAATTAGTTGACACCAAATGAAACAAAAATACATTCAGGTGAACTGAAGCTGTGAATATTTGAAGTTTTTAGTAAAAGCTATGGCCTAAAAGGTCAAAGCGCCAACCACGGACATCTAGTCACAGGAGACCAGAGCAAAGTCAAAAGCTATGTCCGAACACTATGGAAGGCAGTTTGGATACACGAGATGGATTTGGCCCGGTCTCGGCTCACCTTTGAACTTAAAAGAAATTTTAAAGACAAATGTCTGAGAAGGTAAAATTCAGAGGACCAAGTAAGCTGGCGGCGTCCGAGGAGGAGGCATCGTCATTGGGGAGCTGCTTAACGAAGTCTCAGTGAAGATTTCTACATTGAGACTTCGTCACTTTTTTAGAAGTCTAAAATCTCCAGCAGGATGAAGCTGCAGGTTGTAGCCGATGAGGGCTCCATGAGACCTGATACCCCGTTTGCGAGGAGCCACTGAATAGGATTGCTGCTGCGGAAAAGAACATAACAGGAGATACTGCAAAGTCAGGCCGACCGGCAATACACCTTGCTCGCCCAGATCAGAGAGCAGGTACTCTTGGGTCTCCTCTCAGTTGTCAGAGCACCTTTTGCCTGAAAATTTCCCAAGACTGGTTTTAGGTTGTTTGGCACCTTTTGCACCACTTCCAAGGGTCCACGTTTGGGTGGGCACAACTTGGAATGTAGGGCTCACTTCAGACAGGGTCCAGGTGCAGGTTCAAATTGTTGGAGCTCTCTATGTCACTGCAGCTCAGAACAGGAGGCCAGCCAATTAACCCTAGGAGTCACTCTGTAATAAGGTTCCCCAATGTTATCCTATGGGAGAGGTAGGTCTTGCAGGAGTGAAAAACAAATGTAGGAGTATTTCACTACCAAGACATGTAAAACTCAAAAGTACATGTCTGACTTTTTAAATACACTGCATCATGCCCTCTGGGCTGTTTAGAGCCTTCCTTAGGAGTGACATATATTTACTAAAAAGGGAGTTTGAGGCTTGCAAAATGTTTATTTTTCCATGTCGATTGCAAGTTTAAAACTGCACACAGGCTGCAATGGACAGATCTGAGACATGTTTCAAATAGCTAAGTGGGTGGCACAATAAGTGCTGCAGGCCCACTAGTTGCATTTAATTTGCAGGGTCTGGGTACACTTCACTATGAACTTTTAAGTAAATTAAATGTGCCACTCAGGTGTAGGCCAATTGTACCATGTTTTAAGGAGAGAGCACAGACACTTTAGTACTGGTTAGCAGTGATAAAAGTGTACAGGGTCCTAAAGGCCAACAAAAACGAGTTCAGAAAACAGGAGGGGTGAGGGCAAAATGTTTGGGGTTGCTCTGCAGAGAGAGCTAAGCTCAACTTCCTGATTCCTCAGAAATAGAAATCAAAAGTTCAGTGGTAATTACACCAACCCATCCAATTATACTCAGGTGAATATTGTGAGATCAAATCTTCCAAAACTTACCTGTAAATATCAGTACATGTAGACTTTGGTGTTGACAGAACCAAAATCCACAATTCCTCATTTGGATGGTAAAAATATGCTAGAGAGAAAACAGTAGTTCTCTTCGAAATCCCACACTTTCCCTACTACTGCTCCGACTGGAGTGGGAATAGTACATTTTGCCCCTCCAAAGTTCCACACTTACTCTACTTTTGCTTATGCTGGAGTGGAAAATGTAAATTGGACCCCTCCAAATTCCAACACTTTCCCTACTGTTGCTCAGATTGGGATATGAGTAGTAAATTGAATCCCTCCAAAGTCTAACACTTTCCCTGCTATTGCTCAGGTTTGAGTGGAAATAGTATATCTGACTCCTCCAGAGCCCAACCCTTTCTCTACTGTTGCTTTTGTTGAAGTAGGATCAGTAACTCTGATCCTTCAAAGTCCAGCACGTTCCCTACTGTTTCTTATGTTGGAATTTCTCATTGACCAGTACCAAGTGGTCGATTCCATTGGAGTGGAGAAAATCTTTTTGGGCTGATGCTCTTTGGCAGCCAGCCCACTTCTCAAGTCAGGAGCATCATGTGATGTCCTGCTATAAATCTGTGCAGAGTATTGGTGGGAGGTGGTGAACACTAATGTGAAGGGGTTACTAAAGGTGTCCCAACAGCAAAACACCACCTAGAAAAACAACCAACAGTCTAGCTGCCGAGAGAAAGAAGGAGTTGTGCTCGAATGACTAGCAAAGAGCATCAAGCGTTGTAGGAGTTGGGGGGGCAGTCATGTCATACGGAGCTGTGGTAAGCACTGTTGTACTTCATGCCCCTGCTTGCTCACAGCCCAACGTTTCCCTCAGTTGGCCCATGGCCTATCTCTGGGAGTGCTATCACAGAACAGAAACCAAAATAGCTAAATGTGAAGCATAGATATGCTGTTTCCCTTAAGCTGTTACCTTTTACTGCAGGATAAGAACCCTAAAGCAGAGTATGACCACAGGAATTCCCAGTGACTAAGATGTGGTCTATGAGCTTGTTTCATCATAGCTGCTTAACTTGTGCTATCACTTGAAGATCCAGGTGCATGAGCACTGCATTGCATCTTATGTCCTGCATCAGAGTCCCTTAAAAATCCCACCAAGAGGTGTGCTCTCAGATCGTTTCTTTACAGGATTCTAAATTGGGTCTGCGTGACCCCCTGGACGGGTCATCTACAACACCTGCATCACCTATGGACCCAAAGGACTGTAACTGACAATCCCCCAATTTGCCAATGCCACTTTGTCCTCTGCTCCATAAAGCAGTCCGCTGACAAGTGAAAATCGCAGCCTGTGCACATGTTCAGCATTGGAACGTTGGAGACGGCTGAGAACCGGTCAGTACACATGGATAGCTCTGAATGGAAAGAACGTACTAAGAGCAGAACAAAATTCGGACTAAATGATATTGAGAATTGGAAGGGCACTAAAGTGGCATAGTCTTACAGTGTAGAGTGACCCAGTATGGAGTTCTAGATGCCAGAAGTGGTATTTCCAGACTTCAAGCCTTGAGGGGATAGAAGCAGCTATCCAGAATCTGGACAATACTATGGGAGAAGGACCTGCATACAATGCAGCAGGGGAACTATCAGGGATGGGATAACATTGCAAATGATAACCCTAGCATTGTGCTAGCCATATAGTATATACATGTTGTTTTGTGTCTTTATAAGAACAGAATAACACTGATAATAGATGTAAGTACTTTTTATTGGATAAACAAGAAGCTCTGGTTGGGCATTGATTTATTATGTGCTAATAAATTTATACTGATTTTCTAACCCCAGGACATCTCTCTGATTAAACCATGGCTAACACTGCTTTGATACGCTAAACATAAAGTACTATGGACGGATAGGACAATTTGTATATCTGATTTGTGCAGAAAGGTCAGACGTGGGACGATGGATGAGCTTGTAGATGAGTTAATAGACAGAAGGCTATACTGATGAATATGTATGTATGTGAATGAGTGTGTGGATTAAATGAGGATTGATAGATGAATCTCTATGTAAGTGTGGATGATGTAGTAAATGGATAGAAGAGTGTGCAAGCCAGTTATTGAATGAGGGTTAGTGGCTGGGTTAGGGATAAAATGAATACATTGTGGGGCATATTTACAAGGGCATTGAGCCACCGGAACGTCACTTTCAATGACTTTCTTGTGGCGCAATGCCCTGCTCTATATTTTACAAGGTGGCATTAAGTGTAAATATGCCCCTTATCGCAACAGTCCACTGCGGCAAACGGGCGGGCAATGGGTGTTGCTGTGGGCGTTGCATAGCAACACCCATTGCTTTTTGACACTGCCCCCTATTTACAAGGCTGGTGTAAATATGGGGCAGCGCCAAAAATAAGACCAGGGAAAACATAGTCTTAAACAAGGAGAAATTATTAATTTCTTCTCCTTGTTGCTGTTTCTATGTGTGCTGCATTCTGCAGCACACATAGAAACAGCAAATTGCCATTAGTGATTATTCATGTGCAGGAAGGGACACCATCCTACACATGAACAATAATCTCCTGCAACGCAGACCCCCTTGCACTATGGTGAAATGCAGGGGTGTGCTGCATTCTTGTAAATATAGTGCATTCCTGCATTTTGAAACTGTCAGAGCGCGGCGTTAGCAAATTTGACTTAACACCACGCTCCGACAGTTTCTTGTGAATATCCCCCTGTATTTGTATGTGTATGTGTGGATGATATGGAGAGTGGATAGATCAGTGACAAGAAAGTGAGTAGGCTTATGTTTGCGAGCTGGTTTATGGAAGAATGTGTGTCTTTGAAAGGGGTTGTTGTGGACAGTTAAATTATTTTTTGTAGGTTTGTGGATGCATGTGTGACTGGTTGAGTAAATGACTTATTTTTGTGTGTGTGTGGGTTTGTGTGTGTGGGTTTATGTTGGACTTGTGGCAAAAGTGATACTATGAGTCCCCATTTTGTATTTTTGGCACTGCCTCAGAGTCTTCATGATACACTCTTCAGGAAGCTTACCTTCCTTCTGTCCTTCCCCTTGACTCTAAATACACTTTCTCTTTTGCAATCTACAGGCCTTCTTCTAGTCTCCTTCACGAACAAAAGGTGGAAGTTAGCTGAGCTCAACAACACTCCTGCACCTACTGGATCAGTGCTGACAAGCCCCAAAGAGTGGACATTCCCCCCGAGGAGAATGCAGACGCACCACCCAATTTTGCAATACAGTATCATTTTTCTTTTAACGTGTTAACTAAGAGAAGTGGGTGAGTGGGTTCACTCACTAACCTAGAAGACAGAACATTTAGATATATGGCAAATTGTGTCTCAGGGCAGAAGGACTGTTTGCAATGCATGTATCTGTACTCTGTCATTCTCATTCCTTTGTTTCCTTCTAACAACAGATTGATGGCGAATGATGTGCTGCTGCTTATTGCCCAGATGAATGCTGGCCTTGTGTTGTAGTGTTTGTCTATGTCAAACCTTTCCCCAAATCCCATAACCCATCCATTTATCAAACCCCTAACCCTCTTCTCCCGAGCTGTGTGATTTATTGGGTTGTGGCTTAAATTACGCCTTTAATGGATCACACACTTTGTGGGGCGGATGTGGTGAAAGCAACACCAACTTACTGCAGAATCTTCTATGCAGTAGCCCACACCAGCCAATTACCAACATGTGCATTAAAAATGATCCATATTTTTTAAAAATAGAATAAGAACACCAGTCGTCAGCATCATCATCATTCAGGCTTTGTGTTGCCTAAACGTAAACACCTAACCTAAGCTTGTTGACTCCAGACTTTGAGTCCAGTTTTGATAACTTGAGGATTTCACAAATAATACTGATAGCTTCACATTAGCCAAAACTTACTAGTATTGCTATTTTAGCACAATCAGGCATTCTCATTGAGTCATCACGTAGTACTCAGGTGGTGTCAATTCTTTATAAATCTTTGATAAAGATATAACCCACTTACTCCGTCTTCCTACTTCCATTTAGTTGGCTACGATGGATAATCAATCAATCATTCAGATCAATCATACAGTTGGAGCTCACTTGGGTGGAACTGGAAGTGGGACCTCGGTTGTGAAGTTGTGATTCCTCCCCTGTTATTGCTGCATGTATATCCAGGTAAGACAACTAGTAATGATGTAATTTAATGTATTAAGAAATAAATTAACTGCTACTGTTTTTTATCTTGATAGTTCAGAACTTCAACACAATATGGGTCATCATGGCAGCATTATCCATAATGGTCAAGATAGTTAGAGAGGTATAAACCTAGACTCTATAATGAAGTGCTAGTCTATCTCTTAAGTTACAAGCATATAAACAGGCTACGTAAAAAACAACTTGAAGGCAGCAGTAAAAAGTAAAATTCAAATAAACTACTTCATGCATAGGTGAGCCGGCCCTCGATGGTGTCCAGCCGCGGCAGGATGTGGCACAGCAATGGCCTGTTGCCATTCTGGTGGGGGGTGGCAGCAGTTGGCTGGCGGTGGTGCCGGCGATGGGGTGGCCTGGAGGCTGGAGGCTGAGGGGGACCAGCTGCACTGGGGCCCGGCAGCTGTGCATTTATTTCTTCCTCCTACTCTTCCAGGACCATGAGCCGCTGATATTCCTGCTGGATATGCTCCAGCGCCTGCTGCCGCAAATGGGCCACTCTCTCCTGCCTGTCGGGTGGTCCGGCTGCTATATTGAGAAAAACAAAAAAGACAAATTGTAAATAATGATCTGTGCAAACAATTGCTTTATATAACTGGGTGGCACAGTAGCAGTACATTGCTTGTCCCCTAGGGCCATTGGAATTTATTTGATGCGATTTTGATTAGGAGAATCACAAGGTCAATTTTATGTTTTCTTTTACCCACACATGTTGCCAAACATAAAAAAGCACTGACTGTGGGTCAGAAAAGTAACAGACAGAGAATAAGATCACAGGATTCAAAAAACAGTGATTGGATTTTTTTTAAAGGCTTTTCAAGTAACTATAAACAAAGTCAGGCACTTTGAGTTAAAAAATAAATGACTTATCAGTACAGCATTATGCACTATATGGAGTACAAGTTGTGTGTGGTGCTAAAATAATAAAGCAAAACCAAAGGGGATGATGGACGGAGTGATGAACATTGCAAGCACTCACCCCCAGTCAACTGATCTGGGTTTAATCCATCATCATTCTTTAGCTCACTCCGCCACCCCAGTTCAGACATGGCCATATGCAAATCAGTCTGACCCTGTGCCTCATGGGAACAGTCCAGCCCGAACTGCCAAGCCATGTCTTCCCTGGACCGGAAACAAGCATCCTGGGACCGGTTTCTGGCTTACAGCCGTCATCAGCCAGGCTATCTTGAATCCAGTGGCAAAGTGAGCAAGGGACCCACGTCTGGGCATACCCTGCCAACTTAGGGCGAGCATAGCAAAACCAAAGGGGATGATGGACGGAGTGTTGAACATTGCAAGCACTCACCCCCAATCAACTGATCTGGGTTTAATCCATCATCATTCTTTAGCTCACTCCGCCACCCCAGTTCAGACATGGCCATATGCAAATCAGTCTGACCCTGTGCCTCATGGGAACAGTCCAGCCCGAACTGCCAAGCCATGTCTTCCCTGGACCGGAAACAAGCATCCTGGGACCGGTTTCTGGCTTACAGCCGTCATCAGCCAGGCTATCTTGAATCCAGTGGCAAAGTGAGCAAGGGACCCACGTCTGGGCATACCCTGCCAACTTAGGGCGAACATAGCAAAACCAAAGAGGATGATGGACGGAGTGTTGAACATTGCAAGCACTCACCCCCAGTCAACTGATCTGGGTTTAATCCATCATCATTCTTTAGCTCACTCCACCACCCCAGTTCATCTCCTTGTGTTTGCTTTGTTCGCCCTAAGTTGGCAGGGTATGCCCAGACGTGTGTCCCTTGCTCACTTTGCCACTGGATTCAAGCTAGCTAAAGAATGATGATGGATTCAACCCAGATCTGTGACTGGGGGTGAGTGTCTGAAAAGTTTCAGCACTCCGTCCATCATCTCCTTGTGTTTGCTTTGTTCGCCCTAAGTTGGCAGGGTATGCCCAGACGTGGGTCCCTTGCTCACTTTGCCACTGGATTCAAGCTAGCCTGGCTGAAGAGGGGTGTTACCCCGAAACCGGTCCCAGGATGCTTGTTTCCGGTTCAGGGAAGACCTGGCTTGGCAGTTCGGGCTGGACTGTTCCCATGAGGCACAGGGTCAAGACTGATTTGCATAAAGCTGGGTCTGAACTGAGGTGGCGAAGTGAGCTAAAGAATGATGATGGATTCAACCCAGATCTGTGACTGGGGGTGAGTGTCTGAAAAGTTTCAGCACTCCGTCCATCATCTCCTTGTGTTTGCTAAAATAATAAAGCCATGCTCATTGCTAGCTTGCGACTCTGCTAGTTTGCTACTGTCTGCAGCTGTAGTTGACAATTATCTATTTTTAATTCCAATGGCCCTGCTCTTTGCCAAATGCATTTCTCTTTCTACCCTGTCTCCAAAGAGGCTGATGAATAATAAATAAGATACTACGTCAGTCACACACCACATGTAAGCAATGTGGATATTAACATATTATCCTGTCTGCCTGAAGTAGACGTTGAGGAAAATGAATCTAATCGACTGCACTGCAGATAAAGGAATGGATTATATAGATTTTATTTGGCACATTTGCCACTGTGCCAAATTTGATATCAAATCATGCTTTTACTCCCACTTTACTCGGTAGCCTCACCCGCCACCACGTATTTCCAACAAATGCATTTGCAGGCAAGTAACCAAGGAAAGGAAACTTGATTTTCTCTACCGCAGGTGGTAGGGTAGAGGGATTAGACAGGTAGGGTAGAGCTTGTTTTTATATATAATAGAGAGGCCACTACACTGATCATCGATTCATCATCTTTGGCTTATTCAGTCATGGTTTAATTCAAAGGGGAAAAATCTGAACAAGGGTAATTGAATCTGTTATGGGAAACCATGATATATGTTCTGGAATCACTTCACATGGGTATCGCATGATTAAATGTGGCACATGCTAAGAATTGCCCACCCACCCTTTCACTCATACACCATTTCCTTCCTTTTAAGTTATCTTTCGTTCTTTCATGTTTCTCTCAAGCCATCAAAGCTCATTATGTGAGATTTTGCTACATTGCAGATAGAAGAGGCCATAATAATAACTCAACCACCATTATAGCTGGTAAAGCTGGGGGGGGTTTACCTCACAGTCATTTTTTATGACGACGAGCGACGCCATGGCAATAGCTAGTGAGCATAGTAATTGCAATAAATATGTGACTTACCAGTGCCCGTCCTTGCTGCCGCTTCTCCCCCTCCAACTGACCCGTCGCCTTCTCCTCTTGCAGCGCCACTGGAGTGGGCATCACCGATGGTCTGCGTCGCTAGAATAAAAAATAACACAAAAATGTGATCCCAGATACGCAACCCCAAATACAACAGCAATGCAGCACTACAGCTCAGTTAGCACGTCAATATCTTCCAATATCACTCTGGGCATTTGATTTGTTGGCTCACAAAGTTAGACAAGCCAGGCGTGGAATAATGGTCAATGAAAGACATATGGTGTTGGGTGGCAAATGCAATGGGAGTGGGACCTCATACTTTTTTTCCAACCTTGCTGCACTGTCATTGGAAACTGCTGGTATACTGTAACTATAAATGAACGGGTCTGCAGCACATTACATTGGGGGTAAGAGGGTGTGGTCCATTATGACCATGGCCACTGTCTCATGAACTGAAATGTGCTAGAGCTAGGCATAAGCAGGAAAAGGAAAGCCTTCTGAAAAAACATACATGGTGATTTTTATTTAAAATACTAGCTTACTTGGGCCTGCTATCTGAATCTTCACAAATCATGACAGATAGCACCAATATTCCAATAGACCAATAAATACCCCAAGATTATACGGTTCTACCCTAAGAAGTCCACAACAATCATAACAGGACTTATTGGGATCAGCAGAGCCCTCGGCAGAGGCATGGTGTTCAGCGCTGACTGACTAGCTTGCCCCAGACCCTCCGAATCGTCCCTCTTCGTGCACTTGGGTACTGATGAAAGAAATTAAGAAGATAAATAAAAATAGATTAGTGATACTGTTAATAATTTCCACAAAATAGTTTATGAAAAGCAAACACAGTCGCTAAAAAAGATCACCTATTGTACTACTAGTTTCGACTCAAGTCTATCGACTGTCATTAAATCCATATTCCAAATCTCCTTAACAAAAACCTACATTTGGAACTAATGTATTGCAGTGAATAATCTTTGATTTCATTCTATTCCCATTTCTCAGCACCTTTGATGAGCCAACTCAGTCTCTCTTTTTGCAATGCATAGATGTATACTTCACATCATCACTGTGAATTCAATTAAATAACCTGGAACTGTACGAGCTACATGAACAAAGTCACAGAGAGAACACGCTACTCAGTGATTCACTATAGTGACAGAAGAACCAGTCTGCAATGGCTTCTTAATTAATCCGCTAAAGAAAGTGCCTGACGATTGCGATTAGGTAGCAGAAACTTGAACCTGGATCACACAATTATATACCATCATAAACTTTACTAAACATAACTTACCTCTGAGTGTGAGCAACATGCTATTCCACATTTTTTTGGCATTGTAGAACACAAACACAACAAATAATTAATACTCACTGAGCCCCGGAATCCCGACGCTTAGCAGGTCTAGCAGGTCCTGTTCCCGGTCAAGAATATCGGCACAGCAGTGCCTCAGCTGCTGGGCGGTGCACTGAACCTCGCTGGTGCGCTGCACGCACTGGCACACTGTCCCCCAGCGCCGCCGACACTCCCGCAGGGAGTAGCCGTTACCGGGCCTTCCTTCTGCTGCCGGCATAGAGGGGAGGTGGCACTGCACAAAAAAACTAGGGCTGCCACCTCCCCCTCTCCAAAGATCACTGAGGGCTGCACACCTGGGCGGCGGTGCCTCCTGCATGGAAGCCACCCCTTTGCCACGGTGCTGGGTGGGAAAATAATAACTAAGAAGGAAAAGGAAGGGAAAGTAAAGACTTGCAACTGAATAGGCTGAGCCCTGCCTTCACACAAAGGTTTTGTCACCTCTAAATTGTCTCTGCAGGCAGCAAAGAGCCAGGGCGGGGGAGTCAGGAGATTTCAAGCTATTCAAAAAGGACCCTCTAGAAACTTCTCCCAACGTCAAAGGAGGCACAAGGTATAAAAGTAGGACACTGTCTTTCTGTTCCTGCAGAAGGACTCTGAGAAGACAGCCTGGTACTGTTGCCTGCTGTGTACTCCACAAAACTGCTTTGCTGCACCTGGAAGGACTGCTCTGCTGCCTGGAGCCTGCCTTGAACCCTCAGAGGCCAGCCATGCTGTCGAGCCCTTCATCTTCACCTGAAACCAGGACCATCAGAGTGACTCCAAGGACTAGTTTGCTGTCCTCTTTAGAGCCACAGGGGCATAAAAGGCTCCCACTATCTTAAACCTACACCTGGACTCAGTCCAAGTGAGTCGAGAACCCCCAAGTGGTGCCCGTCAGTCCCGGTCACTTCGCTGTGGTGCTAAAGCTGCACAGACAGCCAAAATCCAAATTGTGGCTAAAAATTGCTTTGAGATCCGAGGGAAGACTGGGACAAACCTGCTTGTCAGTTTGCCAAAAGGTGCATCGCCGGTTGGCCTGACTTCATGGCTGCTCCTGCTATATTAGTCTCTGCAGCAGCAAATCCGGCACAGAGGTCCTTTGCAAAAGGGGTATCCGTCTTCCTGAAACTGACCTCGGTTTCAGCCTCCTGCCTCATACCACTGGAGATTTTTGACTTCCAAAAAAGTGACTGAGTCTAAATTTAGAAAACTTCATTGCGACCAGAGGTTCCTCAACATTGACACTCCCCCCTCTGACACTGCCTGCAGCCTTGGCCCACTTCTCAGGACCTTTTTCTTGAAAATTCTTCTAAGTCCAAAGGTAAGCGCTGACTGGGCCCACTCCACTTCTTGTATCCGGCTCGCACTTGGCCTTAATTTTCAACTTTGTCCTGGCCTTGCATGTCCGCAGTTAGCGATTTCATCTTTTAGGTGCTAGTTTTTACTAAAAACTTTACAAATTCTAACTCCGGTTCTACTGATTGGATTTTTGTCATTTTGGTGTCAAATAGTTTATCAAACTTTACTTTGTGTTTTCACTTTATCACTGTTTGAGTGCTGCATGAATACTTTACACATTACCACTAAGTTGAGCCTGGCTACATTTTGTACCAAGCTACCCATGGTTAATCACAGGCTAATTTAGTAACTTTTTGTGGTTCACCCTGCCAGGGATTGTGGTTGTTGCTTTACCAGGGCTCATGCCTCAGTCAACCAGTAACCCAGTTTCTCACAATGAGCATCTCATGCCAGTACTTAATTTGCCCATAAATAAGTGCAGCACACTTTTTCTTAGGAGCCCCACATGGCACTACCAATGCTGGCTTAGCCAAATACCAAGGCTACCTAGACATAATTCAATCTCATGCTTTTTTCTTCCCACCACCCTACATTTGTGGCCTTTTTATTTCACTCTTGCAGGTTATTTTTCATCCCTGCATTCATCCTGTGTCAGTGTTTTTATATATTTTTCTTCCTCGTTGTTTCTCTATTTTAGACCTTTCTGTCTCTTGCTCTGGATCAAAGTCTGATTGCTGCAACCCTACCTGCAACCAATGGCACACATTAAACACTGCCCAATGTGAAGGTTACAAGTGAGCAGACTACACAATAATCAGTTCTAGAGGCACACATCCACGTAGACGTCTCCACGCGACTACTTCTGTGTCACCTAAAAGGCCTCTCTTTAGGAGATTAAGCAAACTTTGGGAATTACAATGTCTGCTTTGTAACTAATTAGACAGCAAGACAAGACTCCTGGGAACAATCACAAAAGGTAATTAGCAACACAACAATTAGTTTATGCAAATGATGTGCAAACAGAACCCATTATTATGTTCGTGCCATGAATACTCTGGATCAAAAATAGGTATTTACGAAAGTGAAACAAATGGATCAGTAATGGAAACAAATCACAAGTGAAGATAATTATGTTGTCAATTATTTTACTTCCAGACACTAATAATTAGTTTTCTCTCTAAAAACTCAAGTTGCCTAATTAATTTTGCTCCACGCACCACAATCCAATGTTTTTTTGCCACATTATATGTTGTCTATTATTGTATATTGTATATTACTAATCAAAATGACATAATGTGATACGCACACCAACATTACCATTAACAGAATAATACAATAATAGACATTTCAGATACCTAAAAGGAGAAAAGATGCTGCAGTCAAATTGATTTAAAAGAAAAAGAAACCTGCTATGTTTTTTAAAATTTTATAGTTGATTTTTTTTCTTTTCCAGATTTTTCTGTCCATTTTGAAAAGCAATATTGTACACAGTGTGTACTAAGCGGGGTCAATATCTGAAGGTAAATAGCAATTTCGTGTCAGGGCCTGGAGGGAGATGATTACAAAAATTACCTGAAACACTGGACTTTGAAGATCATGTACTGCATGGTGTTTACCAATAATACAAGAAGGCAAATAAGGCATTCTGTGTATTCGGTTCAGATTTGAGATCTTTTTGTTAAAAAAGTTTCATATTTGTGAACTGTTGCAGAGGCTTTAGTAGCACAAGTAAAGTGATATATAAAGGTTGTAGTAGATTTGCATTATGCTCATTGACTTTGGCTAGGAACTGAAGATATCTCCGTTTATTATAAAATATAAATACATTCTCATTTAAAACAAGCATTGGCAAATACATTAGGTCTGGCTTTGACTGACAAATTTGTGCTAACACTTTTTTTGTTTAGTCATCGTTTTTGCAAACCACTATTGTTTGGGAAGCTGTTGGGTCCTCATTAGATCCAAAGGAAACCATTGGCTAAAGTCAAAAGTGTTTTTCTAGTCTCACTGAAAGGAACTACCTTGTGGGTGGATGTGCCCCTTCGAAAGGGTAGCATGCTGTAAATCATAGTAAAGTCAGTTAATTGGTGAAGTTGGCTAACATTGCCCTATGATACATACTGGAGTTTGTGGAAGAAAATATGAATGACAAAATCACAGACTAAAGGACAAAGTCTGATCAAAAACCCTTATTAGTGACTATTTTATACATACTTTTATTAAAATCAAAAGGTCTTGGCTAACACAGACCTAAGGCCATTGATCTGCCATTGGCTGCGGGCTTTGCCTTTGAGAGAGAAGGAAAGAGAAAAGGGTAGAAAATACGGAAGGAAGGAAGAAAAAAGGTAGGAAGGCAAATAAAGAAGGAAGGAAGGCAGACTAAAAAAAGGAAGAAGGGCAAGGAAGGAAGGAAGGAAGGAAGGAAGGAAAAGGGAAAAAAGGGAAGGAGGTAAAAAGGGACGGAAGGCAAAAAAGAAGAAAGGGAAAATGTAAGCATGGAAGGAAGAAGGAAATAAAGGAAGAATCAAGGCAAAAGGAAAGAAGGAAAGAAGTAAAGAAGGAAAGAAAGAAAAAGGCAATAAGAAATAAAGAAGAAACAAAAAGCAAAGAAGGCAAAAAGAAAGAAACACGGAAAGAAACAAGGAAAGAAGGCAAAAAGAAGAACACAAGAACAAAGGCAAAACTGATATAAAGAAGGGAAAAACAGGCAAAAAAGAAAGAAAGAAGAAATGAAGGTAAAAAGAAAGTAGGAAAGAAGGCAAAAAGGTAAATAGAAGTAAAGTAAGAAGAAAAACGGAAGGAAGGCAAGAAATAAAGAAAGAAAAAAAGGGAAAAAAGGAAAGAAGGAAGAAAAAGTAGGAAAAAAGAATGAAAGAAAGAAAGGAGGAAAGAAGGCAAAAAACAAAGGAAGAATGGAAAGAAAGGAGGAAAGAAAAAAGGACAAAGGCAAAGAAAAAGAAAAAAGAAAGGAGGTAAGAAAGTAGGAAAGATAAGGAAAGTTGAAGAAGGAAGGAAAGAGGTCCATAGTATTAAATACTGGATACTAAAACCCAAATTACACCAACCTATATTTAAATAAAAGTGTTAGAAATGTTCTGCAAATGAAACACAAAAATCTTGGTTTTCTTCCTGGGAAAAGTTTAATAAGTTTAATAAAGAACCATTGGTGAAACCTAGTCCAGGAACACAATATAGTATGCTGCGAAATAGCAGCAGTCCACAAAAAGAAGTTTACACCACACTGGAAGGTGACAGGAACTGATAAAACTGAAATGTGCCCCGTGCTCACTTCTAATGCGTCCTACTGTCACATCAGGCAACACTGACACAAAAGGAAACTAAATACACTACCTTGTTTGCGGATGTGCTTATTGTGAAAGGGCAAAATGCAGTCTCTCAAAGTGACATTAACCAGAGTCTTAAGTAGGCTGGCCTGCTGCCCGATGCTGCATGCTGTAGCGGGCGGAAGCAAAACGGGAATGACACAACAACAGACCAGTGGGTGAAAAGAGGTGGCTGAAAGCCCCTTTAAGTAAGTGTTAGACCTGGCATCCTTAGGGTGGTTTCCCCTGACGTTTTGCCTCTACCTCCTGTATTTTTGACACTGTGCTGGAATTCGTTTTTGCTGGTTTAGATGCTTTGGGCACTTTGCCACTGCTGGTCAGTGCCAAAGTGCAAGTGCTCCCTGTGTAAATTGTTATTATGATTGGTTATCCATGATTGGTATATTTGTTTTACCAGTAGGTCCCTAGTAAAGTGCACTGAGTGTGCCAGAGCTGGTAATTCAAATGCTACTAGTGGGCTTGCAGCACTGATTCTGCCACCCACATGAGTAGCCCTAAAATGATGTCTCAGGCCTGCCACTGTAGTGCCTGTGCGCAGTTTGTTAACTGCCATGTTGACCTGACCAGTGTACCCACTTGCCAAGCCTGACACTTCCCTTTTCTTACACATTGGACACCCCTATGGTAGGCCCAAGGTACCCCCCTGGGCAGGGTGCAGTGTATGTGAAAGGTAGGACATGTACTAGTGTGGGTAACATGTCCTGATAGTGAAATACTGCCAAATTCGTTTTTCACTATTGAAAGGCTATCTTGCCCATAGGACAGAATGGGGAATGCTGTGTATCATGTTTACCTGCATATCGTCCCATAGGAGCAAGATAGAAAATTGGAGTCTGGTATCCCTGAACTCAGAATTTAGTAACACATCTTTTAGGAAGGTTGGTTTTGAAATTCTGTGTTTGAAAATAGCACTTTTAGAAAGTGGCTATTTTCTTGTTCAACCTTTCTGTGTGCCTCTGCCTGTTTGTGGATTGACTGTCTGGTTTGAGAGTGACAGGGGCTGGGGTGGCTCCAGGATTCTGGGTGAGTCAGCACTAGGCTGAATAGACCAACTGCATTTGGAGTGGTGGGAGGAGTAGCACCTGGGCCTGAATAGGGCTGTGCCTGCCTTCCACAATGCTGGCTCCACCTCCTGCGGTGTGTCTGATGGCCCTGGCCCACACTCACAAAGGAAGAAGATGTGCACTGGCAGAGTGCACACAGAACTAGTTTGGACTGGGTCCAGGACCCCTCACACATAGAGAACAAAGACCTTTGGGGTATAAATATGAGAGCTGAAACCCCTGAAAGTTAGACTACTTTGGAATCAAGAAGGAACCTTTACTGAGGAGAAAAGCTGAAGAGCTGAAGGAGAAGTACTGCCCAAGTGTGTCTAGGGTTGGCCTGCAGTTGCTATTTATGCCAAAGGAAGGAGAAGGACTTTGCTGTGTGCTGTGTCCCCCCTGCTTGAAGAAAGGACTTTGCTGTGTGCTGTGTCCAACTGAAGAGAAGTCTCCAAGGGCCTGAGAAGAGCTGGCCTCCTGTTTCTGAAGTCCCAGGCACAAAGGACTTCACCCCCAGCTCCCTGAACTTCCTTGCTGGGAGTTCCAGTCTGCCAGGAGGGCCTGAAACTGTGTGTGAGGCCTTTTTGCTGGTGGGAGCTGGAAGCGCGACGCAACGAGAGAGAAGCGTGACGCCGCCGCAGCAGCCGCTGTCGCATCATCGAGAAAGCGTGTCGCCGCTGCTGCTGTTCACCGTCGCATCACCGGAGAAGCGTGTCGCAGGGCCGTCGCATCGCTGAGGAAGCGCACCGCTGCAACACCGGAGAAGCGTGTCGCCATCACCGAGGGTGTCGTTGCATCACCGGAGAACCGTGTCGCAGGGCCTGTCACGGCTCAGAAAATCACTGAGTTCGCCGCACGGCCGTCAGGTGTGCACGCATCGCCCCCACGTTGTCGCATCGCAACACAGACGCCATTTTGTCGCATCGCACCGGATCGTCGCAACGCATCGAGGCGCCATCTTGTCGCATCAGAAACAGAGCGCAGGAAGAATCGACGCATCGCCTTCTCTGCGCCCCTTTTGTTTGATTTGCGTAACGCATCCCAGGTACTTTGACACTAAAGTGTCGCATTCATCATCTACAAGTCTATTTTTGCAACAACCCTTTTGAAAGACATTCTACTGAGTTTCTGTATGTTGGATTTTTGTCGTTTTGGTCTTGTTTAGTTTAGATAACGATATTTTATTTTTCTAAACTGGTGTGGTGTCCATTTGTGGTGTTTTCACTGTGTTACTGTGAGTGTTGGTACAAATACTTTACACATTGCCTTTGGGATAAGCCTGTCTGCTCGTGCCAAGCTACCAAGGGGGTGAGCAGGGGTTATCTAAAGTGTGTATTCCCCTTGCCCTGACTAGAAGCAAGGGTCCCCATTTGGTAAAAGGTACCTACCTCTGCCAACTAGAGACCCCCAGTTCTAACATTGGTGGTCAGCGGTGAGGATTTTAACTTGTATTTGTACTTGACCCACAGTAATTAGTGTACATCACTAGATTAGTGCAGACCACTACACAACCACATACTGTATTTTATTTTTGGTTCTATTTTTGATCTGATCCTTGAGTCATCCACGTATCATGTCTCTAAATGGTAAAGCAGCAAGTGAGAAGGCAGAATTGGAGTTTAACATTGAGGATTTGTATTCCTACAAGGTAGATCAACTCAAACAATTTTGCAAGGATTTGGGATGTCCCACAAGGAGTAGCGCTAAGAAGGATGAGCTATAGAAGGCCTTAAAAGCCTGGTGGGAGGCCAAAGGAGCTGAAGAGGGAAATGATACAAATATGGATGAGGATGAGCAAGGGAATGGGTTTGGGCCACAGGATTTGCCTATGCCAAGAGCAGCCTCCGGGGCTGTCAGCATCCATTCCGCGGGGAGTCTCTCCCGGGAAGAGCGGGAAGAGAACCAGAGGATCAGAGATCATGAGTTAGAAGTCATGAGGCTCAAGATGAAGCAATTGGAAATGGAAAAAGAAAAGATGGCAGAGGAGAGCAAGAATGCTCGTGCCTTGGAAGAAAAGGGATAAGCCTGTCTGCTCGTGCCAAGCTAACAAGGGGGTGAGCAGGGGTTATCTAAAGTGTGTATCCCCCTTGCCCTGACTAGAAGCAAGGGCCCTATTTGGTCAAAGGTACCTACCTCTGCCAACTAGAGACCCCCAGTTCTAACAGTAAGTATAGTAAAGCATCAAAGAATCAAAGGCGCAGGTGCTGTCCATGCCCACAACTGCCTAAATAGCCACCTGTTGAGTCCGTAGGCAGAACCTATGGTAACAGTTCTAAAAGCCAAACTGATTCCATTGAAACTACATCAACCACTGACTGAACTTCCATCTGCCCTCAAGGCACCTCTGCTCCGCATCATTACCCACTCCTTTTCCTACATTGCCACCAAGACCTGGAACAACCTGCCCCCCAACCTCAGGACAGCACTTCCCTGGCAGACTTCAGCACAAGCTCAAAACCTGGCTTTTTGAAGGACACACGGCACCCTCAGTGCCCAGATACCCCTATGGGTGATAGTGTTGCGTTATACAAATACTGATTAATTGATTGATTCCATTTTAAACTATGTTCACCAAGCATTCCCTGGTGCGCTATCCTAGACAACATAGTAAGCACAGCATACAGAACATCTTCCCCATACCTCATCACGTGTGAAGGATGAGGGTCATACTGGATTTAGGCCTTGTGAGACAAGATCTGGAATGCCAAAGGGCACTATTGAAATATTATATCAGGACCCAGCAGGCACTAGAGGACTCCCTGAAGGCGCGACTCAAAGCAGTATTTGAAGCAGCTAACAACCTGTTGCTTCATTACCTGGTACATCTAAAAATTGAAGCTTGCAGTATCCATCGCTCTGACATCTCATTTTCAGCCTGGAAAAGGTTAGTGAATGCTCAGGTGACAAACATCTCGCTTGAAAGGGACATGAGCAGCTTGCGTCCTTCCACGAACACAGAGGTACTCAATGCTTCCTATATGGTTGCAAAAGCACAGCCTTATCTGCACCGAGCGCTAGCTGCCCACACCCACAGTAAAATCCTATACATGCACCTCCTTGCACTACCAATCATGGATTTCAACCACTCTTGGGCAAGGGAAAACAAGAAAAGATCCTGCAAGCTGTGCAACTACTCTCAATAAATTTTGGCTTCATCTGCTGTGTTACTGCCCCAAACTTGACCATGCTCATCTTCCCCTGACAGTTCCCCTATTACTGGCTCAAGGGACTCGGACTTGCAGAGAGGATTCAGATCTGTGCTTCTCCCAACCCACTCCTACGATCCCAGCAAGGTTTGGGAAATTTACCAATGCCATTCACTCTGCACTTCGTCCCTCATTGGCTTTAATGGCCAAGACCCTACCTGACCTCTGTTCAGTACTTCCAGCAGACAAATGGGATGAACTTTGGTTGATTCTGCAAAGTTGCTTTTTAATTCAACCACTGCACTTTCTTCAGGTGGACCTTGAAAACTAGAGTACTTCCACTCCTGATAAAGCCACCTTGGATACCTGCAGCCTGCCTAAGGAGTTCTAACTGCACAAGCTAAGATTGATGGATTAAATTAACTAATTTTAATCGTAAGCATTAGCACTTTATCTTTGCAAAGACATTCAGAATATTCGTCGCCCACCTATGGGACCCTACCACACTTAGGGGTCTATTACGATGGCGGGCGGATCGCCACCGCCCGTATGGCGGTGGCGATCTGCTCGCCATTTCTCACCGCCCGCATGCCATTTCCCCCCGCCATATTACGATGGCGGGGGGGACCGCGGCGGACGGAAAGACCGTCTGCCGGTTTTCCGCCAGTCCGACAGCGGACCGGGCGGTAAAGGGGCCTAATATGGTGGCGGTGTCTGCTAGACACCGCCATCCATATTAGGATGGCGGCAGAGAGCAGCCTTTCCATGGCGGCGTTGCCGCCATGGAAAGGCATACAGTGTTTGCTGTTGGGGGCCTGTTGTGGGCCCCCCCAGATGTTGGGGGATGGGGGGTGCACATGGGGGATACCTATGGTACCCCCCTGCATTTGCATGCACAAGGTGGCAGGCACCGCACGGTGCCTGTCACCGTGTGCATGCAAAAGCACAACTTGCATATATTGCATTGTGGCCGGTGCTGCTTACAGCACCGCCCGCCGCAATTCAATATATGCGGAATGCCACCGTCACCATGGCGGTGGCATCCTAATCCCAATGGCGGGACCGCCGCTTCTATGGCGGACGGTCCCATTCTCCGTTACGGTGGCGGGCGGACTTTGTCCGCCCGCCATCGTAATGTGCCCCTTAGTATCATGGATGTAGTACACAATTTATTTTAAAACTGTGTGTCAGAACTTTCATGAGAGTTTTTAACTTTTCTAAATTATACTAGTACTGTATAATCTTATTCTATCTAGCCTGCTGGCACTCTCACTGGTTTAACTTTGTTTTTACCCCTCAGTCTTTGAACCCAGCATTTCATTTGTGCATGTTTTTTCATGTAATGATTTTAAGTAATTGAACATGAATAATATTAAAATTGCAAATTGCAAGTAAGCATAGTATACATATTGTTTTATTAAAATCAAAAGTGCTTGTTTACTGGCAAACTTAAAAATTGGGGTGGAGGTTACATCAATGCCTACATCACAGAAAATATTCACAGTAGAAAGGGCCTGATTTCGAGTTTGCAAACTCGGATTCTGTCACAAATGTGACTGATATCCCATCCACCATATTATAAGTGCATTAGGACATAAGGGCAAAATAAAGTTTTGAAAAGAATTATAGAATGTTAACGAGAAATGTGCAAACTGTGAATAATATCGACTGACAAAGTGCAAAGAATAACATGCTGAGAACTGATGATATCACATCTTTTAGTCAAAAGGCATTCCTACAGTAATTCAAGATGTATGACCTCCAGAAGCAGGAACTTACCATACTAGTAGTTAAAACTGCAACCAATATAAGTGCCAGCTTTTCACAAGTAGAACTTACCCAACAGCTGCAGAGAAATTGCTAGAGTCCAAGCATAAAAACATTTGGATTTAAGTGCAGGAACAAAATGTGAGAGTGTTTGACGAGTCTATTGTAATACTTTACTATGGCATATATTACTTCCATGATGAAGGGAAGTGGGTGGTTAGCATCAACATCCTGAGTGCTGCCACAAGAAATGACACAATAGCTGTCATCTGCCCATGTAGATCTTGTCTATTTCACACCTTGCCAAAAATATAACTCATAGAGGCTCAACCAATGAGAAGTGGAGGTGTTCCTTGTATAATACTACATGCACATTCTTGTGGGCATCACACATCTATTCAATTGGCACAGACTGTATTTGATCTTAAACAAATCATTTGGCACCTCTAGTATAATTTCCTCTGCCAAAAACTAACTTAAAGAAACCAACCAGAAATTAATAAAAATGTGAAAACTGTGTGCTGTCTAGTGCCAACGCAGGCACCCTTGCACCATAGTGAAGAATGCAGCACACATGGAAAGAGGAAATAATGAGAAATGAAGATATTACTCATCATTATGCCTCTCTGTGGTAGGTACACCATTATGCCGCGATTCCATGTTTACTGCTTTAAAAAAAGAAAATGGGATTGTATCAGATTCCTCGGATGGATTGCTATTCCAATTGCTGCACCAACAGGATCACTGATCCTGTCGGAGGTGGCAGTCTACCCCACAAATGTTTAGGGTCCGACTGCCTGGATTGTAATCCGGCGGTCAGACCGAAGGACTGTTGGTCGGTTGGACCACCACCAATGGCCTGTCTATGGTGGTTCGCCAACATCGTAATCAGGAATCAGGCCCAAAGTGGCTTTGGCCACCAGTCATTGCACCTGGTAGCCCTCATCTTGGACATCCACATTTGTGTTGGAATGCATACCAGCTAAAGTTGCCACAGACAAAGGATCTTGAGGTGATAGGTCTGAGGTCTGTATGGATCTTGCAGATGGGCTGTTAAACCTGGAGGCTGAATGCATCTCCACTCACAAACTGGGGGGCAGATATACAAGAAACTGACGCATCTGTAGAGATGCATCAGTTTCCCTGCGTCAGCCTGCGATACCCTTGCGCCACCATGAATACGCCGTATTTATAATACGGCGCACCATGGCGCAAGGATTGACAGATGCGTCAGAAATTCTGATGCATCTGTTGGCCCAAAATCACACATTGCTGGAGTCGTGTCACAAGCACGACGCAACTCCAGCAATGCGGGGCAGATTTACAAGAAACTGACGCATCTGTAGAGATGCGTCAGTTTCTCTGCGCCAGCCTGCGATACCCTTGCGCCACCATGGATGCTCTGTATATACAATACTTGCACCATGGCACAAGGATTGACAGATGTGTCAGAAATTCTGACGCATCTGTTGGCCCAAAAGTCACGCATTGCTGGAGTCGTGTCCCAAGCATGATGCAACTCCAGCAATGCATGTTGAGGCCTATGCTTATTGTACTGCATCACTCCTTACGCCTGCTTCAAGCAGGCGTAAGGTTTTGACGCAGTGGCGTCCTAGAAGTGGCGCAGTGAAATCTTGTAGATTTCACTGCGTAACTTTTACGTGGCTTTCCTGCATACATTATACCTGACGCAGGTATAATGTGACGCAGGGCTTTACAACGTGACGCATCTCCCTAGATGCTTCACGTTGCAAACTGGCCGCATTCTTTACGCCGCCACTGTGTCACAAAAGTGGCACAACGGCGGCGCAAAAGTGTTGCAAGGGGCTTGTAAATCTGCCCCTGGGTGATTAAGATCTGGTATAAGCATGTGCTACAGATTGCTCTTTTTCAGTATCCAATCACTGGCTAGACTGTTGAGTTTTAATTACATTTTCTTCCAGAAATCTCTAATAAAATGGCCAAGTGGGATGTCTGTGAGCTGTGACCTTAAGAGGAGTCTCTGGGATGGATCAATGAAGCATGAATGTTGCACTGGCCATTAAGCAGTAGAGCTGTGAGTGCTTCTGGAGGCTAAGAAAACTCTTGCATTTGCTGTATACTGGCCAGACACTGCTCAGCCTAAGCCAGCTCGGACACAGTGGCCGATGAACTACATGGCTAATGAAAATAACTCTTAGTGCCATGGCATATATCAAAACAATATGCTTGATATATTGAAATTGAAATTGAAATTTGTACTTGTAAAGCGCACCCATACCCCCAAAGGGGTGTCCAGGCGCTGTACGCATCCCGCTGTGGAACCCTTCCTGGCTTTTCCCTGTGAAAATGTCCACTCCTGGGCACCCCCAGGGTGAAGCCAGGCATCCCATCGCTGTTGGGGCCGTTGTGGAGATTAAGCAAGCTATTGCCCAGAGTTGCAGAGTGGGACCCATGATTAGAATAGGCACCGAGGCGAGAATTATCAGGTCCGAGGAAATTGAGCCCAAGACCCGCCGAGGCGGGAATTGAACACTGGTCCCGGGCCAGATCTCTGCATCAGGGTCTGCCGCTCTAACCATTGAGCCACACTTCTCCGAATATATTGAATGCTGAGCAGAACTTTCTAACTCAACATAAAAAAAGAAGGCAGTTGTCATTTGTGCCCAGAGGCACAGTCCAGTTGTGACCCTGTGCCTGGATGGATTTTTAGAGCTTGAAGCTCAGGACCACCACCTCAAACAATTTTGGTAAATTTCCCATTTCTTGTCTGCCTAGATTCCCTTACTTATTATATGTTGCCCCAGGAGTTACACTCACAGAGGGATCTTACCATTCCACATCCCCTGCATTAACCTCAGGCATAGTTCATTTCCCCCTCTGAGTGGTCCGTCAAAGATTCAAATCCTCGCTGTAAACTGGCAATCATTTTCGGAAGAACTCCTTCCGAGGTCACCTCACATTTGGGTCAGGCACCAATGCTTTGTTTTCTCATACCTCCCAACATGGAGCCACTCTATGGGTCTTTAGAGAGAACTCCCACCAAATGACTTGAATGAATTAAATGGCTAACTTTCATATAGATACTCAAGCACTTCTCATAGACACCCTTCTTGGAACATGAATATGACATGCTGTAAATAGATGCTGTTACATCTGCTTATCTGGATCACATTTAGCAGCCTTTCCAGCACACACCATTTTCATTTAATAAGGCATGCTTAAGGAAGCAACAGTGTTGAATGTTTTGCCTATTTTTATCACGGAGGCACAATATAAAGTGCATTTTGCACAATTCCTTCTGCAAAATAAGCTAACTTTAATGGCCCTTTGACATATTTGTTGTTTTAATTATTATCCATATTCAGATCACTTATGCCCATTAGATATGAATCCAGAAACACAGTTGTAATAATATAATTTAACATGTCCATTCACACAGGCCTGTATCTGAAACTGTCCCAAAGCAACTTCAAGCAGTATAAGCCCATCACAATAAACTTCTTATTTAGTCCTTAATCTCTCATATGCAAATCAGCATCATCATTCTAGGCGCCCATAGCTCGTTCTGAATTCCTTTCCCAGCATTAAACTAGATGTAGTGAAGAGGCTTTTTTCCAGGAAGTGTACTAGAAATTCTTATCTAGGTTTGAGTTGTTGGCATATGACAATCCATGTACCATAAAGAAACCATAAAAATCTTCAAGGTTCAGCATTACACACTATCCATTTGTGGTTGTGGGATACAGACCCCTCTCTTCCTCATTGCGTTACTGGAGGAGTATGCAGATGTAAATTTTTCAGAATTTTAGCAGGTGTTAGTTTGTACGAAAGGTCAACCCACGTACATGTTCCTATGGGTTTC
Organism: Calotriton arnoldi; assembly: GCA_963921515.1. Taxonomy (NCBI): domain Eukaryota; kingdom Metazoa; phylum Chordata; class Amphibia; order Caudata; family Salamandridae; genus Calotriton; species Calotriton arnoldi. The sequence continues at coordinate 558,005 of CAWUFW010003703.1, read as the reverse complement.
CTGACAGCATGGCTATCTAAAAGTCACATAAACACTGTACTATGCATACACATAATTATGCCCCAACAAAAATATTTCTGGACTTCTTACAGGTCTAAGCTTTCCACTCCATTGAATTAGGTGGTTACCCTTCTAAGGAGGGTGTTGAACTTGGCCCTCTCTGCCGGGTCCCGCCAAGCTTTTTTACCCCTCCTATTTTTCTGAACATGTTTTTGCTGGCCTTAGGACTCTGCACACTTTGCCACTGCTAACCAGTACTAAAGTGTGTGTGCTCTCTCCTTTAAACATGATGAAATTGGCTTACCCCCAATTGACACATTTAATTTACTTGTAAGTCCCTAGTAAAGTGGTACTACATGTGCCGAGTGCTTGTACATTAAATGCCGCTAGTGAGCCTGCAACTCTGACAGAGCCACCCACTTAAATAGCCTTTTAGACATGTCCCAGAACAGACATTGAAGCCTGTGTGTGCAGTTGAAATTTCCATTTCGACCTGACAAGATAAACTTTTTACAAGGCCTTAACTTTCTATTTTAATACATATAAGGCACCCCTAAGTACGTCCTAAACAGCGCCTAGGGCAGGGTGCAATGTATTTAAAAGGTTGGACATAAACTTTTAAGTTTTGCATGTCCTGTTAGTAAATAAATCTTACATTTGTTTTCACTACTGCAAGGCCTACCTCTCCCATAGGACAACCTTAGGTTACCTTAAAACATTTAATAATGTTATAACTTTTAATTGGGAGCAGGTGTGGATATCAAGTTTGGTGTCTAAAGAATTGTGATTTAAAACTCTCTTTAATGGTAAAGTCAGATTTTAAGTCACAATTTTGAAAATGCCATGGTTAGAAAGTTGAGAAAAAGACTTCTATCTAGCTGTCACTTTTAATGCTGTTCTCCACTTAAACAGAAAGTTTGCATTTTTTTCCTATCTATTTGATGCCTGCAGTCTGTATCCTGGGCCTCATGACTAGGTGCAACTGACAATTAGTCTTTTGTTTATTGCTCCCAGACAGTGAGACAAAGGGTAACAAGGTGTTGGCAGGATGGGCTGTCTCTGACTTGTTAGGGGAGTGGAGCTAAGTGGAGCTATCACCTACCACAGTTGCACATCACAAAGACTCAGCCTCAGCACTCTCACTGTTGCGGGGATTCTGCTCATACACAGAACTATGCCCAAGAAAACAGGACCTCAGTAAATAAGGGTGTACCTCCTATCACCTTAGTAGCCAAAATCCCAACCGACTAGCAATAGTGTCTCATTCGGTCTCCTACAAATATCAAGAAGCTACGAATGTTTAGACAACCCAGAACACGAGCACTCACGAGTCACCTCAGAGTCGCGGGAACAAGACACTCTTTCGCTCTCACGTACTTGTCCACAATAAAAATAATCAGAGTCACTAAATAAATTCAAAATGTGTATTTTGACTATAGTGATCCATGATACAGTATGCGAACCACAACTAGCAGCAAAATGCATAGAGCAAGAATCATTAGCATTGTTACAATACCATAGAATATAAAAGGAGTCGTCATTTTATAAAGACTGTGAAAAAGGCTAAATAACTGGGTCTAATCACCCTCCCCAAGGCAGTAAGAAGTTATTTTATATAACAGAAGATCTTTAGGCGTTATTAGCAGACCCCTACCTGAAAGCCTAAACCCAAGGGTTTACATCATAGGAACAGCAGCGTTCAGCTCCATGGAACGGCTTTCTTCAAGTGTGTTTCAAAAACATGCAACAACGTTATATCAAAGCACGATTATTCCGCATTGCAGCTGTTGGTTGCATGTTTTGTCTAGGTAATAGGGACTGACCAGAACAGAATAACAAGAGACATTGTTGACCGACCTTGCACATTATGTTCAGACATAATTGAAGGGAAGGCTGAAAACATGAAAAACAATCTGATATCATGTACGGGACAGAGGCAAAGTGTCGCGAAAACAAACGCTTAGCAGAGGCGTGCGCAAAAGCAGCAGCATAGGGCAAGCAAAACTCATGCTAACTTAGCAATGTCGACAATGTGTCTTAGGGCCATATAACCCCATATAACACCCTCCCCCTGGTAAGTCAGTAGGACATAGACAGAAGAACAAAAACAGAGTTCAGAAGTCAGGCATTGTTTAAAATATTGGTGAGGGACTTTCTAAAAAAAACAAATCAGAGAAAAAAGGGAAAGTTCGAAAAAAGCTGAAGGCACAGTGAGCATGAAACAAAAGAGTCTGTATTTCAGACAGTGGAGTAGGGACGACCCATGTATTCAATCCATGAAGGTTTGGGTGCAAAGGAATGCAAATCCTTCCAATAGTGCATCGTTGTCAGTGGTGGAAAAAAACGATGACATCCAATTTAGTAAGCCGAAGGAACAATAATGTTCCTCACAAACAGGAGCATCCAAAAATAGAAAAGGCAAACTTGCGTGATATTCAATGAAACTTCGTTGTAGGAAAGTCTGCGCAGCTGCACAGATATCCCATTGATCCAAGATTCCAAGTAAAGCTGCACGTGTCATTGGACCATCCACAGAACAAGCCACGTCATGAGCCTCTAAGGGACCCATCAACCGGCTGAAATCAGGGATTGGACACCACGTGTTTGATAAGCAAAGTTCCATTACCCAGGAGAAATGACAACGTTTGCAATGAAGCACTGGTTGCACGCAAGTAAAGTAGGCAAAGCGGAATGTCAAGTTGTAACTGACGCCAAGCGTTGCTAAAGACAAGCATCCAAAAGCCTCATACAGGCGATTACGGTACAGATGAAGCTGGTCCGGCCTGTGCAGAGCCACAAAGTGAGTAGCCATTACGAAACACAAGAAGGAGAAGCAGGACACCAGCTGCGAGCGCCAATATTAAGGGGAACCCTCCGAAGACGCTGGAAAATATAGAATGAATAAAAGCCGGAATTACCCCGAATATAGTTTGAAAGGAAGAGACCAGGCCAGATCCCACACATTTAAAAAAATGAGCAATGCCTGTCATATCAGATGCATTAAATATTTGGTGAATTAATTCCCCAAAATGAAGTGGGAGGTTAGTGTTAAGAAGCGACTGTATCTCACTCGAGGTCCGAGCCACCTGCAGTCTGAATGTTTCACGGGCGGAAGTGAGGGCCACCTCCTGTTGGAATAAAAGGGCTTTGAGCCTGCTCAACTTGTTGAACTCTGTTTTCAAAGTCGGAATGGAAGGCCAAAGGGAAGAATCTAAACTCCCATGCGGGGGCGGGAAAAGGACATTGCTACAGCAAGTTACGCTCTGGGAAACAGTTACCAAGTATGGGACACCCGCCCGCAAACCACAGCAGTCTTGATTGTTTAAAATGAGACAGCTGCCGTTAGTAAGCAATGTAAAGACAGGCGTGACGTATGGTACTGGGGTCCCTTTCAAAAAGCAAGCTAGATTGGGCGCTGACACGTTACACTCGCTGTGCAACTTAACGTGTTTGCACACAAGAGAGTGACCCAGTACTGAATCACGCTCCTCCCCTGTGAGGAAAACCTCTTTATCCTCCCTCAAACACCAATAAGCAAAGGGCAGGACCCATAATTCATGCAGAAAAGCAGTGCCAAGCGGTTCAAAGCGGCCAACAGGAAAGTGTTGCATACATGATTTAAATTGAAAAAGCGAAAAGGGCAAAGTGATAACGCCATGAATTAACCAAACAGCAGAGTCCGTTTCCGCTACAGAGAATGACAAAGGCTCCAATTGTTCAATATGTAACAGCGTATATACAGCATCTTTCATGGACATAAACTTCTGTTTATCAGTCAGTTTAAAAGGCAAGAATAAAGCAGTGGCATTCAAATAATCCCAAGGCACTTTACCCATTTTTAGTGTCTGCATCGTCCAAGCAAATTGTATGACCGATTCTGATTCTGACCATGATATAACACAGAAACATCACTTTGCACAATATCTATTACAGAAGAAACAATATTGTCTAAGGTATAAATGCGTAAAGAAAGCGTATTAATGCTGTTGTCTACTACAGCAAGGACTTTTTCCAAGTTTGCCTGGTCAATTTGACGGAGACGGAAGGCAGCCTCCATCTGTGAAAGTTTCCAAATTTCTTTATAAGAGGCATAAAGAAATCTCTTGGCCCTTGGATTACGTGGGCCTAGGAGAAAATCAGCCAAATCCATATCGTTCTATAGGATCGAAAGGTGCCGTTTGACAGATGCAAGGGTAGAGTGTTCTAGCCACTGCTGGCACAATTTACCTACCGAGTATGTAGTCACAGAATGATGAGGTGGATAACGAGGATCAGGCTTAGTCTGAATGAAACCAGGTGTAACATTATAGAAACGCAAATGGCATGCATTAGCATTAGTCTGCCACAACAACCATCCTAATGGATCAATTTCAGAAACATTAAAGGAGGTATTTTGAAGGAGAGCCTGCAAAGCCTCAATGGTGTAGTTATTATGTAACCGCCAATCATTATATTCAGCTAATGATGGAATTGAGGCGGTATTTAGGTTCTTGACAGTTGCAAGGCCATAACAGGATGTTTGGTAAATGGTTTCATTTAAAAACAGCAATTGAGTCGGGATCAGGCAGGCACGATGTAATGCCTCAGTGCCCTGAAACTGCCATGGCTTTGTGCCCCAGATTGATTTTAAATCTATAGTCTGTTTCTAATGGTCATAACCGTGTGTGGCCAACTGCGTTCTAAACGAGTTGGTGTAAATTAGTTTAGTGTGGGATAACAGGTACTTCGATGTAAGGGATTTTTGAAGCCTAAAATAATAGGATTCAGGATTGGCCAAATCATAGTTAGAAAAATAGGTGAACTTATCCCTAAGCGTTTTAGAACTCCCCTGTATGGGAGTTGGACAATGTTCCCATTGGGTAAAATTAAAAACAGGTCTCATGGTGTTTGATTTGTGTAAAAAATGATGCCCATAATGTTGATAGCAAAAGAGATCACCATAATTGGCAGAATTTAAATACAAATCCTCAGCATCAAAGGCAGCATAATATTTTAAATCTGAAAACAATGCATGAACTGCCTGCACATCCCAATCATCCGAATGTATGTCCTGTGTCACCACATCTCCTAATGAGACGCGAAACACGTACGGAACTCTAAGGACCTCTGTCGGGCCATGGATTTCGTCAGCTACTTTGTCCCAAACGATGCCATCATGAACAGGAAAAGCTGAAATATTCACAAAAGTTTTGTCACGTTTCATGATATGGGACGATGTGTGAGGAGCCAAAGTTCCATCAACCATTTTTACTGCAGAGCGTTCAGGGAGATAATGGCCATTTATAAGTAAAAAGAACACTGTCACAAATCCAATTGACAGAAAGAGAAATATCAAGATAAGCACCAACCAAATGTAGGTCCATGGGGGAATGAAGTATGTCTTTTTGAACCAGGAGTAAAAGATATGCAACTTAGACTTAGGTGCATCAGGCAAACTGGATGACGAGGAGGACGAGGCAATCAATCAATCAATCACAGAATTTGTAAAGCGCGCTACTTACCCGCGAGGGTCTCAAGGCGCTGGGGAGAAAAAAGGGGGGGGTGCAAGGTGAAAGCGTTGAATCCTCCATTCGTACACGTGGGCTAGATGGTATCTCACACACGGAATCAGTAGCCGGAAAAGGACACACAAGATCCATTGCAGAAGATGATTGTCGCATAGGCTGAAGATAAATTACAGTGTCCATCATATGAGCAGACATTCTTGTGGCAGCAGGTGACGACAAAGTTAACGGTGCTAAGGATATTGCGTTGCACAAAACTGCAGGTGTCACACTATTCAGAATCGGCCACACGGTGTAACTTGACATTGTCCACTGAGATGTATCTGTTGTCTTTGCGACCTGGCAATGGTGGTAGAATGACAGTACGAGTACCCTTCAGTCCAAGTACAGAAACCAGAGCAAGATAAGAAGGACCAAATTCTTTTTTGTTTTCAATCTTCTCCCGCACTAGATCTCCAACTTTAGGAAGCCAACCGGTAACAGTAATCAGTTGTGCATCAGCAGGCGAAGATGGTAAATGCTCAGTTGCCAGAGCATCACGGGACTTTTGTAGATCCTGTAACATAGCAGAATGATTATCTACGTCAAACTTAGAGGCGGCCACCACAATGTCCAGACCATCAAGGTCAGGAACAAACATGTGAAAGCCAAAGAGCATTTCGTAAGGGGTCCGCCCACCCAGAGATCTTCTAGGGATATTATTTAATGCACGTTGGACCCCATACAAGTGGGACAGCCAGTCCCTGCCAGTACCTAAGACTCTAGCTGTCAAGGATTGCTTTAAGTCACGGTTCATTCGCTCCACAACTGAATTGCCCTCAGGCCTGTATGGAGACAAAAACTGCACCTGTACCCCCAACGACTTCATCGCATCCTTGTAAGCCTTAGAGGCAAACGCTGGACCTTGGTCAGAATGGAAGGTAACACAGGCAAACATCCTGATAAAGACACGCAAATCCCTGATGACATTTCGAGCGTCAGCACTACGTTGTGGCCATACCCACAGGAATCGAGTGCACGAATCAACCGCAACCAAGATATACTTGTATGCAGTATATGAAGAAAGAGGACCGCAGTGATCAAGATAGACACAGCCAAAAGGTCTATTAGAAATACATAGCTGTGTTTGCGGCGGACGTGGGACTGTAGAAGGCTTGATTTGTTGACAAACATCACAGCAAAGAACATAATTACGAGTCTGTTTATATAACCCACGCCACCAGTAACGTTGCTGAAGAATAGAGACTGTTGCCGACACACCAGCATGTGCCAAAGCAATGCCTTCGTGTGCGGCCTTGATCAAAGCTTGTCTGCGGTCAGAGTTGGGAATCAGCCGATCCCCAACTGAAGGAATGGTAGCATAAGGAACCTGTTCGGGAGTTACATGATAAGAGTATTTAGAAGGGAAACCCGCAGGATAATTACCTCCCTCCCTAGTTGCAGCAACCGCTGCCAGAATTTCATTATCAACCTTAGTCATAGATCTTGTAACTGCTGCTACGGAACACGTGGCTACTGCAGACTTGGCCGCTTCATCAGCCATAGAATTACCAAGAGCATGTGTTCCGATACGCTGGTGGCCAAGAGTGTGAATAACATGTGTGAGAGGCAGACGTTTTTTAAGATCTGCTTAATTGCGCTGCCTTTAGAATCGCGGTAATCATTTTGAGACCAAAAGAATAAGTTGTCATTGAACGACTGGACACAATAGTAAGAATCGCATACAATAAGAGTATTCACAAGAGGATCAGCAAACTCCAGAGCTAGAACAAGAGCACGCAGCTCGGCCAATTGCGCCGTGCAGTCTCCTAGTGCCTGTGTGTGCACAATGGAAGACTTAAACTCTCCATCGTCAATGGAGCCAGCCACAATAGCACAAGCCGCTGAATAAGCATGTTTGGAACCCGTGGCCGGTTGTGCCGAGCCATCGGTATAAATGATGCATTTGTATTCACACAGAGGAAGAAGCGACAAAGGAGGAGGATGAACAAGTTCATACTGCAAAAACTCCTGAGTCTGAAGAGATGGATCAAAGACAAATGTGACATCCGAAGACGTCAAAGAAGTAGCCCACTGAATCCAACGTGGGTGCAATGCCTTAGAGTCAGGCACACTAGCTTTAGTCACCGCTTCCAAAGCAGGGAAGGGAGTGACCATAAGAATGCGTTTGCCCTGCCCCAGTGAGCGTTCCTTTAGAATCGCCATTTGCACTGCCGTCAAGATTTTTTCTACAGAGGAAAAACGCATTTCAGCCGCAGTGTACAAGTGTGATTTGTATGCAATAGGTATTGTGTCACCTTCATTGAATGTTAAGTACGTGAAACCCACTGCCCCAGAAACTATACGTATTACCAGGTTGGTGGTGTTATCACGAGTCATTAAGAATTTAATCGCAAGCAAATCCGCCTGCAAAGACTGCAGAACGGAAGTATGTTCCGGGAGCCAGCTGGCAGATGAAAACTTAGGTTGTATCAACGTATAAAGCAGTTTGATACGCTGGGCATAATCGGGAATGTAAGTCCTCTCAAAGTTTAAAAAACCCAGCAGGGATTGTAACTTTTTCAATGAAGAAGGTGGTTGCAAATGTGCACATTTCTCTAGGAAATGAGGTGCTAGACCCTTTCCCTCATTATTGAGCTTGTAGCCCAAAAAGAGCACTGCCAGATGGGCAATGTGGGACTTTGCAAAATTAAATTTATAACCGTAGTCGGCAAAGGACAATATTATGTGGTCGACTCGGTCAAGATGTGGGGCGAGGTCGTCGTCAGTCAAATAGATGTCATCAAAATACGACAAGGCCTCAGGGTCAATGTCATGCAACAAAGACACAATGCGCGCCGCAAATGCCCCGGGGTTGTTCCTATGCCCCATTGGCAACCGTGTGAATTTTTTCTAATTCCCGACGGCACTGAATGCTGTCAGGTCACCACTCGCACGGTCGAGATTGTGACTGTAGAAACCATTGGAAATGTCGAGTGTCGTTTTGTATTTTTTTACGAACAATATTATTCACCAGCGCTGAACTGTGTGTGTTTTGGACCACAATGGTGCGGCAATGGCTGTTCAAATTTCTATAATCTAATACAATCCGAAAAGTACCATCAGGTTCAGGGACAGTAAAGAGAGGATTATTCAATGACCCCCTGATACACCAATTGCTTTAGAATGGCACAAACCGAAGCTCTTGCTTCTCGTTTGATGGGATATTGAGGTTGAGGTTGCGGCATAGAGCGCAATGGTATTTCATGAGCTGGCGAATCAACGTCCCAACCCACCTGATTGCAATACACCTCTGGGGCTAAGGCCAAAGCCCATTCCTCCGCGAAAGCCTGCGCTTGTTCCTCAGGGACACAACGTGAAAAACTCGGAAGTATCACATCTTCCCCCCGAGAAGCGGATAACTCAAAGGGTGGCGGCCAATCTTTCTCTGCCAATAAAATGTCATATGTAGCGGTTAGATTCTCCCAGAACACAACCTTAATGGGACGCAGTATATCACCCTCAATTTGGAAAAGGACTTCGCATAGTCTATCCGGGGGGGCAACCCGGGTATCCGCAGTCTCAATAGTAACAAATATGTCAGTTGCTGTCACATCCAGACGGGGACGTAGAGCCTCCCTGACTATGGTAACTTCTGCCGCGCTGTCGAGCAGAGTCACTGCCCAAGTCCGATCCAGGAGTCGCGTCCTCAGCGTCTGTGGCATATCTTGCTGTTAAAGCGGCAACCTTTTTCTTTTGAAAAGGAGGACGGGTTCGTGCAGAATCACCCTGCTTGTCCTTGACTTCAAACTGTCGAGGCTGTTCACGAAGATGTGACGCAGGTTGTCTCCTACCCCGATCCTGGCGATCCCCTCCACCGGCTTGTGAGCCTGATGTTTCCTGTAAAGAATGAGGAGAACGCTGATCAGGAACCTGAAATCTTTCAGGAGACTTAATTTTAGCGCGATCGCGCAAGTCATAAGTACGTTCAGAAGCATCAGGGGTCGGTGAACTGGCACGCGAACCCTGCTTCTGTTGTTGGGAACCCTGTTTCTTATTTCTTTGCCAATTCTTTTTAGGAAAGAAAGGGTGCCCATCTTTGTCAGGCTGGGCTTTCTGTTGTACATGAGACTGCGTTTGTGTTTGAGTCGTAGGCTTATTTCCCAGACTATTGCGGCCTATGGTTTTGTAAGCCTTTGCAATAATTTTTGGTAATTCTCGTGGCCTGTCGGGCTCCGCGGCCGCCTCTAAGCGGTTTGCTACTTGAAAGCTAACGGCATCGCCCTTGACATTCGCAAGGATCATATCAGCAACCACGTCGAACACTCCCACCAGTCTCATCCCCAGCTCAACAGCCGCTTCTGCACCGTGTTCATCTTGAACGCGTTTAATCACAGAGGGGAGTACGGTCATGGGGGGGGTGCAAAAACACATAGAATATACAGCTGCAAACACCCTGCCCCAGGTGTGACAATCAGCCAATTCGGGAATTAAGTCTTTGGGTAAACTAATAGTTAAGATCCTGTGCTTATCCACAGGAGTGGTATTAGGAAAGACAGCTTCTATCTGTCCAAATTTCTTGGCAAGCCAATAAGGAAATTCATCCTTATTCTGTGGGCGCTTGCCCATGACAGAATTAACAATAATGGGACTGATGGTCACGCCACCAGGACTTGCAGGTTGCACCACTGCGCCAGGTGTTCCCACCTGGACGTTGCGTGTTACGTACTGTATTACAGCTCTATAGACGCGTACCAACAATGTATGTAAGATACGGAGCTCTGCCAGAGTTTCAGTTGTAAAAGCACCTGGGTGTGGGGTAAACCTAGCCAAAACGGGCCATGTGGCCCCATCTATAGATAAAGGGCCAAAATGGACCACCGTTAATGGGTGAGGAAGGGCGCCATTAAACCAAATACGGTGTTGCCAAGCTGTAAGCGGAATCTCAAGCACTCTATAAGGCTGATACTGCTGAGGAACGGCAGTGGCAGCATATGTGTGAAACAAATCATCAGTGCCATCCACTGCCGGAAAGGTGACCCAAGAGTAAAAAACTTCAAACTGGTGAGCCGGATCGGCTTCCACCACAAAAATAAGCGCGGCGCCAGCATCAGGAACCGCATAATGAGTCAAGTGCGCCCTCAGCGCGGCTCTGCTATGAGCCGGAATATCAACCACAGCCATTATAGAGAAGACAGTAGAACAACTTAAAGAGTGGCAGCGCAAACACGGGTTATAAGAAAAGAAATACCTTTTAAAACTTCAAGCTTAAATAAACCTATAAAAATGTCAATATAGGAGGTTACGCCGTCACAGCTGTCTCCGGAAACAGAAGTGAGGGTATTGTGGACCAGCACAAGCACTACTCAAACGTCTCGCAGATAAGAACCAGACCAAACACTGGCGGCGCCATGTTGCGGGGATTCTGCTCATACACAGAACTATTCACAAGAAAACAGGACCTCAGTAAATAGGGGTGTACCTCCTATCACCTTAGTACCCAAAATCCCAACCGACTAGCAATAGTGTCTCTTTTGGTCTCCTACAAATATCAAGAAGCTACGAATGTTTAGACAACCCAGAACACGAGCACTCCCGACTCACCTCAGAGTCGCGGGAACAAGACACTCTTTCGCTCTCACGTACTTGTCCACAATAAAAATAAGCAGAGTCACTAAATAAGTTCAAAATGTTTATTTTGACTACAGTGATCCATGATACAGTATGCGAACCACAACTAGCAGCAAAATGCATAAAGCAAGAATCATTAGCATTGTTACAATACCATAGAATATAAAAGGAGTCGTCATTTTATAAAGACTGTGAAAAAGGCTAAATAACTGGGCCTAATCACCCTCCCCAAAGCAGTAAGAAGTTATTTTATATAACAGAAGATCTCTAGGCGTTATTAGCAGACCCCTACCTGTAAGACTAAACCCAAAGGTTTACATCATAGGAACAGCAGCGTTCAGCTCCATGGAACGGCTTTCCTCGAGTGTGTTTCAAAAACATGCAACAACGTTATATCAAAACACGATTATTCCGCATTGCAGCTGTTGGTTACATGTTTTGTCTAGGTAATAGGGACTGACCAGAACAGAATAACAAGAGACATTGTTGACCGACCTTGCACATTATGTTCAGACAGAATTTAAGGGAAGGCTGAGAACGTGAAAAACAATCTGTTATCATGTACAGGATAGAGGCAAAGTGTTGGGAAAACAAACGCTTAGCAGAGGCGTGCGCAAAAGCAGCAGCATAGGGCAAGCAAAACTCATGCTAACTTAGCAATGTCGACAATGTGTCTTAGGGCCATATAACCCCATATAACATCACAAAGGGATTGTGTTAGAACCTGGATCACTGGTTGACTGGGATATGAGCCGTGGTCAAGCAACAAACACAATCCTTATCAGGGTAAGGGGAAGGAAACCCCTAAAATAACCTGTGCTCACCCTTTGGTAATTTGGCACAGAGCATGCAGGCTTAACTTTAGAGGCAGTGTGTAAAGTATTTGTGCAATTTCAACAACAAAATATCCCCTACTAAGCGGGATCTATTTCTGATCACTCCAATCATGCATCACTTACAGACTCATCTACTCACAATTAACAACAAACTGAACCCAAATATATGCAAAAAATGTCTGATATTTATTATGTTAATTCAAAGTACATGTACAAAAAGCAATTAAAAACAGTTAAAAAGTATATATGCTAAAACATCATATGGTTAAATCCCATTTTGCACATGATCTCCTCTGCCCACTTCTTTTTACATCAATATACTGATTCAATATAATCAGGGGAACATACAGACCAGTTAATCCTCTTTGTAAAAACGGTCTATGATTTTAACCAAGTGCAAATAAGCAAAAAGAAATAAACACAATTTCAACAAATAATCACAAGTGCTGTTCAAGAATTATACAATAAAAAGTTGTCGACGCAGCGTTTCGGTGGACAAAAATCAATATACCACCTTCTTCAGGACTCTAGATAATGACAACAATCATCTATAAAAAATGTACATGAAACATAGTTACATATCACATATATATACATGACATATTTACATATACAGAGTTCAGTACCTGCGTTGCCACTTACACACAGACATACCTTCCCATTCAGCCCAAGGTGCTCCTTCCAATTCTAGATGAGTTATCACTAGATTTCATCGTAGTTCTAGTTATTCAAAAATTCTTTTTTAAACAAAAACCCTTATATTTAAATTAAATAATCAAGTTTTCTATAGAAACAAGGATAGATTACCGTTTGATATGATTGTCCAAGGTCAGCACATAATACCTTTGATGCTTCTTAGTAGTTGTTCACTCTATAACAGAAAACCCTTCTTTTTTAATGTTCTGTTTTTTATAAATTTGCATAATTATTATCATATGCTAGTATCTTCTTACCTCCTGATTGGTCTTTATGGCATAAACCACAGGTATATATATGAGTTAATCCCTCTGCGGTCAACGGGCCTGTAAAGTTTAACAATTCAAATCAGAAAGGCTAATGTCCTGTCGTTTATTATATGGATACCCTTCTTTTGTTATTTTTTTATTACTCGCTATGGTGCTCACCTTTAATTAAAAGAATCTTTTCCACTTATTTCGTTATGTTGTGGACAATGGTTTGAAATCACTATTGAACACAATTGCGTAGCAAAACCACCACTTTTCTTAATTTTCTTGGTCGGTTACACCCTTTTATTATCTAAGGGAATAAGCAAAGTCCATATGTGATTTCCAATTTCATACGAGACTATCCGCTGATAATGATATTAGATTCATACTGTTAAAAGTATCATTATAAATGTGCAAATGTTGCTTAATGGGGATAAATCAAGACAGGGTTACCATCTATTTCAGTCTATGGTACTATATCATCTAGCTATAATACAAAAATTATGTGCAATAGGAAACAATTTTTTGCACTGCTATATTTTGGCCTCCTAAAATTAGCGATATATGCATAATTAATAAATTCCTCTGCATGGCCTCCTGTATTCTTAAACCTAATTATTTAGTTTTGGATACATCTGGTAAGACACACCGCTCACTCTGTTATGCTATTAAAAACAATTCGGGTTTCATTGCAGCATATAGTCATCTCTCTTTGTATCTGTAATTTATCTCACTTGCCATATTTTTATAATGTAGATGTTAGCTTTGTTATTCAGCCCATCGTGAGATGAAGACATTCCCGTAGGCTCTTATTCCCAAAATTATTTTAGTCAAGGACAGGATGTTAATTAAAAATTATCATTGTCCCTACGAACTCAGGGGGCTATTCTCAAGACCGTGTGATAATTATCGCAAAATTAGCTGAACGCAACTTTGCACATCGCAGTCTATCACGGGAAAATAACACTGTGTTAACGTTGTGTTCTCAACCCGGCGGCTCCATGCGATAGTCTCACGATACCGCGCCAAATGACCGCGTTCAAATTAACGCGACGTCGAAAAAATGCGAAACACGAACACGAAAAAAGTTGTGATGCCCCAAATCGCGATAAAAAATCAGCGATAACCACCGACAGGCCTGCAATTCCCATGCGTCATGTGGGAAAATGCACTATAAAAGCAGAAAAATAAAAAAGACAAAAAAAAATAAACTGTGTTGCACCATGGATGCACCCGGACCGAGTGCAGAGGACAACGCGAACCGCACAAGCCCCACAGACGACCAGCAAGGAACCTCGGGGTTGGGGAAGGGCAAGGAGAAGAGGAAGAGGAAGACGGGGTTCAGTCCGCAGGAAAACCGGATCATCGTCACGGAGGTGATAGAACACTACCAACAACTGTTCGTCACCTCCACTGTGTCATTGGCAACACAAACGGAAATATGGCAGTTGATCGTGAACAACGTGAATGCAGTCGGAGTGTTGAGGAGGTCAATGGAGGAGGTCAAGAGGTGCTGGCATGATGTGAATAGCCAAACCAAGCAGAAACTCGCTGCCAACCGGAAGGCAGCAACGGCGACTGGAGGTGGGAGTCCTGCGCCACAGGAGGAGCTGGATGAACTGGAGGAAATGGTGGCCACAGTCATCAGTGTGGAGACGGTGCAAGGAGTTGGGGGTCCGGACACAGCTCGATATGACCTGACCCAACAGCAACAGGGTGAGTAACGACCAGGGACTGGGGGACGGGGGAGATGGGCACAATGGCACACATGCACAATTATGTGTAGCACACTGCACACCCACAATGATTGTGGAACATGTCCCTGATACCCTTGGCACACTGCAGCACACATAGAAACACCAAGTAGGCCCCCGTCCAGTATGTGCACAAAGGGGCCCCCCTCCGTATCACCAATCTCACAACCTACCCATGCACATGTGCTGAATTCAGCAAAGCAGCGGCTCTGTGAGCCATACTGGCAATGCAAGTGACACTGCATGACCAATAGCATGGCTGCAGTCAAAATACATGACATGGTGCACAACACGACACTGAGGTGGCCCAGTGTGGATCACATCCTCAAAGGAGCAGGTCACACTCTGACACATCCACGTGCACATACAACCCCTGACGTCAACAACACATCTGCAGACAAACAATGCAGAAGAGTACAAAAACCGTCCAAGGGCACAAATGACCAAAGTCGCCAACATCTCAGCACCTTAAAAGCACACAAGTCAAAGGCACACCGCCTCAAAGGGATAAGAGGCCGCTAAATCAGAGCTGCAGGGGCGACTCTCCCACAATGCAGCACACACACATAGCAATCACAGCACATCAACATTGACGACAATGTGGTACAAAGTGCAACACTTTCACTACAGAACAGAGGACACAACTGGTGCCGCTTGTGCGTAGAAACTGGCCAATCACATCTGGCATAGCAGGAAACTGTGAGATGATAATGTACGAGTACAACCTCACATCCGTCATGTAGTCGAAATGTCTACTGTCTCCCATCAAATAGCCAGCTCATCCAAAACAGTCACAATGTACATTGTCATGCAGTCTGTATGTAAACATGTACAATGCGTCAACATACATGGAACACACTGTTAACCTGCATCTCCCCTTTACATTGCAGAGGGACAATCAACACCTCCTGCAGAGCAGACCAGACATCTCTTCAGTGATGATGAGGAGGACCCCCTGGCCATCTGCTCCGACACCCTCCAATGGATCGTGGACAGCCTCCGCACCCCACCTCCAGGAGCAGGGCAGCCCAGCTCCTGGAGGCACACCGCCTCAAAGGGATAAGGGGCCGCTAAATCAGAGCTGCAGGGGCGACTCTCCCACAATGCAGCACACACACATAGCAATCACAGCACATCAACATTGACGACAATGTGTTACAAAGTGCAACACTTTCACTACAGAACAGAGGACACAACTGGTGCCGCTTGTGCGTAGAAACTGGCCAATCACATCTGGCATAGCAGGAAACTGTGAGATGATAATGTACGAGTACAACCTCACATCCGTCATGTAGTCGAAATGTCCACTGTCTCCCATCAAATAGCCAGCTCATCCAAAACAGTCACAATGTACATTGTCATGCAGTCTGTATGTAAACATGTACAATGCGTCAACATACATGGAACACACTGTTAACCTGCATCTCCCCTTTACATTGCAGAGGGACAATCAACACCTCCTGCAGAGCAGACCAGACATCTCTTCAGTGATGATGAGGAGGACCCCCTGGCCATCTGCTCCGACACCCTCCAACGGATCGTGGACAGCCTCCGCACCCCACCTCCAGGAGCAGGGCAGCCCAACTGCATCGAGGTGACCCCACCCCCTGCACAGCCCACACAGCAGGAAGCACCCACCACCACGGCTGGCTCCCAGCACCTCACAGAAAGACACATGGCATTCCAACGCCGTGTGTCAGACTGCCAGAGGAGCCTGGCTGAACAGGTGCGGGTGGGTTCCGACCACATGGCAGCCAAACTTGATGCCATATGTGGGTGTATGAGTCCCATCAGGGACCACTTACAGTCCCTAACGGACACCCACAGTCCGTTCCATGCTCTACAACAATCCTTGGCTGACCTCGCTGGAGCCATTACTCAGATACAAGAACTGTTTAGTCAGACATGCTCCAGCGATGACAGCACAGAGTTGGCACAGATGCGGAGGACAATGGAGAACATGGAGCGGATGCAGGCTGGAAGGATGGCTGCCATGGCTGTACACCAGCGAGATGTAGCTGGGATCTTCCATGCCCTGCAGAACCTCATCCCAGATGACTGCTGCAGGAACTTCGACACACACATCTCCGCCCCCTGATGTGTCAGTGGCACACAGTGATGCAGCCATACCACCTCTGCCCCCTGATGTGTCAGTGACACACAGTGATGCTGCCATAACACCACCACACACATCTGACACACCTGACACAGAAGACATATCAGAGGACTAAGATGTGGATGGCAATGACTCTGTGTGAGAAAAGAGGTTGTAGCATTCATCCCCGCCATATGGCCTGTTCCTGCTTGGTTCAGCCCTCTGCATCATGCCCGGGAACAACACCTTCCACTGTCCCCCGAAACACTCTGTGACATTCACCTGGACCCCGACATGGACTGCCATATCTGCTCTGGTTACCAATGACACAGCAATCAGGTTGCGGACTGAACTCTTCCTCTTCCGATTAAATTGTCATTCCCCAAAGGACTCTGGTTGGCCCTCCACTGGGCACCCATGTAATGTGGGGTTTGCATGGCCATGTACTGCTCCAGCTCCGACACTCCACAGAATGTGAATAAAACATTCCAAATCACACAGATGTGTCATGTCTATGTTCAATCAAGTATAAAAGTATGGATGAATGTAGGGACATTGATTGCACAAAAAGGTACACCCTGGGAAATGACATCAATGCGCATGTTTGACCCTGACCCACATGGCCAATTAGATGACTGTGAAGGTGTGAACTAGCTGTGGCCTCATTGCTCATGAACAACAATCTCGCAACCCCCCAACGTAGCCCCGCATCCATGTATTAAATGGGGCTGTGTGTAAAAATGTATAATTCGGTAGCAGGCCTAAAGTAGTGTCCCCCATCACATGTGACAACAGAACATCTCTTCGCATACCTACTCACACTCAACTGTGTGGACACAGCCTGTTTTGATGGTCACATTGATCCACATGGCAAGAAGTTGGACACCATACTCACATTGCTGAAGATACGTAAGAGCACAGGTCTACCAGCAACTATCCCAACCACAATGTCTGGCTCACAGAGGTGGAGCTGGCAATAGGGACTCACCCCTAAGTGAAATGCGTCAGTCAGTCCCTCCCTGTGTACGGACAATGCTCATTGAGGCACCATGATTTGTCATTCTAATCAACACTCATCACAGTTGAACACTAGTGAAGTGGCATAGACTTTATTAGCATGTGCGTGTCAGTACGGGCAAGACAAGGGCCACAACATGCAGACCAATGCTTCAGACACTAACAGGCAGCATGGGAACATGTAGAGGTGCAAGAAATGGGGAGGCAAAAATGAACACCAATCATTACGGATGGCAACGGTCTCAGCCCATCTTGCCTTGCTAGACGAGTCATGTGATGTTTGGCGTATGCTCATTGCCCCGTGTCAGGGGACACGACTCACAGCCCATGGGATTTGCATAGTGCTGTACCACCGGACTGCGCAGACTGTCTGCTCTGCTGACAGTGAGCAGGTGAAAGGGTCCAACAAGGTCACATGTAGTACTACATTGCCATGTGTGTACTCTCCCTCCAGCAGTATGTCAGATTTAGGATCCTTGCCAAGCGACGCTGTGCAGCTCCGCCCATGGGACTGCCTCACCTTGCACAGGTGTGTGTCAACATGCATAGGTGCACGCACATGCATTCTAAGTCCAGGCGAATGCAGCCATGTCCACTGTTGTGGTGGGATATGTGACCATTTCTCCAAGATGCAACAAGGTGTTGGGACCTGTGCTCTGGGTTACAAGCAGTTGTGGCTGCAGGAATGTAGTTACTCATCCATGAATGCGAGCGCAGCTTCCTGGGCAATCAGTTCCAAGAGTACGTCGTTGTCGACTTCAACGAACATGAGGGCGAGCCAATCCATTAACTGGTCCGGACAGATGTGCTCCGTCCACGCCGTTTCACCAATCCGCAACACAGCCCAATAGGGGAGCGCTTCGATGTGGTCACTGCACACGAGGACTTGTGCAATCTCCCATGCCCAACTGCCAGCACATACGCCAAATATCAAGGTATCCCATGAACGGGTATCACGGTTACACTCCTGGTCGTGGGCCAACAGGGGGCGCACACACAAGTCATAATACAGTTCAGCTACCGTTGTGTTGGATAGGCAGACATACATGGGCCACTCGAATATGCATGATCGACAGTGGAACCAGGGCTGGACGCAGGTGACGTACGCAAGACGGAAGCTCAGATGGTAACTGATGCGCAACACTGCCAGTGGCAGTGCCCCCAACAAATGCAGCATACGTGCATGGTACAGTTCCACGTGACAGGGGTTGTGCATGTGCCCGGGATGTTCGGCCATTGCGTTGGTTGGCTCTCGTAGAACCAGCACTCTTCTGACCTGCGGCAGTTATGTGGATGATATGCCACAGCTCGGAGCAATGAGTCATATGTGTGTGCAACGTTTGGATGTATGGGTTGTTGTGTACGTAAGTGTCAAGGGCATTCCATGCAAGAATACCTCGAGCAATGACTTCTGTGTGTGGGGTGTGGATACGTTGGTCTTTCATTAGCGCTGTGCGTATTGTGGGAGTCGTCATCATCTGCTATGGTATCTCTCTCAGGGGGTGCCTGCCGCATGCAAGACCAAGGTCGGAGGTGCAGATGTCCTTCCGCCTTATGTATTGAGACAAAGGAGCTTTCATCCCTAATGTTAGTCTGACTACTGCTTGCATTCTGGAAATGTGATGTGGCTTTCGCGCTGCATTTGGGGCTAGGCCTTAGGCTTATGGTGCACCAATAGCGATACACACACAACAGTTGGCATGTATGTGCCAAGAGCCTTCCTTTCACTGTCTCTCTCTCCTTCTCTTTCTCTCTCTTTCTCTCGTTCTCTCTCTCTCCCTATCTTCCTTTCACTGTCTCTCTCTCTCTCTCTCCCTCTCTTTCTCTCTCTTTCTCTCTCTTTCTCTCTCTCCCTCTCTTTCACTTTCTCTCTCTCTCCCTTTCTTTCTCTCTCTGTCCTTTGATGAGCGCATGACACACCTTCTTATCTTGAATTTTGTCTTGCAGGCTGTGACTTACAGATTGTCCAGAGAAGACCCGCCATGACTCTTCCAAATAGATGTTTTGAGTTAAATTTGAATAAATTGATTTGTTTGGAAATTCAGAGATGAATGAATGATTCTCCTTTTTCGGACCACATATGAATGTTAATTGTTGTAATTGTGCGACATCAGGCGAATTGTTTTGTTCATGATTTCGTAAAGTTGGTGTAAAATATCCTTGTCCGGGGGGGTGCCTGGGGTAGTGTAGTGTAGCTCCTATTTCCCTTATAGGCTCTGCGCATTGGAATAATATATCCTATAGGTTTGACATAGGACTAAGGTCGGTATGTCCCTATCGAGTATATTAAACTTAATTACTTGTGCCAGCTAGCTCAGAGGCCACTAGAAACTTCTTGACAACAAGAAGGGATTAGTTTCTGGCAGCCGCAAAACATGACCACTGTGTTTCCCTTACAGAATCAGGACGTTTCCCAGAGTCGTAGAAACAATAGATAACTATTTCACTCAGCTCAGTCGTGCATGATTCAGTTATTCTCAAAGTTACACAGAAATAACAGACGGGCGTTTCAATAAAAAGGTTTATTGAACAGTCTTGTTTCTGTTGTAAGTTAGATGTGCTGTTACGATCACAAGACAGTATGCAAGATAAATAATGTACAGAGTGAGCAGTAGAAATAAATAATACTGCGTTAGCATTATCTTTTCAGCATATATGCATTTACATAAAATGACACAGCCTAAAAATGCGAGTACTCATACGATGCGTTTCTAGCCTAGTTCTACCCAGTGTACCTAACCTATCCTAGGTGTAGGGAGAAGTAGAAGTAGGTGCTGTATTCCTGACTAGAGTATACTAAGAGTAAGTTACGCCTAGCATGCCAAGAGTCTAGTATGCCAAGAGTCCCTCTAGGTTCTAGTCTGCTCCATACCTGAAGAATGAGAGAGGTAGGAATCTCTATCCGGACTCGAACTCCAACACCCCGCAAGGGAAGTTAGATCACTGGAAGCTGGACTCTCTGCGTGCAGGATTGACAGCGTCTTCTCAGTGCGTCTGGCCGGGAATCGGGCTCCTCTGAAGTCGAGGTCTCCTCTGATCTACAGGGGTTTGGGAAGGTATATTTATACCTGAAAATGTTAGCATTGACGTGAGTTGGGTAGCGAAAGACGTCATGAATGAATCCCCTAAGGAATAGAGGTTCATGCATAATGTATGAGTCCTTGAAGAAATCAATAGTCCTGGGCAAGGGAAACTCCCGCAGCCTGAGGGTCTGTTTTTTCATGGACTCGTTGAGACGCTAGGGTGGACGGATGTCGGAATCCATGCCTGTATTTGGTATGCATGGTTTATGCCTTAATAAGGTCTGGGATTTTATGCCTATATAAGGGCAGGTTGGATTGTGCCTATATAAGGTCATGATTCTAGAAAGCCCGTTTATGGACACCCTATAAAGTACACAACACCCACTCCTCTTTTGTGTATACAACAATACTAAAATGCTAAACATTTAAAATGCTAAACATTAAAATGGAGTACCGCATAATAAAACATATCTTAAAAAAGCTTTAAAAGACATATTAAAAATGCAAAGGTTGCTGTACATCATTAAGCAGTGCTTTTCATTTCCAGCATAAGGTATGAAATAAATGCATTTGGAACGAAATATAAAAGCAATATTTACATATGACGAAAATGATCGATAAGGTTGTTCAAAATCAAAAGTCATTTCCTGTCATGAAACTTAAATGAACTGATTTAGACACACAAGATGACTAAGTGTCCCTGGAAGTACTGCCAAGTCTGTATTATAAGGCTAGTTCTACTTTAAGCAGATTGGAGTGCCATTTTCGTTTGAAAAAAATGGGACAAAAGTTCAAATTTGGCAAAGTTCCAAAGTTTTGAAAAATGAAGGCCAAATTGTTGCTGTTGCTCTGGAACAGAGTATGCCGAATCAGAGTCAGTTTACGGGTCTGGTGTAAACATGAGATCATCTATTTCAATAGACAAAACATCTTCCACTGTCGTTGGTGTAAGCTGGAACACCTCGTGTAAAAGATTGACCGCACAAAGATGGGAAACATCGCTTTCAGCAATGTTCGCGTCCGTTGTTACCTGTGTGCCTGGAGTTGTTTCTCGTACCTCAGCAGCAGCAGGAGGCGACTGTGAGATCTCAATGAATGCTGACATCAGAATTGGAAGCCTCTGGGGACAACACAGAGCATGGGCCGATATCGGGTCCAGCAAAGCATCGACATCCTTTGGCGTAGCTGATGGATATGTTAGACAAGCGTCCAACACGCATTCTTCCCCGCATAGCAGGCAGCGTAGCACAGGTAAGATGCAATCATGCCAGATTGGTCGGAATGACAGGAACCACGTGGTATTAAGGTCCCGTAGACGAGTCATGCCTAGTAGCTGTACTATTCGCTCACGGCACTTTCTTTCAAGGAGAGCTTTCTCCATTTCGCTCGGAGTGATGTCGGCGAATTGGCTGGCCATAGCGCAATAGCAGATAGATGAATAAAATTCCCGCAACAAGTGCTAGAATTAATGGTATGCCACCAAACACCGAATGTGCTAAGTTCGGAATGATTCCAAGTATTGCCCGGAACGGTGCTAATAGACCGGTGCAAATGCTCTTAAATACATATACAATTCCTGTTGTATCTGACATGTTAAAGATACGTGATATCATTTCTACGAAATGTATAGGGCAGTTTGTACGTATTAAAGTCTGTATCTCAGCCGAAGTCCTTGCAACTTGTAGATCATAGGTTTCTTTGGCCGAGGTCAAAGGCACTGTTTGCTGTAAAAGCATGGCTTTCATTCTGCTTAAAGTATCAAATCTTATAAAAGAGACGTTCAGCGAAGGCCATAACGGCGACTCCCTGACTGTGTCTATTGGGGGAAACAATACTTGCATACAGCAAGTGACCCTGGAGTTGACCGTTACTAGATATGGGATGCCTGGCAACATTCCACAGCAGCCCTGATCATTCAACATGAGGTAACTCCCATTAGAAAGTTGTCCTAACGTTGGATTAATCACAGCAGCTGGAGAACCGTGCTGATGGCAAGACAAGTTTGCCACAGAACCATTACAAGCTCCGTGTAAAATAATGTCCTGACATATGAGTGAACCGGTCAGTGCATGTTTACAGTTCGTACCGCTAAGAAACACCTCACGATCCCCACTCCAACATCTATGTGTATACGGTAAATTCCAAGATATCCTAATGTATTCCTTACCCAACCTTTCATATTTGCCTGCTTGCATCTGTCTAAAGGCAATACTGAAACTGAAAAGTTGTCACAGGTAATGTTATTTTGCCATGAATAACCCATTCTGTAGCTGGTTTTTCTGCCACTGTAAATGGTAGTTTTTCCATTTTTTCAATGCTTAGCACTGTATACTTCGCTCCTCTTTGTGCCAATTCGATCTGTTTATCAGTTAGATTGTATTCTGCAAACAGAGACGACGTGTTGATGAAACGCCAAGGCACATAGCCCGCTCGCAAAGATTGCAGCGTCCATGTCAATAACACAATAGAACGTAATTGAGACTGACCTTGTTGTAACATAGCCAAATCTTGTTCTAGTATGTCGATAGCAGAGGATACAATGCCATCCAATGAATAAATTCTGGAGGACAAAGTTGTTAACCCATTGTCGACTACAGAAAGTGTTTTCTCTAAATTAATACGATCAAGTTCACGTATTCGTTCTGCAGCCTCTATCTGTGACACTTTCCATGCTTCGTTATAAGCAGCATAGATACCGGCATATATGAAACGTTTTTGACGCGGTTTTCTTGGTCCAAGCAAGAAATCCCTAAGATCTGCGTCATGTGCAAGTAAGGTTAAGTGTTGCTTCACATCCTGTAGTGTAGATTTATGCAGCCAATCGAGGCATAATTTACCTACACTGTATGTTGTTACTACCCCCGGATGTTGTCTTTGGACATATCTTGGGTCTGGCCTATGAATAGTAAAGCCCTGAGTTTTGTTCAAGAACCTTTCCTGACAGTTATTTGTGTCTGTGGGCCAGATCAACCATTTTTTCCAATTTGGATGAGTTCTGTTAAGTTGTAGTGTATTGTCAACTGTCACCACTGCCTTTGTATTGTTATCACTGGCAGGTGTTGGCACAGAAGGTGTTTTCATCTCTTTTATCTTGGCTAATCCAAGACAAGATGTCTGTTGGACGGTGTCATTCAAAAACAGTATTTGTTCAGGGATGATACAGGCTCTAAATAAAGCTTCTATACCCTGTACTTGCCAATCTTTACTACCCCAGACAGTTTTTGTCTCAATAGTGTCTTTCCATAAGTCGAAACCCTGTGTAGACAGCTGGGCAATAAATGCTTCAGAGTAAATCTGTTTGGTATTTGTTAACATAATTTTCAGACCTGTCTTGTTTACATTTTTATAGTAAAACGTTTCTGGGTCAGATGTATTATAACCTGAAAAATATGGAAATTTACTAGCAAAAGTTTTCGAACTACCTTGTGGTGGTGTAGGACAATGTTCCCATTGGTTAAACATAAACACATTTCTTGGATATGCAGTTTTGTGCAAATAATGATGACCATAGTGGTTATAACAATACAGTTCTTCATAATCGGATGAACCCTCTAAATATTCATTTTTAGAAAATGCAGCAGATTTTTCTAGATCAAACATTATATCGTGAACAGTCTCTAAGTCCCAATCATCTGAATAGGTACTGGACGTAATTAAATCACTCAGTGAAATTTTAAATAAATGTGGAATGTTCAATTGTTCACTTGGACCGAAGATTTCATAATCTGTTTTGTCCCACACTATACCATCCTGTATAGGAACAGCTGTGATGTTCACTGATGACGAGTCTCTTGCTTCACGATGGGAAGATTTATGTGGTTTCAAAAGTACATTCACGTCTTTTCCTTCACTGTTCACATGGATGTATCTGCCACTTATAAGCATGCTTACTGTTGTTACCAAAGCTAGCCAGAGCAGGAAAACAAAAAGTCCAGACGTAATCCAGAGTTCAATCCATGGAGAAACCAGATAAGTCTATTTCAAAAAGTGAACAAAGTCTTGTACTTGCTGCTTGAGTTTTGATGATGCTGGCGTCGTTTCAGGTTCGCTTGGATCTTCTGAGAACGTATCAAAGTCAATGAAATAGCCAGAAGCAGTTCTGTCAATTGTTGGAATTGCATCAGGATTCGTTGAAATCACAGAAACCAGTTCTTCACGAGTCACGTTGGTGTAGACAGGTGTATTTGGACGAACTGTTATTTGGTTGTCAAGAGGGATGAGTTCCATAGCCTGGTTGCTTAGTCCTTCATTTGTTACAGCTGAATTCTCGATCGTGATCAGTCTTGCAGTCTGAACCTCTTGAATAGTAGCGAGAGGAGTGCGTCTGCTACTAGGTCGGAGTCCACGAGGCCTACTGCTTAGTATTGGCCACATGTTGTGGTTTGATGAGGTCGATGGACACAAATCTTTTCTCCTTTCTTCCAGCAAGGGGCGGCAGAAGTACTGTCCTTGTTCCTTGAACAGCTAGAACAGGTACCGGTTGTCTGTAAGAAGGTCCAAATTCCTTCTTGTCCGCTATTTTTTCTCTGACTAGATCCCCAACTTTTGGAATCCAGACAGGCCTTGCTGGGACCGCCGATGTTTCCCCAGTGGTGGTTGGCTGTATGGATACGTTGCTTTGTTTCGTTCTTAATTTGTTAAGATCCTGTAAAACAGCCAAACGATCTTTGATATCAAATGGTTTCATGTCCACCACTGTGCCTACGTGTTCTAAGTCTGGAACCCACATTCTTGTCCCAAATAGGACCTCATATGGAGTGACCCCCCCTAGAGAACTTCTTGGCAGATTGTTAAGTGAGCGCTGAACGCTAATGAGGTGTTTGACCCACCCATCACCCGAGCCTAATACCCTAGCTGTTATAGACTGCGTTATGTCCCGGTTTTTCCTTTCCACAACAGAATTTCCCTCAGGATGGAATGGAGAGGAGTACCGCAATGCAACGCCCAGACTGGCCATGGCCTCCTTGTAAGCCCTAGAGCTAAACGCAGGACCCTGGTCAGAATGTAGCGTGCCTATTGCGTATGTGCCGATAAGAACTCGCAAATCTTTTATAACAGTTCGAGCGTCAGCCGAGCGCTGAGGCCATAACCATAGGAACCTAGAGCATGAATCCACTGCAACCATGATGTATTTATAATTACCGTCCCTTTGCAAGGGACCGCAGTGGTCCAGGTAAACACAAGCTAATGGTTTATCTGAAATTAATAAGGGTGTCTGCGCAGGACGTTTCACTGTTGAGACTTTCATCTGTTGGCAAATATCACATTCTAAAACATAGTTCTTAGTTTGTTTCCGAATGCCAGGCCACCAATATCTTTGCTTGAGTAAAGATATTGTCGCAGAAACACCTGTATGGGCAGAAGCCATCCCTTCGTGTGCTGCTAGGATAAGTCCTAATCTGCGTTCCTTGTTTGGAATTACCCTATCCCCCACTCCAGGGATTCGAGCAAAAGGAACGTTATTCGCATCAATTACATAAGAGTACTTGAGTGGAAACTTTTTTGGTAACGTTGCACTGCTGCCTTTGCTTGAAGCATTGACAGCTAACATTATCTCACCGTCTATTTTTGTTTTTGAACGAGTGATCGCAGATACGGAAGCCGTCTGAACAGCCCCCTTCGCGGCTTCGTCAGCCAATGAATTCCCTGCAACGTGAACGCCATCACGCTGATGACTCAGTGTGTGAATCACGTGAGCCTTTGGTAGTTCGTTTTTCAACTGAACTACTTGTTCCCAAAGCAGTTTATGCTTAATTGTGCCACCTTTCGTATCTTTAAAACCATTTTCAAGCCAGGTTCGTATATAGTCATTATACGACTGAACACAGTAATAGGAATCGCAACTATCAGTGTGAGGAATTCTCGATCCGTACTCTCAAGTGCCAGTTTGAATGCCTGTAGTTCAGCTCGCTGAGCTGCACAATCACCTAGTGACTGAGTTTTTGTGACCATAGGTCTGAAGATGCCATCTCGCATGCGACCTTTAACGATAGCACACGCTGCACTGTAAGCTTGCTTACTCCCTGTTGCGGGCTGTGCGGATCCGTCAGTGTAAATTACGAATTCATACTGATCGAGAGGCAGAATCTCAGTGGGCAGAGGACATTCTTGCTCATATTGGAGAAATGCCTGTGTCTTTAAGTCTGGATCAAAAACATATTCAACATCAGTTGCAGCAAGAGAATTAACCCACTGTATCCATCTCGGATGTAAAGCTTTAGCATTTTGAATGCTCGCTTTTGTGACCGCTTCTAAAGCCGGTACTGGGGTAACGACAATTATGCGTTTCCCTTGGGCTAAGGCTCTTTCTTTTGCTACAGCTGTTTGAACTGCTGTTAGAATTTTTTCAGTTGAACTGAAGCGCATTTCCGCTTGTGTATACAAATGTGATTTGTATGCAATTGGTACTTTCTCACCCTCATTGAAGGTTAAGTAGGTGAATCCACATTGACCCGAAATTATTCGAATCACCAAATTTCTTTGACTTACGTGTGTTTGTAAGTGTTTTGTTGCTAACATGTTAGCCTGAAGTGAACGCAAAATTTCTGTGTGTTCCTGTGTCCAGTTTTTATTTGTAAAATCAGGTTTGATTAATGCGTAGAGATGTTTAACCCTTTCTGCGTAGTTTAGAATGTATGTTCTTCCAAAATTTAGGAATCCCAGGATTGATTGTAAGTTTTTTAGCGTTTTTGGAGGTTGGAGCAGCGCACATTTCTCTAGAAAGTTAGCTGCCAAGCTCTTGCCTTCACTTGAAAGCTCATATCCTAAAAATAGGACATTGAGATGGGCAATTCGGGACTTTTTAAAGTTGAACTTGTAGCCCTCAGAGGCGAATCCCAGTATAATGGTGCTCACCCTGTTCAAGTGTTTTTCCAAGTCATCATCCGTCAGATAGATGTCCTCGACATAGGACAATGCCTCGTTGTCATAAATTTGTAGTAACTCCGTTACTCTCGCTGAGAATAAACCTGGGCTATTCTTGAACCCTTGTGGGAGTCGACAAAAGTGACGCTGGGTCCCCATTATGGAGAATGCCGTTAAGTACCTACT
This sequence comes from Calotriton arnoldi, assembly GCA_963921515.1. Classification (NCBI taxonomy): domain Eukaryota; kingdom Metazoa; phylum Chordata; class Amphibia; order Caudata; family Salamandridae; genus Calotriton; species Calotriton arnoldi. The sequence goes on along the minus strand of CAWUFW010003703.1, from coordinate 530,169 downwards.
TATCAGGTGCTATGTTTTGACAAAAGAAACCGTTTGAGATGTCTAATGTTGTTTTGTATTTTTTACGCACAATGTTATTCATTAATGCTGTGCTATGTGCATTTTGTACTGCAAAAGTTTTAGAACAAGTGTCTGTAGTCCAAAACTAGACGATATGTATTGTCTGGTTTGGAGACAGGAAACAAAGGATTGTTCATGGATGCGTGCTTGTCGTCTTTCGATTTCACGCGTTCTTCTCTATGTTCTGTACGTCCTCTTCTTTCCGAAGTCTGTGATGAGACCTGAAAGGGACAAGAGGAACGTGTATCATTATCTTGATACCTATCAGGTTTTCTCAAATTATCCCTATTCCTGAGGTTGTACCTCCTTTCAGAGGGCTCCTTTTGAGGAGACCTACCTCGGGATTGAGATCTTTTCTCGTTTGAATTTTGTTTAGTAGACTCCCACTTCTTTTTAGAAGATGTAGGATTTTGTTTAATTGAGTCCTTCTCAGGACTTTCAGATAGTTTTGGTTTAACTGGTCTCCCACCCAAACTATCTCTGCCTAATTCTGCATAAGATTGTTCTATAATTCTGGTAGCTCTGTTTGATGTTCTGTAACATCAAATTCCCTTAATTTTTGTCGGATCGCCACTGCTGCTGCCTCCCCTTTAATATTTGATAATATTATTGTTGAGACCTGGTCTAAATTTTTCAGTAATTTCATACCTAAATTTAAAGCAGGCTCTGCCCCGTATTCGTTTTGAATTTGTTTTAGGACATCAGGTATTACCGCTATTGACGGAATGCCGTGTGTTTTAGTGTAGATGGCAGCAAAGACTGAGCCCCAAGTGGTGCAGTCTTCCAGTTGTGGTGTGATCCCCATTGGTAAACTAATGGTTAGGATTCTGTGTTTCTCATGCGGGCTAGTATTTGGAAATACTGCTTCGATTTGAGTAATTTTTTGAGCTATCCAAAATGGAATTTGCTCCCGATTAGTGGGCATTTTACCCATGACTGTGTATAGAGTCTGTGGTGTAATTTTTAATGTACTCCCCTGTGGAGGAGTATGATTTGGAACTGTTAATGGAGGTTGGACTGTGAAAGTCCGCATGACATATTGAACCAATTGTCTGTAGATTTTTATTAACTCTGTGAGTTGATTAAGTAGTTCCTCGTCTGACATTATTTCGATGTCTGGATGAGGTGTGTAGCCGGCTAGAATCGGCCATGTTGCTCCTGGTCTACCTAGTGGACTGAGCCTGGTTATATTTCTGTTATGTTTTAGGGCGCCTTAAACCAGAGCTGATGCTCCTGGTATGTTAATGGAATCTCAATATCCTCGAAAGGAATGTATTCCTCTGGTGGTTCATCTTCTTTGTAGAAGTGAAACAAGTGTGTTACTGGATTGGATTCAGGAAGAATTACCCATGAATAGAATACCTCTGTCTGAAAGGATTCATGTGCCTCAATCACGAAAACTGCTCTACCCCTCTCGGTGGTAGGCCATGTTTTATAAGTTTTAGAGTAATGGCTCTTCTTAAGTTTGGAGCGATGTCAATGATACCCTCCTCGGTTTCATTTAAACCGGTGTTGTTAAAAAATGCTGGTTGGGCTGGATCAGCCGCAGCTACACCGTTTCCGGTGTTATTGTCTCCGTCAGGCATTTTGTTTTTTGAAAAATGTAGAACAAATTTCAAGGAAACAAAGATAAGGTGCACAATATTGTGGAACACTGTATCCTTCAACGTTGAGCAAACCAAACAGCTAATATATAGGGTACTGCCCTATGTAGCCGTGGCGGATACTATCCCTGCCCACTCCAGACGTCTTTTGGAATATATGGGTAGGGGTCTCTGAGAGAGAAAAGAATATATGCACAGCTGAGTTACTCAGTATCTAACATTGAATTACTGCCTTACCAAACGTTGGGCGCCATGTAGTGTAGCTCCTATTTCCCTTATAGGCTCTGCGCATTGGAATAATATATCCTATAGGTTTGACATAGGACTAAGGTCGGTATGTCCCTATCGAGTATATTAAACTTAATTACTTGTGCCAGCTAGCTCAGAGGCCACTAGAAACTTCTTGACAACAAGAAGGGATTAGTTTCTGGCAGCCGCAAAACATGACCACTGTGTTTCCCTTACAGAATCAGGACGTTTCCCAGAGTCGTAGAAACAATAGATAACTATTTCACTCAGCTCAGTCGTGCATGATTCAGTTATTCTCAAAGTTACACAGAAATAACAGACGGGCGTTTCAATAAAAGGTTTATTGAACAGTCTTGTTTCTGTTGTAAGTTAGATGTGCTGTTACGATCACAAGACAGTATGCAAGATAAATAATGTACAGAGTGAGCAGTAGAAATAAATAATACTGCGTTAGCATTATCTTTTCAGCATATATGCATTTACATAAAATGACACAGCCTAAAAATGCGAGTACTCATACGATGCGTTTCTAGCCTAGTTCTACCCAGTGTACCTAACCTATCCTAGGTGTAGGGAGAAGTAGAAGTAGGTGATGTATTCCTGACTAGAGTATACTAAGAGTAAGTTACGCCTAGCATGCCAAGAGTCTAGTATGCCAAGAGTCCCTCTAGGTTCTAGTCGGACTCTTGAATCGGGCTCCTCTGAAGTCGAGGTCTCCTCTGATCTACAGGGGTTTGGGAAGGTATATTTATACCTGAAAATGTTAGCATTGACGTGAGTTGGGTAGCGAAAGACGTCATGAATGAATCCCCTAAGGAATAGAGGTTCATGCATAATGTATGAGTCCTTGAAGAAATCAATAGTCCTGGGCAAGGGAAACTCCCGCAGCCTGAGGGTCTGTTTTTTCATGGACTCGTTGAGACGCTAGGGTGGACGGATGTCGGAATCCATGCCTGTATTTGGTATGCATGGTTTATGCCTTAATAAGGTCTGGGATTTTATGCCTATATAAGGGCAGGTTGGATTGTGCCTATATAAGGTCATGATTCTAGAAAGCCCGTTTATGGACACCCTATAAAGTACATCTATTAGGGACCCCGGGGGGGGGGGGGGTCCTGGGGGTGGTGGCGGTGGGTGTTGTGGCCCTCTTGGGTGTCCGAGCGGCATGATCAGTGGCACCATGGCATCTGTTGTTCTTCTGGTGTGGCTGTGGGCTGGGCTCCCATTTCTGGTGCAGGTTATCGTCCGACTTAATACCAGGAAAGAGCAGGTGTTAATTCCCTGTTGCTAACGCGCCTTATCGCATGTTTTGTGATCTTTTCGCCGATCTGGCCGGTCGTTGAGAATGTTGCGAAGTGGTGTTGTCGCGGCTTTTTGCACGGGAACGCCTACACTGCATCTCATTAGCGTTAGTTGCCGGTGTCATCCGTGGCGATGTTTTTTGCGGCTGCTATCACAGGAAAACTGGCAATATCGGCTGTTAGCACCAGCTTGTGAATAGGGCGATAAATCTATTGCCACTTTGTCTGCGATAAATGCCGCTAACTTGGCGATAAGTCCTTGAGAATATGCCCCACAGTGCCTAAAGGGTAACTTAGTTACTCATAAAAGGCTTCATCGATGTTTCCAAACTTCCCGTTTTAGTCACCTAATGTAAACATGGTTTCATGAGAGACTTATATAATAAATTCCACAGGAGTATTAGTTCACTGTAAAATGAACTCAAGTTTAAATCCACCCGGAAAGTTTGTATCATTAATGAGCCTTCTATCCCCCAGTAGTTTCTGTAAGAAGAAAGCGGGAACAGGCGTCCGGTTCAGATAAACACTGGCGGTGAGTTGTGAGGTCTCTTAGAAACTACTGGGGGATAGAAGGCTCATTAATGATACAAACTTTCCGTGAGGATTTAAACTTAAGTTCATTTTACAGTGAACTAATACTCCTGTGGAATTTATTATATCTTGTAAGTCTCTCATGAGACCATGCTTACATTAGGTGACTAAAACGGGGAAGTTTGGCAAACTTCTATGAGTAACTAAGTTACCCTTTAGGCACTGTGGGGCAGATTTACAAGCCCTTGCGCTGCCAGTACGTCACTTTTTGTGACGCACTGACAGCGCATTTCCCTGCCCCACGCAGGGTGGCTTTTCCTGTCCTTGTAAATATGGCCCCTTTACACGCAGCATTTTGCGTGAAAGGGGCGTTCCATGGGTGTTGCTGTGGGTGTTCCTACGCAACACCCATGGAACGAGACACATTTCGGGGCTTATTTACAAGCCCCTTGCGCCACTTTTGCGTCACTTTTCCCATGTTAAAATTACGCAAAAGTGGCGCACGGGGCTTGTAAATCTGCCCCTTCCAGATTTACGAGGATTCGTAAACCTGGAAATGCGTCAGTATGCTACGCCACCCTAGGGGTGGCGTAGCGAGGCGCAACGAGGAGAAATATTTTCATTTCCTCTCGTTTTTTTCCTCTTTCCATGCGTGCTGTATTCTACACTTTCTTGTAGATCTGCCCCTGTGTTCGTAGGGACAATGATAAAGTTTAATTAACATCCTGTCCTTGACTAGAATAATTTTTGTGAATAAGAGCCTACGGGAATGTCTTCATCTCACGATGGGCTGAATAACAAAGCTAACATCTACATTATAAAAATATGGCAAGTGAGATAAATTACAGATACAAAGAGAGATGACTATATGCCGCAATCAAACCCAAATTGTTTTTAATAACATAACAGAGTGAGCGGTGTGGCTTACCAGATGTATCCAAAACTAAATGATTAGGTTTAAGAATACAGGAGGCCATGCAGACGAATTTATTAATTATGTATATATCGCTAATTTTAGGAGCCCAAAATATAGCAGTGCAAAAAATTGTTTCCTATTGCACATAATTTTTGTATCATGGCTAGATGATATAGTACCAGAGACTGAAATAGATGGTAACCCTGTCTTGATTTATCCCCATTAAGCAACATTTGCACATTTATAATGATACTTTTAACAGTATGAATCTAATATCATTATCAACGGATAGTCTCGTTTGAAATTGGAAATCACATATATACTCTGCTTTTTTCCTTAGATAATAAAAGGGTGTAACCGACCAAAAAAATTAAGAAAAGTGGCGGTTTTGCTACGCAATTGTGTTCAATAGTGATTTCAAACCATTGTCCACAACATAACGAAATAAGTGGAAAAGATTCTTTTAATTAAAGGTGAGCACCATATCAAGTAATAAAAAAATACAAAAGAAGGGTATCCATATAATAAATGAGAGGACATTAGCCTTTGTGATTCGAATTGTTAAACCTTACAGGCCCTGTTGACCGCAGAGGGATTAACTCATATATATGCCTGTGGTTTATGCCATAAAGACCAATCAGGAGGTAAGAAGATACTAGCATAAGATAATAATTATGCAAATTTATAAAAACAGAACATAAAAAAAAGGGTTTTCTGTTATAGAGTGAACAACTACTAAGAAGCATCAAAGGTATTATGTGCTGACCTTGGACAATCATATCAAACGGTAATCTATCCTTGTTTCTTTAGAAAACTTGATTATTTAATTTAAATATAAGGGTTTTTGTTTAAAAAGATTTTTTGAATAACTAGAACCCGGATGAAATCTAGTGATAACTCATCTAGAATTGGAAGGAGCACCTTGGGCTGAATGGGAAGGTATGTCTGTGTGTAAGTGGCAATGCAGTTACTGAACTCTGTATATGTAAATATGTCATGTATATATATGTGATATGTAACTATGGGGCATATTCACAAGAACGTGTGATAACCACTGCAAGTTTAGCTTAACGCAACTTTGCACATCGCAGTCCATCGCGGGACAACAACGCCGTGTTAACGTAGCATTCTCAACCTGGCGTCACCATGCGATAGTCCCACGATAACGCGACAAATGACTGCGTAAAAATCAACGCGACGCCGAAAAAAAAATGCGAAACACCAACGCGAATAAAGTTGCGATGAGGTCAACCTCGAAAAAAAAATCAGCGACAACCAGCGATACGCCTGCAATTCCCACGCGTCTGGCGGGAAAATGCACCATAAAAGCTGAACAAGAAAAACACACCATAAACAAATCAAACTGCGCAGCAACACGGATGCACCCGGAACGAGTGACCAGGTCAACGCTGAAGCCCACAAGCCCCACAGACCACCAGCAAGGAAACTCGGGTCGGGAAGGCCAAGGAGAAGAGGAAGAGGAAGACGGGGTACAGTCCGCAGGAAAACCCGATCGTCGTCACGGAGGTGACAGAGCACTAACAACAACTGTCCATCACCACCACCGTGTCATTGGCAATACAGACGGAAAAATTGCATCCCATCGTGAATGCAGTCGGAGTGCCGAGGAGGCCAAGATGCGCTGGCACGATGTCGAAAGCCAAACCAAGCAGAAACCCGCTGCCAACAGGAAGGAAGCAACGGCGAATGGAGGTGGGAGTCCTGCGCCACAGGAGGAGCTGGAGCAAATGGTGGCCACAGTCATCACTGTGGAGACGGTGCAAGGAGTCTGGAGTCCGGACACTGCTCGCCATGACTTGACACAACATCAACAGGGTGAGTAACGAACAGGGACTGGGGGGACGGGCACAATGGCACACATGCACAATGACGTGTAGCACACTGCACACCCACAACGACCCTGATCCCTGTGGCACACTGCAGCACACATACAAACATCAAGTAGGCCCCGTACACCATGTGCCCGAAGGGGTCCCACCCCACACAACACCAATTCCACAACACACACATGCACCAGTGCGAAACACAGCAAAGATGCGTATGCAAGAGCCACACTGACAACGCAAGTGACACCACATGATGAGCAGCATGGCCGGAGTACAATCAACATGACACTGTGCACGCCACGAGACTGAGGTGGCTGAGTGTGGACCACATCCGGAAGGAGCAGGTCACACTCTGACGCATCCACGTGCACCAAAAACCACTGACTTCAACAATACATCTGCAGACAAACAATGCACAAGAGTACTAAAACCGTCCAAGAGCACAAATGACCCAAGTCGCCAACATCACAGCACCTCAAAAGCACGAAAGCCAAAGGCACACCGCCTCCAAGGGATAAGGGGCAGCAAAATCACAGCTGCAGGTGTGACTCACACACAATGCAGCACACACACATAGCAATCACAGCACATCCACGTGGACGACAATGTGGGACACAGTGCAACACTTACACTGCAGAGCAGAGGACACAACTGGGTCCTCCTGTGCGTAAAAAATGGCAAATCACATCTGACATAGCAGGAAACTGTGACATGAAAATGTACGTGTACAACATCACCCACCTCATGTAGTCCAAATGTCCACTATCACGCATCAAATAGTCCGCCCCTCCCAAACCGTCACAATGTACATTGTCATGCAGTCTGTATGTAAACTCGAACAATGCGTCAACATACATGCCAACACAATGTCAACAAGCATCTCCCCTTCACATTGCAGAGGGACAAACAACACCCCCAGCAGAGCAGACCTGACAACCCATCAGTGATGCTGAAGAGGACCTCCACACTTTCGACACCGACGCCCCACAACAGTCCATGGACATCCCAGGCAATAGAGCTCCAGGAGCTGGGCAGCACAGCTGCATCGAGGATACACCACCCCCTGCACGGAAAACACAGCTGGACGCACCCACCACCCCGGCTGGCTCCCAGCAGCCCACCTAAGCACACATCCCATTCCAAGGCCAGCTGTCAGACTGCCAGAAGTGGCTGGCTGAACATGTGTGGGTGGGGTACTACCTCATGGAAGATGAACTAGATCACATACGTGGGTGTCCAAGTCCCATCAGGGACCACCTACACTCCCCAAAGGAGACCCACACTGCAACAGAGACACATGCCTTTGCACATTTCCAGTACTGAACCACACCCAGAGCCACGGGACAATGACCCACACCCCCACGCCGGACTGGCGTACGCTGGCCAAGTTCACTCCACTTACGTATTGAGTGGGGGACGATAATGCCACACGTGCAATGTCCCACCCTCTACCTGCGGTGACATGGCTGCGTCCTCTGTACACGGCACAATGTAAGGTTGTGGGGCCGGGGACCTAATGCATACATCAGACACACACCGTAAGTTTGTTGAACTGGCCACGGGCATGTGCGCTCGACACCTTTATTGGCATGGTCACATGTACAGTGACGCTTGTGCTGGATGTGTGTGGGGTGAGTGTAAGCCAGCCCTCATGGAGTCGTTGGTGCTGGCAACAACTTGAACAGTGATCACAATTGAAGCAGAAACATAAAACACCAGCACAACAGAAACAACTGTGAGGCATCATGGTGGTAGCCGGAGGGAGTACAGTGTTCACCCAACATGCAAGCAGAATGTTCCTTGATTTGTGGTGCACTGAGTTAGTGGCACCTGAAGAGCTGAGCAGGGTATCATGCTGATGATGGCACACACAACAGGTGTGAGCAACTGTGACAGTCTGGCAGTAAGACACTTCTGACTCTGGCACCTGTTGTTTGTAGTTGTTCCTGGCGGTGGTGGCATGTGCATCCTGTGTGCGACGTCCGGGCAGGTCAGGACTCGATTTGATGTGTGAGCCCAGGTGGACCACAGTTGAGGCCGGAGGCAGCGGACAGCGCAGGGCCACAGACACATGGCATTGATGACCCCCAGACCATCGACCCAGAGGCCATCCAACATGCCATCAGACTGGGGCCACGGTCTGAGCTGCACAGAGTTAGTGGCCCCGGATGCACTGTGGCCGGCACAGGCACACCGCCACAGGATGGTGACTTGCGGTGCAGTGAGATAGGGCCACGTGAGGTGAGCGGGTCCTCGTCGATGTCGAAGGTGACTGTAGCGGAGGTTTGCGGGGGACAGTGGAAGGTGTCCTCCAGGGCATGATGCAGAGGGCAGGAGCCGGCCGGAAGTGGCAAATGGAGGAGTGGAATGCTACAGCCTCGTTCTGGCCACATAGTCAGTATCACCAACATGATGATGAAGACAACCCCCAGTCCATAGACTCAGTCGCCAACAAATCTCAAGAAGAAAGTGTCCATGGTTGTCGGGGAACAGACTTAGTGGCACCGGAGCTGAAAGGGGATGCAGTCTGCGACGAGGCCAGTACAATGATATCAGGTCTGCCATAAATGAATCATGACTGAGTTCCCAATGTGTGCCCTACTCGACCGATGTGTAGTCCGGAGGCAGCGGCCAGCGCGGGCCAACCGCTGTCCAGCAAGCTCCTCCTGGAACACTAACACACGGCGTTGAAATGACATGTGGGGATGGCTCGTGGTTGACCGAGGCAGTAGCGACAGAGCTGAGCGGGTGTTTAGCCAGCGATGATGCCGTGTCCTGCCTGGTACGGACTGGCATGGATTTGTGTGGGGCCTGCAGGACCGCAGTGTAGTCCAAAGGCGTAGTCATCAAGGGCCCACGGACACGTGTGGTTGGGATGCCATGCGCATACTTTGTGTCACCACATCGAAGGGAGTATAGTGAGTTAAACTCGGCATTGACATGTGTACTCGGCCATTGTGTAATCAAGACTCAGTTCCAAATGTGTGACCTACTTGAGCGTAGTGTAGGCCTGAGGCAGCGGTGGAGTACGTCAACGAAAAAGGAATAAAGCGGCCCTGTGTGGCGGGGGCCGTGATGGTCTGGGGAGGCTGCGAAGGTCGCGGGCCTCGGGCTTGGAGCTTGCGCCGGCATGTGGTGGGCCCTCTTTGACACACGGCGGTGTCGGCAGGTGAGCAGTGAGGCCTGGCTGCGCAGGGGCGGGCATGACAGGTTCGGGGACCAGCGGCCCGGGGTGCAGCAGGCGCACACGATCGCAGGCCACACCGCTCAAGGCGACGGCGTCGGCCTTGTGGCGGGGTGGGAGGCGCTGCCCTGGCAGACACGTTGGGCATTCCGGAAGAGGACCAAGCCCAGAGCTACGTGCTTTTTATTCACACCCCTACGCTGGCCTGGCGTACACCGGGCCAGCCCACTCCGCACACGTTTACAGGGGGGGACGTCACAAGCTACCATTCCGCGATCTTCCCCACTGGCTGGGGTGACATGTTTGCGTCCACTGTCCACTACACTCCAAACACCAGCAGTGCATGTAGACATAGCTATGTCTGTGGTCTGCATACTGCAGTCTGTCCAGCACATCTCCGCCACACTCGGCATTGTGTACATACTCATTCATGGGTCACTTGCCTCCTTCACACATGCCTGGTTCCCACCTCTCCCCACATTCCGGTATTGTGTGGCTGAGGTGCCATGCCATTGATGGCTCATGTACATGGCTAGCCAAGGTTGCCACAGTAAGTTGTGCTGTCGTGTCTGGTGGGGGGCATGTTGTTTGGCATGTTGTATGTGATTTTGTGACGTGTGCAGTGCCAGAGTTGTGAGTTGCATGATTGTGGGGTTGAGGTGTGTGGTGTGTTCATTTGGTACTTGCCAACGAGCAGTGCATTCCCATGGGTGTCATCCTGGAAGCGCTGGTTGATGTTGGACTGTCGGAAGAAGAAGGGGTCATGCACACTGCCTGGATAGTTGGCTACGACATTGGTGAGGAGTCCCCTGTGGTCCACTATTGCCTGCACATTGATGGGTTGCGTGTGCTTTCTGTTGCGGTAATTGTGTGCGGTGTTGGCAGGGGGCACAAGTGGGACATGTGTGCAGTCGAATGCCCCCGACACGTGCGGGTATCCAGCTATGGCGTATAGTCCTTGCTTGGTCTCCAGCTGTTCCTGCGCATTGTGGGGGACGTATAGGTGCTGGGGTCCCTAGCTGGTGAGGGCATCCAGGACAGGAGTGAGGAACTAGGATGGGGCTGGCTGTGAGACTCCTCCGACTCGGGCGGTTGTTGTTTGGGGGGATACCAGAGGCCAACAGGTGCAGCACAGCCAGCAGCTTTGTCCGCGGAGGGATGTTGGTTGTCCGCTGTGTTGGTACCGTCAGCCTGTGGGCAATGATGTTCAGGATGCGGAGGATGGTTGTCCTTTTGGGCCTGTAGTGGGCATTGGCATTGTCTGGTGTTAGGTCTGTGGGGCTGGTGCATTTCCTGAAGGTCCACTGTCTTTGTCTGCGCTGCCTCTGTGGTGGTCCAGGGGGTCCCGTTGGGGGGGTTGCGGTCCTGGGGGTGGTGGCGGTGGGTGTTGTTGCACTCTCGGGGCTCGGGGGTGCATGCTGAGTGGCTCCATGGCATCTGTTGTTCTTCAGGTGTGGCTGTGGGCTGGGCTCCCTTTTCTTGTGCAGGTTGACGTCCGACTTTGCACCAGGTCAGAGCAGGTGTTAATTTCCTGCTGTAACGTGCTGTATCGCCTGTTTTGGGTTCCTATCGCTGATGTGGCTGGTCGTTGAGAATGTTGCATTGTGGTGTTGTCGCGGCTTTTTGCTCGGGATCGCCTACTCTGCATCGCATTAGCGTTAGTTGCCGGGGTCATCTGTGGCGATGTTTTTTGCGACTGCTTTCGCAGGAAAAGTGGTGTTATGGGCTGTTAGCACCAGCTTGTGAATGGGGTGATAAATTTAGCACGACTTTGGATGTGTTAAAGTGCCGATGACTCAGCGATAGCTCCTTGAGAATATGCCCCTATGTTTCATGTACATTTTTTATAGATGATTGTTGTCATTATCTAGAGTCCTGAAGAAGGTGCTATATTGATTTTCATTTCGTCCACCTAAACGCTGTGTCGACAATTTTTTATTGTATAATTCTTGAACAGCACTTGTGATTATTTGTTGAAATTGTGTTTATTTCTTTTTGCTTATTTGCACTTGGTTAAAATCATAGACCGTTTTTACAAAGAGGATCAACTGGTCTGTATGTTCCTCTGATTATATTGAATCAGTATATTGATGTAAAATGAAGTGGGCAGAGGAGATCATGTGCAAAATGGAATTTAACTATATGATGTTTTAGCATATATAATTTTTAACTGTTTTTAATTGCTTTTTGTACATGTACTTTGAATTAACATAATAAATATCAGACATTTTTTGCATATATTTGGGTTCAGTTTGTTGTTAATAGTGAGTATATAAGTTTGTAAGTGATGCATGATTGGAGTGATCAGAACTAGATCCCGCTTAGTAGGGGATATTCTTTTGTTGAAATTGCATTGCACCCTGTCCCCTACATGTAATAGGGTACCTCTCAATTTGTGATAATAAAATATTTGTGCAACACTTCAAACAGTAGAACAGTGACAACACCATAGTAAAAGATCCCACACCAAATCAGAAAAATAGATTTGACTTTAATAAATAAAACAAGACTAAACAACAAAAATCCAATTAGTACAACTGGAGTTATTGAATTTTACAGTTTATAGAGAAAAATAGCATCAAAAACCACAAAGCACTATTAGGGCGATTTGGTCGAACCAGACCAGGACAAGGTCACAATTTTTGGATGACCGCGATGGAGTTCAGGCTGGCTACAGGGACCCAGCTAGGCCCGCTAAATAGAGTACCTTAAATCCTGGTTTCAGAGTGTTGTGTGGATCCGAGTCGAAAACGTGTCGTGCAGCCGACGCGATGCGTCAGTTCAAAGATGCAGCAAGTCTGAGGTGCGAGCTCCCGATGTGTCAACATGTAGGATCCTGTCTACAGGGACGAAGTCCGGTGTTGAGGATGCAAGGAGCAGCTGAAACGATGCGTCGGTTGTGATGAGCGGATAAGCTGCGACAAGGGTTAGAAGGTGCTTGCGCCGGGAAAAGTGTCACGCAGCGGCGGTTATGAACGTGATCCGATCCCAAAATGTGGGAGGCAGCAGCAATGCAGGACTTTTGCGTTGGGTCTAATCCACACAGAAGTGGCAGGGATGCGCAGCTCAACTAAGGAGATGCTTCACTCTGCAGAGATGATGCATCAGTTCTGCTTGCAAACACCTTAGGCCCACTTCCGAGGGTCCACAACTGGGTTGGCACCACTTGGCAGTGTATACATACAGATGGTAGAGTCCAGGTGCAGGGGTTGGAAGCCTGTTAAGTTTTTGAGGCTTCAGATCAGGAAGCCAGCCAACTAACTCTTGGGGTTACTCTGGGTTCTGGGGTCAAAGGATGCAGGCACAGTCCTTCTCACTCAGGTAGCAGGGCAGCAGGAAGCAGATCAGAAAAGTAGGAGTCCAGCAGAGTACAGTCCAGAAGAGCAGCAGTCCTTTTCTTGGCAGAGTATCCACAAGTCCAGTCTTTGTGCCCAGTGGGGTCTTTGAAGTAGGGGAGACTTCAAAGACATGCCTTTGAAGTGTTCCTTCCTGCCATGGCTCCAGACTCACTACGGGGGGGGAGTTTGGAGCCCTTTGGGTGTGGACAGGACACAGCCGATTCAGGTATAAGTGAGGCTGTGCCCAGTTCATCCCTCCCATCCTGCCAGAGATGGCCCATTGAGACACACCTAAGCTCCCATTGTGTGTGGCTGTCTAGGAGGAAAACACAAAACCCAATTGCTAACTACACCCAGTCATGTGATCAGAGACAGGCTACAGGCACCAAATGGTTATGGCAAGAAAAAGGCAATGTCCTAAAAGTGGCATTTTCAGAATTGTAATTTAAAATCCAGCTTCACCATAAGTTAGGATTTTAAATTTGGATTCCATAGACACCAAGCTTAAATCATTTATATCTTCCCATTTAGATGGGAGAGATAGGCCTTGCAGTAGTGAAAAATCAATTTAAGTGTTTTCCACTACCAGGATGTGCAAAACTTAAAAGTACATGTCCTACTTTATAAATACATTCCTCCCTACCCTCTGGGCTACCCTAGTGGTGACATGTGCATTAAAAAGGAAGGTTTGCGCCTGGCAAAATGTTTATTTTTTCAGATCAAAATGGCAGTTTAAAACTGCACACACAGGCTCTGCGCTGTTAGGCCTGAGCCATGTTTAAAGGGCTACTTCAGTGGGTGGCACAATCAGTGCTGCAGGCCCACTCGTAGTACTTAATTTACAGGCTATGGGCACATGTAGTGCACTTTACTATTTACTTATAAGAGCATTAAATATTCCAATTGGGTATGATCCAATATTACCATGTTTAGAAGAGTGAGCACATGCACTTTAGCACTGGTTAGCTATGGTAAAGTGCTCAGAGACTTAAGGTAAGCAAAACCGAATTCAGCCAAAAGTGAAGGAGGAAGGCAAAAGGTATGGGGGTGACCCTGCAGAAAGGGCCATTTCCAACAGATTGACACTAGTCTTTCGTCGCCCTAGACAAACTGGCGCCAGGGCAGGGAGGCAGGAAATTCCAAACACCCCTGGGGGTGGGACCCTCTAGAAACTTCTCCTACTTCAAAACTGGTACCGAGAATAAATAGTGGACCCTCTGACCCAAATCTTCAGTAAACCTCTCGACCTGTGACTCAGAAGGACTTCTGTGCTGCTCTGATCCAAGAAGGACTGCGTCTTTGCTGCCCTGCTACTCTGCTGCCCTGCTTCTCTGCTGCCCTACTTTCTGAGGGAGAAGGACTAGTTCTGCATCTTGAACCCAGGACCACAAGAGTGATTCCAAGGTCTAGTTGTCTGGACTCCTGATCAGAGCCTCAGCGACAGAAAAGGCTACAACCCTCTTGAACCCAGCAGTCTGCCTGCTATGAGTCCTGCCCCCTAAATGGTGCCACACCAGTACTGGACTCTTGGAAATGGGTCTGAATGTGCTCTGCCAGCCCAACTGTGGTCCTAGCAGAATTGGGCTCCGTCCCATCATATCCTTGTGTTTGCTTTGTTCGGCCTAAGTTGGCAGGGTATGCCCAGACGTGGGTCCCTTGCTCACTTTGACACTGGATTCAAACTAGCCTGGCTGATGAAGGGTATTACCCAGAAACCGGTCCCAGGATGCTTGTTTCCGGTTCAGGGAAGACCTGGCTTGGCAGTTCGGGCTGGACTGTGCCCATGAGGCACAGGGTCAAGACGGATTTGCATATAGCTGGGTCTGAACTGAGGTGGCGAAGTGAGCTAAAGAATGATGATGGATTCAACCCAGATCTGTGACTGGGGGTGAGTGTCTGAAAAGTTTCAGCGCTCCGTTCATCATCTCTTTGTGTTTGCTTTGTTCGCCCTAAGTTGGCAGGGTATGCCCAGACGTGGGTCCCTTGCTCGCTTTGCCACTGGATTCAAACTAGCCTGGCTGATGAAGGGTATTACCCAGAAACTGGACCCAGGATGCTTGTTTCCGGTTCAGGGAAGACCTGGCTTGGCAGTTCGGGCTGGACTGTTCCCATGAGGCACAGGGTCAAGACTGATTTGCATATAGCTGGGTCTGAACTGAGGTGGCGAAGTGAGCTAAAGAATGATGATGGATTCAACTCAGATCTGTGACTGGGGTGAGTGTCTGAAAAGTTTCAGCGCTCCGTCCATCATCTCCTTGTGTTTGCTTTGTTTGCCCTAAGTTGGCAGGGTATGCCCAGACGTGGGTCCCTTGCTCACTTTGCCACTGGATTCAAACTAGCCTGGCTGATGAAGGGTATTACCCCGAAACCCGTCCCAGGATGCTTATTTCCGGTTCAGGGAAAACCTGGCTTGGCAGTTCGGGCTGGACTGTTCCCATGAGGCACATGGTCAAGACTGATTTGCATATAGCTGGGTCTGAACTGAGGTGGCGAAGTGAGCTAAAGAATGATGATGGATTCAACCCAGATCTGTGACTGGGGGTGAGTGTCTGAAAAGTTTCAGCGCTCCGTCCATCATCTCCTTGTGGTACCTTAATGTTGCTCAACAAAACAGAATTGCAAAATATTTTTCTCTACCACATGGGGTTTAGAAAATCTGCTCTGTCCGCTCCTTAAGACGCCAGATTTCTTAACTTTAACACAGTCACCCACGCGTAGGTTGGGTATTTTAAAACCTGTTTGATGTCATAATGCTGTCTATGCACTTGTTTGGCCTTATCGATACTAGTTTTTACGACCACAGGATCCTAAACCACTCTTTTAGTACTAGGCATCCAAACAATATTATCTTTGGAGAACACAGTTCTGCCTCGCATTAATTCAAAAGGACTATGTCCTGTCGTCAAGTAAGGTGCAAGTTTGAATGGCCAAATAGTACGGCACAATTCAATTTCCCACTCTAAACTGCTGTTTTTTGCTAATTGGATTGCTCCTTTGATTACTCTATTAAATCTTTGCACTGCGTCGTTCCTGGCCGGATGATAGAGCGAAGTAGTATTATGTTTTACGCCATTGCATGTTAGAAAATTCTTAAAGGCTTCTGCAGTGAATTGAACACCGTTATTGGTAATGATCGATTTCGGTAATCCCTCCCTTTGGAATAATTTATCAAGGAAACAAATCACAGAATTGGTGTCAAAGCGTTCAATCACTTCCACCTCTGGCCATTTCGAGAAATACTTCTGGACTGTACCATCCCAGATTGGAACTGTGATATCTACACAAATGTTTTCCCATGGCATTCCTGGGACACTGACAAGACATAAAAAAGTGGTCTTAGGGTAACTTGAACTTTGTCCGCATTCAGACACGCTATGCAATCTCTCACCATCCTTTCCACGCATACACTCATACCTGGCCACCAGTAATGTTCCTTAATCCGGTCGGTTCCTTGTTTTTGCTATACCTAGGTGTCCTTCATGGCACAAATCCATAATCCTCGCATGTAAACTCTAAGGAGGAATGATTCTACCACTCCCCAATATTTTTTTTATCTTCCACTGACAATTCTTGTCTCACTTCCCAGTATACCTTCAATTCCTTTGTGATATTACTCTTCCCAGGCCACCCTTCTAAAATCTTACCCTGCACTTCGGTTAATATTTTATCCTCCTCATAAGCCTTGCTCTATTCTTCCACTGTGATCACACTCATTTCATCACCAATGTTGGCTATGCTGTATTGCTCAATGTCATTTCCCATATCTTCCAATCTAGGTAAAGGTAATTTGCTTAAAAATCTGCTACCTTATTTCTCACTCCTGGCATATATTGTACGCTGTAATCAAAATCTTATAACTTTACTGATAGTCTCGTCAACCGGGGAGAAGCAGAGCATAAACCTTTGGTTGAAAGAACTTTAGTTAGTGGCTTATGGTCACTCCTCAGGACTACATGACTACCCTAATGAAGGCTCTATAATGTTTTAACCCCCACACACAAGCTAACGCTTCTTACTCAATTACAGAGTACATTTCATCAGTGGGGTGAGTGAGCGAGACCCAAACTCCATAACACACTCTTTACCCTCCTCATTAATCTGTGATAAGATGGCCCCAATGCCTCTAGAACTTGCATCGGTGGTGACCTTAGATTTCAAAGTAGGATCAAATCCGTGCAAGGGAATGATTGTACACATTTCTTGTTTCACCAAATCAAAATCCTGCTGGCAGTCTTTTGACCACTCAAATTGTTTTTGTTCTTGAGGAGTTGTCTAATGTTGTATGTCTTGCTAGAATTTTCTTTTACGAACTTTGAATAAAATTCTATTAGCCCCAAGAAGGCTCTGACATCATCTTTGCTGCCGGGGGCCAGAGAGTTCACTATTGCTTCTAGCAACTCTCTTTCTGGTTTAATACCTTCAATAGACACTTCGGGGCATATTATCAAGAACGGCGTTAAAATTATCGCCGGTTTAGCAGCAGAAAACTGCTGCTAAAGCGGCGATAATGGGCTTGATAATATGCCCTGGAGAATTCCAATAGAAGCCCATGTTGACACCAAAACATGGGCTTCTATTGGAATTCTCAAGGGCATATTATCAAGCCCATTATCGCCGCTTTAGCGGCAGTTTTCTGCCGCTAAACCGGCGATAATTTTTAACGCCGTTCTTGATAATATGCCCCTTCATGTCCTAAATATATCACACTTTGTTTTGCAAATTAAAATTTTTGAAACTCAGCTGTTAAACCTTTAGAGCTCAAAATGTCCATTACTCTCCTGACAGTTTTGTTGTGTTCAGTTTTGGTCTTCCCCATGATTGAAATATCATCTTAGAATAACATGACATTGTTTACATCCTTAAATAATTCAAACATTATGCGCTGAAACATAGCAGCAGCAGAAGCAAGTCCAAAAGGAACCCTGACATACCTGAAACAGCCAAAAGGAGTTATGAAAGTAGTAGGCTCCTGCTGTTCTTATGTAAAGGTACTTGGTGGTAGGCAGCTGTGAGGTCTATTGTGGTGAACCATCTTGCACCCTTGGTGACTGAAAGCATTTCTCTTATCTTTGACAAAGGGAATTTGTCCACAATGATGTTCTTATTCAAATCTCTCATGTCCACACATAACCTAAGCTTCCTATTCGCCTTGCGCGCAATAACGAATGGAGAAACCCACTCTGAGGCTTCTACTCTCTGAATAATTCCTTATGCACACAACTTTTCTAACCCCTTCTGCAAACAACTTTTCTAACTCACACTTGACTTCCTCTCTCATACCTAAAGGTATATTCCTAACCTTATGCACATGTGGACTGGCATCGCGTTTGAGCTGGATCTTGTGTTAAATTCCTTAAGTTCTCCAATAGCTCCAGAGAAGACTTCAGGATACTCCTTCAACACGTTCTGCTCAAGTTCATCTACAGGCTGCACCACCAGAACGGGCTCCGGGCTGTTGGGATCAAGTACAATGCACAATTCTCCTTGATCCCACCAGCCCAAAACAGATGGACCAGCTTCGGCCACATACAGTTTACCTTCTGCCACTCTATCTTTGAAATTGAATGTTACTGCCATCACACCTAACATTTTGATATTGTCACCAGTGAAGGTTTTAGGACATGTACTCGTGGGCTCCAATTTATCCCCTAGAACAGGTACAATATTTCTCTTGCCATACTTTCTTATTAAGAATCGTATAAGGTGAGCCTGAATCTTCTGTTACAGTGACAACCACCCCACTTATACAGATTTCACATTTGGGTTTCTTTCTTAGAAGGCTGGTTTCACTTGCTACATCATCTTCACCCACAATCAAAACGCACATGTTCACATTCTCACTATCATAGTCATCAGTACTAGTGGATGAATCATGTGTAAGAAGGTGCACCCCCTGTGCTTTATGCTTCCTGCATACTTTCACAAAATGTCTGACTACCCAGCACCCTGAACATCTTTGTTTCCTAGCAGGACACTTCTTGTCATTTGCCAAATGCCATTTATTACCACATCTATAACATTTTTGTTTTAAAATAGTTGCTCACTTTGATCTGATTTTTTTTAATCTGTAACCTGTTTCCTACTAACAGGTTTATTCACAAATTTGGCCTTGTGTTTTGTGTGCATTTTTGCAACTACGTTCCTATCCGTCCCACAACTGCCCTATCAGCCCTGCCAGGTATAACCTCTTTAGCGCATCTACCAGTTAGCTCCGCTTTTTTAACAACGTCAATTAATTCCCGTAAAGTAGATTCACCCATAGTCCATAATTTATCTTGAATATTAGTGTTTGCAGCACACATTACAATTTGGTCACGTATAAACTCATCATGTAAGTTTGCAAACCTACATGTCAATGCTAAATTTTTAAGTCCTGCATCATAGTCCTCTACAGGCTCATCTATGTTTTGGTTCCTGTGAAAAACTTGTATCTGTCAATTGTCACACACCGTAGGATTAAAGTACAAGTCTAATCTTCTAATGCATTCTTGTATGCATTTACTTGACTCTATGGTCTAGGTTTTTTTTGTATACGATTATACATTTTTAGACCTCCAGCTCCTAAGCAATGTAGTACAATTTTTTCTTCTTTTCAGATGTTAGTTCCTCATCATCATCAAACGTGGAAATATAATTCTCGAAATGTTCTTTCCACTCATTTCATTTAAGCAAAGGTTCACCCTTAATCTGCCAAAAACGATTGTGGAGGCGATCGGTTCCACACATTGCCAGATGCCATAACTGTGGTAAGTATACCTGAGGACTAAAGAGAAGAAGAGAAAAAATAATAAAGTTTCCAACAAGTATTCCAGACAAATGTAAACCAGTACGTGAATGATTTGGAAGAGCAACTGCTGCCTAATATTTGTAAATTTCACTAACTCCTATGAAATACTTCCTAGACATTCTTGGCATGTCATTTCCCATCTCGATGTGCCTATAACTGCAGGTAATTAAATTGCTTGAAGCGTGCCTGACCCTGAAGCAAATGGCTTGATAAACGTGCCTGGACTTGAATGCACTCAAGTGAGTTTACCCTGTGCAACCTCCTGAAGTTCCCCAAAAGATGGCCGCTGTACATGAAATGACATGCAGTCTGCTCTAACGTATGCTTTGAGAAATTTGGGCTTGTACTGCTGTGTGCGCAGTGTGTCACAGGTCAAAGGAAGGAAGGCAGTTGCACGCCAAATCCTCACGCTGAACTCGTCAGCGGCAGCACTTAGATTAACGAAAAAACAAAATGGCAAGGTACAGAACCTCGTTATTCAAAGAAAGATGTTACTTTGTATTTCCTTAGAATGCATGCAGGCTTTCAGCAGCGTAGTTTTGGAGCAGGACTTGAATGCGGTCTGAAGAGATACCGCGTACTTCGCACATGAAGGTTCTTTACTGCTGCTAGGATCGTCTTTCACTTGTCGCCAAAAAGTGTAAAGATCAGTCCGACTCAGCATTGCTGTTAGATGTGGTTTATTACAATCCTGGCACAGTGCACAGTTGCTCCTTCACGTACAAGCTCCACTAATGGTCTCCCCTCGTAACGTTCTCAATCCCCTAGAGACCACATTCTCTGCTTGCCATGACAACAGTGAGCACTCCACATTCTACAATCACAACACAATGCTCCTGGCAAGCATACTAAACCTAGAAGCAACCATGGGGAACCAGGTCATAGATGAGTTAAACAGTACTCCTAAGTATGAGAATGTGGCCACATGACTGACAATATGGCCTTTAACCTGAAAGGCTCTGGTTTTTGAAAACCTAGGTAACCTGAAAGGCTCTGGTTTTTGAAAATCTAGGGCTTATCACCGTAGCATGGGATTTAGTGAAATTGGTGCACAGGTCTAGGCTGTCCATAAACGGCACAAAGGAGTTTAACAAGCATTCCAGCCCCAGCAAACGCGAAGCTTAAATC
The DNA here is from genome assembly GCA_963921515.1 of Calotriton arnoldi. Classification (NCBI taxonomy): domain Eukaryota; kingdom Metazoa; phylum Chordata; class Amphibia; order Caudata; family Salamandridae; genus Calotriton; species Calotriton arnoldi. Next base: position 509,224 of record CAWUFW010003703.1, on the reverse strand, counting down.
CATAAAAGCCAGATGTATGGCACCTTGCTTGGCAACTGTATATTTGTTTATAATAAGATGCAGATTAAGACACTGAGCAACTCTCCAAAGGCCAGACCGAAAGCCATATTGAACTTCATTTAGTATGTTACAACCCTAGGCCAGGGGCATTAACCTCTTTAAGACCATCCGCCCTATGATCTTAACCATAGAGCTTATCAGGAAGATGGGACCATAGTATCTAGGATCAGCACGTTTCCCCTCCTTGACAATAGGCTCTATCACTGAGGTACATTGGGCATAGACTGCTGAACAACCACATTAATGTGTAGTGTAATTAAGGGGGCCCAAACTGGCATGTTAGATTTAAAACATCTAGGGGCCCATCAGGACCAGTGGCCTTATTCATGGGGAGCTCTTGAATAGCATCATTAACCTCTTCCCAGTTATAATATTACTAGGCAAACCATCATTCACTGAGAATCAATTAATCACAAAGTTAGGTGTCTCATATATGGCTTTAAAATGGCTGACCCATAGCTCAGGCAAAATAGTGGAGAATAAAACAGGCAATGATGGCTGAAATATGGCTTGATTAATAATTTCCTAATACGTGGAGCTATCCCTAAATCTGCTTGCACACAGGAGTTGATTTCATTCCATGCAAAAGAAAATACAATTCCTATAGGAATTTCTTTCTTATAGGAGCACCACAAGTGTCGATCCTTGATCATATCTGAGAGTGGCCTTAATTGTCTCCAAAATATCATGATGTGCCCTGGAGCATTGATTATCAAACCATCAAACCATTTCTAGGGCTTAATGCCTGGGGTGTGGCAATACAAGTCAGCAAAGAGTTTATTTTGTGACACATAGCTACAAAATAATTAATGATGGAAGCAGCACAATAGTTAAACTTCAAATTCAAGCAGGTATCGAAGCTAAGCTGACAATCTGTAAAAAAAAGATCATGATAAAAAACATCAGGAGGACCTTAATCCACCTAAGGTGTTGCCCTTGTGTGTAAGGTCTATCATTATCCAAAGCCAGCAAAAAGGGTTAGCTCTTTTAAATTCCCAAATAAAAGACACTTTTAAGGGATTATGAGTGCTCAGAGGAACCCACACAACCTCAGATTTCTTTAAGAAAGTGAGCCATAGGAGAGGAAATAAAAAGATAATCGCTCACACTAGGACAACCTCTGCCTACAAAAATGGGTACATCTGGAGCATGCAAAGCCTCTGAATGATAAAAGTTGGCTGAAAATAAATTAATATCACACATAATCAAATTCCTTAATTTATTCCTGTGGTATGTGAATAAAGTGCAAATCAACTGATAAAACAGGGCCAATGGAACAGTGCGAAGAAAAGCTACTCCGAAAACAGGGTTTTTTAAGTAAAATCACCAGCTAAAAAAACTATAAGCACAGTTAAAAATGTACAACTTTTCTAAAACATCTCTAAGTACCTAGGCTTGGCCAGGAGAATGTGACTGAGGAAAAGCATTGTAGAAATCAACAGCAAGTAAACTCGGAGAATTAAAAAAAGTTAAAAAACAGCAACCAAGTTAGGTGAACTAGTATTGATCACCTTGGCTCTACAGCCTTAGTTTAAAGCAATCAAGACAAAGAGATCCCCTCTGGCCTGCCCATGGTTTGACGGAATGGCAGGGACGGAAAAAGAAGTATAACTGTCAAGTCAGCAAGTCCCGCTATATTCCAACTTAAAAACGTTAAAGAGTCAACAGACTCAATATGCAATAAGTTACCTCCCTGGCTGGGGGAAAAGCTCACATCATGAGCAAGAGGCAGTCAATCATTGTCAACCCTGATACTCAATGATGCAAAACTATTAGAAGTAGGCATACTGCATTCAGACACTGGCATAGTGTTGAATACAGTTGGAACAGAGGGAATTGCATTAACCTTAAAGTTACATTACCGCTTGATGGGTGAGATTTATAAAAGTAACCTAAAGGAAGTGGTAAAATGCTTGAAGAGGTCACAGGTCCAGACGCCAAGTTGGTTAGCAGAAGACCAGCTGTCTTGGAGTTATTAAAATTTACTGAAACACAATCGCCATCTAAGTACTTAGGTTGAGAACCCAACCACGGGACCCTCCTCACGATGTTGATGGACTTGAACAATTGTTTACTGTGCCCCAACTGATAATTTAGCCAGTGAACCAGTTTATATTTTAGTTAGAAATAATTGTCCAAAGTATTTGCAGGCAGGGGAGAATCCTTTACCAAAATTTTAACATAGGGAGTGGTAGCCCGAGGTAAACCAAGACTGTGGGGCACAAGGCTGGGTTGCATGGAGTAGACTGCCCCCTTGCTATTATAGCCAATTAGGCCACAGTTTTGTGTAATGGATGGCCATACTGAGACCCTCACAAGGAGCATAAGAAGTTGAAATTATTGGCTTCTGAACATTCTGCAATGCCACAGCATTATTTGACGCGAGCATTGTATTCAGATGTAATCTTCCGAGTATTATCGTGGGATCAGAAGAACATGGAGCATTAAATAAAAACATCATGCCAGCGGATGGGACAGATGTAACAGAAGCAACAGAGACAGCCTTCTTAATGGGCAATTGAATAATAGATGGCCCAGCCCTAGTCCCACAATTGGTGAAAAGTCTTAAATTGGTCAGAGAATTTGAAAATGACATCTTTAATCCTTGAAAGTCCCTGTGCACAAGAAGAAAAAGAGAGGGCCACCAAAAACTCCATCTTCGTGGCTAGTCTATCAATGAGTCAATCCACAAATAAATCACAACAACCATCAGCAATCTGAAGAACATTCACGCTACCTGGAGGAGGCTGTGTGGACATCTTATTTGAAGGGCCCTTAACAGGTAATTTTCTTTTGCAGGTTCCAAGGAAACAGCTGAAGAACCATCTGCAGCTTGGCGCACATCAGTTAAGGTTAAAAAAACATGTGACCCGGAAGCAGGAGAATCCTGCGAACTAGCAATAATGGGTGGACTTCCTGGCACCAAAGTAGAAGCAGTGTTGTGGTTAGTAACACAACCCCCAGCTAAGTTGGAGGCCTGCACACCTAAACCAAGCTCTACATCCTCCACGCTAATTAATGTATGGGCCGTTGTAGGGGTGCTTGACTTTACCAGATGCGGAATTTAGCATACACTTACCCATAATAAAGAGGAGCGGAACACATAGCCAAGGGGGAGGGCCCTCCCCCTTGGCTATGTGTTCCGCTCCTCTTGACTGGCCGTGGGCGGATGCAGACGGGTCCACTCTTGGCCCGGTGCAGGAGTAGCGTGATGGCCAAATAAAGGTTGCGTGTATTGTCTAGGGGAGTGATTCAGTTATGGGCTGTGGAGGCTGGAATCAATACTTTATTTTTCAACAGGAAATGCCTCCAAGACCATCAATCAAAACATTCTTTAGAGGAAGAAACCCAAGTATTGTTTCTTCCAATTTCTGTTGTTTGACCTGTAATTAATTGATGCTTTCAGCTGATATGTACACTTGAATATATCACGCTAAAATGAAGATATTCATGTGATTCTGTATGAAATGAATCAACAGTCTTCTTTACTTAAGTTATAGCTTTTTTCATTGCTTTTTTATAAAAAAATTTCAAAGAAACATTGTACATGTATCACTTACAATTATGAACAAAATGACAAAGGACAAGACTTATACAAATCAAAAACGACAAACATTACATGACATTACTAGTTGAATATGTACAAGATAGTGTCCTACATTGTCCTATTGGTGGGACATTTCCACGTTAGTCCTCTAATCTGTAGTGCTAGACAGTACTACTTGGCCCTATGATGGTGGGGGACAGAGTAATAGTTTGTGGCAGGAAATGGTCCGGAATTCCATCTCCCGTGATGCACAGCTTTATGTGCAGATAGAACAATTAATGATAGCTCTTGGCCCCTTTGTAATTGCGTTGAGGCGTTTCAACCTTCGTGGTGGGCCTTTGATGTGTTTCAGGAAAGGTCTTCTTCAGGGCTGTAAGCTTTGTGGACACTGTGTGGATTTTAAAACAGACAGTTACTAACTTTTGATAGTCCTTATGTACCTTAATTTAATGATGTGTGGACTAGATTCCACATCTCTTTAAGCATTGTGGGGAGACATACCTTTGGGTCAGATTTTTACTGTGTACTTTTGAGGCATATATATGGTTTCTTTAACAAGGGCTTCTGTTTTATTAGGCGATCCTACACGCCCAAGCTCTCTTAAACAAACTAGAAAAAGATAACGCCCTGTTCAAGAAAAATACAGAGTATTTCAAGAGAACAAAATTACAAAAAGACATCACCAACTTTAGCGAGAAGAAAGTGTACCCGTACCTGGACAAGGATTTCTATAAACAACATGAACATACAAAGGTACTAAGAAAATTTCCAGGAAGGAGTAAGAAGAAATTCATTTGATTCTCAGACACCTCATCATACTCTGACAGTTCAAGTGACGCAGAGCCTTCAACCAGCAACAGAGGTAACCAACAGGGCCAATTTTGCCCAGCCCCGGTACCTTTTTTAGAGAGAGGTCAAGTACGCCAAAGGGGATGCAACAGAGCCAAACAATGGTTCAATCCGAACCAGTATCAGGGAGAAATCACCACGAGGAGACAGACGTACAGATGGTAGAAATTGATATGATTCCTATATACAACCTATCAAATCAGAGCCTAGACCAGGAGGAAATAAAAATACTGAGCAAAGGCCTGTCCTTTATCCCAAGCACACGTCCGGGTTTCATCCAGATTAGACTTGAGATGTTTCAACTATTCAGGAAGATGCGACTACAGGTATTTTTCTCAGATCAGATAAAGCAACCAGAAACCAACTATTCTGGCCTAAAAGAACCATTCACCTTCTGTCCATCCAAAAATAGTATGGCAGTGGAACTTCAAACATTTGAGAAAAAACGTCATGAGAGACATAGAAAGTCTGGAAAAGAAAAAAACATACGTGAAATGGAACCTGTCAAAAGACGAGAAAGAAGCCCTGACAAGAATCAAGAACGACCATGATATAATTATCAAGCCCGCCGACAAAGGGGAGGGATAGTCATCATGGACAGGAACAACTATGAAAGGGAGGTACATCGACAGCTAGATAACTCAGATGACTACAGGAAAATCCAAGACAAATTGAGTACTATATTAACAAACTGAGCTAATCTAAGAAGGAGAAGAGAATGGTTGGCTATCTAAGAAGGAAGAAAATTATCAACTAAACAAAAATTCAAGAACACCCTTGCTATATGTTCTTCCAAAAATTCATAAAGATCCGATTAATCAACCTGGAATACCAATAATCACAGGAGAAAACACAATTTTGGAAAGACAAGCGAAATGCTATGCAAACAATTAACATTCTTGAAGGCATGCCATTTGATCCAATCTTGGACACTTTGGTCACAATGGACATTGTCAGCCTTTATACAAATATTCCTTACGATAGTGGTCTAGAAGCACTCGAGATCTCCCTGGAAAAAAGGGACCATCCACATGAAGTCCCCACAGGTTTTTTACTCAAACTTCGGGAATTGTGCCTAAAGTACAACTTCTTTAAATTCAATGAACATTGCTACCTTCAAATAAAGGGCACAGCGATTGGATGCCCCTTCCCTCCAAAGATGGCCGTCATGTTCATGGCGCTGTATGAGCAAAAATGGATTTATACCAACAACCCGTATGAAGAACATATTGTAGTATGGAAACGTTACATCGACGATGTGTTCATGATCTGGAGAGGCCCAACTGAAAAGATTCAAGAATTCCAAAAATAGCTGAATGACAGAAGCTGTGATATCCAATTTTCCTTAAACTTCAACAAAGAGGAAATTAATTTTCTAGACATCACAATCAGACATGAACATGCTTGCATTTACACAACACTGTACACAAAAAATACCGACAGCAACACTTTTCTGCACTACTCTAGTTTCTATCAAAGGAATCTACGCGACAACCTAACATACAGCCAATTCCTGAGAATTAGGCGGAATTGCTCCAAACGGGAAGACTACTTTAGCAACGCAAAAGCCATGATGGAAAAATTACAACAGAGAAATTATCCAAGGAAACTACTAAAGAGAGCACTCAAACGAGCATGGTACACTCCCAGAGAAACATTGCTGGTCCCAAAGGAATCAATCAATCAATCAATCAGGGAATTGTAAGCGCGCTACTCACCCGTGAGGGTCTCAAGGCACTGAGGGGGGGGGGTCCGCAGATCTGTTTAGCCGAAGAGCCAGGTCTTGAGGGTCTTCCTGAAGGTGTTCAGGGAGGGGGCGCGTCTGATGTCTGCCGGTAGCTCATTCCAGGTCTTGGCTGCAATGTGAGAGAAGGATCTTCCGCCTGCTCTGGCTCTGTGGATGCGCGGGGTTTTGGCCAGTGCGAGGTTGGAAGATCGGAGGTTTCTTTTGGGTACGTGGATGTTGATTCTGTCGTTGAGGTATTTGGGTCCGTTGTTGTGTAGGCATTTGTAGAGGAGTGAGGATTTTGAAAGTGACTCTTTTCTCCACGGGGAGCCAGTGGAGACTTCGTAGGTGTTGGCTGATGTGTTCGTGTCGGGGGATGCCGAGGACGAGTCTGGCGGCGGTGTTCTGTATTGTTTGGAGTTTGCGGAGTAGGGACTTGTTGATGCCGGAGTAGAGTGCGTTTCCATAGTCTAGTCTGCTGGTGATGAGTGCGTGGGTGACTGTCTTCCTTGACTCAGGGGGGATCCACTTGAAGGTCTTTCGGAGGATGCAGAGGGTGTTGAAGCAGCTGGAGGTGACGGTGTTGACCTGTCGGTTCATGGTGAGTGATGAGTCGAGTACAATGCCGATGTTCTTGGCGTGGTCTGAGGGGGTAGGTGGGCTTCCAAGGGCGGTCGGCCACCAGGTGCTGTCCCATGCAGAAGGGGTGGTACCAAGGACGAGGACTTCTGTCTTCTCGGCGTTGAGCTTCAGGCAGCTGTTGGTCATCCAGACTGCGACGTCTTGCATTCCTTTCTGGAAGTTGAGTTTGGCAGTGGTGTGGTCTTTGGTGAGGGAGAGGATGAGCTGGGTGTCGTCGGCATAGGATATGATGTTGAGGCCGTGTTGTCGGACGATGGCTGCGAGGGGGGCCATGTAGATGTTGAAGAGGGTGGGGCTCAGTGATGAACCCTGTGGGACTCCGCAGGTGATTTTCGTGGGGTCGGAGAGGAAGGGTGGGAGTCTGATCCTTTGGCTTCTTCCGGTGAGGAATGATCGGATCCAGTCCAGGGCTGTTCCTTGTATGCCTGCGTCACGTAGTCTGGCGACTAGTGTGCAGTGGGAGACGGTGTCGAAGGCCGCTGATAGGTCGAGTAGGATGAGGGCTGCGGAGTGGCCTTGGTCCAGAAGGGTGCGGATGTCCTCTGTGGCGGCGAGTAGGGCGGTCTCTGGAACGCAAAGAGAACAAACCCCTGGTGTGTGTAACAACATTTTCAAGTGCAACAAACGACATAAAGAAGATTATACGGAAAAACTGAAACACAGTGAAAAGCCATGAAAAACTGAAAGAGACTCCCCTATTTGCCCTAAAACGGAACAAAAATGTGAGAGACAACTTTGTGAGAGCAAATACGAACTCTAAGAAGAAAAGTACATCTCTATGCACAATGTTTGCCTTTCCCCCTCTGAGAGGCCATCACAGATGTGGAAATTGTTCTTCATGTACAAGCACAAAAGAGGGCGAACAATTCACTTACAGTGGCAAAAGAATTAACCACTCAGAATTCACAAACTGTAATACAGAGAACGTGATATATTGTACAACATATCCATGCAATTTGGCATACATTGGAAAAACGACCCATGCCATTAATAAACGGATCACACAACACCGGTCAGGCATCGAATGCAAAGTACTAAATGCACTGATGGTGCGCCATTACATTGAAAAAAGCCATGGCCTTTTAGAGATTAAATGGACGGTGCTAGTACATGTCAAAGGCCAGCACGCTGATGCAATACCCTCAAAACTTGAAGCCAAAATGATCGTGCGCTTAGGCACTACCACTGATGGCCTGAACAAAATGAGTGAGATAGTTCATTGCCTCTAACAAGAACCATGTGACAGATCACCCCCTGTCCCCCCTACAACACAAGGCAAGTAGGCACACATCAGTCATAGCACACCTGAACACAACACACCCCATATGAAGCTCAAGGCGACATAAATGAACAATATGTAATCCAGAAATACAATATGTCATCTACATGTCTAGGCAGTCTAACACAAACAGTCATTGTAAGATGGAAGTTATCAAAAACTGTGTCATTATATGTTGTACACAATGTAAAGATCAGCATAAACGAAGAAAATGCAAACCTCCGGTGTATACTAATGCATGTTGTAGGTAAACTGTCATATTCCAATGTTCGCAAATTGCACACCGAAAAAAGAACATCAAACCACAATAATGATTTACAAATATGTAGCACATAACATCCTTTCATTTATTGCTGTAAGCCTGGTGCATTAAACATTGGCGGTTGTTGCTATGTGCAAAACATGCAAGTAGAAAGCAAAATCGTTCCGACCACCCAAGCAAGATGAATAAAGTTAGGCCCCTTCTCTTTTTGAAACACTCGAAGATAGTAAACATGATCGTAGAGATCAATAAAGTTAGCACTACAAATATACAAAAAAACAAAAGGCAGGATTATCCCCCTGGCGAAGGTCCTGGGCCAGACAGAACATCCCGTAAGTCAGGCAAGTCATTTCCTATTAATGCCCCGCCCATTATCCCTGCATCACCTGCGGAGTACGCAGCAGGATAACGAAGGAGAGGGAGACCGAGTCAGATGATTCTCACTGACACGACCCGCTCTCAAAAGAACACTCCCTGCAGAGTAGGTCAAAGCCACTAAACAAGGTAAAGGCCAGTGCATGCCCTCACAGCTGATGCTTTGATCTCAGCCACAAGCAGGAGTGTCGGGAAGCATCGGCGCATGAACCATGAGAGTGTCTAAGACCCCCTCACCATGACCACCAGTTTCGAGTGCCCCTCACATCCCATAACTAGACAATGGGTAAAGGCAGGGTTTATAATGCAATGGGTACGAATCTAGGGTGCAAGAAACAAACGCCGAATGCCACTATCACATCCGGGCAAACAAGCATGATTCATCACACAGTAAGCATGATATTAAGCACATCCCCGAACACAGACCTATAGGAACGACACTGATCCTTTAGGTCAGTGGTTCCCAAACTTTTGACTCATGAGGACCCCCATTGAGTCACCACTGGAAGCCAGGGACCCCCAAGCAATTTGTAGTATTTAAATTTCAAACATTAAAACAGTAATTCGGAAAAATAAACACACATGTGCACACAAAACAAATACTCGAATTGCTAAGGATTTTAGGTGCATATTTACAAGACCCTATCACCATGGGAACATCACTTTTTGCGACGTTGCCGTGGCGAAAGGGGCTTTGCCTTATTTACAAGGCAGCGTTAAGCCACTTAACGTGGCTTAACGGTGCCTTGTAAATAAGCGCAGCGTTAAGCCACTTAACGTGGCTTAACGGTGCCTTGTAAATAAGACCCCCTTTCACCCAATGCTTAGCATGAAAGGGGTGGGCAGTGGGTGTTTGCGGTGGGGGTTTCCCCAGCAACACCCATTGATTTTGACGCTGCCCCCTATTTATTACAAGGGCAGCTAAATGGGATGCAGCACCAAAATTAAGGCCAGGGAAAACCTGGTCTTAACTTGGTGAAACAAGGAGAAATGCTTTATTTCTCCTAGTTTTTGCAAAACGCCTTGGTTTGTTTATGTTCAGGAAGGTGACCCTTCCTGCACATCAACAATCTTTAAAAAAACGACATTTTGTAACTTGCATGTGTGCTGCATTAAGCAGCACACATAGAAGTGACAAAACAACATTTCAAGATTGTTTATGTGCAGGAAGGGGCACCTCCCTGTACATAAACAATCTTCCCCTGCACGAAGACACCCTTGCACTATGGTGCAAGGGTGCCTGCGTTGGCGCTACACTGTTAAGTGTAGCGCCAGCACAGGGGAAGCGCAGGGCTGCACCATATTCTTGTAAATATGGTGCAGCCCTGCGTTTCTGAAGTGGCGGAGTGTGTCGTTAAGCCAAGGAGGATAACGACACTCTCCGCCACTTCTGTTGTATTTTCTATTGAAAGAATTTGCAAGAAAATGAAAAAAGTTAATGGGAAGGTTGGTGCTGCATCTCTGTGACTAACTTTTAAATGGTTGGTTTTATTTTGCAGTACGAGGTTCCTGCTCCTGCCAGGGCCAGACTGGACACCCAAAGCGGCCCTGGCAAATGATTTCAGACCAGTCCCCATACGGTGCACACCAAGTGAAGTGAGTGAGCCTGACCACTGCAAAGGGGGCTTTGGGAGGCTCTCCCCCCAAAAAATTTTAGGAAACAATGGTGCAGTCTACAACACATTTATCATTTTATATTGAATTGTATTAGCTTTTAAAGAATAGTAAATGAAGACCTTACTATGCACCAGGATACGACAATCTTTTTGGGGTTCTTCAATGATTCCCGCACTATCACCCTCCAACAGTGCCTCTCATCTCTCCATAGCCTCTCTGTCACGTCTATCTCATTTTTTATAGCATCTCTCATACCATTGTAGGATGTCAGAGCACTTTACATTACACACATATAGAGACAGTGAATCATACGTGTAAATCAGTGTATAGAAAATGTTACATAAGGCAAAGGGGACTACAAGGTGTAGAATTCACATGTCATTCATACTGGTAGGCATTTTTAAAGAGTGCTTGGTTTGGAGAAGCCCAAACTCAGGATTCAGAACATAACACAGTGGTTAGCATTCACTTTAACAATAAAAATTTATTTCCACCCAAATAAACCTTTTTAGCAGCATCAGGATAATGAAAGACTGGGAAAAAACATAAGTAACTAACTTGTACCTTGCAGTTTGCAAGCAGCTCTTTGAAGACAGTTTATAGGTCACTGTGCAGATTACGATTGTCACTTATAAACTGCACAGTAACAAAAGAATCACTGTGACAAAAGCAGTAGCCCACTGACCTATGCATATAAAATACTGTTTTTTAAAATGCATGGTACATGTTCTTTGCAGTAGGCATATTAACCCTCTGTGCTACATTAGATAAGTCAAAGCTACCACTGGACAAAACTCTCATCTCTCTCCAGCAGGTACATTAATCACTGGCGTTATCTTGACACTTTTATTGTTCTTTGAAAACTGCTAATCATACAAGATACTTTGCAGTGCTTTTAAAACTGCTGCCTGTGGACCCCCTGGGAATGTGTCAGGGACCCCTGGGGGTCCGCGGACCACAGTTTGGGAAACACTGCTTTAGGTGACCTATGCATGAACAAGGCAACTAGATGCCTCACACCCCTGCTGCCGGATTAAAGGCATGTTGGCACCAATATACCAAAGTATGATACAAATCATGCTTAGAGCACAAAGCCCATCAATACGGGCACAGCACTGATGCCACCACATGAGAAACACTTCCTCCCTGTTTAACCACTTAGGGGATATGAAATAATGTAGTCATGCACCGGAGTAGATGCACCATAAAAGCCAATAATGAAGAATGCATGTGCGCACACCCACATAATATTAAGTATGTCAATTTACTGAGTTTCGCTGGGTGTCCAAATACATAATGTGTGACCAGGTGCCCCTTGATCCCCAGCAGGACCCCAGAGTTGAACAGTTGGATGGCCTCCACAAAAACATACTCCAAGGTAGGATTCCCCTTGTTTCTTGCAGAATAGCACATAGGATGATGGGTTTCAAAACCTATAGAATAACATTCAATCCTGCTTTATGACTATTTCACATGTAGGACCGCCTAATAAAACAAAAGCCCTTGTTAAGGAAAGCATATATATGCCTCAAAAGAACACAGGAACAAGCTGACCCAAAGGTACGTCTCCCCACAACGCTTAAAGAGATGTGGAATCTAGTCCACTCATCATTAAATTAAGGTACATAAGGACTATCAAAAGATAGTAACAGTCTGTTTTAAAATCCACAGTGTCCACAAAGCTTACAGCCCTGAAGAAGACCTTCCCTGAAACACATCACAGGCCCACCACGAAGGTCGAAACGTGTCGGCGCAATTACAAAGGGGCCAAGAGCTATCATTAATTGTTCTATCTGCACATAAAGCGGTGCATCACAGGAGATGGAATTCAGGACCACATCCTGCCACAAGCGAATGCTCTGTCCCCACCATCATAGGGCCAAGTAGTACTGGCTAGCACTACAGATTAGAGGACTAAAGTGGCAAATGTCCCACCAATAGGACCATGTAGGACACTATATTGTACATATTCAACTAGTACTGTCATGTAATGTTTGTCGTTTTTGATTTGTAAGAAGACTGTTGATTCATTTCATACAGAATCACATGAATATCTCCATTTTAGCGTGATATATTCAGCTGAAAGCATCAAATAATTACAGGTCAAACAACAGACATTGGAAGAAACAATACTTGGGTTTCTTCCTCTAAAGAATGTTTTGATTGATGGTCTTGGAGGCATTTCTTGTTGAAAAATCAAATAAAGGTCGCAGCACCTGCCTCCTGGACTGATGTGATTACGGGCATGGAATTCCTGTCGTTTTTTCCCCCACAGCATGCAGCAGCTGCCAATAGCAACCACGTCGGCCCACACAGCAGTTGCGAGAACTGGAATCCAATCAACAAAAGACCAGTTGCACCCTGATTAGGGCTGGTCATTCAGTGCAGTGATAGGAGCACCTTGGAAGGCAGGAAATTGTTGCCAGATATGTCCCATACATATTACGCCAGGAGGAAATCAAAGACAGAAGTTGAAGCTGATAGGTTGTGATTTCTGGGCAGTCTGGATTATCTTGGCCTTGCAGAGGATAGTTTTTCCATTTTAGAACTGTTCAACATCTTCACAGAGAAACTTCCCAACATAGAACATTGGTTTGTGATACACACAGTCCATAATGCAGCGGAAGTCCTGAACACACTTGCAAATGTTGACAATTGGGCTGGATTGCTTGAGTTTACAAATGAGCCAGGTTACCTAAGTGAGATGTAAAAGTGCCTTAAGCATGAGGCTTAGATCCCCACACACACAGAGATCACCTAGAGAATAACATAGCTTTTGAAGGTTACTATTAGTGCTGGGCAGATGACAGGTGAGCATCCCCACAGTAAAGGTTATAAGTAGTTGCTTGTGTCATCTAGAGTATCCAGTTAGGTCACCCAGCAAGTGGAAGGGAACACTGTGCCAAGATCTTCTATTAGCAGGAAAGAACATTATCATATGTTTGAGCCTTTATCACTAGGAATTACAGGAGAGTGATATGTTATTGGGGCTCAACCCTTGTAAAACCTTTAACACTATGGTAAACCCATAAACTAAATGCTGAGATGATGTTTGACTACTGGCTGGCCATTAAATGTTTGTTCTGCACAGTAAACCCACAAGCATGAGAGAGAGGGAAGGCCCTTGCATCAGAGAACAGATACATCCTTAGTACACTATTCTTGCCGTACCAATCTATGGGACTTCTGCCATAGGTGGAGATGGCGGTTGTGTGTCTTTCAACTACATTAACACAGACTCAGACCTGAGAACTTTGGGTCCCATCAGATCTTTGGGATCATAAGGTGTTTGCGCTATGCTTGACTTACATGCCAAAAAAATAGAAAATGTGAATTTGTTTCATTTGTTTAACGAAATTAACACTTAGGGCCCAATTTTGAATTTGGCAGATGGAGTAAGGGCAGTCAGGATGGCAGAGGACTTTACTTCTGCTTGCCAAGCTGAGGGTTCACCGCTGACCCAGCATTGAACTCTGTGGATTTCTATGAACTGCTGTCCCATTGGCTCATACTAAGCCATTGAAACGCTTGGTGGTGGGTTCGCCACGAGTGACATACCCTTACACCAATCCATTGAAAACAAATACCCAAAGCAGGAGTTTGTTTAAAAATAAATGAACAACTGATGCCCCCTCTCCCCCCACACACCATGGGAGTATTCTCCCATAGTGGAATTAGAGGGGGGTCTTTTTTTATTTTAATGTTTGCTGTCCCTCATCTCCCATCCTAAATTGGATGGACTGTCAGATGGTTTACTTCTGAACAAAGTTACTCAGGCCTTGGGAGTAGTATGTCGAGCAATAGAGCCGGAGTAGGCTCCATTGTTGAAATACTGTCGCTACACTCAGCCCTAAATCGGGCCTTTAGTTTCATCTCCTAAACAAACTGTTATAACTGAAAAATAGCAATGTCGGTTCATCCTATAGAGTTTCCAGTGTTAACGCACAGTTTCTAATTATACGCACTAGAGAAACACTTTCTGTTACTTGTGTGGAGCTTGTATTTCAAACTAAACTCTTATTCATAAGACTTTTACAAAAGGTTGTGTCTTCCTTTGCTTACATAAATTTCACCAGGTCTGTATTCTGCAACAAATCAGAAATGGAGTCCTTGTGCCAATGGCACTTTCAGAAAGACCGCATTAGCTCATTGTACTTGACGCTTTGATATTTTTTATTCAGAACGTTCTAAAATATCTGTCCAATCTGACAACCATTTTAATTCAGTCGATGTCACAAAATGCCTAGTCAGAAAACTGCCAAAAATGGAGATTCGATTTAAACAGAAGTGAGTGCACTTCAAAATGAAAACATTTCATGTGTGAAAAGTGATGAAAAGATGATTGTTTGGAAGCGTTGGTGGAAAATAGTTTGAATTAATTATACTGAGCTGTGAAAACATGACCCCTTTTAATGAATTAAGGTTGGACCATGGTACATCTGATTTGGAAGTTGGTAATTTTTGATTGTAGGAACTAAGCTCCCCAGTATTTCCTGAATGACATGGAATTTTTCAGTATACAACTTTTTGATTGCTGAATAGATATCTAGGGAAGAGTTATGGTTGAGGGCTGTAGGGTAAGAATGCTGCTAAAAGCAAAGCTTCCAGATTTCCCAGCTCCAGGAGTGGGTAGCTGCTCCCAGTCAGGTTCGGTCTTTCTTTCCATCGTGGTACTCTGTATTACGTGCTAAACTAGGCTTTACGACCCAGAATATAAAGAAATAATCAGGGTGGGAAATGGTCGCAGAGGAATACATCAATGCTAACAAACTCACAAGTCGGTAGGAGTTCACAGACACTAAAGCCACAAGACACCTTGATGCTCCTACTCCCCACCCTGGCATACGCTTTACTATTGTGTAATTGTATGTGTCCTTGATCTACAGTTAAGCAGCAGTAAATAGTTTTACGCATGTTATTCATTCTTTTGTAGACACCTGGTAGAGGAAATGCTGCCATTTTCAGCTGTATAAATATTTTATGGCTGTAAATTGCTTTGTGATTTGGGCCTTTTTTATCAAGTGAATTTGTAAACCTTTATGGGATGGCATAATTACTAATGTGAATAATGTTTGAAGAAGTTGTAGCTTCACTTTCCAAAAAGTTAATTTAACTATAGTACATTGTAGAAATCGAACACAACAGTAGATATACAATTTTATTGTGCGCTTACAATCTTACTTAAAATGAAAAGACAACGCTTGTGGTAAACATATACATAACTTTAAAATAACTTCCTGTTTGATGTAGTAATCTTCAGGTCCATTGAGAAGTGCACATATGTAGTAATGAGGTTCCATACGTAGAGGTGAAGTAGTAGACATAGCCGAGTAGTGTCTTTGTAAGTGAATTATTATGTCCATAACATCAGTGGTACCAGCCCCACCAGGAGCAGCTTGCCTGATGCTCAGCCCATCTTCAACTGTCAACACTCACACCTGGCACCCAAGCATTCCACTCATGTCCATCACACCAACATCCCATACCAGAACACTCACACTGACTGAGCAGCTAGGAACCAGGTAACAGGGAACATTATAACCACAACAGGAAGATACTACATTATCTTCTCCTCCTAAAATTGAAAATAAATTAAACCATACTAAAATGAAAAAAACTATACACAACACTGTACAAAAGAAGTCAATAGTCCATAACCCAGGGATGAATGGTAAAAACCACATCACGAGAGGAACAAAGACTAAACAAAGGAGGAAAGAAGAATGTAAAGATACACACGAAACATCACACATCCTCCTCCGTTAATATTAAAACAAAAGGAAAGATTAGAAAACGTTAAGCTCACTGACACAAAGTGAGATATCACCACATGAAAAAACACGTGAAACACTGTGAAGAGAAACATGGGAGTAACGCACCCCCAGAACTCTAACACTATGGGTGGACTGCACCCATGTATATACTCCTCATGTAAGGAACAAAACCATGTAAAATGTGGAGAAGGGACTATAACCCAACTTGCCACCCCTCATGTAAGGGACAAAACATGCGAAAATGGGACTGTGACCCATAACGCAAACTGTATAGATGGGACTGACACCCCTAAGTCATCCATCTAGACAGGGTAAACTGACTTATCAAAACCTCCCTAATGTAAGGTTAAAACATTTTTTTTTAACATGACACAACTAACTGCGTTGAGTGGGACTAACACCCATTAAGACAACAAACACATGTGCAGCACAAGGTGACTTACACACACTATATGACCAACATGAAGTACAGGGTGACTTACACACATTTAAGTATAAACTTCCTTAAGACCACTTTTAGAGCGAGAGTTAGTCAACAGATCGTCGCCAAAATGTAGTAATGAGGTTCCATTCGTAGAGGTGAAGTAGTAGACGTAGCCGAGTAGTGTCTTTGTAAGTGATTTATTATGTCCATAACATCAGTGGTAGCAGCCCCAACAGGAGCAGCCTGCCTGCTGCTCAGCCCATCTTCTAAATGTCAACACTCACACCAGGCACTCAAGCATTCCACTCATGTCCATCACACCAACATTCCATACCAGAACACTCACACTGGCTGAGCAGCTAGGAACCAGGTAACAGGGAACATTATAACCACAACAGGAAGATACTACAACATATTTAATAATATTCTCTGTATAGCTGGTTTGAGTCCAGACAAATCATTTTGGGTTATGGGGATCTGTTGGAGGGTAAAAATCTTGCTAGTATTTGATTTGATTTGCTGTGTTCAAGGAATGAGTCAGCAGGAGACTATTTGCATTATTTTGTTTATTTATTACAGGTTTATAGGTTGGAAGGGCCTAGTAACGTGGGCAGAAGAGTACTTCACATGAAAAAACAGGATACAACAAACTAGAGAAACAACAGAACAAATGGGCATGAATGAGAGACATCAACCTCCAATAGTCAGTTGTAATTTAGATATGTGGGCTTTTGGATTTTCCTGAAACCCAGCAAGCTCCAATTGAATCTGAGCTCTTCGGGTAGGTGATGGCAAATTCTGGGTGCATCACATGAGAAGGTTTGAATGAGAGTTTTTGATATTTAGTCATTTGGAGGTTGGATTTGCAACTAGTGCATCGTTCTCGTGCAATGTTGATGAGGTTATTATTCGAGTATCTGGTAAGTCCAAAGAAATGTTTTTTGTGCGTGGTTTCCGTCATTTTGAATTGTTTTCTGACTTCGAAAGGGTTCTTGTGGGGTCTTTTTTAATGTGAGTGAAATGTCCTGGAGAGTCTATTCTATCATCGTGCCGATTGCTATTCATTTTTATACAGGGCTGCAACGCTAATTAATTACAGAGCGAACCTTTTGTCTTGATAAATCATGAACTGACAACTGGAAAAGAAGTGAGGTACAGTATTTTCAGTCACCAGTTGAACTGACTCTCCTTAACATACAGTCAAAGACTAAAATTCAAGACGCATTCTCTAAAATGAGAATGAGCCTAAATCTAAATAAAACCTAACTTTTCAATGCCGAGGCTATAGATTGACGGAGGATTATTGCAGATTAGCTATAGATTGTTTTAAACAGGGTGAGAGTAGCTTTAAAGAGCAAGACTGACTTGTATTTTGGTTAGAATTATAAAATAGGAGGGTGGGATAGGTAGGTGTAAAGGTTTAAGGCGGACCTAAATCACAAGAAAAATTCAATTCTTTCAAAAAAGAATGCAGAACAGGGAGATATTTTATGAGTGGCAAAGGTCAGGTCAGTTTTGAGCCTACCATTGTATGTGCAGAGGTATTAATTTGCAGTGAATGGTACCAGGAGCTCGCTGTTTATGTGTGAGAATGAGGATACATGCATAGTGATTAAAAGTACCTGATCTTACCTTTTGCCTTCAAATGTTGGCAGTGGTAAGAATTCTCAGCTCAGTGCCACAGGAGTCAGAAGACGCCAGGGAATAGATCATGTAAAGGATGACATCTCACTAGTGAGAGTTCGGCAAGGTGCTAGGCAATGCCAAGAGCGCACTACGACCAGAAAATATGTAACAGCTTACTTGGTAGAAGAATATACACACTTTGGGAATACTACATTGATGTCTCAGGGGTCTGGTTATAGACCCTGTGGTATTTTTGGGGTGTTAAGGTAGCGCCTACTCATAGGCATCATTGCTTCAAAACATCACTGTAAGTTTAATATTACTATAACTTTGCAATTGCATAGTACTGATTACCTACTGGCACAGTGAGATACACACTCAGTATAGAACTGTAAGGTGTCTAGAAACATCTTTCAAAAATTGCTGCTCTATAATCCCAATCTGTCGATCTCAGTCTTTGGTGGATCTGAACATTCTTGCAGCCTGGGTATCACTAGAATGGAGAAGACGTCTCAGAAAGACCAAAAACAAGAAATGTGCCTCCTTTCTCTACACATGCATCATCCAGAATAACATCTTGATAGATAATAAAACTGGCCGACCCTCCAATAGTCCAGGACAGAGCGGAAAACTCTTTCAAGAATACTACGGTTCAACACCACAGAATGATCCTTTCCCTTTATACACTACAGTGCCTCTCCTCCACCCTGTAAACAGTATTCAATTGTAGTCTTGGCCACTGGCCTTGTAGGCCACTATGTTGGCCCAGGCTTGGTTTCAGCTATACCTATACCCGCATACATACACATACATACATGGAATATGGTTAGTCCAAAATCTAGGATCCATGAGATGAATGAGAATCTTCATGTACACTAGTTATGTTTGCAGCCTTAATAAGGGACAATGGCTTGATTTGTTTTATCTTTGGCTGATATTTGTAATACATTTGGCAATAATGAGGGGTACTCTTGATCCAAACTAATTATTGTTTTAATCCAAATGAGTGAAACACTTGCTGAAATTAGTAGCAACCAGCTTAGAAGAAAGAAAGAAGGCAGGAGAGAGTAAATGAAAGATGGAGGGAGAAGAGAGAAAACATAGAAGAGAGAGTAGTGTAAAAGCAAGAAGGAGAGGCAGATCAAATGGTATGAGGACAGAAGCAAGAGAAGAAGTTAACAAATCAAAGGGAGGAACGAGGAAATCGCTCCAGTAAAGGGCACCCTACAACACCAGCACCACTCTGAATTTGCTCACCTCAAATGTCTGTTTTCCTGGCAAAGTATTTAAGCATAGGATTAGCACAGTGCCATCCATGCCGAGCTAGAAAGAGACAAAATCTTTTGCCATTTCTACAGCAAAATCTTTAAGCATAGGATTGTAAGGGGCTGCTTCATTTTTAAATAAATTATGAAGCAATCTGAGCCTGAAAGAATATTGTTTTGACTTATACTGGGTGCTCCCTTACGTCTGGACAAAGTTAAACCTCGCTGAAGAGCCATAATGATAGCAGAAAATGTGTCAGGGTTCGCTTTTATTCATTCCAGTTTGCCGTGGATGGTATTGTACTAAACCAAAGCTGTAATACTGTGCCTGGAGTGGTAAAAGTCTTTTGTCATTTTACAGCTCAGCAACGATGGCACTGTGCCTCATGGCCATAGTCCCGTTCTCTGCCCAAGCAGCTCTGCTGTTGCGTCGCCTTCCGCTGCCCCTGACACCTCTCTCCTTGGTAGGTGTTCGAGGCCCTCCTCCACCCGCAGGCTCCTGCCTGCGCCTCATCCCTGGTGGTCCAGTGGGAGAGCCTTGCTCGTCTGCTGTTCCACTATTGTCTGTCTGCATTGTTGTGCCCATTTTTTCTTTGTGTCTTTTGTCTGTCTCTTTACAGTAATTTAATTGTAATTTTTGTTCATGTTTGTCTGTGACTCTGTGTTTGCCCCTTTTACTCTTTTTTTGTGTCTCTGGCCTTGTTTTTGTCCTCCGTGCTCTTTTCCCACCGCTGCTCGCCCGTGACCCCTCTCCCCTGCCGTTCCCGCCTCCCAGCTGCGCTTCCCTCCCCCTTCCCTACTCAATGGCGTCCGCTGCTCTGGTGTATCAGCAGGACCTCTGACCTCCTGGCCAGAGTCCCGCTCTCCGCCCAAGCAGCTCCGCTGTTGCGTCGCCTGCTGCTGCCCCTGACACCTCTCTCCTTGGTAGGTGTTCGGGGCTCTCCTCCACCCGCAGGCTCCTGCCTGCTCCTTGTCCCTGGTAGTCCAGTGGGAGAGCCTTGCTCTTCTGCTGTTCCACTATTGTCTGTCTGCGTTGTTGTGCCCATTTTTCTTTGTGTCTTTTGCCTGTCTCTTTTCTGTAATTTAATTGTAATGTTTGTTCCTGTTTGTCTGTGACTCTGTGTTTTCCCTTTTTACTCGTTTTTGTGCCTCTGCCCTGGTTTTTGTCCTCCGTGCCCTTTCTCCCACTGCTGCTCCCCCGTGGCCCCTCCCCCCTGCCATTCCCGCTCCCACCTCCGAGCGGCGCTTCACTCCCCCCTTCCTTAGTTAATGTCGGCCGCTGCTCGAGTGTATCAGCAGGACCTCTGACCTCCTGGCCAGAGTCCCACTATCCACCCAAGCAGCTCCACTGTTGCGTCGCCTGCCGCTGCCCCTGACACCTCTCTCCTTGGTATGTGTTCAAGGCCCTCCTCCACCCGCAGGCTCCTGCCTGTGCCTCATCCCTGGTGGTCCAGTGGGAGAGCCTTGCTCTTCTGCTGTTCCACTATTGTCTGTCTGTGTTGTTGTGCCCGTTTTTTTATTTGTGTCTTTTGTCTGTCTCTTTACTGTAATTTAATTGTAATTTTTGTTCCTGTTTGTCTGTGACTCTGTGTTTGCCCTTTTTACTCATTTTGTGTGCTTCTGCCCTTGTTTTTGTCCTCTGTGCCCTTTTTCCGCTGCTGCTCTCCCGCTGCCCTCCCCCCTTCCCTACTGAATGGCGGCTGTCCGCACCCGTCCGCACCCTTCTGCGCCTGTCCGCGACCCGACGGCGACCAGTGCCAGAGACCCAGGATCTCCGACCACCCACCGCTACAACACAGCTGCCCTCCTTGCACTCAACCCCGGAAGGAAAAACAACTGCCATCTGTCTACACCGAAGTCCACCCTCGGCCAGTTCTCCTGCCGACACTGCTGCCGAACCTTCACCACCCTCCGCACCCCCACAGCCATCGCCCCCACGCCGAACGCCAGCACCCCCAAAGCCCTGAGGTGCATCCTTCTCAATGTGCACTCCCTACACAGACATGCCTTAGAGATCTGGGACCTCCTCAACACCATCTCACCAGACGTCGCCTTCTTCACAGAAACCTGGACCAACTCCACCTCCGCCCCCGACATCGCCACCTCCATCCCCGACGGATACAAGATCCAGAGGATAGATCGCCCCAACTGCCCAGGAGGAGGACTCGCCATCGCACCCAGGAGTTCCCTCCGACTCACCACCTCCTGCACGAGCGACTCCCCGTCCACCACCGAACACCTCCATTTCCAGATACAGACCAGCCCCAGACCCACCCTACCCAGCACCCTCACCCTACAGGCCCCCTGGACCTCGAACCACGTTCACCTCTAAAATCGCAGACCTCATCGCACCCCACGCCATTGCCTCCATGGACTACATACTCATCGGAGACCTCAACTTCCACCTCTACGACCTCAACGACCCCAACTCCTGTACAACCTCAACAACAGCCTCCTGGACAACCTCGCCAACCTTGGACTGAAACAACTCATCACCGCCCCCACCCACAAGGTAGGACTCACCCTCGACCCTATCTTCGCAGGAGGTAACAACATCCACTTCAGCCACACCATGCAGCCCCTCTGGACGGACCACCACTGCATACACTTCCACATCGACAAACCCACCACCCCCAAACCTGTACCCCGCCCACCACGAAGGAACTGGAGCAAGGTCACCAAAGAGCACCTCAACTCCACCCTCAACCGCGATGCCCCCCACCTCGACCGCCACCAACCTCGCCACCAAAGAACTACACCGATGGATCACCAACAGCGCAGATGAACTCGCTCCCCTTCGCAGCCCCGACAGACAGTGCCCCAGAAAGGCCACCTGGTTTACCGCCGACCTCCAAGAATCCATATTCACCTGCAGACACCTCGAGAAGAATTGGTGAAACAGCAAAGCTTCGGAAGACCGTACAACATACAAGAACACCATGACAGAATACCACCAGCTCATCAGATCAACCAAAAGGACCTTCATTCAGACTAAGATCATCGCCAACTCCAGCAACTCAAAGGAACTCTTCAACATCATCCTAGAATTCACAAAAACCCCCAGCGAGGCCACGGACATCACCCCCTCCCAAGACCTCTGCAACAAGCTCAGCGCCTACTTCCATCTGAAAATCAAGTCCCTCTACGACAACTTCAAAGAACTGACACCGGACGGCAAACCCACTCACTCCACCAGCAACGCCAGCCAACCCACCATCTCCGCCTGGACCCCAGCGACTACCGAAGACACCGAATCGACCATGAAATGCATCCACTCAGGAGCACCCGCGGACCCCTACCCTCCTCACATCTTCCACAGAGCCGCCGCCGCCATCGCACCAGAACTACGATGCACCATCAACACCACCTTCGAAACCAGAATTTTTCCCGATGACTGGAAACGTGCAGAAATCAAGCCCCTACTCAAGAAGCCCTTGGCAGATCCCTCGGACCTCAAGAACTACTGACCCATCTCCCTCCTCCCCTTCGCGGCCAAAGTCACAAAGAAGACCGTCAACTCCCAACTAACGAAATTCATCGAAGAGAACTCCATCCTCGACATCTCCCAATTCGGATTCCGCGACCCCCACAGCACCGAGACCGCCCAACTCAATGACACAAACGACATCCGCACCCTCCTCGACCAATGCCACTCCACGGCCCTAATCCTACTCGACCTCTCTGCAGCCTTCAACACCGTCTCCCACCACACACTCACCGCCAGACTCCATGACGCCGGCATACAGGGAACCACACTCGAATGGCTCCGCTCCTTCCTCACTGGCAGAACCCAAAGAATCAGACTACCGCCCTTCCTCTCCGAACCCACAGAGTTCACCTGTGGAGTACCCCAAGGATCATCACTCAGCCCTACGCTCTTCATTATCTACATGGCCCCACTCGCCCCCATTGACAGACAGCACGGTCTCAGCATAATATCCTATGCCGACGACACCCAGTTCATCCTCTCCCTCACCAAGGACCCCGTCACCACCAGACTCAGCTTCCAGGAAGGAATGAAGGATGCGCATCCTGGATGAGCAGTAGCTGCCTGAAGCTCAACTCGGAGAAGACAGAGGTCCTCATCCTTGGACCCTCTCCCACCGCATGGGACAACACCTGGTGGCCCACCACCCTCGGCAGCCCGCCCACCCTCACAGACCATGCCCAGAACCTAGGCATCGTACTCAACTCCTCCCGCTCCATAATCCGACAGGTCAAAGCCATCACCTCCACCTGCTTCAACACCCTCCGGATCCTCCGCAAGACCTTCAAATGGATCCCCTCGAATCAAGAAAGACCGTCACCCAGACTGGACTACGGAAACGCCCTCTACGCCGGAATCAACAAGTCTCTGCTCCGCATACTCCAGACCATACAGAACACTGCAGCCAGACTCGTCCTCAGCATCTCTCGACAAGAACACATCTCTCAACACCTGCGAGACCTCCACTGGCTCCCCGTCGAGAAGAGAGTAACCTTCATGATACTCACCCACAAATGCCTCCACAACACATGACCCCAATACCTCAACGAAAGAATCTCTTTCCAGGTACCCAAGAGAAACCTCCGATCCCCCAACCTTGCCGAAACCCCGCGCATCTGTAGAGCCAGAACGGGTGGAAGAGCCTTCCCCTACATCACGGCCAAGTACTGGAACGAGCTCCCGATCGACATCAGACGTGCCCCCTCTCTGCACATCTTCAGGAAGACCCTCAAGACCTGGGTCTTCGACTGACCGGTGCTGCTTACCCCCCCAGCGCCTTGAGACCCTCGTCGGTGAGTAGCACGCTTTACAATTCCCTGATTGATTGATTGAATGCTAATCCTTTGCCTGAAGACTTTGCTGTAGAAATGGCATAAGACTTTGGGCCTGATTACGAGTTTGGTGGTCCGACCTCCAGAGAACCATGGTGTTACGAAGTAGGAGACACCAGATGAAGGTAAGTGAACTCTTTATTCATAACTCCACAGTTCTACCCACAGACAGCTTCAGCTCGGATAACTTCTGCGTTCTACCCTCAACCCTCAGAGTCCAACATTCTAAGGAAGCCTCACGGGCAACAGTAGGGCAGTACCAAGAAGGTAAAGGGAAGGTGGGTGAGAGGGGGATAAGGAATACAAGGGAAGGTCCTATTGAATTGAGATTTAAACTAACAGTAATCAATGAATAAAATAAAGTTAGATAAGAGAATATAACACATCTTCCTCCCATAACATTGAGGAAGTAAATTTACTAAGATCGTTTCATAACAAAGTCTTCATGCCATTTAGGTGTTACACTGAGTCTCTTTGTTGACCCTTGGCGGCAGCGCGGGCATTCTTTTGTAAGACTCACAGAGGAGGGGGTTCCAGCCGGTGCGTTGTCCGGAGCAGGAGCTCTCGCTATTCTATCCATGCTCCAGTTTTGACCATTCTCAAGGGTCATGGTATTCTGTTTGATTTCCACAATCTTTTTGGGATCATAGAACTTGGATTTGCTTTCCCCACTGTGTGTGGGTCCTTTTATGCATACCCAGTCTTCTAGTGCCCACCTCTGTTGTTTGGTCCCATGTTTGAAATCATAGTAACTTTTGTACTTGGCTTGATGTGCAGAAACTTTGGTTCTTGTTGCTCTGGCATCCTTCTCTACTGCCTCCCCACTACCAATCCAGTTAGGAAAGAATTTGGTGCCGGGTTTTCTCCCTTTGAGGGACGAGAATGGGGAGATGCCCGTGACTTGGTTGGGAGTGGTATGGTATGCCCAAAACATGTTTTGTAGAACCCTTTCCATTGGTAAGTGGTTGATGCAAGCGAGTTGGATGTTCTCTTTGATCATCCTGTTGACTCTTTCGAGCAGACATTGGCACAAGGACAGTAAAGGGCAGTTTTGAGATGTGTGATGCCTAAGTTAGATAAGAAAGTTGTCATTGCTGTGAAAGTGAACTGCACACAGTTGTCAGTAACAATGCTTGAAGGAATGCCTTCTGAGGCGAATGTGTCCTGTAGGAAATTGATCAGTGTCTCAGGAGTGATTTGGTTCACCATCCTAATGACCACCCAGTGAGAGAGATAATCGGTTAGTACAAACGCAAATCGTTTTGTGACCCCTTTTTTGTTGATAGGGCCTATAATGTCTAAGGCTAGTTTATCCCATGGTTTGTCAGGGACAGAAACAGGGGATAACAGAGCTTTTTGGGTTAGCTTAGATTTGTCGCTATGTGTGCACACGTAGCAGTTCTTCATCTTGGCTTCCACCAACGAATCCATGTTTGGAAACCAATAATGTTCCCTGAGTCTGGATTTGGTTAAACTTCTTCCTAGGTGACCCTCATGGACAAGATCAATGATTTCGTTTCTCAACCCTGCGGGAGGTATCATTTTGTCGTTCCTCCAAATGCGGTCTTGGTGTAGGTTGATTTCGTGTCGGACTTCCCAAAATTGACTTAGTTCTTGATCGACTTCATTTTCTGCATTTGGCCAACCATGTAAAGTATAATTTTGAGCCGGGTTAGGATAGTATCCTGAATCTGGCTTTCAGTCCACTCTGTAGAGCTAATGGTAGAGGAGTGGATTTCTAAAATGGGGTACTCCGTGGTTTCGTAGTGTTCTTCAACGTCTAAGGGTACTCTGGAAAGGAAGTCCGCAGCTGATTTGTGTTCACGCATGACGTATTCTAGTTTGAAGCAGAAACCTTCTAATCCCAAAACCCATCTGGCTACCCTGAGTGTGCTATTGAGTGTACCCTTAGGATTGAACATCTAAATGAGGGTCTTGTGGTCGGTGGGCACAGTGAATTTGATTCCCCATAGATAGAACTTAAAGTGCTTGATCGCCCAGAAGCACGAAAGTGCCTCTTTCTCCACCACAGAGTAATTTATCTCAGAGTTACCAAGGGTGCGTGAGGCAAAGGCCACAATGCGTTCTTTACCTCCGATGACCTGGGACAGTGTTGCACCAAGACCCTTGTGGCTTGCGTCGGTGGTGAGTATGGTTTTTCTGCATGGATCAAAGTTGCATAAGTAAGGCGCAGAGAGAATGGCACACTTGACTTTTTCAAAAGATATTTGGTGCTCCTCTTGCCAATTGTATGGTGTGTGATTTTTAGTAAGTTCCCTGAGGTTGTTAGTTAAGTTGGCAAAGTTCTTGACATACTTTGCCATGTATTCCGCAAGGCCTAAGATTGATAGGAGTTCTTGTTTCGAGGTGGGCGCAGGAGCTTTCTTTACTGCATCAATAAGGCACATCTTGGGTTTGAACCCATCTTTAGAAATAGTGTGCCCAAGGTAATCCACTGCCCCCACCCCAATTTGGCATTTTTCTTCTTTGAGTGTCAAACCCGCCTCTTTGAATTTGGAGAGAACTGGTTTTAGTGAGTCATCACGCGCTTCAGTGGTGGCACCGTATATTAAAATATCATCCTGGAAGCATAATGTCTTGGGTATGCCACTCTTTATTTATAACCTCCACAGTTCCACCAACAGACAGCTTCAGCTCAGATAACTTCTGCGTTCTCCCCTCAACCCTCAGAGTCCGACATTCTAAGACAGCCTCACGGCCAACAGTAGGGCAGTACCAAGAAGGTAAAGGGAGGAGGGGTGAGAGGCAGATAAGGAATACAAGGGAAGGTCCTATTGAATTGAGATTTAAACTAACAGTAATCAATGAATAAAATAAAGTTAGATAAGAGAATATAACACATCTTCCTCCCATAACATTGAGGAAGTAAATTTACTAAGATCGTTTCATAACAAAGTCTTCATGCCATTTAGGTGTTACACTGAGTCTCTTTGTTGACCCTTGGCGGCAGCGCGGGCATTCTTTTGTAAGACTCGCAGAGGAGGGGGTTCCAGCCGGCGCGTTGTCCGGAGCAGGAGCTCTCGCTATTCTATCCATGCTCCAGTTTTGACCATTCTCAAGGGTCATGGTATTCTGTTTGATTTCCACAATCTTTTTGGGATCATAGAACTTGGATTTGCTTTCCCCACTGTGTGTGGGTCCTTTTATGCATACCCAGTCTTCTAGTGCCCACCTCTGTTGTTTGGTCCCATGTTTGAAATCATAGTAACTTTTGTACTTGGCTTGATGTGCAGAAACTTTGGTTCTTGTTGCTCTGGCATCCTTCTCTACTGCTTCCCCACCACCAATCCAGTTAGGAAAGAATTTGGTGCCGGGTTTTCTCCCTTTGAGGGACGAGAATGGGGAGATGCCCGTGACTTGGTTGGGAGTGGTATGGTATGCCCAAAACATGTTTTGTAGAACCCTTTCCATTGGTAAGTGGTTGATGCAAGCGAGTTGGATGTTCTCTTTGATCATCCTGTTGACTCTTTCGAGCAGACATTGGCACGAGGACAGTAAAGGGCAGTTTTGAGATGTGTGATGCCTAAGTTAGATAAGAAAGTTGTCATTGCTGTGAAAGTGAACTGCACACAGTTGTCAGTAACAATGCTTGAAGGAATGCCTTCTGAGGCGAATGTGTCCTGTAGGAAATTGATCAGTGTCTCAGGAGTGATTTGGTTCACCATCCTAATGACCACCCAGTGAGAGAGATAATCGGTTAGTACAAACGCAAATCGTTTTGTGACCCCTTTTTTGTTGATAGGGCCTATAATGTCTAAGGCTAGTTTATCCCATTGTTTGTCAGGGACAGAAACAGGGGATAACAGAGCTTTTTGGGTTAGCTTAGATTTGTCGCTGTGTGTGCACACGAAGCAGTTCTTCATCTTGGCTTCCACCAACGAATCCATGTTTGGAAACCAATAGTGTTCCCTGAGTCTGGATTTGGTTAAACTTCTTCCTAGGTGACCCTCATGGACAAGATCAATGATTTCGTTTCTCAACCCTGCGAGAGGTATCATTTTGTCGTTCCTCCAAATGCGGTCTTGGTGTAGGTTGATTTCGTGTCGGACTTCCCAAAATTGACTTAGTTCTTGATCGACTTCATTTTGTGCATTTGGCCAACCATGTAAAGTATAATTTTGAGCCGGGTTAGGATAGTATCCTGACTCTGGCTTTCAGTCCACTCTGTAGAGCTAATGGTAGAGGAGTGGATTTCTAAAATGGGGTACTCCGTGGTTTCGTAGTGTTCTTCAACGTCTAAGGGTACTCTGGAAAGGAAGTCCGCAGCTGATTTGTGTTCACGCATGACGTATTCTAGTTTGAAGCAGAAACCTTCTAATCCCAAAACCCATCTGGCTACCCTGAGTGTGCTATTGAGTGTACCCTTAGGATTGAACATCTAAATGAGGGTCTTGTGGTCGGTGGGCACAGTGAATTTGATTCCCCATAGATAGAACTTAAAGTGCTTGATCGCCCAGAAGCCCGAAAGTGCCTCTTTCTCCACCACAGAGTAATTTATCTCAGAGTTACCAAGGGTGCGTGAGGCAAAGGCCACAATGCGTTCTTTACCTCCGATGACCTGGGACAGTGTTGCACCAAGACCCTTGTGGCTTGCGTCGGTGGTGAGTATGGTTTTTCTGCATGGATCAAAGTTGCATATGTAAGGCGCAGAGAGAATGGCACACTTGACTTTTTCAAAAGATATTTGGTGCTCCTCTTGCCAATTGTATGGTGTGTGATTTTTAGTAAGTTCCCTGAGGTTGTTAGTTAAGTTGGCAAAGTTCTTGACATACTTTGCCATGTATTCCGCAAGGCCTAAGATTGATAGGAGTTCTTGTTTCGAGGTGGGCGCAGGAGCTTTCTTTACTGCATCAATAAGGCACATCTTGGGTTTGAACCCATCTTTAGAAATAGTGTGCCCAAGGTAATCCACTGCCCCACCCCAATTTGGCATTTTTCTTCTTTGAGTGTCAAACCCGCCTCTTTGAATTTGGAGAGAACTGGTTTTAGTGAGTCATCACGCTCTTCAGTGGTGGCACCGTATATTAAAATATCATCCTGGAAGCATAATGTCTTGGGTATGCCACTCTTTATTTATAACCTCCACAGTTCCACCAACAGACAGCTTCAGCTCAGATAACTTCTGCGTTCTCCCCTCAACCCTCAGAGTCCAACATTCTAAGACAGCCTCACGGCCAACAGTAGGGCAGTACCAAGAAGGTAAAGGGAGGAGGGGTGAGAGGCAGATAAGGAATACAAGGGAAGGTCCTATTGAATTGAGATTTAAACTAACAGTAATCAATGAATAAAATAAAGTTAGATAAGAGAATATAACACGTGGCCGCCACATCCACGACAGCTGTGCCGGTGCGTAGTCTGAACCCCAGACCGCTGGCATGGCTGTTCAATCAGCGGTCCAGCAGCGGTCGAAAATGTTGGTGGTTAATTGGCAGTCACTGCCAGGCCCGCAGCCCTTCCGTCGAGCATATTACGACTACACAGTTGTACTTTCGGTCTCACATCAGTGCCCGATCGCAGCAGTTCGCGCAAAAGTAAAAGAAAACACCTACACTGACTATTGGATGGATTTAAAAACTACACACCGGATGTGCTTTGGCAAGTGGACATGCCTGCAAATCACACTATAAAACACACCCTATCCTTGACCAGCATCCTTTGCTTCCATACTGCAGCACAGCAAGACAGACAGTCATTTACTGCATGTTTTAGATAAGGCACCCCTTTATTCATGTTCCTTTTTAGCACTCTCCACCACCTTTTATTTTTTTCAGGTTTTTTGCACTATTTGCCAAATCCTTTGTCTGTAGTTCTTCCTTAAACCGGCTCACACTTCATTTTGTTATTTTATCACCATGCCCCCGCCCAAACAAAACCTGCCTACACTGAACAAGAGTTTATAGTCATGGTGGTTGAAATCCTTAGGGTAGAGCTCAACATTTTTGGAGCCCAAGTACAGCAGACTCCTCATTCTACAGAAGCAGAAATGTGGGTCAGGATATTCAACAGAGTGAATGCTGTTGGTACCACCTTGCGCACACAGGGAGACATCAGGAAAAGGTGGAACGACCTCCGGCACAAGGTGCGTGGCAAGTACACCAGCCACCACCTTGAGTCTCAGTGGATTGGCGGTGGTGCTCCCAGTGCACCATTACAACTCATGCCCTGGGAGGAAAAGGTCTTGGCCATCCTGCATACTGAGGGTTTGTCTGGAATACCTGGGAGGCTGGACTCTGGTAAGGTACACTTCAAGAATTGACACAATATCACAATGTCCTCTTTGTTAACAACTCTGCCTTTGCTATCGACTCCTACATCTAAACTCGTAACATGCAACATAGAAAGTATCTGAGATGTCTGCTTGTCTGTGGCAATGAGTATTGGTGCATATGACACCACATGCCTGTAAATCTTTGAACTGCCACATGCTGCAATGCTGTCTGTAGGTGCAGGAGCATCAAAATAACAACCCAGGACACATTACCTGTGGCAGTATGGAAATGTATGGTCTGTCACAAGTGCATGTTGTCAACAGCTATGGTACAACATTTGTCAAGTGCTGCAAAAGTGATACTGAACTGACTACAGCTATCATGAGGCCTTGTCACTCCAACGTCTAACAAGATGCTAGACTGCTTGTGTCCCCACTCACTTGTTGGCCATCTTACTCCTGATCTACACTAGTCATGCTGATTACCATTTCTCAAGTGTTGCTAAGTAGAGATAGAAAGGTACCCCAATTACCATGAGGCCTTGTCACTCCAACTCCAAACAAGATGCTAGACCACTTGCGTCCCCACTCACTTGTTGGCCATCTTACTCCTGTTCTACACTAGTCATGCTGGTTACCATTTCTCAACAGTTGCTAAAGTGAGATTTAATAGCTAATACAGCTACCATGAGGCCTTGTCCCTCAAAAGAAGGATGTGTCACTCATTACACCCCTTCTCACCTGTCGGCTATCTCACTACAGAGCTATACTACTCATGGGGCTTAGCAAATCTCAAGTCTGGCCAAAGTCACATTGAAATGACTTCAGCTACCATGAGGCCTTGTCACTACAACTAAGAGGCGACACTCCTTGCCCCCCTTCCCATCTGTTGGCCATCTTAATACTGAGCTACACTAGTCATGAAATGTGTAAATTAAAGTCAATTTTCATCACAAATACACATCTGAAAACTTTGCTTGATGGTGTGCTGGACACAGCAACTCAAACTATTGTTAGCCTGAGTTACGCCATAACTACGGAGTACCCCTAATATATGTCAGCCATTAAAGACACACAGCTCATTTCCAATGCCAGGTGACCACTTGACTATAGATTCCTAACAAGATGAACAATGCCACATATACAATCAACCTGCCTGTTTGTCTGAATTCGACCTAAAGATGCCTTGTAATCGACAAATGCACATGACATGACAGCATTCTGTGTGTAGCTGAGTGTTAGAGATGTTACATCTTTCCCCAAACCCCAAAGAACATATAGCGTCACAACCAATGAGTTGATGAGATTAGATTTATAGATTGAATGTCAACTAATGTTTAGTAACCAAATACAACTCCGTACAAATTGCTGACTGAAGCAATAACTAATTACTCTTTAATCATTCTAACTCCCCAATTAACCAGACACAAACAACTTTGAGTACATACCTCAATTTGACCATTGATCACATATTTTTATTTCTCAACAGGTGAATCCACCACTGCATCTGAGCAAAGGCAGGAGAGCCACCAGAGACCCTCTCCAACCCAGGAACAAGATGAAGCCCTCAGTGATGAGAATGCGCCTGAAGTAGTGGATGTCCACGACCGCCCTGGTGCATCTGGTCAGTCTGGGCAGACGCCTACAGTCTGGCTCACTGTGCCCATGCCTCTCACTACAGTGACAACAACACAGCTAATCGCTGGCCCTGCAACCAGTGCACCTAGCACTGTCAGTAACATCCATTGCCCACCAGTCCTGGCCTCTTAGATGGCCACCACCCCCAACCCAGTCAGAGAGGAGTCAGGACCCAGTGGGAGGGTGCAGTCAGCACTTAGGGCACAGGACAGTGAGGCTAGCCATCATGGGAGGGTAAATGTGGGCCTCCAGAGGGAGCCCAATGAGGGTACGGACAGCCAGGCTGCCATCATACAAGTCCTAGGACTATACCAGGACTCCCAAAAGTGTGTTGGTCCAGGTCGTAACAGAGATGGGGGAAATAAAATAGCTGCACAAAGGAATATACCCGGAGGTTGCCGGGATACAGGTGGAGGTGGGCGGCATCTACACTTAGGTTGTGGGCCTATTCACTGATATGGCTGGGAAATGCACCAAGGTGGCCGGGTCCCTCACCGAGGTGGCCGGCCTCCGTTCCGAGGTGGCCTCTCTGGTAGAGGTGCTGCAGGACATTAACACCACTCTCTGCAGGGCTTTTCCCCATCATATACCCCTCCCTGTGGGCCTAGTACATCAACAGCATCAACATCTGCTGCAGCAACAGGAAGGGAGGCCCTGACAGAGGATGATACTCCTGCAAGTGCCCCTGGCCCAGCAGCTCAAGATCTTCCCTCGGTCAGAAAGAGGGGACATCCATGTAAGGATTGAGGAGTAAAGGATGGCAAGAAACACCACCATCAGCAAGAAAGGTCAGTCCTAATGTCCGCCTTTGTGTGCGCAACTCATTCACCTTGTTGACTTTCTAGCCTACATTTCCAATTCTAATGGGTGGAGTATGTTGGACATTGGACTCCAATAATAATGGACTCTATTCCAATGTTTTTGGCCACCATGACTAAATCTCTTACTTTTGTTTTTTACAATCATTACGTTTCAGTTGATTAATTTGGTCTGTTCACTCAATAAAAAGCTCATGCCAGCTAAGCATTGTCTTTTGTTATCATATTCACATATGGCAATGGGAAAGTACAACCATGTGAACTTTGCTATGTCAAAACTAGGGACTAATGTAAGCATGGATAAAAAAGCAACAAGTCTGGAACACTACCATGTCACAACATGGTATACGTATGAGTGTCTGGGCTTCCAACATCTTTATTACATTGGTCAATTTATAGGCTGACATGATGTCAGACACATATATAAAAATTACATAACTCAGTGGTCCAGGGTCAATGATCACATCATCTAGTGCAGACTTACACAACATGGTAAGAGGGGACACATCTGACAACATCCCACACAATAGCCAACAACAAATTAGGTCTACATCATCATCTTCAGGCATGTTGATGACCTCACAAAAGGAATACTACATCAAATAAATTAGTACACAGACACAGCAGTACCACAGTCTCTGACTACAGGGTCTTTACAATATAGTGTAGCATGCATCTAGTGAAATGTCACAAACAAATGTCAGTGATGTGCTACTAGCACTTTGAGCCAACAGTAAGGAACACAGCAACACCTACATCCAGTTTGTAGACAATGAGAAATCAGACAATGTGAAGGTAGGATAGCATGATTTGGCCACAACACTACAATTTGTAGGATCACATGATAGCACACATTTTGCATTAGGACCAACGCACAACAAGAAGTTCAATGGAAGCCAGGCAACTTCCATCATATCAGTGTGCAAGATGTCTTGGTACCAGCTTTGTACATCAAAACTCTGTGACCCACATTCTCAGGAACAATCCTTGTCCAGTTAATACAGCTGAACAGCAACATATATCTGCTGATGTCACAACTCTGAAATGTTCAAATACAGATGACATGGTGAAAATACCAAAAAAAAAAAACAACAGAGAGAGATTAGCTTTGCGAAAATACTTATGACACACATCACATTGTCAAGTTTATAGAACACAGTCCTAAACAACATTTACATCTGAACAAAGTGACACAATCAAAACATACACCTTTCCCAAGATGTTTCCGGACCTACATAGTCCCAGTTACTAGCTTCAAAATCAGCCTTACAACACCACTACAAGATTGCTTAGATTGTTCATTCATCACATCTCACAACATACGTACATTCAGGAGAAGTAGGTCTGGATCGGATACTGACACAAATCTGCTCAATCCTCTTCACCGCTGTCCAGGCATCTGAATCTGGCTTTCAGGAGCCCAGAAGCCCGCTCCACTGGCTGCCGTATTCTTCCAAGGGCCTCATTGAAGCGGACTTCCCCTGCCGTTGTAGGATTCTTCAGCAGGGGCAACAACCAAGGCCGGTTGGGATACACTGAGTCTCCTAGATGGGAGATAGATAGAAGGGCAGCATGTAATAACACACAATCAGATCATACCACTTCATTTTCCCCCCAAAAAAGCTTAAATACATCACACTTACCTACACTCCAGGCCCTCTCTGGAAGAAGTTGTGACATCAGCTGTGGTATGGTGCTGCTCCGCAGTACAAAGCCATCATGTGCAGATCGTGGAAAGCAGGCACAGATGTTGGAGATGTACAAATCTGCTAAAAAGCCAACTTGCACGTTGATAGAGTGGAAGTGCTTCCTGTTTCAGTAGACTTGCTTCCTGTCGTGTGGTGGTACTAAGCCAATATTGGTGCCATCAATGGATCCAATTACATGTGGGATGTGACCAAAACCATAGAAATCTGCCTTCACAGTTGTTAAATTCTGACGTCTAGGGAACAGGATGTACAAACCTGGTTCCTGTAACTGACAAATGATTTTGTGTAAATGCGTTCAACAGTTTCAGAAAAATTAAGGTTAAAATAAGTAGCTACATCTAATGCTGCTGGATTCCTGCAAGAAAATAAAGTGTTCTAATTGGCTGGTCTCTTGGGATCAAGCAAAGAGACTGACTACCTGCAATGTGAAAAAAGATTTGTGCCCACCATTTCAGGACACATCTGGTCTCCATCTCCTGTATATTATTAAAAAAACATGCAATGGGGTAGGGTAGGGGTACCCTGACCCCCTTGTAAACATGGGGGATCCGAGAGGGACCCCAAAGTGAACCAATAACAAATTAACAAAATGTTTTCAACTGCCACTCCCGCAGGACTCCTCTGAGAGCACAAGGGTGCCACCGCTGGCTTCCTGGATGTCCCCCAGGGTGTCCCACTGGATTTTTAAAAAATGGATGGATGATGGAGAGCCCACTCCCTCCAAATTAAAGCCCCATTAGGTAGTCAAGTCCTACAATGCACAGAGTATGACTTGTAAAGAAGTCTTTACAGACAGCACGCTCCCTACAAACACCCACGACTCATTAGGCGGACAAGCCCCTATTACACACACCCTTTGCCCTATACTGAACTCTTTACTTATTTACATATTTTAAAAGGTGTACTGGTTTGTAGAGTAAATTGAACAACAGTATGATGGATGATGTCATCAATGTAATTTGAAATGTATTTTGTGATACTATTGAACATTTCATGAGTGATGTAATATGTGCAGTCATAAGCAATGTACGGAGGGGTGCAAGTTGTAGTTAGGTCTCTGAACTATAACTTGCAAATTTCAGTGACTTAATGAGTTTAAAACAAGTGGCAATCCAAAGGTGAAATAACACCCAGTAGTTTTTTATAGCAATAACACATTTCGACGGACTCCACCTTCTTCCTAGTGTTATTGTTGTTTTTTTCTTAGTATTATCAAACCTATTGCTTGCTTTTTAAATAACTCTACAAACCAGTATAGCTTTTCAGATACAAAAATGAGTACTAAACAGCGCAAAATCATGGAAAGCATAAATTACCTGAACGTGTGTACATATACTAAATACTAACAGTGTTAGTCTGACGACAAGTGTAATTCACTTTGATAAATGTTAAATACTGCACATTATAACTACCAGAAAATGTTTTAATTCAAGCACCACTTCAGAAAAAGAAGGTAAACAATGTGCACATATAATAGGAGTTGCAGAGATTTGTTTTAGACTGGTTGTATATCAAATCAGCATATTGTTCTAAAAAAATGAGGAGAAAAATTAAAGCTACTCTTCTCAATAAGCTAGTTACCTATACATTTCTGTGAATGTGGTGACATGATAGAGTAGTCATGTAGTGCTTTCAACAAATGGAATACACTGTGCAGTTTCATAAAATGCAGATATTTCTGCCAGACGTTCTGTGAAAAATGTGGGACATTAGACACTGTTCAAGAATATAAAGTGAGTGACTTATTAAATTGTAAACACAACAAGCCACAGTGAGATTCTTAGCATTGTGTTAATGTTATACACTATTCTTATCAAGTGAGTGGTATTCCTTGAAGACTCCCAAGCCCCATTAAGAAGCCAGCTTTCTACTATGAACCTGATTTCTTATGGGCAATCAAGTGCACATGGATGGCTAACTACCTGGTGTGCACAGCCCTCACTCATATGCGCAATTTCTCATACAGACCCTACATTCCAACCTGACACTCAGGCCCCCATAGGAGGACAAGAATCTTCTATATACAACCTGTGACCTGTATCAAAACCCATGCGGATAGCCTATGTCTTGTGGACAGTCAAGGGTGACCGGCCAAGAAGTCTGTGAGAGCTCTCACTCATCAGAATCTCATCCATTAACCACCCATGACCCCTTAGGATGCAAAGCTTGTATATTCCCCACCAGTTGGAAACTGGCGTCTGTTCTCCCCCTTCTGAAGAAACCAAATTTAGATGGGGCGGATCTTAACAACTACTGCCCAATCTCCAGACTCCCTTTGCCTGTAAAGATGGCAGAAAAAGCCATGAATGGTGTTATATCCGAACATATTGAGAAGCATGCTTTCCTGGATGCTACTCAGTTTGGCTTTAGAAAGCATCATAGCACCGAACTGGCCCTGATCACAGCATCCAAATTAATTAGGCAGACAGTTGATGCAGGAGGCAATGCAGCACTTGTGCTGCTTGACCTCTCTGCTGCATTTGATACGGTAAACCATCAAAACTTGTTGGAAGTCCTGAGGGGGATTGGTATTAAAGGGAAAGCGTTTGCTTTACTTGAATCATTCCTGTCTGGCCGGGAGCAATTTGTGGCTCTAGATGAGTTCAAGTCAACGAACTTTACTTTGCCATGCGGAGTGCCACAGGGCTCTTCATTGAGCCCAACCCTTTTTAATATCTATGTTGCACCGCTGGATAGGTTAATCAGGTCCCTGGGTTTCTCGGCTATTTCATATGCCGACGACATCCAGATTGTAGTCTCGGTGACAGGCTCGCCTGCTGACACTGCTACACAGTTTCACACCTGTCTTCATCAGGTCGGTGAATGGATGGCCACCAATTGCTTGAAACTGAACTCTAGTAAGACCGAGGTCTTACTTTTTGGTGGCCATACCAATTTTTGGTCCCCTGCTCTGTGGCCTTTGGAGCTGGGCCCATTACCGACTCCTACGAATAAGGTGAAAAACTTGGGAGTCACGTTTGACTCTATGCTCTCTTTCGAAAGCCACGTTAACCAGGTTACATCCCTTTCCTTCTACACATTAAAACTACTGAGAAGGATTCTCCCATTTATTACGGCTGAGCTGCGGAAACTAGTGGTCTCAGCTCTTGTTCTATCTAGAGCCGATTACTGTAATGGGCTTTTCATCAACCTGCGAAAGAAGTGCTTATCCAAACTGCAGATTGTGCAAAACGCTGCTGCACGTCTCTTGCTGAACATTCCAAGACATAAATATGTCTCACCGGCGCTCAAAGAATTACACTGACTGCCAGTGAAGAGATGGATCGAGTTTAAGGCTCTTTGCATTGCTTTTAAGGCTACGCATGACATAGGGCCTAGCTTTTTAAAACAGAATCTACAGCCTTACATTCCTGCTCGCCATCTTCGCTCATCTCATGCCCATAATTTGATTGTTCCCAGGTTCAAAAAGTGTTCCTGGGGTGGAAGGAGTTTTCTGGTCGGTACGACCAAATTGTGGAACTCTCGACCACTTAGGCTGAAACAAGAAACTCACCTGTTGGCCTTCAGGAAGGCGTTGAAGACCTGGCTGTTTAATCTTTGATGTGTTTCTGGACTGTCCAGTTAGTCATGATTGATGAGCCAGCGCCTTGACACCTTCGGGTGAATGTTTCGCGCTCTTTAAATTTCTTTTTCATTTCATTTCATTTCATTTCGTTCGTAGGTTATAGAAAATTGGTTCTAGATGTCCTTTGCTGAACACCTTCAAGTATGATAAGCATATAGCAAACTGACACATTCATTGGATTATATCATCAGTGATGTAATGACGTGGTCATTCAAAATGTCATCAGTGCTGTCATCAATGATGTCACTGAACGTGTCATGAGTGGTTTAGAATGTGCGGTTATAAGCTGTACAAAGCTGGGCTGCAAGTTATAGTTAGCTCGCTGAACAATAACTGGTGAATTTCAGTGTTTTTTCCTGTTTAAAATGTCACATTGTTACTAACATTGTCAACTATAACACCGTTTTAACCTTTCGCTCTTTTTAGTGAATATATAACTTCATGCAAATGAAGCATTCACTTTACCTGTGTGCGTGGGCAAAGAGAATGCTGGGCAACACTATCAAAAAGAGTGATGGTTTGGATCACTCCTTCGTTGTTCATTGCTTCACATGCGGCTGAGAGCTAGCACACTTACTCAAGCAATGGAGGGAGCACAATGTATTATTATAGTGCACCTTTTGACATTGTGCACCTGTGTAAACCTTTATTGTGCCAGTGGCCTGTGAGCAGGCTCCAGAAATCCACCTATTATTTCTGGTGATCATTCTCAATGACCCCAAAAAAATTATGGTAGCAGGTTTTTCCTTTTGGGTTGAAAGCTGAAGAAAACTTACTAAAAAATGGATGTTTTTCAAACTCCTTCTGCTCTCTGCAGTACAGAATTATTTTAAATTGAAACAGTTCGTGCCAAAATGCGTAATTATCCCAGATGCCATTATGAAAAACATATGAGTCACAACTTATTAGATCATCGAGACTCAAATTAATTTCCAGCGCATTCGCTGACAATTGAGCGAATGCTTTCCTTTAATCAAAAACAAATGCATCCTTGCTTTGCATGGACAGCAGTTCTGTCCAGAACTTTGTGAATCTCGATCAAGCAGCAGCTTGCAGATCATATTTTATCCTTTACATTTCTCCTTCAGTAAACTATGTGATGCGAGGTATACAGAACTGGCTGCGCATGCATCTACCCTTCAACTAAGACTTACAAAATGGGAACGACACCAAACGATCTATATTTTATGAACAAGCGTTATATTCTTGTTCGGTTGATTAAACTTGAGTCACTAAAGACTGAAAAACATGTTTAAAAAATCTAGCAAAACAATTTCGGACAGCTGTATCATTTCTTTTTCTCTTCAATATTTATGAAGGTCACATTTGCATATAGTTCAGACCGCGTGCTCAACCAATAAAGACAGGTTTCAGAGAGAGCTGGAACTCCGCGTGCTGACAGCAACGCGCATGACAGCACATTTTGAGAAATATAATATTCGCCGGGAAGATTTATGTTCGCAGTTACAAATAGTTTGCTATTTATTAGTCTGTGTGTAAAGACTGAATGATATGGTTGATTGTTTCCAGGTATTACTGCGACATGAATACATTCTTGGATGGCCTGATTCGCCAATAAATAACAAAAGCAGCTCCTTGAGAACAGGTTCATTTGACGCTACATATATTTACTGCTGTGTATATATTCCCTTGGACGCCATTTTGTTGAAACATGCTAACATACTAGATGGAGTCGTCATCAAGGTCAATACGCATTTTCATGAGTCTAATAAAAAGCCTGGTTAAAATGAAATTTGGTTTTGTTGCTGTCAAAGATTGGCTTAAATGTGCGTATTGGAATTTGAAGAAATATCTGTCATTAATAATTATAGTGCATGAGCAATGTCGTAACAAACCGTGATGGAGACCTTCAATTAACAAGCATTTGCAATGCAATCGGTCTCGCCTTTGGGACCTTATATGTATTTAGCAATGCAGCACATTAGCTTGGGTGCTGAAACATCTACTGTTCTTTAACATGGAGAGAAAGTAAGCACCAAACTGCGGAACACGCCAGGTATGGGAACACATGGAGAGAAATACTGCCTATCAGCGGGAACTTGTATAGTCCAAAGCTCTGTTTTTAATATGAAATCAGCCCCTTCGGTGGTCATATCACTGAAAATACAAGATTTGAAAAAAATATTATTGTCTACGGGTGCTCGTTGAATACAAGTTTCTATGACCTGGAATCTAGGGAATGCTAAAGTGATTCTGGTATTTTACTGAGCTCTGCGGGCCGTTTTCTATCAAGAAAGTTAAATAGAGGCAGTTGCCAGAAAAAGAAAAAAAGAAAGTCCATAAGCAGAAAGCAATTCTGGTATTTTACTGACCTCTACTGGTCGTTTTCTATCAAGACAGTTAATTAGAGGCAGTTGAACAAGCAGAAAGCAATTCTGGTATTTTACTGACCTCTACTGGTCGTTTTCTATCAAGACAGTTAATTAGAGGCAGTTGAACAAGCAGGAAGCAATTCTGGTATTTTACTGACCTCTACTGGTCGTTTTCTATCAAGACAGTTAAATAGAGGCAGTTGAACAGAAAAAAAAGTCCCTAAGCAAAGGCGGAAGCAGACAAGTCCTACGGCTGATCTCCAGATCCCACAAAGTACATACAACAGATCTTCCAGACAGCGCAAGCGCTCTCTAGGCTCGACCTAAAAATGTCTACCTGCAGGAACAAAGGCACACTTTTACGAACACTGCGTTGGGTTTGTGTTACTTCTTAATGCAAACCCAACACAAATCATAATTTGCATTAGATTGTAACCCAAAGTAACGCAAAACTGGGAAGTAGTGGCCTCGGCGACCTCATCCTTCAGAGCCAACTGGGGCACCCACAAAACACTAGTTTCAGGGGTGCGGGGGAGCCCGAGGACTATAGTGGCCCCGCCGGCTCCCCACATGCACCCATCCTTAAATATGATGCTCTACTGCTCCCTCCCTGTCACACAGCGCAGCATTTTTGGCTGCTGCGCTGCATTGCGTGTCTTTTTTGAAAATCTGGCCCATAGTTCTCAACATCTCATTGTCAAGCTGCAGTGCTTCAGGCTGTAAGGATATCTTAATAGTTATGGATATTGTGTTTGTACAGTATGCACTGTAGAACTTAATTATAGATACTATTAAAGAGAGAACAGCTTTGTTTTTGCATGCTCACATTTATATATTGCTTAATTCCCCTGGCAAGGTGATGAAGCACATGAACAGACAAATAGAAGGCTTTGCAGTGGATTGCTACAAGAGTGCTGAATCGCAGAATGGCATTAATGGGCGTAATGTATGATACACCAGAGTGGTGCTCCTTGTCTGGGGTGCTGCCTAAGAGTGTAATTGAGGGAACTTGAGTGAGGGGTAAGTGGCATGTGCTTTGTGTTTTATTGTGTTGTCTAGCTGGAGGGGTAGCTTATGTTGGAAACGTTTTTGCATGCAGTGCAATGAGTATTTAGATGCACTGCTCATGTTGCTGTCATTGTACAGCTAGCTGTGTTTATGCATGATAAGACTGACCGTGTTCAATTAGTTGAACTGAGGGGTTGGAAGGTGATGGGGTTATAGCAGGTAGCCAGACTGCTTGATCCACTTCGACAATATGGAAAATGTGTGTAAAAAAAAAAATCAGAACAAAAAGTAATAGTATAAACATTGTGGCCAATATGCATACCTATGAAATATACCAAAATGTAGAGCTGAGAATATAATTTTACAAGTACATTTGTGATTTATTCATAGATATTTAACCCTTAGCTTAACCCAAGCCGTGATTACCCCTTGGCCCTAATTCTTACCTTTTTTTCTTACATCATGTATTGTGTCTCTGCCATTTTACGGTGAATGCATAGAAATAATGCGAATGCCACTGTAGCGCCTCCTGTGCTACCCTTCTGTGGCACAATTTTCTTACACCTATGACACCTTCTTTTAACCTAGCCCTAACCTAACCTAAGCCAGGAGGATTGTGTCATTTGTATAAATATGTGCATATTGTGGCATGCAATTAATTTACTGATTTTCACAGAAGGGCAGGAAGCAGCGGCAGTGTGCTGAAGGGTCATCACAAAGAGGTGGTGTCTTAACTGCATGGAGGCTTTTGCTTTGACCACACTAGCTGGTGAAAGAAGAGAAGGAGGAGAAGGCAGCATAAACTTCTAGTAGTGCTGCACAAATGTGAGCTGCAACTGACAAACATAGCAAAAGCTACCATGGCCAACAGGAACACTGGCAGAAATAAATTAATATAAACAAAATATCAATGGCCTGCATACTACCAGCAGGCACAAAATACAAATGTAGAATACTTAGTCCAAAAAAAAAAAATTATATCCGGGGGCAAGCCAGGGCTACTGGGACCCAAATGAGATAATAAGGGAGAAAAATTAACATCAGTTAAAATAAAAATAATATTCATAGACTACAAACTATGAGCAGGCTCTGAAAAAAAAGCAGCCAAAAACATAAGCAATGTAAACAGTAAAATATCTGTGGGCTGTGAATCTAATACCCCCAGGGCCTCATTTATGAGGCCCCTTGCGCCGCAGGAAGGACACTTTTTGTGACGTTCCCTGGCGCAGAAGCCTGCGTGATATTTATCAGGCAGCGTTAAGCCACTTTTTGGGGCTTATTGCTGCCTGAAAAATATCGGTCCCTTTAACGCAGTTTTCTGTGTTAAAGGGGCGTTCCATGGGTGTTGCTTGGGGCGTTCTCAGCAACATCCATGGCTTGTTGACACTGCCGAGAAATCGTAATTCTGAGGCAGCGCCAAAAACTTATGCCTCCCCAGGGGAGGCGTAAGGGAGGCACAACAAGGAGAAATATCTTCATTTCTCCTCATTTTTCCTTTTTCTATGTGTG
This sequence comes from Calotriton arnoldi, assembly GCA_963921515.1. NCBI lineage: Eukaryota > Metazoa > Chordata > Amphibia > Caudata > Salamandridae > Calotriton > Calotriton arnoldi. The sequence goes on along the minus strand of CAWUFW010003703.1, from coordinate 466,130 downwards.
CTGCAGAATGTAGCACACATAGAAAGAGGAAAAAGCCTCTTGTGATTATTTTTGTACATGAAGGTTTCCCAAAGGTGCGAGCACTCAGCGGCAGCAGCTCTCTCTTAGCTGCGGCGGCCCACAGGACAAATCACAATGATGCAACGTTGGCAAAGGTGCGAGCACTCAGCGGCAGCAGCTCTCTCTTAGCTGCGGCGGCCCACAGGACAAATCACGATGAGGCACAGCTGACACAAGTGCGGGCACTCAGCGGCAACAGCTCTCTCTTAGCTGCGGTGGCCCACAGGACGAATCACGATGATGCACAGCTGACACAAGTGCGGGCAATCAGCGGCAACAGCTCTCTCTTAGCTGCGGCGGCCCACAGGACGAATCGCGATGATGCACAGCTGACACAAGTGCGGGCACTCAGCGGCAACAGCTCTCTCTTAGCTGCGGCGGCCCACACAGTTTCAGCGAAGGTTCTGAAGGTTCAAATTAAGGCGGGCGCTCAGCGGCGGCAGCTCTCTCTTAGCTGCGGCGGCCCACACACAGAGTTAACAAGGGTTACCAGTCCGCGTTCCTCACAGTAGAACTAGAGGTTCCGGATTACTCGACGGAGGCCTCACCTGCAAGTAGAATCCCTAGCACAGGAATTCAGACGGCTGACGGGGTGAAGGCTAATGTCCCTGAGACTTCAGCAGGAGGCGCTCTCAATTCAGGCCCTCGGGTAGTTTCTTCAGCAAGCTTGGTGAAAGTTTCAAAGTCCTTTCCTCTGTTCACTCGGACAGAGTTTCGTCTTGACATCCAGAAGGAACACCCCTGAAACAGGTTTCAGCGCAGCGTTTTATACCTAAAAAGTCTTTGTTCTCTACAGTCACAAATCACTGAATCCAGCCAGAACCAGTTCGGTGGGGTCAGAGAGCACTTGGTTTACGAGGCGACATCCTGCCCTTTGAGTATTTGGTCTACCAGCCCGGGGCACACACAGTGCACTTATACTAGGGACTGACAGGCAAACCAAACGAGCCAATTGTGGTTATCCCAATTCATACAGTTATCTTTACACAGGGAGCATTCGCGCTGTGGCACTGATTGGCAGTGGCACAGCGCCCAGAGCATCTAAATCCAGCCAACATAAAACATAGGAAGCAAAAAGAGGAAGGAGACCCGCGCCAATGATGCCAGGTCTAACACGCGTCCCCTCCAGCTGAAATGTGGGGAGAACTAACCATCCCCTTGGGAGTTCTCATCACTAAGGCGGAAAAATCTGGACAGACCGTCAGCATTGGCGTGTTCTGTACCAGGGCGGTGTTCCACCGTGAAATCCATACCCTGTAGGGAAATGGACCACCTCAACAACTTGGGATTCTCACCCCTCATATGCATTAACCATCTAAGGGGCCTGTGGTCTGTCTTAACCCGGAAGTGAGTCCCAAACAGATATGGTCTCAGCTGCTTCAGCGCCCAGACCACAGCAAATGCCTCACGCTCAATTGCACTCCACCTCTGTTCCCGGGGAAGTAACCTCCTGCTTAGGAAGGCTACCGGTTGGTCTAGTCCCTCCTCATTGATCTGTGACAGAACAGCCCCTATACCATGCTCTGAGGCGTCTGTCTGGACAACAAATTCCTTTGAAAAGTCGGGCGCCTGAAGCACGGTTGCGGTGCACATGGCAGTCTTCAGGGCGTCAAAAGCGTTCTGACAGGTGTCAGTCCAGTTTACCTTCTTTGGCTGCTTCTTAGAAGTCAGCTCAGTCAAGGGTGCAACAATGTTGCCATATCCCTTGACAAACCTCCTGTAGTACCCCGTGAGTCCTAAGAAGGCTCTCACCTGCGTCTGAGTCTTGGGGGGTTCCCACACCAGGATAGTTTCAATTTTGGGCTGAGGGGCGCCACCTGGCCGCTCCCCACCTGGTGCCCCAAATACACTACAGAACCCTGCCAATCTGGCACTTACTGGCTTTGATTGTGAGGCCTGCCTTCCACAGTGCCATCAATACCTCCCAGAGGTGGCGCAGGTGGTCCTCCCAAGAGGAGCTAAACCCCGCAATGTCATCCAGGTAGGCGGCACTGAAGTCTTCCAGCCCAACCAACACCCTGTTGACCAGCCTCTGAAAGGTGGCAGGGGCATTCTTCATTCCAAAGGGCATCACCCGGAACTGGTAGTGCCCATCGGGTATGGAGAATGCTGACCTCTCCTTTGCTCCCTCGGTCAAGGCGATCTGCCAATACCCAGACGTCAAATCAAATGTGCTGAGGTATTTTGCAGCCCCTAACCGATTACGAGCTCATCAGCTCTGGGGATGGGGTGCGCGTTAGTCTTCGTGACTGAATTGAGGCCCCGATAGTCCACGCAGAACCGAAGTTCTGGAGTGGTACCAGGCGCTGCAGCTTTTGGTACCAGGACCACTGGGCTGGACCAAGGGCTGCTAGAGGACTCAATCACCCCAAGGGCAAACATTTTGGTAACCTCATCCTTAATGTAGGCCCTTACCCGGTTAGTCACTCAGTAAGCCTTGTGCTTAATGGGAGGACTGTCCCCAGTGTCCACGTCATGGACACACCAATCAGTGACACTAGGTACCAGGGAGAACAGATCACTGAATTGTCCCAACAGTTGGTGACAATCACCCTGCTGCTCAGTGGTCAGTGTGGTGGAGAGGACCACACCCTCCACTGACCCATCTCGCTCCCCTGCACACAGGAGGTCAGGAAGGGGCTTGCTCTCCTCCTCCATCCCAGCATCTGTGGCCAGAAGCATGCCCACTTCAGACCTCTCAAAGTGGGGCTTCAGGAGGTTAACATGTAGGACACGCAAGGGGTTCCTGGGAGACTGCAAGTCCACCACGTAGGTAACAGGACTCTTGCGCTCCACCACCTCAAAGGGGCCGGTCCACCTATCCTGGAGTGCACAGGGCTCCATCGGGCCATGACCCAAACCTTCTGTCCAGGCTGAAACTCGATCAGAGTGGCATTCTGATCGTGCCAGCGTTTCATCTCTTCCTGGCTGGCTTCCAGGTTTGCCTCAGCAAGTTTCCTGAAATGCCGAGTCTGGTTCCTGAAGGCCAGCATGTAACTAAACACATCCTGGGGAGGTTTCCTGGGAGATTGCTCCCAGCCTTCCTTGACCAGACCCAGAGGCCCTCTTACCGGGTGATCATAGAGCAGCTCAAAGGGACTGAACCCTAAGGACTTCTGTGGCACCTCACGGTAAGCAAACAAAAACATGGCAAGAGGACATCCCACTTACGCCTCATGGGCTCACCTAGGCCCATAATCATGCCCTTGAGGGTCCGGTTGAATCTCTCAACCAGCCCATTACCCTGGGGGTGGTAAGGAGTGGTGAACTTATAGGCTACCCCACACTCCTCCCACAGAGACTTCATGTACTTGGAGATGAAGTCAGTTCCCCTATCGGACACCACCTCTCTGGGGAATGCCACACGGGAGAAAATCCCCATCAGTGCCCGTCCCACCATGGGGGCCGTCACTTTCCTGAGCAGGATGGCCTCAGGGTACCTGGTGGCATGGTCCACCAAGACCAGGATGAACCTGTTGCCCATGGCTGTCTTGGGATCCAGAGGCCCCACAATATCAATGCCCACTCTCTTGAATGGGGTGCTCACAACGGGAAAGGGCTGTAGTGGGGCCTTAATCTTCCCCCCACTCTTCCCACTTGCCTGGCAAGTCTCACACGTCCTGCAGTGAGCATCTGAGCTCCTGCGCATCTGGGGCCAATAGAAGTGGGTGACCAGCCTCTTAAAGGTCTTGGTCTGCCCCAGATGTCCGGCCAGTGGCACATCATGAGCCAACCCCAGTAGGAAGGTCCTGAAGCGCTGGGGTACCACCAGCACCCGGGCTGACTCAGGCTCAGCAACCTTAGGCTCGCTGTAAAGGAGGTCATTTTCCCAATAGATCCAATGTGACCCTGTCTGATCACCTGCTGCCTGGGCGGCGGCCTGTCGCCGCACCCCCTCAAGAGAAGGGCAGGTTCTCTGTTGCTCGCAAAATTCCTCCCTGGAGGGCCCCCCTTCCTGATGCCAATGGGTCAGCTCTGGTAGGTCCCCCAGTTCAGCCACTTGTTCCCCTGTAGGTTCCAGGGCATCCCCCTCAAGGTCTGCTCCCTCCGGGACCGTGGGAACCGCGGGGGCTGGTTTCCCGCACCCCCTAACGCAGGGACCTGGGCTATACTTTCAGGCTCCAGACCCTCCTGAACATCCTTCTCAGCTGTCATGGACCGAGTGGTCGCACACGCCCACTCAGGCAGACCCAACATTTCCAAATGAGACTTTCTCTCCACCGTAGCCCACGGGGAGTTCTCTAGATCATTGCCCAACAGACAGTCTACAGGCATGGTGGGCCTCACAGCCACTTGAAGAGTTCCTGAGACCTCCCCCCCACTCGAAGGGAACCTGAGCCACTTCACACTGGCTCTCTGAGTTGTCTGCTGACACTACGGGGCAGAATGCATGGGGGACAACCTGCTCTTTGGACACCAATCGGGAGCTGACAGCAGTCACACATGGGGGACAACCTGCTCTTTGGACACCAATCGGGAGCTGACAGCAGTCACACTAGCTCCGGTGTCCCTGAGAGCCTCCACCCTATGGCCATTGATGTTCACCCACTGCCAGTACTTCTTGGTGTTACTAGGCAGTGTGGGGTTAGGGACCTTCTCAAAGTCTCCTTGCGAGACAAGGGTTAACTCTACGGGATCCCACCCACCTTGGACCTCTACCTCCTCCCTCCCAGGGCTACACTGGCAATCTGGCGGGATGGTGCACGGGGTGGTGCACGAGGGGATGCATTGGGGTCCCTCTGGGGACACTGGGGATCATAATATCGGTGGCCCACTTGACCACACTTGAAACAAGTGAGTGGCCCCCTCTGAACAGGCCTACCTGTCGGGGACACTGGCTTCTTCTCAGGGGGAGGCTGGGACACCACTGCTTGGTTCCCTTGGGAATTACTTTGGGGCCCTCTCTGGAACTCCCTCGGCTTACCCTTGTCCCCCCACTTCTCTGCTGGGGACCCTGCCCACCTCTGGCAAAGTCTCCCACAAAACCTTTGCGGACCCGGGTGTTCACCCAGCGGTCCGCCTCCTCAGCAAGCTTCCTAGGGTTAATCAGCTTGCTATCAATCAGGTGCTGGCGTAGCTCTGGAAAACAGTTACTAGAAAAATGCTCCCACGCAAACAAATCATACAATTGCTCGAAAGTTTCCACTTTGCTACCCTTTACCCAGCGATCCATTGCTCTGCAGAAAAAAGACACATATTCAACCCACGTGGTACCCTCTAACTTCTTACAGGTCCTAAACCTCTGCCTGTACAATTCTGGGGTCAAACCATAACGGGTCATCAAAGCTTCTTTCATATGGGCATACACCATCCTGCTCTCCTCAGGCAGGTCCAACAGGGTATCCCTACCATCACTCACAAAGTGCCCCCACAATCCCGCTCCCCAATCCTTCTCAGGGACCCGGTGGGACACCATTGCCATCTCATATGCGGCAAACCATTGCCCAATCTCCTCACTCTTGTGAAAATCCTTAATGACATCCTTAGGAATATAAACTCTACTCTCAGGAGTTACTAAAGGTATGCTGCCACCAGAGGGGGAGACCGGGACACACCTCGCCCTGATCTCTATCTCCCTCAACATTCTCTCATGCTCCATTCTCATTTTCTCAAGTTCAATTGACAATCGATTCTTCATGATGTCTAACTTCTTACTCTCAAGGTCCTTCTGACCTTCCAATTTAGCCATCTCCAAACTATGCCTCCTATCTCTCTCCCTGTCCTCCAGCTCTTCTGGGGTCAGGCTCCTTTGGGATACACTAGTACCTGGATTGGAGGGTGTTCTATCTCCCCCCCCTCTACTGGATCATCCTGCTGCCCTCCAGCATTGTCTTCCTCATCCCCAGCGGACTCTCTCGCTTCCCACCAGGCCTTCAGCGCCTTGTGGTACTCCTCCTTCCTAGAGAGACCTATCACGGGGACTGCGAATTGCTTACAAAATGACTTCAGCTGTCTGGCAGTATAGGTATCTAATCTTTCCTCGTCAAAGGTGAGATCCTCCGAAGCATTGGATGTTGGCCTTCCCATATTAGCAGTACTCATGGCTGCGATCAACAATTCAATACTAGAACAACCAACCCAAACAAAAATTCGAAGAGGGAAAAAAAATCAGCGCGTGGCTGCGCTTTGGTCTGTACTCACTAGTGGCGTCTACCAGTTATTGTACGTGGATCATAAATGCAAGTCCTGATCCTCACCGCTGACCGCCAATGTTAGAAATGGGGGTCTCTAGTTGGCAATGGCTGGCGCCACTGTCCAAATAGGGACCCTTCTTCCTAAGTCAGGGCAAGTGGTAACGTAGCACGAGCAGTTAGGCCTATCTCAGAGGCAGTGTGTTAAGCATTTATGACCATGCACAATAAGGCAGTAACGACACCACAAAAGGACACAACTCAAGTAGGTATAGAAAAATAGTATCTTTATCTAAGGTTTAGCACGAGACTCTCAAAAGCATTTTAACCAGTCACAATGCACGTAAATCAGTAGGGACTTAAAAAGGCAATAACGTATTCACCAGAACGTGGCACTGACTGAGTTCAAGGCCTGGGTCTACCCGACCCGTTGCGCACCAGATACCTGCCGTTGGACGGGGACACAGCACGTAGCGTCTCGAAGAAGCGGAGACGGTGACAGGCGGACTCCCAGCGACCACAACTCTTGACTGCAGTGGTCCGCAGCGTGCACTCACAATGATCCGGGAACTCGGGGACAGGCGGGCTCTCAGCAGCAGCAGCACACGGCTGCGGCGGCCTGGGCTGGTGGTGGCGATGACTCTCGTCGTGCAGCTCCGTGGTGGGCTCACAGCGGCAGCAGCTCTCTCTTAGCTGCGGCGGCCCACAGGACGACTCACGATGATGCAAAGTTGGCAAAGGTGCGGGCACTCAGCGGCAGCAGCTCTCTCTTAGCTGCGGCGGCCCACAGGACAAATCACAATGATGCAAAGCTGGCAAAGGTGCGAGCACTCAGCGGCAGCAGCTCTCGCTTAGCTGCGGCGGCCCACAGGACAAATCACGATGATGCAACGTTGGCAAAGGTGCGAGCACTCAGCGGCAGCAGCTCTCTCTTAGCTGCGGTGGCCCACAGGACACATCACAATGATGCAACGTTGGCAAAGGTGCGAGCACTCAGCGGCAGCAGCTCTCTCTTAGCTGCGGCAGCCCACAGGACAAATCACGATAAGGCACAGCTGACACAAGTGCGGGCACTCAGCGGCAACAGCTCTCTCTTCGCTGCGGCGGCCCACAGGACGAATCACGATGATGCAACGTTGGCAAAGGTGCGAGCACTCAGCGGCAGCAGCTCTCTCTTAGCTGCGGTGGCCCACAGGACAAATCACAATGATGCAACGTTGGCAAAGGTGCGAGCACTCAGCGGCAGCAGCTCTCTCTTAGCTGCGGCGTTCCACAGGACAAATCACGATGAGGCACAGCTGACACAAGTGCGGGCACTCAGCGGCAACAGCTCTCTCTTAGCTGCGGCGGCCCAAAGGACGAATCACGATGATGCACAGCTGACACAAGTGCGGGCACTCAGTGGCAACAGCTCTCTCTTAGCTGCGGCGGCCCACAGGACGAATCGCGATGATGCACAGCTGACACAAGTGCGGGCACTCAGCGGCAACAGCTCTCTCTTAGCTGCGGCGGCCCACACAGGTTCAGCGAAGGTTTCGAAGGTTCAAATTAAGGCGGGCGCTCAGCGGCGGCAGCTCTCTCTTAGCTGCGGCGGCCCACACACAGAGTTAACAAGGGTTACCAGTCCGCGTTCCTCACAGTAGAACTAGAGGTTCCGGATTACTCGACGGAGGCCTCACCTGCAAGTAGAATCCCTAGCACAGGAATTCAGACGGCTGACGGGGTGAAGTCTAATGTCCCTGAGACTTCAGCAGGAGGCGCTCTCAATTCAGGCCCTCGGGTAGTTTCTTCAGCAAGCTTAGTGAAAGTTTCAAAGTCCTTTCCACTGTTCACTCGGACAGAGTTTCGTCTTGACATCCAGAAGGAACACCCCTGAAACAGGTTTCAGCGCAGCGTTTTATACCTAAAAAGTCTTTGTTCTCTACAGTCACAAATCACTGAATCCAGCCAGAACCAGTTTGGTGGGGTCGGGGAGCACTTGGTTTACGAGGCAACATCCTGCCCTTTGAGAATCAGGGGGTCTGCTATCAGGCGCCCAGTGGGAGGGGGAGCCATCATTCACCTTGCCAGGCAAGGCCCTGCTCAGATCAAAGAGTCACCCCTCCCCATACTCTAAATGCCGATCTCTCTCTCCAGCCTGGTCTGACCCAGCTGGCCCTGCTGCTCCAAAACCAGACGGCCAATACACACACTAGCAAAGCCTACAGGAAAGCTTAGGCAAGAAAATACCTTGTTTCTAGCAGAGGCATTTTCGAACACGGGCTATGCAAATGATCCTTACTAAAAGATGTATCTCAATGTCCTGAGCTTAAACATATCAAATTCGAATTTCCTATCAGGTTCCTGGGGGCAGGTAGGATGTGGGATGTAATACTCAACCTGCCCATTCTGGCCTATGAGAACGGATAGCCTCACAATAGTAAACAGTGAAATGGCGGGTAACTCGCTATTAGAACATGCTACACAGACATACTTTAAAAGCTGCTTCGGTGGGTAGCGCAAATCAGTGCTGCAGGCCCACCAGCAGTATTTGGTCTACCAGCCCTGGGCACACACAGTGCACTTATACTAGGGACTGACAGGCAAACCAAACGAGCCAATTGTGGTTATCCCTATTCATAGAGTTATCTTTACACAGGGAGCATTTGCGCTGTGGCACTGATTTGCAGTGGCACAGCGCCCAGAGCATCTAAATCCAGCCAACATAAAAGATAGGAAGCAAAAAGAGGAAGGGAGACCCGCGCCAATGATGCCAGGTCTAACAGTTATCATGACACTGTCATTGTGCACATATGTCAGCTGCATGCCTAAATTGAAGATATCCTATAAATGCTATCATAATACATACACTGACAATATGCAGATACTATTGGCCAGACTGCTGCTGTATAGCATGATACCTATGCCACCCAGGGATGTAGAAGCTCAGTACCACACCTTTGATGTAATTAAGCATGAACTGCAACTACTAAGCATTTGGGGTTGTGTGTCAAATGATACATGCTGTAGTAAGGCACACTGGGATACGTAGGGACATTTTGTCCCCTTGCCCCAGAGAGCCCTCACATGCATTGTGTGTGAGTGTAACCACACATGACATCAATTATACTATATACACATGTAACAATATATAGGAGCCAGGGCACAGACCCTGGAACCAAGCTACACATCTCTAGGCTAAGAGGAAAGGTGAGACTAATGTTTTTCTAACTATGCAAGTAGTTGCAAAAATTCACATACAGGAAGTGCCACATTTAGCAAGTACTTAATGCCAAGGAAGATTGACGCTTCCAGGCAGGTGGGGGCCACTTTCATGGATACTAACCAGCAAACAACAATAACATACTCGTACAATGGTACAAGGGTGAGTGCATAAGTGGCAAGTACAAGTGTGTGCCCCACCACAGCCATGAATGGGTACTATGGGGTGACAGATCCATCCCTAATATACATGTAGCATAACTTACATACGCAGTGTTGTAGTAGGTGACTATCTGTGTTGGGCTGTGTGCCCATTCACACAAAGAGGATCGCTTACAGTGCCCAAAGAATGTTGAATATTCCTTAAGTGACTCCATTGCAATGTTGACTGACTCTTGTCTTTAGGTGTCTCACAAAGTTACACATATCTACAAACACTGCAGGGAATTCCTACATCACATACTCAAATAAACCTAAAAAATTATGACAAGTCTTACACAGTAAATTATCACACATTTGTGAATGTAGAAAACATTTTTATATATGAAATTGTTATACTCACTAACTAAAACTATGTACCCTACACTAACACTATCTAAACTAAGCCTAAGCTAACTTATCTTAACATTACCTTAACCTACCTATACTAAGCGTAAGTTAATCCATGCTATACATTTAACACGAACAGCATGTTAAGCATCAACCCCCACCACCCTTAATGCACATAGTCACACAATACAAACATAAACTACACCTACACATAAACTAACTACACATTAAAATCTAAACAAATATCATTTTTGGGGTATTTTTGTTTTGTATTTTTTAGAACAAAAGCCTATACATTATCCCCCACCCACTAAAATATCATTCATATATAAAAACTAAAACCTATAAAAGATCTTAAAAATCTAAAATCTACCTCATCTAAACCTATACTATCTACTAACTAACTAAATTACTACAATATATAGGAAAACAAATATTGAAATACAAAAAAAAAAAATACAAAACAAAAATACCCCAAAAATGATATTTGTTTAGATTTTAATGTGTAGTTTAGTTTATGTCTAGTGACAATATGTTGTCACTAGACAGACATCTCCCTACTTGTCACTAATCAACTGAGTCAAGTGCCATCTGTGTGAGTGCACAAAATGTAACAGTACTCACAATGAAATAAATACCATATCATAGAGGACACATTTTTACATTCATGAAGATGTCCTGATCTACAGTTTGACACATGGGCCTGGTTACCCTAATTTGGGGCTTAAAGTTGTTTTCTGAAAATGTGCTGGTCATTGATCATGAACATAACTGTAAGTGGATAAGGTGATACAGAACAGGCAGTGTGTATGTATTTGATATGATATGTGGACTCTTGCTCTATAACTATGAGGGAGGCTCAAGTACCACTGAGGCTGGAAAACAACAGACATACCTCATGGTAGGCTAACACATCGAATATCTAAATGTCCATCCTATGATTAACAAACACATGAACAGACACACCTGCAGACATGTCATTGGTTGTCAGTGATGGCCCAAACACATTACTTATGAAGATGTGGGTCCATCACATAAAACATATGCTGCAACTACCATAATCTAATGTGTTTACATAGTGATGGCAATCCAGGTGCCACTAACATACATGCTGACATATTTCTGCATCCATTTTGTCATTCAGGTACATGGACAGTTCTGATTTCTGCAAACATATTATGCATAACACAGCAGGTATGTTTGCCCACAATTTTGGTCAGTGAAACTGAAATATCTCATCTGGAGATCTCTAAAGTGTCCTGCATGTTTGAACCCTTGAGGCTGCATTTTGATGGAACATATGATGTAGGATCACACTGTGTGTGAATCTGATTCCATGCCACCTATCTTGTCCATGCTTGGTAACAATGACTGTGTAGAAATAATGCACATAATCTGACCCAGCTTCCTGCACAAATTAGGACATTAAAAATGGATCCCTGCCCAGACTTGCTTAGCAACACAGATTTAACAGATCTACGACATACGTTGACTCCACATATTATGGTTTGTACCATTTGTTGCACCATGTAATGTGTCTGTGTGGAACACATGCAGAGTTGTGCCCAAAGCAACATGACAGTAGATGTGCCACTCTAAGTACATATTAATAGTTGTTTACATCCTGTAGGTCTGCTTACATACACTTTACAGTTTCAAAATTCTTAGTCCGTTAGCAGTTCTAAACAAACTTTGGGCAGGTTCTGTACTGAATCACAGACTGACAGCTCATTAATGGTGGCTGAGTGTTACCTCCCACCACACATCACAATTGATCATGCACAGACATCATAAGTGTACATACAGGTACTAATTACACTTATTGTTAGCATTAGGGTCCTGGAAGGATTCCACCTCTCCCCTTGAGAATGGGAGATGTCCACCTAGGGGACATTAAAGAGGACATAGCATTAGAAATATTGCCTTAACACATGTTAACATTTTTATTAACTAAACTATTATATCCCAGTATTTCAGAAGTACACAACAGCAGAACACACATATGGCAATATGCCCAGCGCATTGCACGCATCTAGTCCATTTGCAGGCATGAGCAAGCTGGATGCTGGACTTCAAATGGGCCCATCATGACATGCCTGAAGCATGCGTCAAGGATGTAATTGATTGAGTAATGCTGGGCAGCATAATGGCAAAGTCCAGTGTACCATGACACATGGGTGACATGATTGACCCTAAGAGTGACTAAGGGGCATAATAATGAGCCCCTTGCGCCACACTAGCATCACTTTTAGTGATGGTCCAGTGGTGCTAGTCACTAAATCATATGTATGAGGTCACACAAATCCACTTTGGTTAGTTTAGAATGGCCTCATAGATATGGAGTAAGGCAAGGCAGCACAAAGAAAGAGGGATTATAGGTCCCGGTGGTATCTGTCCTTGTTCAATTGGTAGTATTTCATTGAAGCCAGATGTCCAAAATGAGAAGCCCCTGACCCATTGAAACAAAGAACTTCCCAATATCTAAGCTTTGAAACAGCCCCAGGTTGTATGCCAAGAAGGGACGAAACACGTGCTGGCTGCCTTTCTGTTTGTTCTACTGTTCTGGGGTGTCAGAATAATACAGAATAAAAAGTACAAACAAATTTAGGACTATTTTGAATTGGTATCCATTAGGGAATAATATTCACCAGAAGAGCTAGCTTCCAGCTTTATCATTCATCCAATTCAAGGCAGCACATAGAGCTGTATTGCCTTACTCTGTGTTAAAGAGGCATTCCATGGGCCTTCCGGTGGCTTTTCCCACACAACACCCATGAACATTGACACTTCCCCAGATTTACAAAATCAAATAGACCTGGGGATGCATTCTGCAGTACACATAGAAAGAGGAGAAAGCGTCGCAGGATTGTGTTTGTGCAGGTATTTTCCCCTTCCAGCACAAACACAATCCTTGCAACATTATAGGCACCTTTGCACCATGGTGCAAGATCACATGCGTTGGCGCTAGTCTGCCAAAATGGCACCAGTGCAGGGTAAAGGGACAAGAATGCACATTCTTCTATGAATATGGTGCATTCCTGCCCTTACACTTTGGAATTGGGCAGTACAGCGAGGCTAATTGCTGTGCTGGCGTACAATAAATCCACATGGACGAGGCCCTAAATTCCCTTAATTTACATCCTCTTCTCATATATTTATACTGATATGCATGTTGCACATTGCTATATTGGTGAAAACACAAATGAACTACAATCCATGTTTATGTTTTGCATTCTGGAAGAAGATATATCACAATATGTAGACAGGACATACATACATATTGACAGGCTCACCAATCTCAAGTCCCAGGAAGTCGATCACATCGGCCTCCCTTGAGATGACGTGCTTTATCTGGTGGGTTGCTTGTGCGACCTGAATATTTGTTCATGGTGCCAGTGCACCCGCTCCCATCAGGCCTTCTTCTCCTTTCCATGGTAGCTCTGGATTACCCTGCCACCAGCCGCAAGCATCCTAGGGAGGTAGTGGGCAATGAGCCATATGAGCCCTCTCAACACTGGCTTGGAAACGTTGCTCCCCCTCTCAGGCATATTCCCAACCTTACCCAAAAAGGCAAAAAACCTAACCTAATTTTACCCTCTATGGACTCTAACTACACCAACAGACAAAACCCCAAAAAGACCTACACCCAACTGTACAATGACAAAAAACAATACAAAACAATGACACAGGACAATATATGTATGGGACAGAGGCAAAATATGAACACAAAACACACTAACAATACCAAAACATGTTTTACTCTCAGACACTCTCAAACAACCTCATACACCAAGAACAGACTAACAGAGACTAATTAAAGCAAAAGTAACTTCACATTTCCTAGTTTGCAGCCTGCCACACCCAATGCGTCACTTTCTTGCTGTATCCCGCTCGTTTTTAACAAATGCGTTATTTTTTTGATGCATCAGTACTGAAATAGCCAATACGTGATTAACACACAATGCATTGCCACAATGCATTGTCAATGCATTGGTAGCGATGCACGGCTTACGACCCGCATAATGGGGGTAATGCAATGCGCAAATGAGTTGATGCATGGGTTGTGACACTCGCAAGTGGCATATTGTCTGTGATACACTATGGGGAATGCACCTAGGTCTCACTTTCCTTACTCTTCTTTTCTTACTTGACAGGTTTCTTTCTGATGTGTGAATTTTCTGTGGTCATGGGGCCCAATTCATGGTCAGTTAGCATAGGGCATCACAGCAATTCACCTTGCTGCGCTGCCCTACGTCAGAGTAAAGGGCAGGATTCCACCATATTCATCATATACGGTGCATTCCTGTCCTTTCATCCTGCACTGGTGAGTTTTTGGCAGCCTAGCTACAATGCAGGGACATTTGCACAGGTGCAAGGGTGCCTGTGTTGGGCCTCGGTAGACAATTCAGCCCCGGCACAGGTCAAGAGGCAAAAATGTAATATGTTATATACCTTACGTTTCTGTGGCATAGGGAGACTATCTGTCCTGTACAGTGTGGCCATATACATTATATGCCCTTCTGTTAACTCTCACAGGATATCATGTAGACTATACTGTCATCCACATACGTAATACAGAAAACAACAACATGATGTGCAGGATACAGACTCAGTCATCGCACACTCTTTGATACTACACTCACTTTGGACTGTCCTGAGGGTCTGTAGCTGAACACGCTGTAGCAGCACACACAATCGCTGGATGTGCACACTGTTACACATTGCTGACTTTCTGTTGTGTATGTCTTGCACAGTCAGCTATGTTCTGCTAATGGTGTTTTCATGCACAACATTTTCTGAAAATACTATGGAGATCTGAGTGAGTGTGTCGCACAGCAACAGACCTTTCGAGTAGGTGAGTGATCTATTAGTCATCACTGCTGTGAAACATGGTATGCCACTTTTGGCCCCCATTTCGACTACTAAGTGCTGGTTTTCTGACTCTGGTTAGGCATAATTATAATTGGTAATGACAGACCTCTGTAAGTCCCTAGTCTATAAGGCAAGGGGGATTCAAACTACCTATAAGTCCCTAGTATTTAAAAGGGTGGGGATGTTTAGAGGCCCATTAGATTTCCTCTACTAGAGTGTGCACTGCTGTTTTTCCTGCTGTCATTTTAAAAGCCAGCCCTACCTTGCAGGCTGCTATTAAATTGTAATTATATGCACATTTCACTTTGGAATTAAAGGTGCTTCCAAAGTAGTACTCTACCTTATTTTGTTTACATATAAGTCGCCCCTAAGGTCTCCCCTAAGTGCCCCTGGGGTAGGGTGCCTTGTAACTATATGTACCTATGTAACTATAAGCATAAAATATGTTTTATAAGCCCTGGTGAGGGAAAACCTACCAATAACGTTTTTACCTTTTGTAGCGAATTACTCCATAGGCTAACATTGAGATAAGTATAAATATTCCTAGGAAGGAGCTCACAATCTCATTCAAGGACTTAATATGATAGATATGATAAATCCAACAACTTGCCACTGTTACGTGTTTAATAACTACCACAGAAAAGAAGTTCATGAAACTTTCTTTTATGAGAACCAAAAGCTTTCCAGCTGCCCTCTCCTTATTGGCCAGCCTGTCCCAGGCTGAGCCAGAGCTGCTTGATAAGGTGTGAAGTGTCTTGTTAAAGTAGACAATGGATTTCCTGTGGGTGGAAAACTTTAGCTGCAGAAGCCAAAAGGCAGGAAGAGGGTGGGTGAACCAAACTGGTCTTCAAAGGGTGAATGACAGGTTGGGACCAGCACTGGCTGACATCCAAATCCTGCATACCCAGCCACACAGGAGCCTCATAAATAGATTAGCCAGGATGTTGGAAGGGGTGTGTTTCCTAATATTGATACATATGATGTCGATATACACCATGATATATGTACGTATAATAATGAAGTTGCTTTGCCGTTGTTGAATTCACCCAATATGACCTCACCCTCAACCCTGAGTCAGGCCCTGCAACCTAGGCCTGAAGCAACTGATTGACAGATCACAGATGGGGGGAGATATAACCTTTAGACAAATGCACAAACAGGAAAACCCAGATCGATCCTACAGATAGGCAGTAACACCACAATGGTCTCAGGAGACTGGCCCCCAATAAAACATGTTTGGCCAGAGGGACGCACATTCCCAAAACACCATAAAGTTAGATGCCACACTAAGTTAGTAACACTCAGCCAATCAGAACACAGCATTCAGCCTACATGCAGTGATCAGGCACTCCGGACATCTGGACACATACCCACTGTCTCTGCATTGTGTCCATGCAGGGTAGACCCACCTGCATTTCTAATCGAGTGACCAGATTTATGACTCTAAGACTAGACCCAGATTCCTGTTCTAAAAAAGATGCACAAATCGCTTTATTACACTTTGTGAAATGTAAAAATGATGGCCAAAACCAATGTACCTTGAGACAGTCTTTAGACACTAACTCTGTTGTCTGCTCGCCCGGCAGCTGCGTTTAATTAAACCAACTGTTCCTGTTTTGTCAAATGCCTCTTGTCTTTCAGATTTTCAAGGTAAATTCATATTTGGGCAGCATTTCAGTGAAACATAATTACACCAGTGGGTTGGCTTAACCAGATCTAATCCCAAAACAACGACTTTCTCCATGTTGGAAGACTGGTGCCTCCTGGGACAATATTATGCCACACTTTGGAGGAAGTAGACATGCACCTGTGTGGCACCCTGCTTCCCATTGGTCAGGGGTGCCCCCCGCTTGATGCCCAGAAACTGTGAATAATTATGGAAGAGCTGCATTGCATCTCAGGTCTGCTGCCTGAAACTCCCTGGAGAAGAAGGACTGCTCTGCTGGAATCTGGATATGCACCCAAAAGACTGCACTCAGGAGTGGACGCCCTGCAAGCTACAGCTTAACAGAGCCTACCTGCATCATCTCCACTAAGAGTTCTCATCCTGGAGTGCAGTCAGTGGATTTTTAAGGATTTGGTCGGGTGCATTGTGGGAACTGTAGTCCAGGCATCCCAAGGACCATTTAGGTGTTTCCAGACCCTTGGATTTGTGTTTTGGACACTTTGAACCATCAAAAAGAACTTCAGGAAAAAGTTCCAGAAGTTTGGTGAAGTTTGGGAACTTTTTGTCAAAAAGCTCCATAAGGTGACCGACTGGCCGTTGAGACTCAAGCCGGCTACCTCCAAATGCAACCCGGCCTGGATTTCAGATTTATCCCGCTAAAAGCTCTGGAGCTTCAGACTTCTAGCATTTGACCAAGGCCTCAAACAGAAGCAATCTGACGACGTTGCATCAAAATGGATCGCTCGACTTCGAGAGATAAATTCTTCAGAAAATGTTTTTAAGTCTGAAGGTAACATTTTGACTGAGGCCTCCAGGGTATCCGACCAGGGCTCCATTGCGGTCGGCCTCAAACTTTGACTTTGTCCTGATCAAGCGCGACCAGATGTCCCAAAGTGGCGCTACATGTTTTTATGTACTAAAAAGTGTTTATTCTTCAAAAATTCATATCAATGGTTACCTACATTGGATTTTTTTGTTTTGGGGTCTGTTCATAAAAATATAATCTATTTTTTTTAATTGGAGTTGGATTTTTATTGTGTGTTGTGTCTCACTTATTTAATGTATCGGTGTTTTTAAATGCTTTAAACATCTGTCTTCTAAGTTAAGGTTGCCTGGTTATTGCCATCTACCGAGGGTTGAGCAAGGAAATAATTTATTGAGACCTTAACTGAACCATTTATTGAGTTTGTGGCCTTATTACTAGTGGTAAGTCACTACTTATCACTAGTAATAAGCCACTTTCCAACACATGGTTGAATACAATTTATCTTGTGATGTTCAATTAAAATGATGCTGCCATTCACACATGATCTCTGTCTTATTCCTGTCAACGTTAGTAGCAGTACATTTATTCTGAGGGCAGGCCTTTGTGTGTGCCTCCTGTTCCAGGGATACTGCATTCCCTGACACAGGCATATGTTATGGAACACACTCAATTAACATTTCACCTTTGGGTGGGTAACAGATTTGGGATCCACTCAACTTTGCACTTGTACACTAAGGCCAGAGGTACACAACATTTCTCATGCAAAGGGAAGTTCATATCACAGTCCCTCCATCTGATCATTTGTAATGAGTTAGTGTGTATGCACATACAGTTTTGTCTGCCTTTTTAACTAATTGAAATCACACTCTTAACATCTCAGTATTCTTCAGGTGTTCTGATGTTGGCACATTAGCTATCCAATGTCATACTGCTCTGGTTATTTACTTACTGTACAATGTTATCTGCTCATATTGTATTTTTACAGGCCTTTGTTCCTCAATGCATTGCTGAGCAATGCATGGGAAATGTGTCCTTTATCTACTATAGCATGATGTGGTATATGTGACAATGTAGGCAGAAAATAGTTCTCATGTGCTGTGCTTTTTGGTAAGCCACACATGCATGTATGCATTCTTGACAAATGACAGCTTTTGTGCATTCGCTTGACACTAGGCCTTTGTTCATGAAAAATGTCCCTCATTATCTCTGATGGAATCTGCTACAGCATTACTTACAGCAAAATACTGTCATTCTTCATTTTAACACATTGTTGAGACACTCTACAATGTGAGGTTATTCTCAGGTATGGTAATTTGTGATTTGTGTTCCTAATTTCACTGAGTGCCATCTGTTGTGCAGTTTGCTGCTGCACAAGACATCAAGACTGCTAGCAGTGCATCTCTGCACTACTCAAGTGCAAGGGGAGAGTAATGATCAATTTGGAATAACAAATGTGCCATGCCTGGCCTGTACCCTTAATGCAGTACACTGTTTCGCATTGTATTTCTGTATATGTGCAATTGATAGGCGAAACACATGGTCTAATGATGCTCAACAGGTCTGATGACATGATTATTACAATTTGAGGCCTACTTCTATTTGATGAGATGAGGGTGAGTTGATGTTTACTGGGACTGTGACATAAACGCCAACACAAAAAATGGCTTCAATCATTTATTTCCATGTTGGACCTTCTTATTATGTTTGGACATTCTTTCCATTAAAGTACATGTACTTTAATAGAAGAAATTCTGCACAATGTAGGTGTGTCACCGACACCTAACTACTGTATTTTAGATCTCTCCTCCATCCTTATCCTCCTCCTTTGGGTCCTGCTCATCATGGTCCATGCCCCACGGGACATTTGTCACTACATAGATGTTATGGAGAATGGCACATACTGGGATGATCTTGCAGACCATAGGGGGCGAGTATAGTAATATCCTCCCTCACATGTCCAGGCATCTGAACTGGGACTTCTGCCCACCAAAGATTCTCTCCACGATGTTGCAGGTCTTTACCAGTGCCTGGTCGTAGTGTCATTCTGGCTCAGTGAGGGGATGCACTATTGGGGTCATGACCCATGGCTGGAGACCATATCCTTGGTCAGCTGCAAGTTAAATAGAAATTACAGCTGTCAATGGTTTGGATCTATGTTACAGCTGCATTCCTGTCCCTGTGTGTTATGTGTACTGAATGATTCAAATACAGATCTTACGGCACTTCACAATATGTGTAATTTAGACAGTTAGCCATAGGTTTACATGTTCTCTGTGTAATAGCAAATGATGAGCAAGGCCTGATACATTGTACACTTCTACATCCTGACTTTTATGTTTATCCAGTTGCTTAGGGTGATGGGCATTTAGAGATGTTCCTGATCGCTCAATGTTATGTACACTATTTACATGTGTGAATTGACAGATTATTGATCAGATATTTGTTTAGTTGGTCCTCCCTAGGTAGGTTGTGACATAGCCTACATGTTTAACACTCACACATACATATACATATGTCCTTGTTACACCACAAATTTTGTTTGGGGCCTACATTACATTGGCACAGCCCTTTCATAGTTCACTTCCTTTAACATTTGATTTTGGTGCATACACTTGGTGCAGCTCAAACATGTCACATGGATTGTTATGCTATTTCTAGTCAACATTCAGCTATTGTTTTTAGCAGAAAAGTTGTCATGGTGCACTTTGATTGGCACATATGTATTGCAATGTGGGCCATTTATATGTATTACACCCTGATGTTGTTACAAGGAGCAGTCAACTCCAATTGTAGACACAATACATTGGTTTTTCACATTTATGTGTATGACTCTCACATGTAAGGGATTGTGTAATTCTATGCCTTTATTATTTACTCACAGCTGTCAGCTAATATATATTGAGATTGTTAGCCTGAATACACAGTGGTGCCTTGTCAAGGTTGGTTTTATTCTATGTTGATGACTGATGGATGACATGTTTGGCTGCATTGTGTCTGACTTAGTGAGTTTCACATTGCTGGATTCATATGTTTTTCATTTGGGCTACTTAATCCACAGAACAGGTGAGCTATCACAATGATTACATCAGTCAATGCGGCCATCAACCTACGTGTATGTGTGGACATAGACTAACAGTATTGTTGAGACATGTGTTTTGTACTGTTGGTGTCACAATGTTATCCAGTATTAACACTTGCACATGTCTGGGGCATACGCTCATATGGCATGCCACACATGCCTTTCTACATACTTCTTCCTATGCTGCTCCAATAACTTTGGTCAACATAGATTTATACTGCCATGTGTGACAAACTTGCTCATGTCCACAGTACTTGCTCTCCCACCACTGACCTTGTTGACCTTTGACTGATACCAAGAGTAGACACACCATTGAGGAGACACTAATCTCACACTTTTCTCTTGTGTCTCCTTAGTACTCATGTTGGCATATCCATCATGCTATATGATTTCGTTAGTGAATCGTTACCCAGCACAGTTGTTATTGTTCCATCCATCCACACTGAGTGAAATGACAAATTGCTACTCCCAGAGGTTCTGTCTTTACTGCCATTGACAAATTAGTAAGTGTAAGACAATTTGGGACATTATTGTATACATGTTGCAGTACGTTGTTCCCACTATGTGCATATGACACCATGGCCCAGATTTGTTGGGAAGTGGCACTGTGCTGTGCAGCAAGTCACCTGTCTGCACTGAACTGCGTCACTGAGTAAGGGCAGTAGTGCACAGTATTTAGGCCATACCGCACTTTCCTCACAATTCAGCCTACACTGGCACACAAAGTGCAGCCTAACACAAAGACAGGCACATTTGCTCCAGGGGTCTTGAGTGCCTGTATTGCATATGGAATTTTCTTTGTGCAGGAGGGGGCACATACCAGCACATGATTAAGCTTCAGAGTCTTGATCGTCTATGTATGTGTGCCACAGAATGCAGCATGCTTAGGAAGCTGGAGTGACTTGGATCACTTCAGTTATTTTTCCCGGTTACACATCACCTGGGAGACCAATTGATTTGTCACATTTCTAAGTTTACCTGGTGTGGGATACATGACATGCCTCATGAAACATGGGATTTGCATGGAGATAACCCCAAAATGCCCATGGAACATCTCCCTTGCACACAGTGATGGTACACTGCATTTTGCCCAGTGTTCCATTGCTCTGTACCTTTACGCCATTCAAAGGCACATAAAGTAGCTTTGTGACTTGGGGGTTTGCCTTATATGTGTCCCATGTTGAATGGTGCATGTATGATACCACACCCCTCGTACATATGGACCTATCTTTCTCAACAGACACAGAGATGGCTATTTTACCATACATTTCTTACTGCTAGTGGTTCCGTTATGTACTTCAGATGTGCTTACCAACAAGTAGACCATTCCCATATCAGCCATTCTGGAAGCGCTCATTGATGATGCAGTGCCTGAAGATGTAGGCATCATGTGCACTCCCTGGGTATTTCTCCTCATACCTCCATGGCATAGTTGAGAATGACAAACTGGTCTGTCTTCATGTACCACAGCCAATGCATCATTTCCTATGCCTGGGTTGCTGATGGGCAGGAATTTTGACACATTTCAGGCTTTGCACAATGCTTGACGACTATGCGTCACACATTGACAATACCATAAATATCACTGCGCGGATTTTATGCTGGCTTTAAAGAGTGAATGCCTACCATGAATATTTTAGTCTCTGCGTGGCACAGCCTTTTCTGGCGCAGGTACTTTCCATCACTGGCCTACCATTGCATTTGCCACATGTGTTTATTTGTAAATATGGTTTACTGCCTTCACCGTGTCAAAATTAGTGATGCAACAACTTCAGAGGCCTCTAATAAATAAGCCCCTCCGAGTTTTTAGGCAAGATGTTCACCACATCTAAAAAAACAGATTGACTTCATTGAGAGTGTGTCTCATTATACCACAACTATAGAACACATAATACTAATTGTAGGCAGTTGTAATGGTAGGCTAGGTGCAAGTGCTTGAATGATTGACAAGGGCATGTGTGTGAGACTATAGAGGGTCTTTAGTCAGTGCAAAGGTATGCTCTAATAACCAATTTAAATCGGCCATATAAATCAAATCTAGTTGCTGACACAGCATATTGACTCTAAATGGCAATCCTTCAGCAACACACCAGCCAAACTCACAAATATATTGTGAAGGCGTAGATTTATTATTCATTGCTTCCTATCAGAGACCCTGACAAATCAGTTATTCTGCCCTCATTTGAAGTTATCAATGTTACTATAGCTTACCCATTTACTTCAGCTGGCAACAACCAAATCATTACCTATACCATGATCGACATGTTGAATTTTCATCTATTCTCTGATTTTCAAATGATCAGAAGACCAGAGAGAATCCAAGACAAAGTATATGCTTAAACATGGAAGTTAGTTTGTTCTTTACTGCTAAGCACAGCGATGAGCATACTGAGATGATAACGCGAAAAATACGTTGGAACAATTACTTCCCAGTGCATTTAACAAAGGCCTGGGCAGAAAACAAAATTGTGACGGTGATGAAAGTAATTGTACTGTGTGCTATAGAAAAGGAAAGCTGGTATGTTGACTTGGAAACCTTATAGGATAATATCTGGGACTTTTTAGTCACAACAGTTACCCACATAAATAAAGGGGTTTGTAAATATAAACACATGGGCAATTTCATATGCAATGAAAAAGCGAAATACAAAAAAAAGAAGAGTACTGACGAAGCAGAACACACCATAAAAGTGCTGAAGAATACTAAAACATCGGTACAAAGAAGGAAATTATCAAATATAAATGAAAAGATGGTCAGATAATTGGTTACCCATTCAGACAACAATTTAAATGGGCAATACTCACAAATGTTGGCCCTTCATCTCAAAACACTTACAGCTACAAGCATAGGGTAGAGTATCATATCTCATGCGGTAAATGGAAAGGTTTTATAGGATCATTATATGTCAAAAGACCAGTCCCTAAAAATTTCTTTTTTTAATAATATGGATTTAGAGCTTTACATTAGTATGTCAAAAGTGGCAAATCTCCTAATAAGAAAGAACCTAGAATCCTGGGCAGTGAGTCTGAATTGCATATCCACAGCAGTCATTAAAATAGCCCCAAATAACAGGATTTATGTTCTGTCATTATTATTTAATCAGACTATTTTCCTCAGTCAAGCGTTACCATCTTGCAAAGATTCTTACCTACAGCCAATTTATAAGACAGGGCCTAAGTCTGACCCGAGTAGCTACCGACTTACTGTGTTGTTAGACGCAGATGGCAAATTATTTGTAAAGCATCTCCAAACCTTCTTATTAGTGGAGGGGGTGTGATCATATCCCGATTAATCAAACTGGTTTTAGACCTAACTACCTCCACCATTGATAATATACTTGTTTTATCTATTCTAGTTTACTGTACAAATTAGTCTTTTTGTTTGTTTTGTGCATTTCTCCATACATTTGATAAGGTCTTAAGATACAAGCTCTGCACAAAACCTTTTAAACGGTGTATAGATGGTGTCCTTTTACATTTACTAATAGGACTCTAAACAGAAACTTGAGTTCAAGTCAAACTAACACAAGTGCAAGGATTAACACCTACAGTCAAGACCTATAATGTCATTGAACAAGGTTGTACCCTGGCACCTATACTATTTGCACTTTATATTGCTGATTTGGCCCCAATCCTTAACAAGGGGATGGAGACCCACCTAAATACGATAACAGGAAAATATCACTTTAATATATGCTGACATTCTTTTCCTAAAAGCAAAGACCCAGAATGGCTTACAGAGACATTAAAATGATTAGGAGAGTTTTGCATGGAGAATGACTTTCTTATTAATTATAACAAAACAAAAATAATGCAATTTGGAAAACCAAAGTCTAGAGTTAAGTGGCAACTGGAAGATGTAATAGAGCAAGCCACCGACTGCACTTATCTAGGGGTATCCTTCGATTTACATATGATTTATCCTCATGATTAAGACTGGATTAAGACTAGACTGACTTCAAAAGCCAGAGCCATTGCCCTTTTTGCACATTTATATGGCAGAGGAGCCATGGGCCCCACACTAACAGACTTAACAATGAAAATTTGCCCTGTTCTATTGTATGGGGCCATGGTTTTTAAGAAACAAAAGATGGAGGTATTACATTCCATTTTTATTTTAATTATACAGCATTTTTTAAAGTTACGATCTGGTAGACCGCATGCCTTGATAAGATTAGAATTTGGACTAACGCAGTTAGCCATCTTAAATCTTACTGATCTGTTTAATTATAGTTTAAAGAGCCTTATTAGAGAAGAGCTGGGAACAAAACCTAGAACAAGTGTGGTAGCCATTTGAACCAAGTTGGAGCTGATATTAAGAAAATATTGCCTCCAGTAAAAACAATTCTGAAACTGACTAGAAAGATGCTACTAAAAAGCTACATAAGAACTGTAACGTATGAAATAGACTAAGCTGTAGCAGCAACGTTTGGGAAATATCATTAATCTCATGGAACAAGTTAAAAAAAGGCAATCACATCTTCACTGTAACCTAATTCAGTGGATAATTTTTTTTTTTATGTGATAGACTCTTTTAAGAGCCCTTTGTTGCAACTCGCGGGATGATGGAATAAGACTGTGGATCAAAAGAGACAATGTTGTTTTTGCAACTCATCTCCCCAAACTATTGATCACATCCTTTGCCTTTGTCCATATCTACAGGATATAAGAAATTAGTACTTGAAACCACTTTTTAAGAAACTGGGCATTAGAACACTTTAAAAGAGCAACAGAATATTGTTTTTCCAGCCGTATGAACAAATTGAGTAGGAGTACAATCACATTTATTTCGCTAATGGGGCTGCATCTTAAGAATCTTAAGAATTAATAGAAATAATCTATCTTGTTATGTCAGAGCTTAATTGAGCACTGAGGAATTTTAAAAGGATGAATATTTTAATTGCAGGGGCAGCTTAAAAATGAATTGATAGAAACAATCTATCGCATTGAATTTTAAAATAGTATTAATGAATTTATTTATGGAATTTTATATTGTATTTTAAGCAGAGTTGATCCAAAAGTAACAATGTAGTGGGATATTTTAAAGAACCAATAGAAAAATCTATTTAGTATAATTTTAAAGTAGTATCAGTTAATATATAGGTGATTTTTTTTAATGCATTATTAGTAGTGTTCATTGATGGTTGCTTATATGATATTGCATTGTTTTTTTAATATAAACTATACAATAAAATGCACCTACCTATATCTAAAGCCCTTGCTGTACTCAGCTTGATAAATGTAATTATCACAGTAGAGACAGCTGTAGTCATATTATCACAAAAGATCTAGGCATTCGCAGTCAGTGATTAAAAATCATGAGAAGATTCCATATATAACAAGGATTTGGAAAGCCAATAGATATCATTTTGCCGAGCTGGTGCTGTGGCTAATCATTTTAATGTTTTTATTGCAAGCATATCTCACATAGTTTAAACACATAAGAATGACTAAAAACAATAGTAAAGTATTGGCCCACCAGTCCTGACATTGGGTAGATGTGAATGAACGGTCAAGAAAAATCTAGTTGCTCACAGTGCAAGTGAGCCAATGGCTGAAGTGGGTAGGCCCTTTGGCGTATGTTGAACTCTGTAGTGTAGTGTAGTGGATGGACGTTAGATGTGAATGCCAGCTGAGCAAATCAGTGGATGAACTGGGTTGACCCAAGTCTCCTCTATCCATGTGCATATGTATGTTTTTTTTTTATTTAGGATTTATTCTCAATTCACACGTCTGGCAAGACAGATAATGTTAGAAGCTAGTCTTGGCATCCTTGAAGTGGTTCCCCCCTAAATTTTTGCCGTCAGACCTCCTGTTTTTGCTTCCCTAAAACATGGTAACTTTGGCTCACACCCAATTTCCATATTCAATTTACTTGCAAGTCCCAAGTAAAGTGGCACTACATGTGGCCAGGGCTTGTAAATTAAATGCTACTAGTGGGCCTGCAGCACTGCTTGTGCCACCCACTCAAGTAGCACTTTAAAAATGATTCACGCCTTGTATTGCAGAGCCTAGGTGTGCAGTTGTAAACTGCCATGTTGACCTGACAAAGTAAACCCCAAACCTTCTTTGTTAATACATATAAGTCACCCCTAAAGTATGCCTTGGACAGCACCAAGGGCAGGGTGCAATGTATTTATAAAGTGGATATATACTTTTAAGTTTTACCTTTCCTGGTAGTGAAAAAGTCTTAAATCCAATTTTCACTA
Source organism: Calotriton arnoldi (assembly GCA_963921515.1). NCBI lineage: Eukaryota > Metazoa > Chordata > Amphibia > Caudata > Salamandridae > Calotriton > Calotriton arnoldi. Next base: position 439,597 of record CAWUFW010003703.1, on the reverse strand, counting down.
CTACAAGGCTGATCTCTCTTATAGATAGCATTGGGGTTGCCTTATTACATTTCATAAGTGTAATTTCCAAATGGGAATAGATAACCAGTTTATGATTTGTGTCTCTGGAATCACAATTTAAAATCCTAACTTATGGTGAAGTCGGATTTTAAATTGCAATTCTGAAAATGAAAGTTTGTATTTTCTTGCCTTAGCCATTTGGTGGCATGCGGCCTTGCTCAGGGTCACATGACTGGGTGTAGCTGACAGTTGGGTTGTGTGTATTCCTCCTAGACAGCCACACACAATGGGGAGCGAAGTTGTGACTGGATGGGCCATCGCTGGCAGGATGGATAGGGGGAGATGGGCCGAGCCCAACTTACATTTGAATAAGGTGTATGCTGTCTCTACACAAAAAGTTGCATAGCCCCTGCAGTTAGTCTGATAGGCATCTGTGCACTTCAAAGGCATGCCTCTAGAAGCTTTTCTCTTCTTCAAAAGCACAACTGTGTATAAAAAAGGACCACAGACACCAACTCTTCAGTACACTTCTTCTGGACCTGTGGATAATCTGCCAGGAAGAAGGAATGATGTGCTGCTACGAGTACTGCCCCTCTGCTGGACTGCTGCTCTAAAGGAATCACTGCCCTGCTGTGCTGACCTGCTGCCCTCGTGCCTGGGGAAGAAGAACTGGACCTAAAACTTCATCTTGAACCCAGGACCCCAGAGTGACTCAAAAGGCTAGTCTGCTGGCCTCCTGATCTGATCCTCAGGAACATAAAAGGCTCACAAATCAGCTCTTGTACCTAGCTCCAGCAAGTTCCTGACCCCCAAGTGGTGCCTCTCAGGTCCTAGACCCTTGGTGTGGTTCACAAGCTCTATAAATCAAGTCTTTGGGCTCTTCGTGACCGCATATTGGCCCGTTGGCCGCGCAGCATCAACAACCCTTGGGGGACCACCAATGCGTAGCTCCAGCCCTCCAGTCTGCGACGCCGTGTCTACTCTTCTCACCACACTGACTGCCACCCATTGCTCTCTCCTTGCTCCTAGCAGCCCTCTCTAATGAGAATGGGACTTTCGGCACAGAATCTCAGAAAGTAAATCTTCAGCTGGACTAATCCGGGACTGTATCTGACCCGCGCTCCATCGCAGTCGGCATGAACTTTTGACTGTGACCAAGTCCAGCACAACCAGATAGCCGCAGTTGGTGCTTTCTGTTTTTAGGAGTCTATTCTTTAACAATTCTTGACTCCGGGTCTACTGATTGGATTTTTGTCATTTTGGTCTTGTTTTATTTAGTACATTTTGCTCTATTTATCTAACCTCCTTTGGGATCTTTTTGTGTTGTATTTTCACCGTTTTCCTGTTTGAAAGATTGCACAAATACTTTACATATTGCCTCTGAGTTAAGCCTGACTGCTCTGTGCCAAGATATCAGGGGGTTGAGCCCAGGTTAATTTGGGGTTTGCTTGTGCCTTACCGTGGCTAGGTATTGTGGTTGCTGCTTGACCAGGTCTCACACCCCAGTCAACCAGTAAACTAATTTCTAACAGTGTCTCTAAAAAGGAGTTCAAGGACAAAAAGACTACTGGCTACAGAAACTGCACATCAATAAAGAAAGAGTTAAGTCCCGAATTTTGTTGGCAAAGACTGCATCTTTTCCTGCATTACATATAAAAGCTAATGTTAATAGTCCTTCTACTAGAAATAATTACCATCAGGCTCTATTCAGTGGTACCTAGGCAGGGACTACTAGGCCTCAGCTGTGGGGGTTGAGTTTGTTTGCCACGGATGTGTCTGGCCCACCCTACTAGCACTTTGAAAACTGAATTAAGTACAACCCCTTCTGCACATGACTATCAGGGTAGCCAGGGTGAGCAGTTGCAGGCTTCTCACTGGAGTTGAGTTGGATAACAGACACAATAATTTTATTGTCGAGCCCACGCAGCTGTATTGAAATCTACACAGTCCCAATAATCATAAACGTCAGTGCCCTTGAGTGGAATAGTTCTCAATAATGCTACACCCTCCCACTCTCACTAAGACTACCTCCCAACTGTCCCTCCTGTCTCTGAGGTCCCTCCATTTGGTAGACAGTAGATAGTGTGATTTAAGTTCAGGTGCTGTTTCTAGGACTTCAGTCAAATGCACACTCAATCTTTTTAGTCTTACCCCTTTTGGATACAGGTGACATGTTTTGAGAGCTTGTTCAACTCGTGTTCAAGTACTGGCTCTCCTACATATCTTCTGGGGGTTCGCAGGGAGCTGTAAGTGCACTGGAATACATGAGAAGCAGGGATTGGGCCTTGTTCATCAGGGGACATGCTCAGCCTCAGCCTGTGAGCCTGCAGCACAGGAGCTTCAGTTTCCTGAGGTTGCAGTGATGTGGCTCTGCCTGGGTTAACTAAAGATTCAGTCTGGGTTATGTTAGGTTTAGTCACAGCAGTTACAGTCCTGATTGGAATGGAGGAATGTACCGCCCCGGGTGGGCCTACATTGATCACAGCAGTTGTAGCCACTGTTCAGGCCTATGGTGATCATAGCAGTTGCAGTCCCCATCCGAGCCTATGGCAGTAATGACAGTTGCAGCTCCTGTCCAGAACTATGGTGATCACGCAGTTGTAGCTCCAATCTAGGCCAATCTAGATCATGCAGTAGCAGTTGAGACCAGGAACCGTGATGAGTGACCAAGTAGAGACCACAGCCCAGATGGACCTTCCAATCCCTCATTCATTGAACTCTCTCTGGATGCCCCACAGCCACTGGGGACCAGTTGGACTCTCTCTTCCTGGACAGTCTCTCCTCCTGCAGAGCCATACAAACTCCTGCAGACGTATTCCATCTTTCACCAGGCAGGCAGACTTCTAGGCACGTCAGGGAAGATTCACAGCTCCTCCAGCAAAAAGTGCAGGCTTCAGGTGATTTTACCTCCCCATGGAAGACTGGCTGTCAAGCAGACACTACTTGAGGCTGCCGAGCACGTCCTTTTCTGATCATAAAAGACTTAGAACTGGAACTATGGGGCATATGTACAAGCCCCTATCGCCACAGGAATGTCACTTCTTCCGACGTTCCTGTGGGATAGGGGCTTTGTCTTATTTACAAGGCAGCGTTAAGCTTAATGTGGCTTAACGCTGCCTTGTAAATAAGGCCTAATTTCACTCTATGCTTACGAGAAAGGGGTGGGCAGTGGGTGTTGCGCAGCACCCATTGATTTTGACGCTGCCCCCTATTTACAAGGGTAGCATAAATAGGAGGCAGCACCAAAATTAAGACCAGGGAAAACCTGGTCTTAACTTGCTGAAATGAGGAGAAATGTTTGATTTCTCCTCGTGTTTACTTTTTCCATGTGTGCTGCCTTGTCCAGCACACAGGGAAAAAGCACAATGCCTTGGATTGTTTATGTGTAGGAAGGTGTCCCTTCCTGCACATAAACAATCCTTAAAAAAAAATGACATTTTGTAACTTCTATGTGTGCTGCATTACGCAGCACACATAGAAGTGACAAAACGGCATTTAAAGATTGTTTATGTGCAGGAAGGGACACCTTCCTACACATAAACAATCTTCCCCTGCACGCAGACACCCTTACACTATGGTGCAAGGGTGCCTGCGTTGGCACTACACTGCTAAGTGTAGCGCCAGTGCAGGGGGAAACGCAAGGCTGCACCATATCCTTGTAAATATGGTGCAGCCTTGCGTTTCTGAAATGGTGGAGTGAGGCGTTAAGCCATGACGGCTAATGCCTCACTCCGCCACTTCTTTGTAAATATCCCCCTATATGTGGTGGTTTGGGTCCTGTTTTTTGCACATCTTCTGGATATGGGAGGTGGATCCACTGTCTCAAACTGGAGAACCAGTTGGGGTGAGTCTCCTTTCAAATGTACTCTCAGGGTGCTCTCCAGATGCATTCTTTTAGTAGAGCTATACTTCTTTCAAGAGAAAGCACTGGGGCTGTTCCCAACCTGGAACACCAGCAACATAGGCGCAAAGAGTGTTGTGGTTTCTGCACCTGGCTGCTATCCCTCCAACTGAAGAAGTAATCAGAGACAGACTAAAGGGAAGACCTCACCTAGAAACGTCCTCACATATGACAGCAGAGTTGGCAGTCTCACCCCACACCCAACCCATCTAGTAAATTGCAGTTATTTGGATGACAAATCAGCATCTCTTTGCTAACAGAATACCTCATAGAAACTGTAACAAATTATTGTCCCTCCCTCAATCCTCCTCACTGCAGTGTCTGATTTTCCTCACTCCAGCTAGAGGAATGCAAGTAATACACCACCACTGTCTTGGAGCATACTCTTCACCTTCCATCTTGTGCTATGTCAAACCAGGGCCACTAAAGTATATATTCCACTCGCCTCCATTACTCAGGCTCACTCATACAATGAAATATCATGTGTTTCACAAACTCTACGCGTACACACACTGGACACAGGCTCAAGATGTCAGTGCAAGGGTATAGGTATACATATTATGGCAGAACTTTACACAAGTGGGACAGTAGGCTTCACTCTCAGTAATACAGATAAAATGTCCAGTCACGTTGTTGATCTTTTCCAAAAGACACATCATGTTGCCACCACATCAGTATGTGCTATACCCAGGACAGAGAGAGTAGACTGTAATCAACAATCCAGGTCACAGGGCATGTCCAGGGCCTCACACGGCGGGGAAAGGCCTTGGTCTCTGCACATGTGGAGAGAAGCATTACACCAGGGCCCAAATAAAAGTCAGCTTACAAGATATGCATGGAGTTAAGCACTCAGGGCAGTTAAACACACCCCTAAACCCAACAAGAGACATTCTCATCTCAACAATTAACATTTCCAGAGCCTTTACAACCTATAACCTAGAAGCAGTTGTTTAATAAACGTTGTTATCTACTATGGAGAATGGTGAAAACTAATAGACCATTTTGGTAGAAGACACTGCAAAGCGTTACATCTTTATCAAAGCCAATATTTATCATAATTTTAAAAGGCAACAGAGCCAGCTCATGATAAGATAGAGACATCTCATTATACAATCTTTCCTAAACAAATATGGGGCTGCATCCTATTGCAAGGCTTAAAACACTGGCAGATAAAAAATATATATTTGTATATATGAATCCATATTCAGAAAAGGCCTCGGTACAACAAAGCACTATTCATATCTGCTGATAGTTAAACTTATTGTACACTGTCCATCTAAAGTTTGGGAACACATTACCATCTTTCATGTATTTGAATTTATCTGTGGTTTGGTTAACACTGAAAACAATAGTTTGTAAGTTGGCCTTGTGGATTCACAAGAAAAGAACTGATATCAGGGCAAAGCTGTGGGATGTTGAAAAAGAAGACGAGGCGATATAACTAACAAATGTTGATATATTGAAATCATTTCCACACATGTACACATTAATTTTAATTATTGATCGTTATCCTCTTTACTACATTCAGTTTTTTTCCAAAGTAAGCATTCCTCCATGCATACTGATTAAAATGCATAAATCTTTTTTGAGAGTAAAAATAAACCAGCACAAGTTTTCATTTAGAAGACAAACTTTGTAATGTTTTGTGAGTTGAAATAGTAGTTTTGAAGTTCACCGAGGTAAATCTGAGATTTCACTGCTTCAGTGGAGGATACTGAAATTCTTTTGCATGTGCCATGTTTTTCCAGGAATCCACAGTGCAACATAAATGGGATGTTTAGATTTTAAGTACATGTTTGTGAACAGGATGATTTGCTCACATTTTGTTTTAGCTGATTCAAGGTCAGGATGTGTTTCTGTATTGAATGCTGTCTTTTGCAGAGTAGGACTTAAAGGTGCCACAATATAACCAAATGAAAGAACATTTAAGTTTCACCTAAGGCACCCTAATAAGCCAATGCTGAAAAATGAGAGAATGCATCCTATTGGCCATTGACTGACTGTTGGTGGAAATACTAATAGATATTTCCAAGTTATATGTATTCCTGGGATGTCAATCTAATCAGAATTGTGGGATACCTATAATTATATAGCATTTCTTGTCTGTAGGTTTCTTATCATAATATTCTAACTCACCTCTCCACAGACCCTCACGATTTATTAGAATGCAAAAGGGCAGACATGATTAAACCAACCCAGTGGCAGTGTTAATAGATTTATTGGCTTCACTCCATGGAACATGATTGTTTTATGCTGAAAATAAACATGTATAAAGTTGTTAGATTTTTTGTATGAAGTTATGGATTCCTATGGTCTATTTACAATACTTAAACAGTTCGCTATCACTGCAAGCACAGTCACAGTCACGTGTATTAGTTTCTAATATGAACAAGATGTTTGTCATATATCAGTGTTTTGTGTAATGTACATTACCCCGCTGAGCCTCTTGTACTTAGATACTCATACTTACATTCATTCCATGCATATAACATCAATCACCATTTATACAGCACAGAGAAAATTTAACATGGATTATAGTTGCAAATATGTAGGACAGTCAGTAAGAAGAACTCAAGTGACATAAGTAAGGGAAAAGGTGGCTGACAACAGCAGATAAAATGTGGATCTTGGGTGGGTTGTAACATTATTAAAAAGATACAATGTTAAAAAATTTAGATTAAATATAGGCAGTAACGTGTGTCTGAAGTCAAACTTGAATATGTGAAAAAATCCCAAAGCATGAAAAATATTTATTAAAATGAACTGCAAATGTCCAATAGGAAGTGATAACTAATATTCAAAACAAAAAAAGGTAAAATAAACTACCCTCAACAATCACTGTTACTCCACTAAGCACTTCAATATAGGGGCAGAGAATTATTTGGGGGGAGATTGATGGGCAAGGTGAACACTTCAGACATGTGGGGAAAGGGTGTTGAATTCTGGGAGCATAGGGCTGAAGTTTGGGAGGACATCAGTCATGTCTGGTAATGGTGTTAGGAAGTATTTTGTAGAACATCTGTCACTCTTAAATTCCTACCCAGCTCATCTAGAGTCTTCAGGAGATCATGCTTTCATAAAAAACAAACAAGGAGCATTCCCGGACCAATGGTTAAATCTTAGACAGACAGGGACAGGCAGGGAGGAGCTGCTAGGAAAAAAAGGCTACTGTTGCTGTAACTTGGGGAGAGCCAATCGTTTATGGGGAGGAAGGAGAGTAGAATTAGCCAAGAAGGGCTATTTGTCTTCTGACCCAGGAACTACCTCTTCATATGGGTCATTCTGGGCAGTGGTGGTGCCTATTAAGAGCACCTTTTCCTCCATATCAGAGGTATGAGTCTGAGAGACACAGTGTTGACAGTTTATCTACTGTGCTAGTGGAAATGGGCCATCCTCTTTTGACAGCAGTTACTCACTCCTTTTCTCTACCTTGGCCAAAGCTGAGGCCTCTGCCCCCATGTCGCTAATGCCTAATGGAAAAATGAGTAGTAAAATCTGTCAGCCATTCTGGCCCATACTTAATCCCATGTTGCAGTCGATGATGACTTATATAGTGGTCACAATGATCCCATTTCTGATCAACCTCCAATGGTACTTCTGCATAATAAGTTGTCGTACAAATATCATCACACTGCTAAATGGTTCTGTCAGCCTTACCTGGACTACATAATAGCTGTCCAGCTATGAAAGTCACAAAGATTAAATAGGGTTAGAACGTGCTATAATGGACAAGGACTTAGGTACCTCTAGCTTTAGCAATGTTAACTCTTCTTACCTCACAGACCAATAAGATAATATTAAATGTCTTTGACCCCTGTTTACTCTCTGTAGGAACAAAATCTTCATTTGCTATGTCAGAGTATGGGAGAGGATGACTGGCCAAGGCATGGACAAACATCTGAATGTTGTGATGCCAGTGTGAGCTCAGGGTACATACTTTCAATTTCTCTAAGTCTTCCAGATAACAGAAAGGATATTCATAAGACTAGCGGGCCCTGCAAGCACACCCAGGATGTGCATATTACCATGTTCTGGCACAACAAACACAATGCATCTCTGCTAATGGACCTATATCTACTATACATACGTTGTGCACCAAACATTGTCTCTTTTGCATAGCAATACCACTCAACATTTCAGGTCTCCAAGGTGGTAGACAAGCAAAATTGTCTTAACTTTGAGGCCAATGTAAATATTATATTAGTGGTAGCCTAGGGAGCTCTTCATTATAAGAGATTCAAGTCAAGTACATTTTAGACATTTTAGTGATATTTGTGATGCAGATCCATGACACGGCCAGCGAGCTGTTTTTTTCCCAGTGTAAATGACATCTTATCCACTCGGTTCACCACTGCAGATCTGACTAGGCTCCACCCTACACCTGTATTGTCATCAACAGCAAGTACTGGTGAGAGTGTGATCTGCAATTGGTGGCACCACAAGGTGAATGGGATTGGGATGAGAGAGAAAGAGAAACGATGACTGAACCCTTTTCTTCAAGCAGCGGACATCTCAATTTGACAAGAGTCAAACAAACTTCATCAATGATATGAACACTCCCACAACACAAAATCGACAAACTCACAATTAGTACAAATGGTAATGTTTTACTTTTAGGACATGAAAAGAAAATTCGTTCAATTGAAATAAAACAATTGTTAGCTTAATTATCCTCTAAGATTCTTTTCTTAAACCTCTATTGACAACACTGGGGTTAGCACAAAATTAATGATTTCAGGAATACAGGAATATCTCAGATAATGTTCCTTAGTCATAAATTGTATTTTGTAGTTTGTTGGTAGTACTCCCAAAATACTAGAAAATGCTATTCAGAAACCTTCGCGCAGGGGCCATGCTTCCACCGCTCCAATTTTTTTGGTGCAGAGAGCTCCATCCTAAATGGCGAGAGCTCCACATATGTAAGTATATGTTTTTAGTAGTAAATGTGAGAGGGACAGAGCGGAGTGGCTGTACCACCACAGGGGAGGGGTTAGGCCCGCTTGCATTTATCCATGCCGGACAGCGCCCATCGCCAGGAACCCTGGTCCTTCTCTCACCTCTCTACCCCCTTGACCATCCTCACGCTCAAACCCGGCCACAACTTGCCATTGCCATAGTGCTGCCATACCAGCAAACAAAATGCACAAAGAGCTTTCCCCTAAGCTGTTTGCAAATACTCCCCCACACAGACCTCTCCTCACTCGCACACTGACAGCCACTATCCCCCCTTCCTCACACTCACACTTTGACCAGGTGCCACCTAAAGAGCACTCTGAGTTCTCATGCATGCTCCTCATCACCTGCTCACTCAACAAATATGTTTTCAACATTTGGGACCTGCTGTTTCTCATGAAAACCTGGCTGAAGTGGTGCAGAGTCTGGCCACTGAAAGTGATGGCTGCCTCAATGTAGAGCTCTGCTTGCCTACAGGGCAAGAGGCAGCCTATACTGCACATCTAGCTCCCACAGCACCCGCTGTGATGAGGAGGGGGAACACTGAACTGGTGGGGCCCATGTCGCCAACTTTGACCACCCCTTAGGCACACGGTTGATACCGTGGCCCTCAGCGGCCTGCATGTGTCCGCTGCTCCAACCTCTGAGCACAGTCTGGCTTGCTCAAGGTGGGCCGCACAATACTTGAAACCACTGCTTACAGCCTACTGCACAGCCATGGTCTCTCTTCTCTGGAGCAGATGACCAGCCCTACACCGATGGCAGAGGACTTCAAACTCGCCTTCCTCTACCCTTGTCGCCCGCAGCCGCTCCCTGACCCCCACACTATGGGACATCAAAGCAACACCTGAGGCCTTGATTTTAGAAAAGCCATGGGGGTGTGGTATGGGGCCCCCCTCCTTTTTTGAGTCAGGCTGCATCAGACCCATGCACCCTCCACTGGGGGCTTAGGTGCGCCCGGCTGCTCAGCCATGACTCCTGCATGGCTGGGCTGTCCCTAGCCCTCCTAGGATGATTGCAGCACTCCTTGTGGCTCCACAACCTCCTACATCATGGGGTTAAGTTACGGGGTACACCACAATACCTGCTGCATTGGATCCTTCCACATGTTCCTTGGTAGTTGACCCATTGAGGTTTGCTATTGACCTCTCTCTGACCCATCCTTCTCCCCCACCCTAATGCCTGCTGCATTGTATCCCCCCTCGTGTTCCTTAGTATTTGACTCTGTTGGTTTGCTTTTGACCTCTCTCTGACCTTTCCCTCTCCCCCACCCCTCTTCAGGGTCCCCCTTTTTCAAGGACTTTATTAGTAGCCCTCCTTTACTACATCTCTTCCCTCCCCTGGATGGCAACTTACTGGTCTATAGGCTTGTCCCTTCCACTGCCTTCCCTTGGTGGGTTCCTGCCTTCTCCCCTCCATCATCCTCCCCCTCCCAGATGGCTATAGATGGCATAGCGCTCAACCTACATTTATACAACCTTAGGCCTCCCTGACCCTGTGGCTGGTGACTCTGGTGAGGTTTCATTTTAAAACTACTTCTCATTTATTTCTGTAATATATATTCAATCATCCAGTCATTATCAACTGTAAAATCAGAAATTATTTATTTCGATCAATTTCCAATGTTTGTCATTGTTGTGTTAAACATCACACGTATCCAATTCCTTTCTTTCAATGTATACACAGATCCCAATGCATTTCGGTACTAAGTTCTTTGTCAGGGGAATGTTTTCTGAAAGTTATCACAAAAGCAATAATCAATGTTTCAAGAAATAGGAAACCACAAAAAATGAATGTTGTACTGCAATCCAAACCAAAAGTGCTCTCGCTGGTGTGTTACTGCAAGTGAAAAAAATGTGCAGAAAACTCGATGTGACCCATGCGGTGAAAACGTTGGTTATAACTCGGAAGAAACCAAACATAGCCCTGCCCTTGTGTGACTAGCCTCAAAAAATGCCAGGTTCATAAAAGAACCGACTCAATGCGGTGTAAAGAGAAAAACGTGAATGCAATTCAAATGTTTCAAGTTGGATTTATGTGTCTGTGAACCCCTCGAAAACCACCGTATCCATACGGTGTTCTTACTACTATTTCTCAGCTACTATTCTTACACATTTCATGATCACGAGAACACCGACTCTCATGCATTCTTGTAAGTACTAGTAAAAATAGAGCAAGGTTCTTTGGATAAGAGCAGAGAGGACTGATCGATCTACTCAGGAGACAACATCTTCATGCGCATTCGACTTCTACCTCAGGCCAAGATTAGTACAATCTGTGAGAGTTGTCAGTGTGGGCTGATTTCATTCTCGTTTCATGTATGCAGATTCTATGCCTCACCTCTCCTATTGGCAGATTTCTAGCATATATCATTTAAACCATATAAGCAGTCCAATATAATGTTTTTTCATTCTGTGTCTTTATATTATGTTCGCTGTGGACAATGCATTTGTGTTTTCCTTTAACATGTTGCTGCATATATTCTGTACTAGATTGTAATGTAATAAAACTCTTTGGTATGGAAATCCATATATACTTGTGTGAGTGCTAACCTGGAGGTGGGCTGAGGAAGGCTCACCAATAACCTGTTAATTATTTTGCAGAACTGACTATCCGTCCCATATTGTCTCTTCTCCAGTTAAAGTATGAGGGAGGGCCACAGAACAAGTGTGCTTTTTCTCCAATACACAGGGCGAGCAGGAATACATTCGCAACAGAGACGCCAAGAGAAAAATAGACCAAGAGAACACTACTGACTCTTTCTGGTTTTGCTCCCCACTTAACTAAACTCTTGGGCTTTTTCATGGCAGAGGTACATGTTACCTTTTTGTTCAGCTGCTCACTACATACAAGGACAACCAAGGGGCATATTCTCAAGGAGCCATCGCCGATTTATTGGCACTTTAGCGCCGCAAAAGTGGCGATAGACTTATCTCCCTATTCACAAGCTGGTGCAAACTGCCGACATCGCCAGTTTTCCTGCGATAGCTGCTGCAATACACATAGCCACGGATGAGAGCGACAACTAACGCTAATGATATGCAGAGTAGGCGTTCCCATGCATAAACACAAGAAAACACCACTTCGCGATAGTCTCAACGACCAGCCAGATCAGCGATGCGATCCGAAAACAGGCGATAAGGCGCGTTAGCAGCAGGGATTCAACACCTGCCTTTTACTGGTGTTAAGCAGGATGACAACCTGCAGTATGAAAGGGAGCCCAGCCTAGAGCCACATCTGAAGACCAACAGATGCCATGGAGACAATGATCATGCAGCCTGGAAACCCAAGAGGGCCACAACACCCACCGCAACCACCCCCCGGACCCTCCCCCCCAGGTCATGAAGTCCAGTAGTCAACGGTAGTGGAAAAACAGAACTTTACTACAAATACATAAACAACAAGACGAAAAGCTCAGCCAACGCGTTCTATTCCCAACGGGGAACTTTGCCAGGGCAACATGTAGATCCAATAACCTGCAAATGCTGCGGGAACTCCCCAATACCATTCCATATCCCAAAATCAGTAGTCAGAAGCCTGTTGGAGAAATGGTGACAATGGTCAAGCGTCCTCATAGTCACAAACGTAATCTGGTACAGTGTATTGCACTTGGACAAACCGGACTGCATACAGGTATGATGAATCCAGTCCAAATATACTGTAACAGAAGTCCGTGTGCTCGTAACCTCCGCAGGAAAGAAAAGGAAGGTTACGACCACACAAACATCTGTTACGGTCTCATTATGCAGGATTCATCATACCTGTAAACATCACGGTTTGTATCATCTTGATACCCCTGCACCTTCACTTCCCCCACTCTGTGCATGAACAGCTGGAGACCATGCAAGGGAATTACGCCATAGCTGCCTTACCGCACGTGTCGGGGGCAATTGACTGTACACATGTACCACTTGTGCCCCCTGCCGACCCTGCACACAATTACTGCTACAGAAAGCACACGCATTCCATCAATGTGCAGGCAATAGTGGACCACCGGGGACAGTTCACCAATGTCGTCGCCAACTTCACAGGCAGTGTGCATGATACATACATCTTCCGACAGTCCATCATCAACCAGCTATTCCAGGATGGCACCTATGGCAATGCACTGCTCATTGGAAAGTACTAACTGAACACACCACACACCTCAACTCCACAATCACACAACTCACAACTGTGGGAGAGCACACGTAATAAAATCACATACAACATGCCAACCAACATGCCCAACTTCCGGACACGACAACACAAGTAACCATGGTAACAGGGGCCAGACATGTAGACAAACCATCCACAAAGGCAGAGCCCCTCTGCAACACAATTGCAGAATGTGGGGAGAGGTGGGAACCAAGAATGTGCGAAGGAGGCAAGTGACCCAGCAATAAGAAAGGACACAATGCCAAGTGTGGCGGAGATGTGCTGGACAGACTGCAGTATGCAGAGCACAGACATGTCCATGTGGACATCTACTGCTGGTGTTTGCAGTGTAGTGGACAGTGGACGCAAACAGGTTACCCCAGGCAGTGTGGAAGACCTTGGACATGTAGCCATGTGGTCCCCCCTGTAAGCTTGAGCGGAGCGGCCTTGGCCAGCGTATGTCGCAAATGAATTGCCCGGGGCCCAGGGTGTGGTCCAGTTCCGGGATGGCCACCACAGTAACTACTGCGTGTGTCTCTGTGTCTGCCATATCGTGACCATTGGCCTACACACACGTGCCCGACCACATTCAATGGCCGTATTCACACTGGAGACGAGTTGAGTATGTCCCAAGCCAACCCACGCACATCTCGTCAGTGCATGCAGGGTCGTGTCTGCCAGGGCGGTGCCCCCCACCTAGCCATGAGGCAGCCGTCATGACCGGTGGTGCCTGCGCGATCCTGTGTGCTTGCTGCACCCCAGCCCTGGTCCCCAGACCGGTCCGCCACCCAGTGATGACTGCCCGCCCCTGCGCACCCAGGCCTCAATGCTCACCTGCCACCACCGGCATGTCTCCAAGAGGGCCCTCCACGTGCCGGTGCAACATCCTCAGCCGATCGCAGGATTCCGCACCACAGGCCCCCAGCGCACCCTATGGCACCGCACCGCGGAGTCATGTGTGTGCTGACTGCTGCCTGCGTGTACACTGCGGTCCAGCAGGGCTCACAATTCAAATCGAGTCTTGATTTGCTGGACGCCGTATCGAGGCCAACGCATCATCGCAGGCTGCACACCCACTCAGCTCTTCAGGTGGGCCTAACCCTGTGCACCGCAAGTCATCACCATGTGGCGGTAGGCTCGTGCCGGACGCAGGCCATCGGGTGCCACTAACTCAGTGCACTGCAAGTCATCACCACGTGGCGGTAGGCCCGTGCCGGATGAAGCCCATCGGGTGCCACTAACTCAGTGCAACGCAAGTCTTCGCCACGTGGCGGTAGGTCCGTGCCGGATGCAGGCCATCGAGTGCCACTAACTCTGTGCAACGCAAGTCATGGACCCTTTATGATTGAGTTCCGTGGATGCGGACGCCATCATGTCACCTCCGGCAATAGGGGCTGTGCTGTGGTGGGCCCCTTTTATTGGCAGGGTCACATGTCCCGTGACACCTTTGCTGTATGGGTGTGGTGTGGGTGTAAACCAGCCCTCAGGGAGTGGCTGTGGCATGCTGACAACTAGACCAGTGACCAGCAGATCACTACAGGGAAGACCTGGGATATGTAGCTGTGTCGTCACCCCCTGTGAGGGTAAGCGGAGTGGGCTGGGCTGGCGTATGCCAGTCCAGCGTAGGGGTGTGAACAATGAGCCCGGGGCTCTGGGTGTGGTTCAGTTCTGGCCTGGACAAGGAAGTAACCAATGTGTGTGTCTCCGTTGCAGTGTCTGCGCCACCCGGACCGCAATCGGCAATGTTGCACCCTGTGACCCAAGCCCCACAACATGTGCAAAATGGACGTGAGGGGGAATCAGTGACCCTACATTCATCCATACTGTCATACTTGAAGGATCATAGACATGACACATCTGTGTGAATTTGAATGTTTTATTCACATTCAGTGGAGTGTTGCAGCTGGAACAGTACAGGGCCATGCACACCCCACTTGACATTGTTGCCCCGTGGAGGGCCAGCCAGAGTCCATTAGGGAAGGACAAATTCATCGGAAGAGGAAGAGTTCAGTCCGCAGTCTGATTGCTGTGTCATTGGTAGCCAAACAGAATATGGCTGTCCATGTCGAGGTCCAAGGTGAGTGCCGCAGAGTGTATCGGGGGACAGTGGAAGGTGATGATGCAAAGGGCCGAACCAAGCTGAAACAGGCCATATGGCGGAGATGAATGCTACCGCTTCCTCATTAACACAAGGGCAGTCCCATCCACATCATCGTCCTCTGATGTGTGATGTGCCTCACCTGTGGGTGGTGGTGTTTTGGCTGCAGCACTGTGTGGCACTGACACATCAGGGGCTGGAGGTGGATTGTCGGCCACACTGTGTGGCACTGACACATCAGGTGGCGGAGATGTGGATGGTGTAGGAGCAGCAGCATTCATCTGAGCCAGGCCTTGTGGCAGCAATGCCATGATGAGGATCTGCAGGGCATGGTAGATCCCAGCTACATCTCGCTGATGTGCAGCCGTCGCAGCCATCCTTTCCGCCTCCATCCGCACCATGTCCTCCATGAGCCTCCGCATGTGTCCCAACTCCCGGCTGAGATCGCTGGAGCCACTCTGACTAGACAGGTGTTCTTGTCTCCGAGTCATGACTCCAGCGATGTCAGCCATGGCTCGCTGGAGACCATGGAGCAGACTGTGGGTGTCCGTTAGGGACTGTAAGTGGTCCTTGATGGGACATAGACACCCATGGATGGCATCTAGTTGGGCTGCCATGAGTTCAAACCCCACCCGCACCAGCTCAGCCATCTCCTTCTGGCCCTCCAACACACAGCGTTGAAGTTCCATGTGTTGGTCGTGGGGATCCTGGGAGACAGCGGGGGTGGTGGGTGCTTCCTGCTGTGTGGTCTGTTCAGGGGGTGAGGTCTCCTCGATGCAGCTGGGCTGCCCTGCTCCTGGGGGTGGGGTGCAGAAGCTGTCCATGAGCTCTTGGAGGGCATCGGTGTCGAAGGTGGGGAGGTCCTCCTCGTCATCAGTGAGGAGGTGTTCGGTCTGCTCTACAGGAGGTGATGATTCTCCCTCTGCAATGTAAAGGGGAGATGCAGTTTAACAGTGTGTCCCATGTATGTTCCATCATTGGCCAAGTTTCCAAACAGACTGCATGACAATGTACATTGTGACTGTTTAGGAGGAGCTGCCTATTTGAAGCGGGACAGTGGACATTTGTGCACCATCAGGGATGTGGAGTTGTACTTGTCCATTATCATGTCACAGTTTCCTGCTATGCCAAATGTGATTGGCCAGTTTCTACACACAAGCGGAAGTAGTTGTGTCCTCTGTTCTGTTGTGAATGTGTTGCAGTTTGTACCACATTGTTGTCAATGTTGATGTGCTCTGATTCTTGTGTGTGTGCTGCATTGTGGGAGAGTCGCCCCTGCAGCTCAGACTTTGCTTGGCCTTCTCCCTTTCAGGCGGTGTGCCTTTGACTTCTGTGCTTATGCTGTGCTGAGATATTGCATACTTGGGTAAATTGGGCTCTTGGTGGGAGTTGGGACTCTTGGGCATGGTTTGTCCGCAGATGTCTTGTTGCCGTCAGGGGTTGTATGTGCACGTGGATGTGTCAGTGTGTGACCTGCTCCTTTCCGGATGTGGACCACACTCAGCCACCTCGGTGTCGTGGCGTGCAACATGTCATGATGAGTGGCCTGAAGACATGCTCATCGTCATGCAGTGTCACTTGCATTGTCAGTGTGCTCACGGATCCGCAGCTTTGCTGGGTTCAGCACATGTGAATGGGTTTGTTGTGAGATTGGTGATGTGTAGGGATGGCCCCCTCTGGGCACATTGTGGATGGGGGCATACTTGCTGTTTCTATGTGTGCTGCAGTATGGCAAGGAGATCAGGGACATGATTCAGAGTCATTGTGGTTGTGCAGTGTGCTATACTTCATTGTGCATGTGTGCCATTGTGCCCATCTCCCCCCATCCCCCCAGTTCCTGGTGGTTACTCACCCTGTTGCTGTTGTGTCGGGTCATGTTGAGCAGTGTCCGGTCCCCCGACTCCTGCCACCGTCTCCACATGGATGACTGTGGACACCATTTCCTCCATCTCATCCAGCTCCTCCTGTGGCGCAGGACTCCCACCCCCAGTCTGCATTGCGGTTGTTTGCGAGTTTCAGCTTGGTTTTGCGCTTTACATCATTCCAGCACCTCTTGCCCTCGTCCATTGTCCTCCTCAGCACTCCGACTGCATTCACCTTGTCCACGATGGACTGCCATGTTCCATTTTTTGTTGCCAATGACACAGTGGAGGTGACGAACAGTTGCTGATGGTGTTCTATCACCTCCGTAATCAGGATCCTGTTTTCCTGCAGACTGAACCGCGTCTTCCTCTTCTTCTTCTCCTTGCCCTTCCCTGACCCCGAGGTCCCAGGCTGGTCCTCCGTGGGGCTTGTGGGGTTCGGGTTGTCCTCTGTACTTGCTCTGGCTACCTCCATTGTGCTTCGCAGTTGTTATGTTTTATTTTATTTTATTTTTTTTGCAGCTTTTATGGTGATTTTTCCCGCCTGACGTGGGAATTGCAAGCCTGGCGCTGCTTGTCGCCGATTTTTCTATCGCGGTTGGGCCCATTGCAACTTTTTTCATGTTCAGGTTTACTTTTTTATCGCCGTCGCGGTAGTTGTATCGCGGACATTTGAGGCGTTATCAGGAAACTATCGCATGTTACCGCCGTGTTGAGAATACGACGTTGACACAGAGTTATTTTCCCGTGATAGACGGCGATATGAAAAATTCCGTTAGCCTCTTTTGGGGATGTTTATCGCACGTTCTTGAGAATATCCCCCCAAGTGTACTTTGAGAAGATGCCCCTGAAAAATAAAAAAAAACTCTTGAACCACAAACTTGGTGGCCATCTCGGTCACTTCTCAGTCATTACCAGTACAGAGATGGTCACAGGCATCAGTGGAGATATAGATGTTTCTCATTGCAATTTGCATGGTTAGGGGCTGAGCATTTTCACACTTCCCCATTGTTCATTTCTGATTATGTGAGTCATGTAACACTACAATTATAGGCATACATGTGCAATATGGTGATGTGAAACCTGCAGAAACCATAACACAAAATGCTCATTAGGTAATAGGAAAGCCTTTCTAACAGAAAACTTATAAAAAGCTATTTTTTTATGATTTGGGGAAGATGCATAGATGAAGAACATGTTAGCCTTCAATCAGAATATTACACTTAGACAGCATATTTCTGCGAATTCAACATTGAAATAATGATAGAAACCATCAGTACAGTTTTCTACATGTGCAGAATCAATTTCGTGATTTGAGCCAAACAAGGCACACAAACATTACAAATACTTCCACATTAAAATAAGACAAAACATCACCCTCATGGTCAATCTTACATTCCCATCTCTCTACTCCAATGACTTGCTCATTGCTTCTTTTAATATAAAGTGACCTTGTGTATGCATTATAAACACAATGGGCAGATTTACGAGCCCCCTGCGCCACCAGTACGTCACTTTTCGTGACGTACTGGTGGCGCAGGGGGCTGCTCCATATTTAACAAGGAGAGGAAAAGCCACCATGCGTGACTTTTCCTCTCCTTGTAAATACGGCCCCTTCACACGCAGCACTTTGCGGTGAAAGGGCGTTCCATGGGTGTTGCTGTGGGTGTTCCCACGCAACACTCATGGAACAAGACACATCTCCAGAATTACGAGAAATCGTAACTCTGGAGATGCGTCTGAAAGCTACGCCACCCTAGAGGTGGCGTGGCTAGGCGCACTCGAGGAGAAATGTTTTCATTTCTCTTCGTTTTTCCTCTTTCAATGCGTGCTGCATTCTGCAGCACGCATTGAAAGAGGAAAATAGTTGTAGTGATTGTTTTTGTGCAGGAAGGTTCCCCTTCCTGCACAAAAGCAATCTCCCACGACGCAGGCATCCTTGCACCATGGTGCAAGGGTGCCTGCACCAGCGCATGGCTGCAGTTTGTGCGCCAGCGCAGGGGGAAGCACAAGGATGCGACATATTCTTGTAAATATGTCGCATCCCTGTGCTTCAAAACTAACGCAGCGCGGCGCAGCAAAATGACTTGCTGTACCCCGCTGCGTTAGTTCAACGTAAATCTGCCCCAATATATATATTATTGAAGTACAATTGAACTCCATAGAAACTGTAATAGCCTCGATAAATATTATCACGCCAATATAGCTTTAACATTTTTAAATACAACAGCAATTGTATAAAATAGCCTATACTTTGTCATCACTAGCACGAACGTCAAATTATAGTAAAAAATTCATCTTCTTTGCTCAAACTATTGTTTACAATTTCTAAACATTTACCGACCCTACAGCATAGCTTGATATTGCTACATTCCATTATTAAAAAGAATAAATCTTGGATATGTCATATCTGAAGCTCTCTAAAAACTGGTAGTAACATTTTCTTTTGCTCACATTTCAAGACAGTACAAAAAATTAGTATGGGCCACATGTATAAAAAAATCTATTTTGCATTCCCTAAATAGCGAATTTAGGGAATCGCTATTTAAGGAATGCAAAATTGTATGTAGGAAAATAGTGATTCCTAAAGATTCGCAATTGCAATTAGGTAATCACTATTAGATAATACTACTCCATTCGTACATATGGGCCTAAAGGCCTATAGGTGGGAATGGTTTTGCATTACCTAATTTGTGGTGGTAATCGCAAATTAGGTGATGCAAAGCCAAGGGTGCCCGGAGGTCTAAGGCCCCACTGAAGCACCCCCCCCCCCCCAAAAATGTGCACATGTAATGCACGCACATGCTGTGCTACATGGCAGTTTGAATAAAGCATTTTTTGTGCATTTTCAAAAAGTGCACATGGTTACCATCAACTTTGAGTCGATGGTAAGAGCATTTCCTAAAGCCCACTTTGCATTTAGGAAATGATTGGTGCATGTGCTTAGGGAATCACAAATTGTGATTCCCTATTTGTAGTCGCAATTTTAGTTAATCACAATTTTTTTGCGATTACCTAAAATTGCGACTAAAACGTTTTTCATTCATCTTGACAGGCTATTTTAAATTTGCAAACGGTCGAATTTAGCGATTTACACTGTTTGCAAATAAAAATGGTTTCATATATGTGGCCCTATATTACATAGGATTAAAGTGCACTGTGCTCAGAACGTACAGATACCCTCTATTTGGGAACCCTTGTTAGGAATCAAAGTACTATATTTCCCCTTTATAAATGATTGCACTTGACCTAATCTCATCATTAACATCCATCTTCTTATATTGTTTGCTTTTGTGTCTTTTAGATACTGTTGTAGCTTGCCTTTGTAATCTGTGTATAATAACTGGGCAAGCTGTGGTCTCTTTCTGCAATCATTAATATCGGATTGCAGAGGGAGATTTTGCAGCAAGTTTTTTATCTTACTTTTTTCTAGCGCTCAGTTTGAGTTCATTATGAGTAAATGTAGAAGGCAAATTCATGGCCTGTACGACATTACATAGGTACTTAGTCCAACAGTCTGTGTTCCTCAGTTGTAACTGGTATTTAAGTAAATGCCTGAATGAGCCCATAGGTGATGATCATCATTTTGTTCCATAATTTAAAATTATCTGCCAACATCTTTGTTTAGTGTTAATGAGGCCCAATTCCAATCTAAGTGCACTATTGATTGAGCCTTTTGGAAGGTCCAACCAGTTTTTCCAAATTGCTATTTCAACTGATTGCAGGTGTAATATATCTGCTTCCATCATGATTTCAGAGCCGTAAAGCAATACACTCACTATTTTTAGGGTATACGTTTGTCTTAAAACTTCAACAGACTCATGCCCCAGAACAGAGTCCATCTTCTTTAAAGATCCCACAACCACCTTTGCACTCTTCTGCTGGAAGGCCATATGAGCTATAAAATTAAATTTGTCTTAAAAAAGTATGCCGAAACATGTATATTCCTTTACAACCTCTAGTGTATTGGATCTGACCCACAATTTTTACTGGTTTCACTTTTTCCTTGCTTTCGAGAATGCCATTACTTTAGTTTTTGCAATGTTAATTTTGAAGTAATTAACTAGGCAATAGGTTGAGAAAGCATTCAACTGATTTTGAAGGTCTAATGGAGTATGAGTCAATAGAATATTATCACTGCATATAGTATTGTTGGAATTATACCCCTCCTAATTTTGGTGGAAAAGTACAACTGGGACATAAATACGCCAAAACATCTGATATGTATAAGGAAAAAGCAACAGTGCCAATATACAGCCTTAGCACAGCCCATTGAGAGTATGAATTTTCCCTAGTTCTACTTGAGTCCAAGAACCCCCATGTAGTTTTAAAATCAACGTTATTAAACCAAGGGGTATTCTCCAATTCATAAGTACTGTCAAATGTTTCGCTCTATTGATCACATCATAAGCAGTAGAGAAGTCTATATATGCTACATAGATGGATTCCCTTCATTTTACGACAGTCTTTCACTATCAATTTTAATGCAAAGCACCCGTCAATAGTTGAGTGGTTCCTTCTAAAACCCAGCTGGACCTTCGGGAGGATGTCTTCTTTTTCTGCTTCTAAGGCTTGTAGCAGATGCTTTGCATAGATTTTACTTGGAATGTCCAGTCATGTTACCATTCTATAATTATTAGGCATTTATCAAGAACCTTTTTTAAAGATTGGAACTCGAATACTCCCCTGACAGGAATCCGGTTTTCTCTGCAAGCAAACTATATTAGCAGTCAGAGGGATTAGAACTAGTGCCATTTTTAATATCTCTGCTGACAACCCAACTGTTTAAGTTCTTTATTATTGCGTGTTAGACCTGGCATCTGTTGGTGTGGTTTCTCCTGACTTTTTGCTTTCTGACTTCAGGTTTTTTACTTAATGTTTGCTGGCTTTAGGACTCTGGGCACTTTACCACTGCAAACCGGTGCTAAAGTGCATGTGCTCTTATCTAAAATGTGATGACAGTTGGTTTATCCATGATTGGTATATTGGGTTCACTTATAAGACCCTAGTAAAGTGGTATACTATATACCCAGGGTCTGTAATCCAAATGCTACTAGTGGGCCTGCAGCACTAATTGTGCCACCCACAAAAGTTGCCTTTCAAACCTAGCTCACGCCTGCCACTGCAGAGCCTGTGGGCACAGTTTACTGCCACCTTGACTTGGTATTTCCAACTACTTGCCAAGCCTTAAACTCCCCTTTGATTACATATCAGTCACCCCTAAGGTAGGCTTTAGGTCACCCTAAGGGCACGGTGCTGTGTAAGTAAAAGGTAGGACATGCACCTTTTTGTTTTACATGTTCTGGTAGTGGCAACCACCCAAGTTCGGTTTCACTACTGTGAGACCTGCTCAACTCATAGTTTAATACTGTGAAGTCCTTAAATACGCTTTGTAAGCTTAATTCTTGATTGCAGAGGAGTAGCTGCTTTATGCTTTATAGAATTGGATTGGTAATGACAAATCCTCTTTTGTAGTAAAGTTGTATCTGGTATTACTAATTTAGAAATGCCACTTTTAGAAAGTGGACATTTCTCTGCTCTTAGCTCTCGTGTGTGCATTCCAGCCAGTATCCAATACATGTCTGGGGTGGGGTGGCAGCTAAACTTTGTGCATTCCCTCTAGACAGACACAAGTACAGGACACTCAGCTGCATCTGCATTCATCTGCATTCTGATGGGTCTTCCTGGGCAAGAGGTAGGGGAGGAGCTGACACATACACCTGAAAAGGTAGTCGCCTGGTCTCACACAAAACACTAATTTACCCCCCACATATAGGCTGGCAGAAAGAGCTGGGCTGAAAGGAGACTTGAATTGGGTCCATGACTCCCTCTCACTAGTTCATTTTGGGGTCCATAGGAGACTCTGCCTAGAAGAGAAGCTGTGCTTTAGGAGGAACTGCCACTTTGCTAACTGCTTTGCTGTGTTGGCCTGCTGCCTGCTGATTGCTGGGCTACAGGAGGGACTGCCACTTTGCTACCTGCTCTGCTGTGTCGGCCTGCTGCCTTTGACCTGTGCGGTGAGAAGGACTGGACCTGTTCTCTACAACCTTTTGCAACCTAAGTAACAGGAAATCTCAGGACCAGTAAAGATTTTATTCGAACAAACTGCTAGGCTCTGCTAATCTGGAGTCTGACTCTGCCTGACTTGCCCTAAACCACTCTTGGGCCTTTGCAGAGTATCGGCAGCTGCATTTGGGCATCCACACACATCAGCGGGGTGCACTGATCAAGAACCGCCGTGTCTGCCTGCTCGAACGCAGACCATTGTATTTGTCAACTTTGCTGAAGCCGTACCGCCAGAAGGCAGTCCAGCGCTGCCCGACACACTCTGCATGCATCAAGGAAAGGCGGACGTCTGCCCTCTGTGACTCCAATTACTACATCATTTCCACCGACTCCAGCAATGTGGGTCCCGCTCCTGAGGCCAATGGCTCTGCTTCAATCCCCCGAGAAAAATACTGTGCACTCCAGGAAATACGAGGTCCCTGCCGCCCACCAGCGCTCTCGTGGGTGGCTCCAAATGGAGCGAGTAGATCAGTCTCCCACAATTTAAATGTAATAACTTCAGAGGCACTGCTTCGAGCTAACTCGGGGATAAAGTCTGTTCCCGATCCACGGCATGGTTGCTATCCTTTCCCCAGCGTAACCGTAAAGAATCTACTGAAAGCGCAAGGGCTCTTTCAGCATTGTACATTCTTGAAGTATTTGTAACTTGAGATGCTTAAATTGGATTCTTATCATTTTTATCTTGATTTGAAGAGTAAATGAGATACTATTTTCATACTTCACTGAGGAGTATTTTTTGTGGTATTTTAACTGTGTTACTGTATCCATGTATGCACAACTGCTTTACACATTGGCTCTTATGTTAAGCCTGACTGCTCTGTGCCAAGCTTCCAGACCGTGAGCACAAACTGATTTAAGTGTGTGACTGACTATAATTTCGATCCCTACTTGGACAGGGTGCATACCTCTGCCAACTAAAGACCTAACATAGCTGTCACCTCCTTCATTGAGGGTATTACATTACTTATATTAGTGGTACCTTGGCAGTTAAAAAATATTCCTGCAATTTGTTTCCATTTTTATTTATGTTCTTAACACCATATAGGTTCGTAATATACTTAGCCCACTATTCTTCATCGACTAAACAGGCCTCCTTTTTTGTGTAGCCCCCAGTACTTTACCCAATACTTTCCAAAAGATTTTGACTATTCCATTGGGGAGGGGGGAAATAACTTCCATTCATAAAGTCTCCTTCTCTTTCCAATTAATCTTTCTTATTTCCTCTCTGTAGTGTCTCCTATACACCTCAATTAGCCAATTTCTGGCATCAGGTTCCAATGTATATGCCTCCCTTATTTCCTTGTTCAAAGCTGTCCTTGCTTTTAATTTTTCACCCTCAGACCTTGATTTGGCCTTTCCTTTTTATTGATATCGCTAGGCTTAATTGACAGTTGGCGGATATCATTTATCAATTTTTCAAAGTCCATAATTATATTGTTAACTTGGCTTGCACAGTATATAGTCAGGAGATTCTCGACCAATTGTTTTACTTTATTCTTCATTTTCAGTGACCATATTATTCTTTGGCTGTTCTTACACTGGATATGAGCTGAGTTCCGCTAAGTATCTCTTTGTCCAGTCACCCAGTCAAGAAGGGGCTGATGATCACTACCAGCTAATTCCCCTATGACCAAATCATTGACTAAACAGAAATTCTCCGTAGATATTATTGCATAATCAATCAAGGAGGATGTTTTACCATAGTCAACTGTAGGTTTACTTGGTTGATCCCCTTTACATCTTCCATTAAAAATTCCATTAATAACTATCAAACTAAATTCATTTAGGATATCTGCCATTTTCCTCCCCATTTTCCTCCCCATCACTAGTTTTATTTATTTATTAATCCTGTAGTCAGAATATAGAAATGTGCTTACCTTTCTGCTTACAATTCATCATGCAGATCAGGGTTAAATATTTTAGCATTAAAATCCTCAAATAGCAATACTGTACACTGTGGATATGGTATATTTATCTTATCCAGGAGGAGTGTCAATTGTTGGACTTGCTTATCATGATAATTATTCAGCGGGAAATATGTATTTATAACAAAAAAATCATTAGCTCCAGTAGTCTTAAAGGAGATCTTCTGATTAACTATTGTTATTAGGACTCTGAATTCTTTACAAATCCTCCTCGACCTTATATCTCTCTTTGTGGATATTAATTTTAGAAGACCACCCAATGCCCTATCATAATACCCTATCACAGCATGGACATGATAAGTAATAAAATCATCATAGCATCATTCAACTCCCAGGTTTCCTGTAACATATCAACAATATCCACATCCAAACAGGGACTTAGGTTGTTATCTTGGAATGTGAATGGCCTGGGCGACAAGATAAAGGGAGGTATAGTATTGCAGTATATAAAACGTCACTCGCCAGATGTAATCTTACTTCAGGAGATGCACCTCATGGGAAATGCATGTGGGGCAATGACCAGGTGGGGCTACAAGTTGGTGGCACACTCGGCATTCAGCTCTGGCTCCTGGGGTGTGGGAATAATGGTGAGGAAGCACTTTCAGATGACGATTGACCGTGTGTGGACAGATAACCTGGTCAGATTCGTGGCGACCTCGGGGAGGTGGGAGGGGCGTACCTTGAACTTAGTCTCTGTATATATATACCACCTGGTCTCCAAGCCCTGGCCTTTAAGGACCTGGGCGATCTTCTGCTAACACTACCAGAGGGAAGACTCCTTGTAGGGGGCGACTTTATTTCCATTGCATCTGGATAGATGGCCCTCGAAGGACCTGCCACCTGCTCGCACCCAAATACACGACTTCCTGGGAGCGATGGGCTTAGTTGACACTTGGAGGGCGCTTCATCCCATGGAGCAACAATACACATTCTACTCAGGGGCTCACCGCAGTATGTCTAGAATAGACTGCGTCATAACGCCGGTGGACCAATTGCCCCAGTTCAAGGAGGTGAGCCACCTAGCACGGGGATATCAGACCACTCTCCCATTTGGGCCCTGATAGAGGTTGGTGAGCCACGCGAGGGACGGACAGCCCCAATAAACTCATGGTATCTCAAGATCCCCCAGATTAGGGAGAAAATTGTGAAAGAGATTGAGCTCTATTTCAATGATAACGAGGACTCGGTGGAGTCCGCGCAAACACTGTGGGAGGCATTTAAAGCAGTAATTAGAGGCTACGCCATTTCCCTGATTGTGGGAAAAGAAAAGCATGCGTCACTAGTTAGACTAGAAGCAGACAGATTACAATTGGAGTCACAACTCAGAGAAACGCACGATGAAAAAGTCAGACATTTTAAAAATCAAGACCAAAGAATACACAGCCCTTGCTACAGATGCAGCAAAAATACAATATAGGGCAATGCTTAATAAAATCTACAACAGCGGGGACAAAGCCGGGAAACTACTAGCCTGGCTTGATAGGAGAGAACAAGCCAATAGGTTAGTGGTGGAACTGGTGGACGACCTTGGCAGGCGGCTTACAGAACCGCAAGAGATCGCGAATGAATTTGGGACTTACTATAGTCATCTTTACCAATCCCATACGTCCTCTATGGAAGAAGACGCATGCTCTTTGTTGTCTGATATGCCTCTACCCGCTCTCTCAGTCGACGACTGCACGAGTCTAGAAACTGCCTTAACCAGTACGGAGGTGGAGAAGGCAATTGGAGCGCTACAGTCGGGAAAAGCGTCGGGTCCCAATGGCCTACCCATTGAATTATATAAGCTTGCTCCTAGTAAGCTGGCACCTTATCTGCTTACAATGTTCCAAGAAATCCGAGAGAGAGGGTCACTCCCGATAGACCAGAGACTGGCTACCATAGTAGTCATTCATAAAAGCGTGAAGCCGCACGATAAATGTTTTTCGTATAGGCCAATATCGCTGCTTAATGCAGAAACTAAGATATTGGCCTCCCGCCTGCTCCCAGTCATTTCTAAACTAGTACATTCAGATCAATCAGGCTTTATGCCTGCCAGGAATACTGCTCTTAAATTACGATGGCTACATGGTGTGATGGTGCGAGCTGCCACAATACGTGAAGACTCTGTGGTGGTATCTCTTGACGCTGCCATGGCGTTCGACACAATCGAATGGCCCTATATGTTCTCCGTCCTGAAGAAATTTGGATTTGGTCCCAAATTCTTGAGCTGGATTCATTTACTATACAGTGACCCCTTGGCCCAGATAGTAGTTAATAATCGTAAGTCACCTACATTCACACTCGGGAGGGGCACGCGGCAAGGGTGCCCACTGTCACTGCTACTCTTTGCATTGATGTTGGAGCCGTTGGCGATTTGGATAAGGAAGGACCCCGTTATGAGGGGCTTAAAGTGGGCCGTTGACTGGGTGGACCGCATATCGCTGTATGCGGACGATATTCTTTTGTATATGGCATCGCCCAAAACCTCAATAAATAGAGCATTGCATATTTTTAATAATTTTTTAAGTATTCAGGCTACAGTATAAATTGGTCTAAGTCAATTATTTTTGTTCTGAGTGGTACGCTCCCCTCCATGCCCAGAGGGGCAATGCTCAACGAAGCGACAGAAGGATTCAAATACCTAGGAATTTATATCACTCAAGACCTGGCTAGGTTCCATGAGCTGAATCTCATGCAACCGCTTCAACGATTCAGAAGCGACCTCAGCCACTGGCAATCACTCCCAATATCCATGCTTGGCAGAGCAGCGCTCTTTAAAATTATGTCCCTGCCACGTTTTCTTTATGCCCAACAGAATTTCCCAAGTCCGGTAAAAACTGAATTTTTTAAAGCTATAGATGCTGGCTAGAGAGAATTATTGTGGGATGGGAAACCGCCCAAGATCTCAATCCAGAAGCTCACAAGAGGATGGTATGACGGGGGTATTGGGTTCCCAGATATCAAGCGATATTACTCGGCGGCCCAGCTTGCAGCGATCAACCAAAGTCAATAAAGACTACCAGGTGACCCTGGGTACCAAATGGATAGGTGGTTATTGCCGGGGGGAGACTTCACAAGGGCACTCTACTCCAAGTCAAATAAACTGAACCTCAGGGGACCCACATTGCACGCAGTTCGAACTTGGCGGACAGTCACAAAGAGCCTGGGTTGGGAGGGAAAAGTCATGCAGGCTACCCCACTGTGGGACACAGATAGACTAGGCACCCTAAGGAAAACTAAGGGTTTTGATTGGTGGGACTTGATTGGCATCTCCAAGGTAGGGGATGTATGGAAGGCGGGAGACAATGTGGCTTTTACTCAGTTACAAACTGATTACGATCTTGCACAGACAGAGTATTTTCGTTACCTACAGGTCAAACACACACTGCAAACGACTATCACAAAAGGTGAAGCACTCCCCGAGTCTTCCCCCCTGGAGGATAGGATCCTAGACGGCTATATGCCAGAATTCCATCTTGCTGATTTATAGGAAAATAATAAACAACATGACTGACCCTCTCACTTGGCTCTGAACTAGATGGGAGATAGATGTAGCAGAGTTGAAGGAGGAGGAATGGTTAGAGGCAACCACTTCCCCTAGAGAGATCGCTATTTCCTCCAGGTTGAGGCTTGTGCAGCTCAAAATCCTTCACAGGACGTAGCTTGGGGGCCCGGCCTTGGTAAAGATGGGCTATAGAACTGATTCAGAATGCAGGAGACGCTGCGGACAAGAGGGCACCTTTATACACATAATTTGGAACTGTTCCCAAATACAAAACTAGTGGGCCGAACTGATAGCACTCATGGAAGAGGTGGTGGGGAATAAAATAGAGAATAGCATTAAGCAGTGCCTCCTAAATATATTGGGTCTGTCTGACTTGCGTGGTAAGGAGAGAATATGGGTGGCGCTAGGCTTAATGAAACATTGCAAATCTGTGGGGGGCTCAGGAGTCACCGTCGATACCGGAATGGGAAAGAGATATGGACTGGTGCATGGTGATGGAAAAAACAGTATATGTATCCAGAGGATGTCCCAAAAAGTGGGTGCAGATTTGGGAGAACTGGAATAACTACAGGGGAGGAATCTGCGAGCCACCGCAGCTGGGGTCAGAACTAGACCCAGGATAGCTTAAGTACAAGTAGGTCAGGGGTAGAATCGATAATTAATACGGCTGATTCCTGTTAATGATACAGTGTGTAATGTAAACTACATCCCTGAACGTTAATGTATGTATGATGATTGAAGCCTGTAACCTTGTCATCAATAAAAAGATTTATAAAAAAAAAAAAAAAAATACACATCCTTAAATTTCTGAACAAGTGACTGCCAGTTCCTTCTTATCCAAGCAATATTCCAAGACATACAACATATCAATTCATCACCGCCTTTTCCAAGGTAGAGATTTAGGG
The DNA here is from genome assembly GCA_963921515.1 of Calotriton arnoldi. Taxonomy (NCBI): domain Eukaryota; kingdom Metazoa; phylum Chordata; class Amphibia; order Caudata; family Salamandridae; genus Calotriton; species Calotriton arnoldi. The sequence continues at coordinate 410,263 of CAWUFW010003703.1, read as the reverse complement.
ATCTGGCTCTCTGAGTTTATAGCTGTCGCTATCGAATTTCAGTCATCAATTTTTTTTAGCATGGTGCTGTCATTGCAATTCCTATATAGTCTTCCCTGATCATTTTTTGTTATCAGAATTTGTTCACTTTCTCAAAACCTTGAGTAGAGCTTCCAATTTTTTTATCCTGTGACTGCTGTTCAAATGTTGCTACATTTACCCGATTGTTTTTGGTAGAAGCTAGGAGTTTATTTTCCCCATTTCTTTCCATTAACATTGGTTTATGAATAGTCCCCTCATCAGTTCTGGGGCTTATCTCCTTCAACTTTGCATTTTCCATGGGGCAGTTATACTCCTATACACACTGGTGTGTGATTCTAATGATTCTCCTTCCCTTTTTCATTATTCTTTGATTTTTCCTTTTCTTAGACATTTTTAGGTAATTATTGGCATCTCTTCCTGCCACTATTGTTTTGAAAGATTGAGAAGACATTCTCCTGTATCTTATGTCCTTGTCCATCCTCTATCTCAAACTTAGGAGCTTCCATAGCCCCCTCAATGTCCTTTTACACAATGTCCTTATTAGCTAATTCTGTTTGGGGCTCATATCTGAGCTTAGCTATATCCTGTACAAAGGCATAGACTGGGGGGGATGTCTGTCCCCCAACCATCCCACTTGGTTATTGGGTTTATCACAGTTTTTAGAGTGTTTGGGGGCACAAACCTCCTACTTCCAATTCAATGTTGTGTAGATTTGTCTGGTAGATCTCCCGTTGCTGTACAAGGGTTTCAGATTCAAAATTATTCAGCAATCAATGCCAGGCTTCTAGATTTACGAGGTGCTGTAGTATTAACATATTTGTATCTCGACTATGGGCAATGTCATTAACAAGTCGTGCCAGCTGAAGGGCTATAGAATCCAATGTATTACTCATGAAGTGCAGACATTTGATGTTAAGTAGCACTTCACCCCTTTCAGTAATTCATTTTGTGGTGAGGCAATTTCCCCCTCTTGAGTCTCTCGATCTCTCCCCTGACTTGTTTCGGTTCCCAGCCCAAAATCTTCTTCCTCTTGCGTAGAGAACAAGTCAATCAGAAAAGGAAGAGAGGACCTTCTTTGACTACCTTGCCTATCTGTGTTCCTGAAGATAGGGTTTACCTCCTTCACTTTAATGGGGCTAGAGGATCTTTCCCACTGTTGGATATTCTCTGACAACATAGAGCACAATGGCATCTCATATTGGCCAATTATTTCCTCATTCATCCCTGTGAGCATAGACTTATCACCCACCACATTATATTCATTATACTCATTATAGTCAAACCCAGCATCTTAGTGCACTTTTTGCCATCTTTCTGAGACTTTATACCCGACTACGGATTTGAATTCTTCATCAAGTGCACAGACGAGTTACTTATGTCGTGAGGTTAATAGGCCCTGTGCACAAACACTTCCATTTTACATGTTCACGTTTAAAGTTGACATCATTTTAAAGGGGGACTTTTAGCACACATTTGCTTGCACACCCGTATGTGATAGTGTACTCAGAAAGGATTTTTTACAAATACATTTCTTCGTAGTCACATTATTATATCTTGAAACATTCTGTCCAAGGACTGGATACACTGTGCAAATTGGCCCTGTTTGTTGTTGTCTGTTTGCCAGAAACTCTGGGTGGGTAGAATCACAATGACAGCTGGACCAGAGCTCAGGCACATAACTAAGTAGTTCAGTTGTATTATATACACTGCACCAAGCCTTTGTTGGGCAGAGGAGAATTTCAATGGATTGTCGCAGTCGGCCGTTGCCTGAATTCTAGCCCTGCTTTATTCCATCACTATCCCAAGAGGGACGGCGGTCTGTTCCACCCCAAGACTGGTTACCAGATGACCCACACTTGCAGGAAAATATGGAGTTAGGCCACGCTAAGGTATCTGTCTGAATAGCATCCACCCTATGATAGTCAGTGCTAGGTAGGAGTACAATTATATGTATTCATGTAACCAATGCAATACTTATAATGGTTGAATTATTCATCTTTTTCACAATTCTTGTAATGCTGTTTACTATGCTCTGTTTTCTTCTACAAATAATTGCAGCACCCTTATTTTACACAAGAATCCAATAGCTTCAATATATACTTGAAATACAAATTTGTGTATTTTTTGGTGTCTCTCTTGGGGCATGCCTGAGTTAACAACGAAAGGTAGATCTATTTTCACGATTTCCGGTGGGTAATTAGGGGTGTCATGTTCTGCAGTTGCAGACACCATCAGTTACCCTGTAAGGTTTATGAGCCCAGACGGGACACAGTGAGCTAGCCAGGAACTAGGACAACATATTCTGATGGTATGAGAGGCCTCAGTCTTCATAGTTTTAATGTTTATGTTACCCAAACGCACAGTCTTACTAAATTAGTAGGAACCATACGACGCTTATACCCCAATACAGATCACTATTCCTGGCACATTGTACTTGTGCCTGCACTTGTACTTGTATGTCAACCGTAGATACCTTTATACAACTCTGGCACTTAGACAGATTTATTCTTTATTCAAGGCACCCTCTACTTCCAAATCAGATGTGGTCTTAAAACCTTTCGTCTTTCCTGGTGTCTAGTCGACCCGATCGAAGTCAATTTCTTCACAATTTTCTCTATCAGGCTTTTCCTCTACAATAGCGTCTATGGCTTCCTGGAGTACTAATTATCCTTCATAAACTTCTACTGGATTTAAAAGTACTTTACTGCCTTGAGGCCCCAATGAAACTTTTTTATTCTCCGCCATACTTCTTTTCACAATAGTTGTTATATATTTCCTAATTGAGTTCTTTGCTAGTCTTATGGGACAAGACATTGCACCCATATCTTTTTTCTTTACTACTTTTGAGTGCAGTGTTCTTAACAGACTCTGAGTAATCCTGTATTCTTCTTTATTTTCCTTCAGTGTACCCACTTTTCTAGCGCCAAGCATTTCAACTCCTTGTTAGAGACTACACAGGCAATATTTACCATTCCTTTCAGATTCTGACTGCAATCTCTGCAACCTCTCTGCAGGAAAACAGCCAATGAACCACAGGTCAATACTCAGGATACCCAAGTTAGAAGGCACTCAGGCAACAAGTGAGTAGATAGCAAATAAATCCACAAGGAGCCACAAGGAGCTACAAGTAGCCGATGGACCAGGTGGGACAGACCGCTCAACCCCCTATCCTCTGGGTCTCTCCCCCCCCACCATACTGCTTCAGCGGGGTACAAGTGAGGGTACAAACCAGTAACCAGCTGAACGCCAGCACATGTCCAACAATGTCCTATAACCAAAGCCAAATATACAGAAGTCAAAAATGGGGAGGGTATCAAAATGACACATTTTCTTCCCTATTCTCCCAGTCTGATGCTCCACTCTCCGTTCGCTGCTCCACTCCCCCAAGCTCCTAATGTTAGGCACTTCTTGACCGCTCTTGCCCTTCTTAACTTCACAATCTTGTTACTCCCACAAGAGGGACCACTAGTGCAAGCGGTTCACAAAGGTATCACAAATTGTAACTCAAGTCTGTTTCCAGTCGATAACTGAGGAGAGCACAGGGGAGTGGCGGGGAACAAAGGCAAGGCATCAGAGCGCATCAACATGTATCAGCAAGCAGCACAGCTGCACAGGCGGGTGTGCATCCACAACACAAGCTGCACCGAGACCTAGCCCGGCTGCCTCGGCGGATCCATGGCGGACTCCCACAGCCTCCACCACTGGAGAGGCCTCACTGCCATAACTCACCACCAGGTGACCAGCCAGTCAATCCTTCTTTTTCCTTTCTTTTCTCACCACCCACCCATGGTCCTTGTCCTGCTGCGATGCTTGCCAGAGATCCCAACAGGCATCATGCAACTAAGTTGTCGATGGTCAGGACTTGTGCGTGTGCACACAGATCCATGTGTACAAGCCCGTCAAGTCCATCGTCAGCCTCAATGTTACCTTATCAACAATTGAAATTGAAAATGCAGGCAGATGCAGTTTTAGATTGGTCCTTTCCTCTAGGAAGAGTGGACTAGGCAGAGTCGACATAAGCAACTTCCTGCCCGTGTCCTCGTATTACTTCCTATTCAAGGGGTAGAATCAATTTGTCATTAATATTTTAAATATATCAGACACTTAACAAACTTATCGTGGATAAGTGCACATGCAATTATGTGATGTGTGAAATTTCAACTTCGGCACACAGGTACAGTTGATGAACAGAGCATCAGCAGGTTATGTGTGGCTAACAACATACATAGTCTGATCCTGCAAAGATCAAGTAAATAATGTGGGAACTACAGTCTCAGATTGTAAATGGTAGGTTGATGTTGAATGGCATCATTTACTCAGCTATACTCCGTGTGCCTGACCACACTAGGGGATTGGGACGTAGGCTGTGGTTGAGGACTATGTGCACGGCTTGGTGTATGGCAAAATTGAACAACACACGCCATTCCAGTTCAATGGTATACATCACTTATAATACTAAAAAATAAATGATAATAGTAGTATGCAACATTATGATTCCTGCTTGAATTTAATTATGTACTGAGGATGGAGGGAGGCGAGAGGGTAAGCAACAAAGATGACCCTTGTGTTATCTTGCAGATTTTTTCCTTCTACAACTTTTAACATGAGAAAACGATAAAGATGTTATAAAAAACCCTAAAAAAAACACATTAATTGTGTGATCCATGAGTCTGAAGCATGAGGTCAGATGACAGAACTTCCACTCTGTGGTGTCTCTTGCTTTTGTGTGCCTTTTAAAGTCCCTCATTTGTGGAATAGTGGTTTTGCTGATGGAAGATGGTCAGGAGACGAAGAGAAAGAAGATGTGCAAATCACCTGTTTACAGAAACGTTGTATAGGGAAGACTGAGGCACACAGATTCAGTAAACCATGCTGCAATATACTTTCCTATGAGCCCATGTTAGATGTGTGTAGAAAGATTGGAATTGTACAAATTTAATTGCACTGTGTCAACGTGTGTCATGTGTATCACTAAAGGAATTGTGCAATTGTGCAATTGTGCAAAAAACTGTGCATGTCCGAAGTTATTAAAAGAAAGAAATATACTTTTGAAAGAAATATTCATCAATATGAACATACGAACATGCAGAGAAGCTGTAACCACCTGGTTAGGTGGGTCCTCGATTCCTCTGGTCTGCAGGGTGGTACAATTTATAAATATGTATCTAAAGGAATTGGGATCCTTCCTGCACAAAATCAATCCATTCAGGTGCTTTCCGTTTTCTATGTGTGCTGCAGAATGCAGAATGCAGCACACATAGAAAAATGAAAGCACGAGGAGAAATGTTTTAATTTCTCTTCGTTGCGCCTTCCTAACGCCACCCCATGGGTGGCGTTAGAATCTGACGCATTCCCAGGTTTACGATTCCTCGTAAATCTGGGAATGCTTTAGGTTCCATGGGTGTTGCTTGGGAACCTCTGCAATATCGTTCGGTTGCTACTTGAGTTACCAAGTACTCGTCTTGACCCAGTTATCCTCACCCGGGGCTTCATTCTAGGGATGAAGATTGAGTGTTTCACATTATTACCAATTTACCTTTGACTACAGATAGAGGCTTGCATTCTGTTTGGCATCCGCCCTATATGCCAGTCATCGACCTTATTTTAAGGGACCGTTTCAAGATCCGTTCATTCAGCATCACATGATTTCTACTTTTGTTACAATATCAGCATCTTTTTGGACCTATTCACTCCCTTGAGGCGGTCCATAGAAATACATGATTCATCCATTCTATGTGGTCACGATAATGCTTTTTAATGTGATTTCCTGATGAAGGCGGCACGCTCGCCGAAACGCGCGTCGACATCTTGAGGAACCAGCGCCACATTTATGTATTCCATTGCATGTTTGTCCCCTTTTCTGTGCTAGTGTGGCTTATCATCTGTATACATGTGTGTATTGCTTACATACTTTGTGATGTTTATCGCATTGAAATGAACATTTTCATGTACATTGTGTGTTGGCAAGACTTTCAAAACAACATTGAGAGTTGGAACATCAGTAATATGCATCCAATCTCTGGGATTAGCAACTGACATACTGGTCTGTCATCTGCTGAATATGTTTCAGTCATTGAGTGATGAAACTTTAGCCACCTTTTTAAGCATTTTGTAATAATAATAAAATGATATATTTTCATAAGTGTTTGGTACATTGAGTTGATTTTTCATCAGTGTTCAAATTGAGGTCTGTTATATCTGTTTTTTGACCTATATGTTGCCTATTGATTCTGTATTGCTATTTGCATTTTCCCTGTCCTAGGAACGCTTATTAGTTACAGGGGGTCCTTATTTTTGCATTATATAAACACCCACAGCAACACCCATGGAACGCCCCTTTCATGCAGTTTTCTGCGTGAAAGTGGCACATATTTATAAGGCCATGAAAAGCCACGTAAAGTGGCCTTATAAATATGCGGTGGCAGATTGCGCCACCGGAGCGTCAGAAAAAAATGACGTTCTGGGGGCGGAAAAGTGCTGATAGGGCCTCATGAGGCTTTACTTTTTTGTAGAATTCACAAAACGTTGCCGGAGTATGCCTTGAAAATCGCAAAAAGTTTACAATCTACCTCCTAGAAAAGTTATGTGAATTCGTTCTTCTCATGTTAATATATACGCATATACTTTTAGATGTGAATAAACAGCAATTTAGTATTATACAACAATTTTGCTGACTTTTCTTCCACAGAGAATTCTTTTTCCCGGTGGAAAAATCGCTTACCGTATTTCCTAACCAGTTTTCTCGGGGTTCCCCTTTTCCTTACTGCCATTGATAGTGATTTACTTCACCTCTTATTGGGTGTAAATCTCACCCATTTCTGTGTTATTAAGGGTTCAAAGGGAAGAAATATTCTGTATATTGTCCAATTTCAGTCATGACCTTGTATAATAGGCAAACCCACAACTTCCCACAGGTGAGCAGACATGGCTTCTAACCAAAGGAGATTTTGGGTGTGTGGTGCGGCCCAATGCCAGGAGTGCCTTTACTTTATGATCATAAATTATCTATAGTTTTCCAGGGGCCTTTTTGTTCCCTTTGGGGACAAATATCCCAATCAAATCCCCATGGGGCATTAAAGGATTAATTCCACAGGAGACGGGGTGTAGCCCATTGGAGTAGGTTATGCTCTGCACTCCATTTAAATATTTTATCAATATCCTTGAGTCATGTGGACTTCTAGGCCCTCCTGATAGACAGACTTGAGGTACATCCCCCAACTTGCCCCCCGAGGGTGTGGGGAAGACCCTTGAACCACCAGACGTGGTGGATGTGCCCCGATAAAGAGGACCTGGCCACCACTCCAATCGTTTATTTATTTATTAAAAAAAACAAAACAATTATGACATCCCTTATCGAGGCGAGGAAAGACTGTTCTGATTGCAGGAGTCAACCAGGTGCCAGTGCCCGATCCCCGGTTACAAAGCCCAGTGTATCACTCCCTCCTCACCTGTAATTCCAGGACAGGAATTCAGTCACTCAGGAGACAGTGTTGCAAAGGTGAGATTCTTCCAGCATCGGTGACCACAGGGAAGTTGAGATACTGAGATCGTTGTACAGCTCATCGCACTGCGTTTTTACAACATTGAATGTTACCTGGGAGGAGGTAAAGAAGTGATTCCACAGTTGGTGGGGGTTTAGAAGAGGTGGGGGTTTAGAAGAAGACGCAAGTGCATGAGGTGTGGTGTTCTTCCCACGGTAACTGATAGACAAGCTGTATTTGTACCCTGGCTGAAGATGAGACCCCTCGCCTGCTGCAGTCTGTTGGCTTTTGAATTGAATCAGAAATCATTAGAAATGTTTGATTTTGTTGTCTGGCAAACACAGACTTGTGAACACTGAGTTTGTGAAAGTTCCAAGAGAAATGCTTGTTGGGATCCAATTCTGTGAAGTCCTTCTCAGCATTTGCTCAAGTAGTTTGTTGCTATTAACAGATCACATACATTTCCTTTATAGCTACCCACGTCCCCCAGCTACTGGACTATTACCCTCATTATTTATTAATTCTTTCACTGGTGTAGTAAACCTGGAGCTGACATAATTTTTTCCCATCTCATTTCACTCCTCCCCTTTCATTCTTCCTTCTCCTTCATCTCTCCTACCACTCCACATCCTATGTCCTGACTACTTTTATATCTTTGTGTCTTGTTTCCGTGGGTGGTACAGCGTCTTGTTTTGGTGGGTGATACAGCACACCACACCATTTCTTTTATCGACCTATCAACCTCTTTATGTTTTTGTTGACTTCATATCTCCAGAATCCTTTTTACCACAGTACTACGTTTTGTAAAAAATGTAAAGGGAAATACATTCTAAATATCTGGACTTTTTAAAACTATTTCCTTACCGATTTTCCTTTTGCAGTTTCCACAATCAGTTATCCCTCTTGTTTTAGGGTTGCTTTACAAATAGAAAATCAACTATGAACACCCTAAACTGTTTGTTTTCTGAATACCCATTATTTTTTTCTTTAAGTACACTCCATTCCAGGTCCGATTTGTAGGTGGTTTGTGTTTGTTACAAATATGTGATACTATCTTCTAGTTGCAGCTATAATTTTCTGGTCAAGCGATGTTTTGAATTTTAATATGATATTTTCTCAGTAGTAATGCAAGGAGGTGATCTCGTAACACTGAACATGTCCTGGCAACATCACTGATGTCGCAACAGCTTTTCGCTACCAGATTTGGTGGAGTCATGACCAGAAGAAACAGTGTTCACATAAGCTATTCTAAGAAAGACTGGCCCACTGTTAGACCTGTCAGCCTTTTTGAGTGGTCTTTCCCCCAACTTTTTGCCTTCCTCCTCCATTTTATCTGATCTCATTTTTGCTGGCATTAGGACTCTGCAAGCTTTACCACTGCTAACCAGCCCTAAAGTACATGTGCTCCCTCCTATCCCAAATTGGCATATTTAATTATTTATAAGTCCCTCGTAAAGTGGCACTATATGTAGCAATGGCCCATAAATTAAATGCATCCAGTGGGCCTGCAGCACTTATTGTGCTATCCACTTAAGTAGGACTTTAAACATGTCTCAGGCCTGCCAATGCAGCTTCCGTGTGCAGTTTTAAACTGCCATGTTGACCTGGCAAAAATAAACCTTTTACCAGGCTCAATTCTTCCTTTTTGATACACATAAGTCACGTCTAGGGTAGCCCTGGCCCTGGACTGCCAGAGGGCAGGGTGCAGTGTATTTAAAAGGTAGGACATATACTTCTAAGGTCTACATGTCCTGGTATTGAAAAATTATTTAATTGGCTTTTCACTAATGCAATGCCTGTCTGTCCCATAGGATAACATTGAGGTTGCCTTACTACATTTTATAAGTGTAATTTCCAAATATAAAGAGATCACTGGCCCATGTATGGTGTCTCTGGAATCCTAATTTAAAATACTAACTTATAGTGAAGTGGGATTTTAAATTACAATTCTGAAAATGCCACTTTTAGAAAGTTTACAAAACAGTGATGGATGGAATGTTTGAAATAATCCAAGCCACTGGTAATCACTCAGGGCTGCATCCTAATCCATCGTTATTTTGCACAACATGTCACCTCAGTTTGGACCCAGCTATATGCAAATCAGTCTTGTCCCTGCTCCAGTCGGAGCAGTCCAGCCTGAACTGCCAAGCCACGTCCTCCCTAAACCAGAACACAACAAACCCAAGACAGGTTTCACCTTAGTTGTGGGTTCATCAGATGGGTACAGCTTGGTTCCAGGTACACAGTGTGCACGGAACCAACGTCTGGGCATACCAGTCCCACTTAGGGTAACACAATCAGTATGCACATCAGTGATGGATGGGATGCTTGAATTAATCACTCGGAAAGTTGGCATTTCTTGCCTTAGCTATTTGGTGCCTGCAGCCTGTCTCGGGTCAAATGATTGGGTGCAGTTGGAAGTTAGGCTTTGTGTATTCCTCTTAGACAGCCACACACAATGGGAGTTTAGGTGTGACTGGATGGTCCATCACTGGCAGGATGGGAGGGAGGAGCTGGGCCCAACTTCCCTTACATATGAATAGGCTGTGTCTTGTCGCCACACAAAGGGCTTACAACCTGCATTGTCACTTCAGCCAGCTTGGAACCAGGGCAGGGGAGGAAGGGAACTCCATGCACTTCAAAGACACTGTGTAGAAGCTTCTCCCACCTTCCAGAACAAAGGCACCAGTGTATAAAAGAAGGACCTCAAAGTTAGTCTGAAAACAATGAAACAATCAAAACAAGAAATACCTCTTTAGCAAATTTTCAATTTATATCCAATAACAGTACAAGAGAAGCTCTTCCAAACTGTATATTTATTTAATCATTTATTTCAGCGTATGTCAAAAAAACAAACGTCTCAAGTTATATGTTCGTTGTATCCCAAAAGAGAGACACAATAATATTTGTAAGATGCAAAATTCTTCTTCCTGGAGATAGTGTAGAAATGTGAAGTGGGAGTGCACTGTAAACCTGCACCAGAAAAATAAAGAATGCAGAGGGTGGTGCAGTTCATAAAAATCCTATAAATAGGACACCTTGGAGAAAAAAAGAATAAAAAAAACACACATACCAGGTTAAAAACAACAAGTTACCATAATAATTGAGCACTGGTGTTTGGTGTTGGAAACCAGTCTACTGATTTTGAAAAGGGTATTTATACTGAAACATTTTATGCATGGCATTTGCAGTACACTAATTTAAAATTCAGGGGATCTGCGACTGTAAAAAAGTTAATTTTTAATCGGGGTGGATGGTAGTCCACCACAAGTAACAAAGTCACCAGGTTGTTAGGTACAACACAAGGTTTCAAGAATTTAAACCTAATGTGAGGAACCAGGGCTTTTTGCAATTTCCCCCCACTTTATGCCCCCATTTTGACTACCAGATGCTGGTTTTCTGACGACTCTGATTGTGGCCTGGACTAAGCTAACCAGACCCAGGCCCTGTGCTCTGATTAAGAGTACATGGCAATTATGTGTAATTACAATTGGTACTGACAACCTACCTGTAAGTCCCAAGTATATGGTAGGGCATGTGGGTTTAGAGGCCCAGCAGATATTATGCACTTAAGTGTGCACTGCTGTGTTGCCTGCTGTCATTTTAAAGGCAGCCCTGCTTTGCAGGCTGCTTTTAAAATTAAATTAAATGCAAATTCGACATTGGAAGTAAAGGTTTTTCGAAAGTTTTAAATTAAACTATCTTATTTTTACATATGTCACCCCTGAGGTCTACCCTACGTGCCCCATGGGTAGGGTGTCTTGTAACTATAATCAGGAACATTTTAAAGATGTTTTGTATGCCCTGGTGAGGGGAAAAACTGCCAATTTAATTTTGCCCCATTGTAGCAATTTGGCTCCATGGGCTAGTATGGTAATACTTTAATAAAGTATAACTATTGATAGGAGGGTGCAAAAAATGTACTTCAAAGTATTAAAGTATAGTTAGAAGAAACCCAATAACTTGCCAATGTGAGATGTATTATAACTATCACAGTAAAGAAGTTGTACAACTTGCTTTTCTGATGAACCAAAATCCAGCCTTCCAGCAGCCTCTCCTGATCAGCCAGCCTTTGACAGACTGAGTCAAGCTGCTCTGATGAGGTGTGAAGTGTCCTGCATAGAGACAAAGGGCATCTGGTGGGAAGAGATCTGCAGCTGCAGAGCAAAAGGCAGGATGTGTGTGGAGTAGTCAAACTGGTCTTCAAAGAGGGAATGACAGTTAGGACAGAACACAGGCTCCCCCACCACTTCCTGCAACCCCAGCCAGAGAGGTACCCCAGTAATTGAGTTAGCAGAGGGACTTGAAGGGCAGTGTTATGTAAAGTTAGCCATGACTGTGGGTTGGCTTAGCCAGATCTTAACCTCCAGGAGAGTTTCTCCATTTTGGATTTTGAAGTACAGTACCTTTTGGGGCAAGAACATGCCACACTTTGGAGTAAGCTGTCATACTTCTGGGTGGCACCCTGTACCTGATTGGTCAGGAATGCCCCCCTGCTTGTCACGCAAGGACACTGGATAAATATGGGAGAGCTGCCCAGCAATTCAGATACCTGCCTGAAACTACGGGAAGAAGAAGGACTGCCCTGCTGGAACCCTGGCCTGCACCAATAGGATTGCACTCTGAATGACTGCACCTGCTGCACACTTTGGAACTAAAGCCCTAAGGACTTTGCCTTGCTTTGAAAAGTGAAGGAGTGAACTACCTGAAATCAACAGGTTGAAAGATCTCCAGCAAGAAGAAACCAGCTGACCACCTTCAACTGAACTTTAAAGAATTTGGCCGGGGGCATTGTGGGAGACGTAGTCCAGACATCGCAAGGAGCAACTCAGAGGTTCTGGAATCTTGGATCGATGTTGTGGGCACTTTGGAACCCCAAAGGACCTTCTGGAAGAAGATTCAGATGTTTGGAGAAGTTTGGAGACTTTTTGTCAAAAAGCTCCATAAGGTGACCGACCCACTGACAAGAGTCAAGCTGGTGACCTTGAACCACAATTTGGTCTGAAATTGAGGTTTGCCTGATGAAGCTCTGGAGCTTTTCATCATTGGAGAGACTTTCAGGAGTTGACCAGGGCATTGCACTGAGCCAAGCCACCATCGTCGAACCCAAAGCCTGCCTGACGAAGAGCCTTGCTCGATGTCAAGAGAAAAAGCTCCAAAAAGTGACTAAGTCAGAGGTTGAAAACTTGACCGGGCCCTACTGCTAGGTTTATCTGACACACGCCTTAATGCTGTCAGCCTGAAGCTTTGACCTTGTCCTGCTCAAGCACGACTAGATGACCCATAGTAGTGCTTTTGGCTTTTAGGCACTAGAGAGTTTTATTCTTTAAAAATTCATATGTCCGCTTCCCTGCGTTGGCTTTTTCTCATTTTGGTGTCTTTTTACTCATAAATATATTTCCTATTTTTATAAATCAGTGTTGGATTTTTATTGAGGGTTGTGTCATACTTATTTAATGTATTGTTGTTTTTAAATTCTTTACACACCTGTCTCCTAAGTTAAACCGGCCTGCTCGCAGACAGCTACAAAGAGTTGAGCAAGGGAATATCAGAATGAGAATTAACTTTATTCGGGTGCAATTTTCACCTATAAAAGAAGCATACAAATATGACAATTAAAACATACAATATAAAAATAATCAGTAAAATAATGTGAGTATTGGAATACATTATTGAGACCTTGACTGGACCTTATATTGTGATTGTGGCCTTATTACTAGTGGTAGGTACCTACTAACACCTACTAAAAACCCACATCCCAACACCAAAGCTCAACACCTGGTAGATATGGCACAGCACAGACAAGCTTAAAGTAACGAAAATGAGCAAAGCACAATAAAGCCTCATTCCAATTTACAAAAATATTGTAAACTTTAATAAACAAATGACATCAAAGTGACAGATCCAAAAAAGGGAACCAGAAATATGAATTTTAAAAAAATTAAGAGAAAAATCACAAAGAAAAAGTAAAGTATTGTTTGTATTTGCAGGGACATAGGCATGATTTCAGGCTAACAGCGATGGGGCATGGGCCAAACACTCCAAAAGATTAATCCTAAGCAAGGTTTTTACCTTCTGACTTAACTTACTCTATAGTAAATGGACAGAACTCACTCCAGCATGGAACACCAGAAAGGAACAGTCCTCTTCCGGTTGCAATTGGTCACTGGTCATTCCAGGACAAAGGCCTTTCCAGCATTTGATGTCCCCATAGCTACACAGGAGGCTGGCCAATGGCCCTTGGAGTCCACTTATTTGTCCTGGCTACTAGTGAGAGCAGGTGCAGCCCTTCTAGTCTTGTCACAGGTTTCAGACAGCAGGTTCAGTCCTCTTCTGTTCTTTCACAGGTTCAGAAGGTGTTCTCCTCAGCTGTGTATGAGGGGTCATGTTTAGGTGTTACTAGCCAGTGGGTGGGTGTGACTCCTGGATACTCCGTAACCAATAAAGAAAAGGTTCCCCTGGGAAACTCTTCCTACATTTACAGCACATCCAGTTTGTCTTCCTGCAAACTTTCCCTTGTGCATTCTTCTAAAGGAAATCTAAGATGGCACAGGTATTCTGCCCCTGAAGGGTGCCCATAGGCCAGGCAGGGGTGTGGTTAGAGAAATGAGCAGTACTCCCCACCTCAGCTAGGCCAAACTGGTTCTAGGACCAGTTCCCTTCCCATAGGGCTGGTGCCTGCCAGCAACAGAGGGCCCCTTTGGCGTAAATTAAAATCCTGAACCCTCCCAGCTGTTCTTCCTGGGCTGACAAGTGTTGCATACCTCATCCTCATCCCATTTTCTCATCCTCATTCCCAGGACATCACCAGGCCTAGACTTTGCACTGCTCTTGGAGAGGTTTTCACACCTCATTGAGGTCAAGCATGGGCAGTGGAAGCTGTTGGCAAGCTAATGTGAATTAAACCAGAGTAGCTTCATGCACAGAAAATGTAACTTTCTAAAAGGTACCTTTCCTAAATATTTATCAAAACTCTAACTTCGCCAAAAGGAATTGAATTTTTAATAATGATTAAAATAGTGGTTGGCCTATTTCTCTATCTTGTCCTAACCCTTGTAAAAGAAAAATAATTAATATATTGATCAGCTTCCTGGTTTTACTCCTTCAAAGAATTGGGCCATTCACAATCGCAAAAATGCATTTTCATATCTACATAACACAAATTGTGATTTAGTAACAAGTTACTGAATAGAAAATTGGTTTGCAACCTAATACTAATTTGGTATTTAGAAAGGGCGTGCTTAGAGCATTCCTTCCAAATACTGAATCTGATTGATTGCATTAATGTTTTGTGACTTCATTCCATTAAAAAACGTTAATCTTCAACAAACTGCTTAAAGGGGGTGGTGAACCATTCGCAAATGAGAAGGGTTCCCTTTCTCCTTTGTATATGTTGACAGTGGTTCCATGGATGGAAAAAAGGGGTGTTCTAAAACGCGTCTTCCCCATGCAATGTCTCATCGGAAATTTAGACAAAGCTACAGCCAAAACGGCTAAACAGAATTACACCAAATTTGGCAGAAAGCTAGATCTCTACCCAGCAAATGTTCCTTTTGTGACTTGGTGTAAATATATTCAGCCATTTTAGAGAAATTAAGCTTTGAGCGAGTACTGAGGGAGTACAGAGGTATTGCAGAACTGAGAGCTGGGACTGGCTGGCCTCAACATGAAGAGAAATGTTGCAGCTGCCATTTTAGAACTGGGGCACTTAGTCTCCATGTCCTGCAAATAACAAATAAAAAAAGATAGAAGAAGGCAGGGTAGGGGTACCCAGGCCCTGTGGCCTTTGTGGGGGAAACTAATGTCTCTGTCTTGGATGTAAAGGAGTGGCGGCAGCTAAGCAGATTAATTAATGTATATTGTGACCAGACCTTTATATCCTTGTCAGAGAGAATGCTGTCTACTGACCTGTATCATATAAAGTTCCATAGTAATGTGAAACCCGGAACATGGCACTGACGTGTCATGTTAATTATAAATGCGTGTGCTTGTACAATGAGCATATGACACATGTATGTTAGTAGGAATCTGTGTGTGTGTCTGATTGCTGACACCAGTGGGATCCATTTTGCATGTTCATGAATATAGCATGGCAAAGGATGGAGTACAGACTTTCTCCACTGTGGAAGTGTATGGTGTACCTTCTTATGCCTGGGTGTAGCAGATCCAGATGCTGAAGTGAGGATGATAGGGACTGGGCTACCTTTAAATTTACATGCACACATTGTTCACAAGGGGCTGCTGATTAGTTCTGCCATATGGTGCATGGTAGGAGTGACATTTCTAGAAAGGGCTTGCCATTTTGTGTCTCCCTGATTACAGCTTTGGGAAGATGTTGGCATGCTGGTGCAAAGTAATACCACTTTATTATGCCCTGGTTGTGGGCACTCCTGTATGGAGAGAGCCCAGGTGCTATTTGCATACATTTACAGAAAGGCTGTGTCTGAAGAGCAGCCCAGAAAGGACATCTAAAAGACAAATGGTCCAAACTAATCCTGCAGAATTGCTTACATAGAACTGCCACCAAGGTATCTTCCTGGGGCTCACACAATAGTGTGAAATCTGTGTATTTTGAACATCCATTCCACTTTGACAACAATTGGAAACTTTTATTAGGTTAAGTTACACAGTGTGGAAGATTAGAATACAGAGGGCATGCAGAGGATGCTGTGATTCAAAGCACCTCTGTCAGAATTATGGTCTGGGATTTTCCAGCGACAAAAAAGAAGCAGTTAGTGCTCAGCACACAGTCAGACGGTGCGTTGGAATTTGCGAGGAATGAGTGCTGACAATGAGTTGCTGATGAGAGTCATGATGCAGTGTTACCCTTGTGCTTGGCATACATCCACCACAAGTACCACAGCATGGCTAAAGGTCGGTAGTGGGGAGCGAGTTCCTTCTCAGAAATTTCTGAGAAGGGGTCAGGGTGCTAGCAACCTGGCACCACAAAGGATTATGTTACACTCAACCCTAGCACTTCTGAGGAGCTGGGTATATGTCCCAGGGGAGCAGGGAGTGACTGCAAAGGATTCCTATGACATTTCATCTCCGTACATTGCGTGGAGTGTGCATCACCACCTGCACAAGCACAGAATTATTCGCCCAATTAGGTAACCTTTACCCACATATCGCTCTGCTCATGTACACCACCATATCACACGTGCGCTTACACAGTGATTTCGCACAGTTCATTTGTTTTTTTATTGCGTCCCATAGAGCAACATACAGTGTCTTTTTCAATAAATGTAGAACTGTAACATATCACTTTTTATCAGTATCATGGGGGCATGAGTGCTATGTAAATGTGATGCATGTTTTACTCTTGACATTAACAGTGCAAACTGTCTCGCTCTAACCCTTGCATTAGTTCCAACACTCAATGGAATATTGCATGCCTAGTAATTGATTTATTTGGAATATAAATATTGCTCAGTAACATACAATGTGCACTGTCTTTTAATCTAGGTCGCAATAATGCCATATGAAAAGCCATCAGTACAGAATGTGAGCTTCAATGCAGTCAACCAAGGAATACAGAATGATTATAAAACATTATATTAGTGGTCCCAGTTACCTTTCTGCCTCTAGGCGCAAGGCGATACAAAAGGGGATGATGGACGGAACGTTTGAGCCAATCAAACACTCACCCCCAGTCAACTGATCTGGGTTTAATCCATCATCATTCTTTAGCTCACTCCACCACCCCAGGGACCCACGTCTGGGCATACCCCCGCCAACTTAGGGTGAACAATCAGTTGACTGGGGGTGAGTGTTTGATTGGCTCAAACGTTCCGTCCATCATCCCCTTTTGTATCGCTTTGTTCGCCCCAAGTTGGCACCTTAAGCAATACAGTGTCCGTATTATCAATGTTCATTACTCACAACGTGTATGACTTTAAAAAGGAGCCAAAAATATGATTCTCATATGATGTCCTTCATGGGCAGAGTGTGCTCAGAAATATGATATTTAACACGCCCAAATAAATGAATGAAGCCATGGGCATCTATTTTGAGAAGCCAGGAATGGCACATTCTAACTCTTCCTCGTTCTTTGGTACCCTTACACTCCCCTGGCTACTCCTGTGCTTAGAGGTCATGAAGCCAGCAGCCAGAAGAGTAAGTCAACTTAACTCTTAGGGCCCTATTACGATATCGGGTGGACACTGTATCGGTATGGGAACTGCCCGACCATTAGTCAACGGTTCCTCATAACTAATTACAATGCGATTACAATCACATGGTGCAGTAGCAAACTCCGATTTCCCTATGGGAGCTTGTGCTGCGGCTGTAAACCGGCCGTAGCACAAGCTCCCATAGAGAAATGAGAGTTTGTGTGAATCACTGCACCATGCGAGTGGCAGGCACCTCATGTTGACTGCCATATGGTGGTGATTCACAGGGGGGCACCATAGGCGCCCCCTTGGCCCCCAACCGGAGGCCGCAGAAAGAAGGGGGCCCTGTCATTTCCTATCCTGTCAGTTTTCTTAACTCTCACAAGTAAATAGTAAGAAGCTACTCCCAATGTCATCAGGGGTCAAAGGTTCGATTACATCACTTCCAACCTTTAGCATTTCGTGGAATAATCTCCATGAGTAAACTGTGCTAAAATGTTATAGAGTTACAGTTCTATGATACAAATTTTAAATCAGAATATAGGAATTAAAGATGTTCCATGTAATAATGGCAAGTCCATGATACATGTCCATGATACAAATGCCTGTAAACTTAACTGTGTTTGACGCAAATCTTATTGAAAAATAATAATATGTAACTAGGCCAGAGTTAACTATTGCTTATTCTCCTGTGCCAGTGTAGCTGTCAGCACAGTAAGCAATACAGAAGCTTGGGGTGAGCAACCTCGTCCAGGATCGGAGAAAACAGACGTGGGTTTTATGTACAAAGATTGGGCTTGCTGTTTATTGGCTCAGTTTTGATTGTGTTCAATTCTTAGAATTCAAGGGTAAAGAAAAGCCAACAACAATTGCATATCATCAGCCTAAAGGTGAATCTTTCTGCCTGTTGACTGCATTATACATGTCTTCAAAATGTATAAAACCACGGAAATATATTTTGCAAGTGCGGAAATTCCGGAAAACATAAATAAGTACAATGGTTCATTATAGTTGATAAAATATTTTATGAATAATTTGTTTGAACCTCCATAGCAAATTATTTTGTAGAAGATAAGAATGGAAATGAATTTTAAACAAAGTGGATTTTTATCTTTCAGAGTAGGAAGTAGAACATATCAAATAGTTTTAGCCATTTAAATTATAGTGTGAGATAGAAGAGAACTGCATTTCTAAAGTAACAGGGACGTATCACATGCAATACGCACTGGGGATCATTTCATGAAAGCTAGCAGAAGGAGTGCTAATTTAAGACACAGCCCATATCACCAATTACCAGCGCTGCTATTGATAATTTACAACATGGGGACGCATTGCAATACATTAAGGGGGAGATTTACCAAGTTTTTACGCTGTGTTTGCGTCACTTCCAAAAATCTTTTTTTTCCGATCTACTTTCCAGAGCCAAACTTATTTAGCGCTGGAAATAACGTGAAAGTAATGCAAAGCTGCGTATAGCGCTGCTTTGCCTTACTTAGGCCAAGGGAACGTACCATGGATGGAGCATGGGCTTTCCCATGCATAACCCAAAGTTTCTGATGCTAAGCCCTATTTACTAAATTAAGTAGATGGGGTTTAGCATCAGAAAACTGCGCCCTTGTGAAGCAGGCACAACAAAGGATAATTGCTTTCATTTCTCCTTCCTTTCTCGACTCAGTATGTGTGCTGCACCCTTTGTATGTGTGCTGCACTTTACAGTACCCATACAAAGAGGGAAAAGGGTTAATGTCAGTCTATGCATAGTATTTTGTACTGGAAGGGTATTCTTCCAGTACAAAACCCATGCAAGTCTCACGGAGACACCCTTAAACTATGGTGCAAAGGTGTCTCTGTGGTGCACTGCAGCTGATTTCAGCGCCGGCGCTGGGGCAAGGGGAGGAGAGTGCCATATTTCTGCTAATATGGCATTCTCCTCCTCTCTACTTTTCACGCAGTGCAGCTTTTGTGGCTGCTGCACTGTGCTGCTTGAATAAGTCATAAATCTGGCCCTTAGACGTGCGTCCTTGGTGGTATTTTAAGGCAGAGCCTGGTACAAACATCTTTGACCCCTTATTACGAAAGCAGGTTTCTGGATGTGGCAATGTGTGACAGGAATCTTTCTGCTTAATTGTTTTGTGGTATTTTGATGTGATTATTTTTTGCTTGGCTGTGTCTTTATGCTGCATTATTGCAACGTGACGATGTGTTGTACTGTGACTATTGTGTTGTGCACTGTTTTGGTTTAATTGTATTTTTATGGTAGTTTTATGGACTTGAGTTATGTTCTGTTGTTTACTTTAGCAAGGCAGCAATGCCTGGACATTTCATGTGACAGGCAGCCATTTACCACTGTCCACGGTGGTAAAATAGCACTGGCCCAGCTCGTCAACTATATAAGACACCTGTGATCCCAAATTCATGGCAGAGACTGTGGGCCCTACCACATAAAGTGAGCATGGGTGATGGCCACAGTTTTCGGTTGACTGGTGTCTTAAGTAGTTGAAGATTTTGAACAACTGAATTTTACTACCTCAGAAAGTGGTAAATGGTTGTTTGTCACAAACTTTCATGGCATGTGCTGTTTTTGGCTGGAAACATAGCTGTGACTGTTTACATATCTTAAGCAAACAATTAACCATAACACAATAACATATATAAAGCAATGCACCAGGATACCCTTGCGGGTGATAGTGTGCTTTTCAAATACACATAACATAACATAATATTACATAATATACAATAGCATAACATATCATAACATACCACCATAATTAACCCCTTCGATGCTCATGACGGAATGGTTCCGTCATGAGCATCGGTGCCCCTGTGCTCATGACGGAACCATTCCGTCATGAGGCCAGGGGCACGAAATCCCTCTGCTGCAGACAGCAGAGGGATTTCTATTTATCCCCTGTGACCTTGGGAGCTGGGGAAGAGCTTCCCCAGCTCCCGAGGCCCCCTCCCTGGTTTCTGTGCCATGACAATCAGCGCGCACGTCGCGCTGTTGTCATTGCACAGAAACCGAAACTGAAATGAGCCTTTAGGCTCATTTCAGTTTCACTTTCTAAGTTCTCCTAAGTGCTCCCCAGTGGATCTCTGCTTGGGGATCGCCCCAGGAGGGTGATCCCCAAGCAGGGATCCACCCACTAGACACCAGGGAGGGGGGAGCGGCCCCTTGGGCAAGGGCCTTCGCTCCCCCCATAAAGAAATGGGCGCAAGTCAGTCTTTCTGCCAGTCAGTCTTATGTGCTGCTTAATGCAGCACACAAAGAAATTGCAAAACAGCATTTTTTTAAATGATTGTTTATGTGCAAGAAGTGGGACCTTCCTGCACATAAACAATCATAGGCAATTTGCTGTTTCTATGTGTGCTGCACAAGGCAGCACACATGGAAACAGCAAAAACATGGAGAAATAAAGCATTTCCCCTCGTTTCGCCTGTTTAAGACCAGGTTTTCCCTGGTCTTAATTTTGGTGCTGCCTCCTTTTTACGCTGCCCTTGTAAATAGGGGGCAGCGTCAAAATCAATGGGTGTTGCAGTGGAACGCACACCGCAACACCCATTACCCTCCCCTTTCACGCTTAATACAGCATGAAAGTGTGCCTTATTTACAAGGCAGCATGAAGCCACATTAAGTGGCTTAACGCTGCCTTGTAAATAAGGCGAGGCCCCTATTGCCATCACAACATCACTGAAAGTGACGTTGTGGTGGCGATAGGGGCTTGTAAATATGCCCCAGTATTTACAATCTTCTATATACTATGAGGTAACCAAGATCCAGATGCTACCAGCTCAGCCATGAGGGATTCTTGACGCCTAGTGCGTTTGCATTGCAGAATTGTGGCCATACCATTCTCAGGTTATGATGTTATCAAACAGTATGGAGTTGCTGAAATACGATCTTCATATGACTCCATTTCTCTGCATAACCCATCTGCCATAATGTAAGTCCTAAGCCCAATTCGATTTCGGGGTTCTGATTTTAGACTAGTTCCGAGACCCAGTTTACACCCTGCCCCCATGCATCAAATTAGATATATGTCTGGTTGTGTCTCTCACACTGATAGCTAAGACTCATTCAAACTATCAGTGGGCCAAGCCAGCTGCTGTGAATATGAAAACTCAGTGGCATATTTACAAGCCCCTTGTGCCACTTTTGCGCCGCCGTTGCGTCACGCATGTGACGCAGCGGCGACGCAAACCATGCGCCGCGTTGCGCTATATTTACAACGTGACGCATCTAGGGAGATGCGTCACGTAGTAAACCCCTGCGCCACATGAAACCTGCATCAGGTTTCATGTGGGTGTACTGGCGCAGGGGGGGGGCGTTCCGGCGCAGGAACGCCTCGGAAAAGTGACGTAGTGAAATCTACAAGATTTCACGCAGTCACTTTTCCGACGCTGGTGCGTCAAATCCTTACGCCTGCTTCAAGCAGGCGTAAGGATTGACGCACCATGTTAGGGATAGGGAAGGTTGGAACAGTGCTGGAGTTGCGTCGCGCTTGCGACACAACTTCAGCACTGCGCCAACCTTCCGCCGGCAGATGCGTCACCCATCTGCTTATCCTTGCGCCACGATGCGCCGCATTGTAAATGCGGCGCATCGTACGTGGCGCAAGGGTAAACTTGCGTGACGCATTTTCCCTGGCTCATCCCTGCTGATATGCAGGGATGCGCCAGGGAACGTAAATATGCCCCTCACTTTTTAGTTCATGGAGCACAACATATGAAGTAAGTTCGATACAACTTTTAAGTTTTAACTTAGTGCGCTAAAGGGAAAATAATTCTCTCAATGTCCCATGTTTCAGAAACAGTGCTTGCTGTAGGCAAAACAATCATGCAGTGAATGCCTACATACCATCATAAAAAGAAACCTTGTTTGTGTGTTTTGCCGTTAAATAGAGTAATCGATGTTCATTTTTAAATCCATTCTGCCATAATTGTATGTTAGATGTGAGGTTGGTAATATGGGCCTACCTGTGGGCTGAACACTCCAGTAAACTAATGGATGCCTTGTACCAGCCAGGGAGTTAATTTCCCTGAACAATAGACAATGGAATATAAAGCTACGGGACAATGCCCCATAAAAGTGTTAATACAAAGTTATAAGGAATGAAAAATACTAACATTCAAAATTTGACATGAAATCATCCCAAAAAGAGACAAAAGAAAAATAGCATTAGTAGGGTCAAATAAATATAAAGTTTAGTGGTAAAATTGGTTCAAAAGTCTTTAGGCAAAGATTGCGCTTACGTCTATGTTTGCATGTTTTGTGTTACTTTCAACTTGAAAGCAGGCAACTGCTTGTAAACAGGCGCAAAACGCGTGTGTATACATTATTTTCATTCTTTTGGATTCTTTAGAGGTGGGAGCAAGTAACACGTGCTGTAAGTGAAAATATATTTTGCTCTTGGGGTTTTTGTACCTGCTATTTACATGCGGATGATGAGGCAGGAGTCATCTTCATCTAGAATAGAGATTGCATTGTTTACTATTTGTACAATTGTGATCTTTGTGCAAGCTATCAATTTAAATATGGAATGAAGCTTGTCTTGGAAGCCATGTTTAACTATGAAACATTTGAGCTGAGCCTGCATAAACCTTCCCAGGACGTCCACAAGGATGGATAAGTTGTCAAGTGGGGGAATTTATTTAGATCCACTCCTGGTTGTTTTACACGGGTATCTACCCTGTGACGGAGAGGAATGGAAAATCCAGAAGGGTGTAAAGGAAGAGCGTATTTCTTTGAGCATAAAGGATGTGTTGTTGGAGATGAGAGAATGGTCTGGCTTTGGCAATGGTGTTGAAAGTTTCTGTGTGTGACTTCCCTGAAGAATGTCCAATTGAACTTACTTTTCTGAATGATATTGCAACTCTCATGGATGATTGGGAAAATTGTTAGGGAGAGTTTTGTCTTTTTAACTTATGCTCATGGGAGCTCAAGACTTTCTCACAGATATTATAAATTTCCATCCAAAAGAGTTTGAAAAGATTTTATCACAATTACTGAAACCTTTTTAGAGGGTAATCTTGCAATAACAATCTCTATTCTCATTAAAAAAAATGATGTTGAAAATCTGGTTAACTTGCCTTTTCTTTCTCATTGCTCATTTTTTTGCATGGTACTCATTGGAAGGATGCTGGTATCATATGGCTTTTCTTGTTCATACATTGTGAGAAGCACTATGGTGATTCTTTTAGTTTTTATTTATTTTAAGTATTTTTAGTGCTACTGTATTCATGATTTCTTAGAAAAATAAAATGGTGATGAATGGAATGCTTGGTTTAATCATAATCGCTGATAATTATTTAGGCAATATTCCAGCTTGGCTTGGTAGAATTTTGGTCACTCCGTGTTACTCTTTAATGTGGAGTTCTGGCCAAATTCCACCAATCACCGTGTGGCAGGATTTTGCTCCTGTTCATGCAATGTGATGACAATGGGAAAAACATGAGAATCCAGCAAGCGAGGTGGTGAGCACAAGAGAGATTTGGAGAACCCTAGTGTGATTTCCAGTCACTAGAAAGCCTTCAGGCTAGACTCTTCCCATAGGAGAAGAACTAATTTTGATCTGCATATGGACGGCCTCTGTCCAGTTCACCAAAGCAGGCAATTACAGCCAAGTAAATGTCAGTACCTGAGTTCAATTCAGGAATTCTGCCCATCATTTCATTTTATTTTTGTGAGCTAGCTGTTATGCCCAGATGTGGGTCTCATGCTCACTGTGCCATTGGACACAAGTTCAAATGAGGTTATTAGTGTTCCTGTCTGGGAGAGGCCAAGCTTATTTCTTAAGGCATAGACGAACTCGATCTGTTCTCAGTAGTGTAGGACCATATTTGATCTGCATATGGCTGTTTTCTGTCTTGCATGTCAGAGTGGGCAAAGAAAAGGTGTTTTGAAATGCAGCCTCAGCATTTAATAGTGGATGAGATTAACGGAAGGTAACATTATTTTAATGTTATTCTGAAGAAAGAAGGGCGAAGGTGCGCGATTTTAGGGTCACAGGGTGGGTAGAGGTAAAGGAGGGTAAGGGTGACTTTGCATTAAAGGATAGGTAGAGTTATTGGAGCTAAGGGTGATTTTAGGGTTAAGCATTGGGTAGAGGTAATAGGGTAATTAGGATTGAGGGGAGGATAGAGGAAAAGGGGAAATGCTTTTTTAGAGCTCAGAGACTGATAGATGAAAAGGAGGCAAGGAGTTTTTATTAAAACAAGGGAGGTTTGAGTAGTTAAAGTTAGGACCATGTTTCCATAAGAAATTGAATTTTTGGTTTGCTAATACCTTTGCCATGCTTTGATGATATGCGCTGCCTTGCAATACTTTAGATTTGCTAAATCACACAGAGCCACGCAAGGTGGCTTTGCGTGGCTTAGTAAATCCCAGTATATGACTTGCATTGCCTTGCAATGACTTACCCTTAGTAAATCTGGTCCCTAATTTTCATAAAACCATGTCTATTATACGGCCATCGAGGCCAACAATATTAATCACTCACTATGACACCAATTACAATTTCATACCTCACTTTAAGAAATTGGGTTACTGGTTGGGGGAGAATTCTCAATCAGCAATCAAAATTCTTTTCAGGGTGAGGTCACAAGCAAACCCTAAATTAACCTGTGCCCAGCCCTCGGGTAGCTTGGCACAGAGCAGTCAGGCTTAACTCAGAGGCAATGTGTAAAGTATTTGTGCAGCACTTCAAACAGTAACACAGTGAAAACGCACCACAAAATCATCCCACATCAGTTCAGGATTTTTTAAAATAAATAAAACAAAACCAAAACAACAAACATCCAATCAGTAGAACAGGAGATGTGAAGGTTTAAAGATTTCAGTGAAAATAGTGCCAAAAAGCACAAAGTGCCAACTGTGGATATCTGGCATGCCGGACTGGAATAAAGTTCAGGCTGATCACATTGGAGAGTGGGCCGGCTACAAGGACCCAGTTAGGTCCGCTGAACAAGAGTAACTGAATTCCTGGCTTGCCGAGAGGTGCGAGGTCTAGCACGGAGGCGATATGTAAGTTCCAAGGAGCAGCAGTGCTGTGATGCGAGGTCCAGCGTTGTCGTTGAGGATCCTGTCAATGTGGGCTTGCGATGCAAAGTCCGGCATTAAGAATGTGTCGCACAGTTGTGGCAATGCAGTGGTTACGAAGAGCTGTGAGGCTGTGATCCAAGAACCTGCATCGTCATTGAGGCTGCCATCGACAAGAGATTTCCAATGTAGCGGTCTGCGTCAGGAAAGCTTCACACAGGTGGTGGTTCCGTTGTGGGCTGCGAGGTCTATGCGGAGTCCTTGCACCGGGAAAACACTTGCAGCAGAGGTGATATGTCGGTACTACTCAGGATTGTGCTGTGCGGCAGAGGAAATTAATTGATTCTGCTGGGTCCACAGATGCGCTGGAAGAGAGCATTCAGGCCCATTTCTAAGGAAACTCCAATGTTATCCTACGGTAGAGGTAGGCTTTGCAGTAGTGGAAAATGAATGTAAGTGTTCATCACTACCAGAGCATGTAAAACTTAAAAATATATGTCCTATGTTTTAAATACATTGCATCCTGCCCTGTGGGTTGTTTAGGGCCTCCCCTAGGAGTGACTTATATGTACTAAAAAGAAAGGTTTGAGGCTGGCAAAAGGTTGATTTTTCCAGGAAACCGTGACAGTCTAAAACTGCATACACAGGTTGCAATGGCAGGCCAGAGACATGTTTAAAGGGCTACTTAAGTGGGTGGCATAATAAGTGATGCAGACCCACTGGTAGCATTTAATTTACATGACCTTGTTTTAAGGAGTGAGCGCATGCCCGTTAGCACTGGTTTGAAGTGATCAAGTGTACAAAATTCTAAGGCCAGCAAAATGAGATCAGCAAAAATGCGAAAGTAAGGCAAAAGGTTTGGGGGAAGACCACACTAAGGCTGACAGGTTTATCATTCGTACAAAAATGATTGAAGACAAAAAGCAAAATTACAAAGGATACATAAAGAAATATATTTTCAAGAATACTAGTTCCAAAATGAATGCCAAAATACTTTATACACTGCATCCCCATTTACTGTTGGCTGATGTGTGGATCATACCCTTTTTATTCCGGGCAATAGTTCCTTACATTCTGCCAATACTCTATTATATATAAGAGTTATACATAGTTGAGAAAAATCCTAGTTACAAAATTTGATAATTCTATGATGTTAAGAATAATCAAAGTTATGCAATTTTTTTTGTTTATTCCATAGATGTCTTGAACTCTCACCTCCCATAGGTATATAACGTAGATTATCGCATTGCACTACTGGGAGAATGCAAACTGACTTTTCAAATATTGGAATAGACTAATTGAAGGTTGATTCAAAAATAGTGGTTTTAAATCCCAAAGAGCAATAGTAAGACAAAGTCAATTACACATTTCATAAACAGCTGATGGTAGAACACATAGAAACAGATTCTAAAGATAAAAAATGATCCTGCAACCGTTGCATGTCTATACCTTGATATAATTGTTTCCGTTCATAACAAAGTATGAAATTCTGAATGAACATTTAAGCCCCATTCTACTGTTTTGAGTTCACTCATCCATTACATCTCTCTACTTCTGACACTCATTTCTAAATTGCCACTTCAATGATTTAATTTAGCATATTCTGTACCTCATAATATGATCTGAATCACCATCCTAGAATGCTTGGATATTATGTGCATTGCCACTGGGTAATTTGTATTGCAAAACTTTACTGCTCTCATGTGTTCTTTCCAGCGATCCTTAATTTTCCGAGCTTTGGTACCACGTTTAAAGCATCCTATAATTGTATCTTTAGCACTCTTCCCTTGTTCAAAGTCATTCACCTTACTATCATACATGATCGTATCACTTGCACTAATGATACTCATAAGAGTGGAAGCCCTTTTACAGGTAATGGGTGGTTGTTCAGGAATGTATTTCACAAGATTAGTATGCAACAATAAACTATTCCAATTTTCTTTTAAATCCTATATTACCTGATTACCTTGACTATATCTGGTAATACATCTAATTAGCTCATCCCTACTAGAAATTAAGGTTTTGTCACACAACAGGGTATCTCTTGTCGCCAGACTAGCCTTCTTCTAGCTTGATTAACAATGTCTGGATTATAACCCCATTCATTGAATTTGATTTCTCAACTATTATCTCTTCCTCCTTCAGCTGCTACACTACAATTCCTCTTTGCAATTAAAAACTCCCCATATGGAATTTTTCCTTTTTCCTTATTTGGATGTGCTTAGTTGGCTTGCAGCACTGAATTCACAGATTTGGATTTCCTGATCATTTTTTAACGTAGCATATTGTGTTCAACATAAAGCTCAAAAGCATATTTTTGAAAGGGTCATATTCTAAGCTCAACATAACATTGTAAGAATTGTCATTTAAACACTGATGGTATATTTTTAAGTTGCCCACAATTCCATTCCCTATCATTAGTTTATCATCAATATACCTTCCTATTAAGGGTATAGTACGGGCCCACCCAGGCATGCTTCCTCAGATACAATGCCATAAGAATGTTTGCATAAGAGGGAGCATACCTAGGTCCCATAGCTGTAGCTTGTACTTGGTGAAATCGCCTGGTTTGGTATAAAAGGAAATTGTTTCCAAAAAAAAAAATGTCTATTAAATCAATAATCATCTAAGAATGCATCAAAAAGCTAACAGATTTTATAGAAAAAATAAATATCAATGGCTCCAAATTTTTATTGTGTTCTATGGATGTATATAAACTAGAAACATCCATGGTGAAAAGTAAATATTTACATGGTGTGGGCGGAAAATGTCATTCCACTCGCTGAATTGGCAGAATTTTGGTCACTCCGTGTTACTCTTTAATGTGGAGTTCCGGCCAAATTCCACCAATCACCATGTGCTCCTGGTCATGCAATGTGATGACAATGGGAACAACATGAGAATCCAGCAAGCGGGCTGGTGAGCACAAGAGAGATTTGGTGAACCCCAGTGTGATTTCCAGTCACTAGAAAGCCTTTCGGTGCCATTTCCTACTGCAGATGGTCGCGAGCAGTCATGTTCAGAGGACTGCTTCTTGAGTAGATTTTCACATTTCCAGCTCTGCAGAGTGCAGGTGGTAGCGCGGTGCGGCTCCATGAGCTGAACTTTAACCCCACCTAGAGTTTCCATCACCACCACCTGATCCATTGGTGCGGGCCCCCTTTCTCCAAAAGCTCTGACCTGGCAGCAATTCCTCACCTCTTGCTGCGGCCTCGGTTTCCTCCTGTCCAGACTGCCCTGGGCCAGGGATACAGCTCGCTCCTCCTCGCACACTGGGCAGCCTTCTTCCTGTCCTGGGATCTCCAGGCTCCCGAGCCACTCACTGCCTTCCCGCTTCCCTGTCCCGGTGTTGCCAGCCCTCCGAGCCCAGCTTTTTTTCATCACCCAAGGCAAACTACTGTAGCGAGCTACCACGGGCATGCCTGACCAAGCTCGGGCCTTCATTGTATCCGGGCTATTCAATTTCTCTGGAGCTCCTATACCACGTACCTCCTCCACGGAGCAGATTGGGGACCTGGCTGCGTGTCCAGCATTAGTGGACTGCCAGTGAACTCAGGAAGGACTGGTCAGTTGGTAGTGGGAGAGCAAAACTAGCACCGCACCAGCACCGCCGTAGCAAGTGACTCGGAATCCCATTCTTCCTTGCACCTGGAGGCGCCGTGTTGTGGCATGAGTGATGGGAAAACGTAAAGCTGGAAGTGTTAAGATACCTACAGATGCAATCACTATCCCTAAGCATACTACTACAGATTCCTTCCTAGCGGGCGCTGTGGAAGTTATATCCAAAGAAATTGATCTAGCAGAAAGGCGCTTGTCATTGAGTATGGCTGGCCCAAATGGGATGGATGATCATGTGGTACAAACTGAGGCCTTAGAATTTGACTTGGATAAAGATCAGGTGATCCATAGTATCAGTGTAACAGAGGTTTTGGATGGTACTGATACCCACCAATGACCTACTGTGTCTGGGACTTCAAAAGCCCCTGACCCCTCCCCCGTTTGGCTTCTACATCTTCTGCAATGTCCACCTGCAGCGAAGCACAAAAGGAAGGCACGGAAGGAAGTGGTGACTATTTCCAACCCCACGGAATCCCCTGTTTGCCATGGGACTGTTTACTGACACATCCCCACTGATGATCTTCACTGGGCTCCTCTTTGGAATAAATTAACTGTCATTACTAACTACTTAATAATGCCCCTTAGAACAAAGTTGGACAAGCTGGAGGGTGATTTGTGTAATGTAACATCTTTTTGTCAAAAATAGATCTGATGATAGTACTGCTGTGCGCCCCATGTTAAAATCTGGCCAGGAAAACTTTTTAGCAATCCTACACCGCTCTGCCAGAATGTTATGGCTTCATCTGGGGCTAATATTGCATTAAGGCACACTTTAGCAAGTGCTGACGGTGGATGTGTACAGGGGGTGACCTGTGTGCCCCCTGTGTTGGAACCTATTACTGGTAATACTCACTGGGGTAAACCGACCATTCCGCGCACACAGGCTCAGCTGGTGGCAGATAGTCATACTGACCCCAATACTACATTGCCTTGTTATGATCCAGTAACAATTCATCTTCCCCCTGCATGTTGTCCCTATGTGATGGTTTTGGTTAATGTCCACCCTTTGAGGCGAGGTGCTAGTGAGTCCTTGAAGAGCAAGGTAGTTAATTGGCTTAGTTCCAATCGCATTTTCCCTACTGATAGAGCACACCAAATTTTATTGACTAGGAGAGTGGGATGGTTAGGACCTCTAAAGGAAAACCTGAAGGTGGATTGTGTAGTTATTCATTTTCAACACCCTAGTCTTGTTAATGAAATGCTTGCTAGGTAGTCCCGTCATCTCCGTTCACTCAGAATATGGCTTTATTTCCCTTGGTTTTTTCTTATCGCCACCTACGGAGCCCCAAACTTATTTTTTATGTTGCCTGGGACTCGCAGGAAGTGCTTAGACCCCAATCTCTGTTTTGCTCGAATCTAGCTGCGTCCATTAGCTACCAGGTATTGAGCTCCTTAGATGGCAATGATTGACTTAGCTGTTGGGGGCAGATCAATACGAGGGTTGGAGATGTAAACCTCGCGGAACTCACTGTGGTTGGTGATAGTAACCTGCATTGCAATGTCTCCCTAGGTATTTGTGGGATGGAATCAAGCTGTATAATGGATAATCAAGATCGTACCATTAACATCTCTGTGGTACCACTAGTGTAAGATGTTTATACACCCAGGCTATAACAAGGGTTGACATTTGTGACACTCAGGTTGGGAATTTTTTATTTGCAACCTGGAATGTGTGTGGGCTAATGAATACGTTAGGAAATGCTGATTGGGCTAATACTATATCTAATTTTGATATCATCTGCATACAAGAAACTTGGTGTACGATGCCGACATTCGTAGAGGGGTTTTCCTCACATTGTTTGGGTGCCATAGTCTCTCAATCTGGGCGGGCGAAAGGTGGTCCACAGATCCTTATTTCGAATAAACTCTATGTAAAAATTAAAAAGAGTACTTCGGTGGGGCCACATACTCAATTACTGTCGCTTAACAGGAAGGGTGAGGAGACCTGGTATTGGTGAACTTTTACAATAATGTATTTGATGTTACTCGTAGCAGAGTGGCCACCGCACTTGACCATGGCTTTGAGGCCTTCTTACGCCCTATTCGCTCTAATTTTGTAGTATAATGGGCAGGTGATTTTAATGTTCAGGCTTGTGCATTGTCAGTTACACGTGTTTGTGGATTTACTAATCAGGCAGGGATGGGGAGTGCTCACTTTTGTCACAATGAATACGGGAGCGATTAAATTCCATTATCTCTAAATATGATTTACAGTTACTGAGATGTGGCCGGGATGCTAATGGGGAATGAGCCCCATCATTTATGGGAAGAAATTCATCAACAATTATTGCCCACATATTAGTGTCGGATTCGGTAACCGATATATGCGATACCCCAACTATTGCCCCTTCCGTATTAAGTGACCATAACCCCATTATTATGCCCGTTTTGGGGGGGGGTAAGAAACGTGAATCATCCACTATGGTAAATGATATTGCCCCAAATAGGGACATTGGAGTACGAATAAAGTGGGCTACCATTGATCCCATCAGTATGTTACATAAAATAGTAACAGCAACTTCCACTAATATAAGTTATTGTCTACAGGAGGATGTCATCATATTATTAGCTCTATTAAAACTCATCTGACATGCCCCCGAATAATATACAGGATACTAACAGAGAATGGTTTGACCAAGGCCTCCCGTCTATTAAAGCAGGCCTTATGTCATTCGCCACGAGATACTATGGTCATTAAAATCCTTCGCCAAAAATATGAATAGGCCCTGGCTGTAAGGAAGAATACCCTGCAGGTTGAAGCGTGGAACAAACTTGCGTATGCGTCTGAAACTAAGTACATTAAGTTATTTTGGGATACAGTGAATGCACCATTTTGAAAAAACGAAAATGTCCCAGAGCTTTGTTCTCTTGTGCCTTGCGATGCCTGGGCGGCACACTTTTCTGATATCTCTGGAAAATGCACTAATGATGCCAAAATGGAACTTAGTGAAGTGATGTCCCCATTGGAGATTACTAACGATGAGGTTACGTTAGCTTTACAAACTAGTGTTAGAGGACGGGCCCCTGGACCCAATGCGGTACCGGTAGATGTTTTTAAATTGGCTACCAAACTCTGGGGGCCTATCCACACACAGGTGTTCAATGCATCTGTAGTTGATAAGATTCCATCCTCATGGGGAGTTTCAATAATTGTGCCCATTTATAGAAAGGGTGACAAGCAGACCGAAAAACTATCGTCCCATTTCTCTCTTGGACTCATCAGTCAAGGTAATGAGCAGAGTTTTATTATATAGGCTGGAGGAATGGGCACAAGAACGATCTATTTGATCCCCAGCACAGAATGAGTTTAGAAAGGAGATGGGTACTGTAAAACAATGTATACATTTGGAGCTGCTAATTGGGAAGTACGCCAAGGCCAAGTCGAGAGTTATATATCTTTGTTTTGCAGATTTAAACAGCACTTTTGATTTGGTTGACCATTATTTACTGTGGTCCACACTGATTTCCCTAGGTGCACCCAGGCCAATAATAGGGTTTCTCTCCCATTTGTATGAGAATCTAGCTAGCACAGTTAGCTTCAGACCGCAAGGCAAGTGCTCACCTACAATTAAAGTAAGGCGAGGCATTCAACAAGGTTGTGTGTTAGCCCCCTTACTGTTTTTATTAATGGGGTGGATACCCATCTGCAGGCCGTGCAACCCGATGCTCCCCGGACTAACGGGGGTCCTATTCCAGTATTGTTATATGCTGACAATGCTGTTCTGCTGTCTAGGACCCAGGTCGGCTTACAAAGATTAATGAATGTTTTTGGGGAGTATATGTCTTCTAAGAAAATGGTGATTAATAAATCCAAAACATTCACTATGGTCTGTGGGCCTAAGCATAAACAACCTAGAACTTTTTACATTGATACTACTACAATTGCTAAAATAAATTCCTTTTGATATTTGAGTGTTTTATTAACAGGTAACGGATCTTTGGGGTCAACATATCATAAATACTAGAGCTAAAATGAGCAGGGTCTCTCAAGGGATTTTTAAATTTTCTTCCAAATTGGGTAGCCGCCCCATTAAGGAAATGGTTGAAATATATAAGGCTAGAGGTGTGTCCACTGCTACTTATGGGGTTGACCTCTAGGGCTATGCTAATTGCACTGCCCTACAAGTGGAGGAAAACACTTTTTTAAAACGGCTACTTTGCTTGCTTACTTCTGTCCCTACTATGATTGTTCATCAGGAGGTAGGCCTGCAGTACTTAGAAGATTTTCCCAGTGCACATGCTGCCTGCTACAGGCATCGCACAGGCCTTAGACGCACATATAGTAAACTTTTCAATCTGTAGGTTATTGAAATACCATGTTATTATGGTTTGGAATGGATACACTAGTGTTACTTATTTTTGATGTGACCTTAATAAATTATATTGTCTGTAGATTCAAACTTCAAATGCCATGTTTCACTAAGTTTTTTTCTTTTTTGTTTGCTTTTAGGTGCACAAGAGAAATCATCACACACAGTACAGTCAGACAGAAGGCTGTCAGCGATGCACATCAGCTGAGTCCACCTGCCCTTCCAGTTGTGCAGGTGAATGGCAACTGCCAAAGCTAAGAAAGTATTTGAAGATGGCCCCAAAGAAGAGTGTTCCAGCCAGAAAAGTGGCCAGTGAGATAAGAAGAAGAATGTTGCTACCACTGGTGTGCTGGTCTCCACCTTGTTCAGGAAACATAGTGTACCTGCTGCACCTTCCTCTGGGCAGAAAAAGGCCGGGAGCAGCACTCTTGCATCATCAGCCTAAACCCCAACCCCAACTGAAGGCTAAGCCCAAACCCATGTCTCTCAGCGATACAGCCATTGCAGTCATGGCAACGAGCAGTGAGTCTGAACTGGATTTGTCTCAGCCACAAACTAGTACCCAATGGTGGCTGCCAAGTGGACAACAGCCGCAGTGAGCAACAGTTCTTCCTGAAGTAGGAGCAGGACAGGAGGTTGAGCTTCCTGCTGAGAAAGATGTCGCTCTTCAATCATTGGGTTCACAATCTCCAGCAAGAAAGAGAAAGGGGAATCTATGATCTGGTCATGTGTCAAGACCCGCTGCAAGAGATGAGGGGAAAGGAAAATTCTTGAAAGCCTCAGAATTATGGAAAGTGACAGTGATGAGGACAAGCCAATGATTGACAGTATGGAGGGTGGCTCAGAGGACACCAAGATGACGCTTCCTATTCAAACTGCTCAGCTGGATGTGGTTCCACCACCCCCGTTGATACCTGCATCCACCATTACCATAGTTGAAGTAAGCCCTACAGAGAGGAAAATGACACAGCCACCTACCTCCAGTTCTTCAGATATTGGCAGTGGCAAACAATGTTTCCTCCCCAGTTTGGGACTTCTTAACGATTAGCAAGCAGTAGGATAATATTGCAATTTGCTCCAATTGCCATGTGAGTGTTCATCGAGGCAAGCCAGGCTTACACTACAGTACTGGAGGCCAAGCATCCCATCTGATTAAACATCACACAATCCAGTGGGAGAGGCACCTTAAAATGATAGCTGCTGGTGGTGATGGTGGTGGAGATGAGAGAGGGGAAGCAGCTGATGGAACAGTAATAGAAGAAGAAGATGGCATAGTTGAAGTAAGCCCTACAGAGAGGAAAATGACACAGCCACCTACCTCCAGTTCTTCAGATATTGGCAGTGGCAAAAAATGTCTCCTCCCCAGTTTGGGACTTCTTAACGATTAGCAAGCAGGAGGATAATATTGCAATTTGCTCCAATTGCCATGTGAGTGTTCATTGAGGTAAGCCAGGCTTACACTACAGTACTGGAGGCCAAGCATCCCATCTGATTAAACATCACACAATCCAGTGGGAGAGGCACCTTAAAATGATAGCTGGTGGTGGTGATGGTGGTGGAGATGAGAGAGGGGAAGCAGCTGATGGAACAGTAATAGAAGAAGAAGATGGCCATGATGAAAGAAGAGGATGACAGCATTAAACAAAAACAGTCCATCCCCTGTAGCGTTCCAGCATCACCTGCATCAGCAAAATCCAAGTGGCACAAGACTCAGATGCAGTCACCTCCACCACATACACTGATTCCCCCAAGATGCACATTGAGCCTACCACCTCGTGGTTCTTTACATAAGTCACCGGTGTCAGTGGCACCACAAAATCCAAACTACTATTACGGTTGTTTGAAAGTAGGTTATTATGTAGTGATGCTGGTTATGCTTCACTATGCAATACCTTCACATTATCCCAAATAGGTCCCTTGCATTCACACTAATAAATTCCTAGCTCAGTCCTGGTAGTTTGGCACAGAGCAGTCATGGTTTACTAGAGGAACATGAGTTAAGCATTTCAGAGTACCAGCATGGACGATAAGTTATTGACATGACTTGCAAGAAATCTGACACCAATTTATGAAAATAAAGCAAATATTTATATAAATTTGGACACCAAAATGAAGACAATCGGATGAGTGTAACCGGAGTTATGGATTTCAAAAGGAAAAATAAATCAGTGCATTTAACACTTGCAAAAAGGTAATGGTATGTTCAAAGGGAAAACATTCTAATGACACTTACAGGTTGAGTCCAGAGGAAACCACCGGGGGGTGAGGTGAAGCGCGTTCAAGGACCAGACTCTGACAGTCAGTTGAATTTTACCTGGCTTGTAGGGCCTGGGTGCAGTGTGGTGCTGGCTGTCCCTGGTGCTGAACACAGGAGCGGAGGGCTCTGGTTTTGCTGCTTAGATGACACTAGTGAGGAATGGGGTGCAACAGCTTGACAATAGGGCCTCTGGGGTTTCAGGTAAAAGGTGTTGCTGAGTTCCCTCGAGGTGCAGTGTCGAGTAAAGGTAGTGTAGGGGCTGGCCACCAACAAGTCTTCTTAGTAGCAAACACAGTGTTGAGTTACTTTAATGTCCTGGAGTCTAGGGGAAAACAGTAGCCTCCTAAAACTTGCTGGAGGTCAGAACTGTGTTTCCCCCAATGAACAAGACCATTTACTTTTTAGCAATCCCTTGGTGGGGCAGTGGGAAGTGATTCTTTGGCTCCGGGAGTGCGATTTGCCTGCGGTTTGCAGGGGACTAGTACCTCTAGTCTAAGGGATTTCTAGAGTTGCCTTTGGCTTGCAGAGAGGTTCCTCTTTCCTATGGAGCTGGTATCTGACCCGGAACGAGTCATGGTTGAGCAGTTGCAGGGTGGTTGCCACAGGTGCAGTGTATTATGCCTTTGCTTTGTTCAGGTCCTGAAGTCACAGTCACGGGTCTTTCCTTTGTCCTTGGTTGCAATTCAAGCAGATCTGAGGCAATGGTGCTAGTGGAGCCTCTTACATTTTTTATTTTGAAAAGTTTTATAAAGCGCGAACAAGACCCATACGGGTATCATAGCGCTGTACAGAAAAGACAAAAACAAGGGTAACAAACTCAATGGGACAGTAAGTGAGGTTACAACAGAGTGGGAAACAGAGCCAGTTAAGAGTTGGTGGTATCAGAGGTGTCCTAGAGCACGAGAACAGTTTAACATACCAGCATACAATAAAGCGCACCCGTGTATAACAATAAGAATCAAAATATTAACAAAACAAGAGCATGAGAGCAAGTTGATGCTGTTAAAGTTCGTTCAAGAGTAGCAGTTTGACAAGTTTCTTGAAAGATATTGTGGTAGGATTGGATCTGATCTCTGGAGGCAGGGAGTTCCAGATTCTTGGAGCCAGACCGGAGAAAGTACGATTGTAAGATCTTTTCTTTTTGAATCTTGGTCGTTTCAAGAGTAGGGCGGACTTACTTCTAAGGCTCCGGCCAGAGCCCGAAAGTTCAAGCTTATTTGCCAGGTAGATCAGAGTGTTGTAGTGTATTGCTTTATGGGTCAGGCAAGCTCTCTTGATTCGGATTCTGGCTTCAATAGATAGCCAATTTCGTTGCCAAAGGTCAGGGGAGATGTGGTCATGCTTTCTGGAGCCCATGATGAGTCTAGCCGATGCGTTCAGGGTAGCTCTGAGTGGGGCCAAGCTAACTTTGGGAAGTCCAGCAAGGGTCACCAGACCATATTCCAACCTAGAGATAACCAAGGATTGAACCGCAGGCCTGATGTCTTCGGGGGGGTTGGAGGAAAGGTTTGATTTTCTTAAGGGTGTTAAGTTGAAAGTTGGCTCCCCTAATAGCTGCACTGATGTGCGCTTGCATGTTTAAGTGTTTATCCAAGGTGATGCCTAGAGATTTGGCAGAGTCTACGACATGAGGGGTGCAGTTCAGAGCAGTGAGTTGTTTAAGCCAATCCAGGGTAGGAGCCGAGTGATTGGGGGGGGAAATTAAAAGAAATTCAGTTTTGAGAGTATTTAACAGCAGATGGTTCTGAGCTAACCATTGTTGGGTTTGTGCAAGTGCAGCATTTAGCGTTTTTATGTCCTCTTGAGAAGAGATCTTCAGGTACAGTTGCGTGTCATCCGCATACATGTGATACTGAATATTAGCAATGACGGAAGGTGGTTCCATAAAAAGGTTGAAGAAAGTGGGCGAGAGCGCGGATCCTTGAGGCACTCATATCGTGACTGGGGTACTGGAAGCAAGGGACTGGTTGATTTTGATCCTTTGTGTGCGGTTATGCAGGAAAGAGGCAAATCAATTTAGGA
The DNA here is from genome assembly GCA_963921515.1 of Calotriton arnoldi. Taxonomy (NCBI): domain Eukaryota; kingdom Metazoa; phylum Chordata; class Amphibia; order Caudata; family Salamandridae; genus Calotriton; species Calotriton arnoldi. Next base: position 372,407 of record CAWUFW010003703.1, on the reverse strand, counting down.
CCGGACCCAAGAGACCCATCCTATGTTGAAGAAGATCAATCAGGTTCTCATGTTTGATGGTATCAAAGGCTGAAGACAGGTCCAGAAGGATCAGGAGACAAGGGACATTTTGGTCAAGGGATCTCAAGGCGTCATCTACAATGTGGGTTAGTGCCGTTTCAGTACTGTGGCCTGATCTCAAACCTGACTGATGGGGGTCAAGGAGTTGATATTTCTCAATGTGGTTGCATAGCTGCGAGTAGATGCATTTTTCGAGCAGCTTAGCTAATGTCATAATGCAGGTGATAGGTCTGAAGTTGTTAGGATCCGACAGGTCCACGTTGGGTTTCTTAGGGATGGGAGTAACTTGCCCAATCTTGAGGCAGTCAGGTATCTTTCCCTGTAAGAGGGATTCATGAATGATCCTGGACCAAAGAGAGAGAATGGCTAAATTGAGCTCTTTAAAAAGCTTGGCAGGTAAAGGATCACTAGAATGGTTGGAGGGTTTAAGGGACGCCATGTTGTGTAGAAGCTCCTTGACATCAGGGAGGAGAAAGGAATTCCAAGAGGCGTTATTCTTGAGAGATCATCCTAAGGGCGAGGATATTGTCGAGGATTCTACCAGCTCAACTGGAAATGCAGATAGTTTCGGAGGCCTCAGAGGTAGAGTGACAGGACGTAGCTCCAGCTCGATTTTCCTTGTTTTTTCAGAGAAGTGAACAGTGAAATCATCACTGCTAGGAAGCAAGGAAACCGGAGAAGTGATAGGGTTGGAAGAATGGTTAGCTTGTTCCTTGATGATTTCAAAGAGTTTCTTAGGTCTATTTTTAGCTCCATCCAGCTGAGTCCTGAAGTGGTCTATTTTAGCCATGCGGATGTGTTTGTTGTAAGTACTTCTCACTTTCCTAAGTTGAGTGAGACTAGTGGTGGAGGGCGTGTTTCTCCAGAGCCTCTCTGAGAGTCTAAGATTGCGCCGCTCATCATTTAGGGCACCATTAAACCAGGGTTTGGATTGTTTGACGGGAATCCTTTTGAGTTTCTTCGGTCAAGAATGTTAGACACCGTGTTAATGTAGTGATCGGAGAGATCGTCCAGGTTGGTCATGTTGGGGGGGGGCTGTAATCTATTTCTGGTGATTGAGGTTAGCGTGTTGATGTTGAGGTCTCTCATATTGCGCGTCAGTTGTTTAGCTTTGAGGGGTTGTCCCTGTCTACCCAAGCCCTTTTCCAAGATGAGGAAGGGAATTTGATGATGATCCGACCAGTCACAGGGTAAGATGCCAACTAATTGTATGCTATTGTCTTTAGCAATTATCAGGACGAGAGTAGTGCCCTAATGTGTGTAGGGCCTTTGCAGAGCTGTGAGAGGTTAAGGTCAAAGAGGAAAGACTTAAAGGAGCAGACTATAGGATCATTTGCATCATTCCAGTGAAGGTTAAAGTCTCCGAGGAAGATGTGGCAGAGTTGATCCGAGCTAATGACCTCCATGATTTGCTCTATGAAGACCAGATTGTCACCCGGTGGATAGGATGGAGTGCAGTACACAAACCTTCTTGCCTTTATTCCAGATTTCGGTGACCAGTTGTTCACAGGAGGATAACACAGAACATAGAGAATGTCCCCTCCCCCCCCTGGTTTTAACAGGTCGATCGCTTCTGATAATGGTGTAGTCAGGGGGGATTAAGATGTGGAGAACTAGGGAGGAGGTATCATTTAGCCAAGTTTCAGTGAGAATCAGTAGGTCCAGGTTTTGTGCAATGATGAGTTCTGAAATATCCGCTGCATGTTTCACAGCTGATCTACAGTTGAGTAGCATTGATTTGACGTGCATGTTGGAGGTGATCACTTCATGATGAGAGGTGGTTATGTGGAGTAGATTTTCTTTGTTCACCGATCTGTGTTTAAGACTAGGTTCCCTATCAGGGTCCGAGATGATAGAGGGGATGTTAAGAGTAGGGTAGGAGGAGGAGACAGTCCTCAAGTCAGTGTAAGAGAATAGGAGAGAGAGAATGTCCTCCTCAGAAAGCTGGGGCAGGAGTCTATAGGGCCTAGAGTGATGGTTAGGTAAAGGCCTAGAGCTCCACCTAAGAGCGGAGTGGACAGAGGAAAGGTCGCTAGGAGCATAGATCATATACTGAGTGTTGTAATTATCTCTCCTCTGGGCGGTGGGAGTACTCCAGAGCTTCTCCATCTTCAGGGAGAACTGTAGTAAGCTCTGCACGATCTCGTTAACAGCCAAGAGATCCTGCTTGAGATCAACAATCTTCTCCTCCAGGCAAGGCCTGTTAATGCCCTTTTCCGCAGAACCATAATGAGATGCTTGGACTGACCCAGCAGCGAGAGGGGTAAAAGAGGGTTGAGTAGGACCCTTACCACAGTTACAGGGGGAGATAAAGTCATGCTTGAGACTGGATATAGGCGGGGCAGTAGGTGTAGCATGTAAGGCGAGAGAGGGTGAGTGCAGGTTACAGGTCAGCGGACTGGAGACAACAACTGAATCCCGAGCCCTAGAAATGGAAGATCCTGAGTCTAAGGGTAGAGGACCATTGCTATTCAGGTTCTTAATGTTGGAGTGGTGCCCACCAACCCGGTTGTAGGAGTGTGCAATGGGTGGTGAAGGGCACGCAAGAGAAGAGCGAGGGCGTAGAAAAGGAGGGGCTATGCTGGGGTCAGCAGCTAGGGGGGGCGTTACTCAGGTCTGATAAACCAGAACTCACAAGAGGCAAAGAAGGTTGTCTGGGATAATGGAGTGGTTAATAAAAACATCCTCTGTGTTGGTGGATAGGTCAGTGCGGTGAGTGGTTACAGATTGGGACAGAGTATAGGGGGAGGAAGAGGCACCTGTCACCGCGGGAGCAGATACAGTGGGTGGACAGCTCTGAAGGAGGGTGGTCGGGTTAGAGTTAGTTAGAAACATAGATCATCGATTTAGGGGCATTAGAGGTGTTGGTGTTGGTAGCAAATGGGCTACTAGCCCCAGTGCCTAATCCGCCCCTGAGGCAACCACTTCCTGTGGAGGTTGGCACCATTTTCTTCCCAGAAGCCTCTATTCTCCCACTTTTAAAAATGGCAGAAACCTACTTTAGCTGTACTGACCGGGTAGCCCACCTTAGGGTTGGGGCTAGCATTCTGTGGATGTAAGCCTCCTAACTACCTAATTTCCCTGCCTGCCTGGGTTGCAAATGTGCTTGGGGCAGGGGGTTGGCTTTGTCCTCCAATGCAAGGAAGCCTGGTTGCATATCAGAGGTGGAAAATGCGTTGAAGCTCACCAACTTGATGTGCCACTTCCCGTCCAGGCAGAACTTTGAGTTCACACCTCTTGGCAGGGGGTCAGATTCCTGTCTTGGTAGCAGTAGCTTCAGGCTGTCAGCCAGGATACAGGAAAGGATGGGGCAGCCAGGTGGGCAACCTCTAAGGTAGCCACATGAGTGCATGTCACAATAAAATGGCTTTAGAAGAAGGTTGGGTTTGATGAGACAAAATGTTTGATACCAAGCCTGACACTTTCAGTGAGACCATAATAGCAACCTTGAGGGAGCCGGGTGCCAGACAAAGTTATCCTATAGCCCCCTGAACAATTATAGTAGCCCCTAATGAAAGGAGGCTACTATAGGGACATATAAGCTTGCACTTATATGTCCACACCTTTAATATAATGCACACTGCCTCCTGGGCTCAGGAGGCTTAACTTAGGGGTGACTGACCTATATTAAAAATAGTGATGTGACCTTGCCACTTATGATGGGGCAAAGTCAAGTTTGAGCAGTTTGCCCTGATCTTGCAGTCTGCACTTGCAGACCTGCTGTCATCTCTTTATAAGGGGGTTAAAGACCTTGCCAATTGGGGTCGCCAATTCATATTATTTATCATATTTTAGGGTGAGTGCACTAGCACTGGCATCTGATTAACAGGCTCCAGTGCACTGTCAAAGTCAAAACCATCAGCATTGGAAAGAACAATGTGAGGTGACAATACCGAAAGGGCACTTCCCTACAACAGGCTTGTTTAGGCCAGAGGGGTCCTATGAACTCAAGCACATATGTACATTTAGAGCTGGCTAAAATGATAGCACTGTACCTCCTCCTTTTTTCTTTTGTGAAAGGGATTTTTAGAATTTGAGGCACCATCTGCCCAAAATAGAAGGTTTCCAGCCATACCTATTCTGCCAGAGTTGCTGTTCCAGCACTCCATAATGATGTGCTGCAATTGGTTGGCCAAGCTATGCAGCAGAGTGCTGTTGACACTATCCACCTGATGACAGACACGTGTGGAAGTTGTCAAGCAACTCATTACTTGTGTATCACTGCACACTGAATCTCTGTTGAGGGAGTTAAGAAACAGCTATCTGCAGGTCTCAGTGCTGAAGAATATTTTAAGGGCATGCAGTGGCACACAACAGTAGTGATATTTGTCATGGAGAAATCCCATACAGCTGCAAACATCTTGGAAGAGTTTAACAGCAAGGTGTATGAATGGCTTCGACCCAGAGGTCCCAGAATTGGATTTGTTGCCACAGAAAATGGAAGTAATGTAGTGAAGGCCATGGCAGATGATGAATATTTCAGGGTCCTGTGTTTGGTGCATTGCATCAACCTGATTATACAGCACTTCCTCAAAAAAGAAGACATAGTCAGCAATATACTGGCCACCTGCCGAAGAATCTGCACTCATTTCAGTCATTCTTTTAAAGCCCGGAGGCAGATGAGGATCATTCAGCATGCAAATAGAGTACTGGTTACTAACCTCATACGGGAGGTGCCAATCTGTTGGAACTTACCCTCCTATATGTTGCAACATCTGTTTGAACAGTACAGACCGATCACCGACTATGTCCTTCAAAAAGGATGGGGTGTAACTGGGAAAAGCATTACCATGGAGATGGAAAAATGGGGGAAGCCAAATTCCGGGCACAAATGCTAATTCATTTTGAGTTTTTCACACTGGTAGTCAGCAACAGTATGAAGTGTCAGGCAATCCCGTTGTTGCGTTTTGCTACAGGACAAGTTGAAAAAAGGTGTTGCAAAGGTTTGCTAGTGTGGACAAAGAAACATATGAGTTGGTTCAGAGTCTAATCCTTTGCTTGGCTGTTAATACAAGGAGAGATTGCGTGCTTCAAAGAGTACATATGTGCCAGTATACTTGATCCAGGGTACCACAAAATACTGCCCACTTTCATTCCTTTTTCAGAAGGGGATGTTTCACAAGACTTGAATTGTTGACCAAGCAAGAGACCTGAAAGAAGAATGGCTGGAAGTTAGAGGCCCAGGCAGAAGTTCTGGTGTGCAGCTTTCAACCTACAAAGAGGACAGTGCTGTTGTCTCACAGCCATCACCATCATCACCAGCAACACCAACAACAACCGCAACAAACAAATTTGACCCATCCTCTGCAATGGCTTGGTTTCAAGTGGCAGGGCTTAAGTCAAGTGCGGAGGCAACGTCAACACATGTCGAGCAAGTGGCAGTACCAATGATCATTCAGAGGTTTGCGAAAGATTATCTGGATGACCCAAAAGAGTCCTTCTTGGATCATAACCCATTGGTCTATTTGTATGGGAACATGCGACAATGGCCAGAGTTGAGTAGGCTGGCAATAAGTATCTGGCTTGTCCAGTGGCCAGTGTGTCTTGTGAGTATGTGTTCAGTGTAGTCAGCACAGTTCTCACAGTCAGAAGGACCAGGCTCTTGTCTCAAAAAGCAGAGAGATTGACCATGATAAAAATGAACCAAGACTTCATACCACAAGATTACACTGTTCCTGAAACAGCACAGGAGGAGAAAGAAGGCAATTGGTAACACTTTAGTGGGTTAGCTGAGGAACAGGGAGAATCCCATGAGTTTGAAGATGATCTCTACTTCCCTGACTAAGTAGGACACAACAGAACTTTGATATATTATTGTCAAAATACTTTGCAAAACAAATATGGGGATACAGAAGAACAGTTATATATTTGTGGGCAAAATTATGGAATTGCAATTCAGTGCAGCAAGTCACCTTGGTATGTTGTGTTACAGGGAAAGGGCAGGAACATGCCATATTTATTGCAATACGGTGCATTCCTGTCCTTTCCCCAGCGCTGGTGCACAATGAGCTACATAACGCCAAGGCAGGCACCCGTGCACCATGGTGCAAGGGTGCCTGCATTGCATCCAGGATTGTTTTTGTGCACGAAGGGGCACCTTTCAGCACAAAAACAATATTGAGTGGCTCATTCTCCAATATACGTGTGCTGTAGTATGCAGCACACACAGAAAGAGGGAGTAATGAGGAGAAATAAAGATATTTCTCCTCGTTATGCCTCCTGTGAGAAGGCATATCTTTTTGGCACATTCCCAGGTCTACCACTTTTGGTAAATCTGGGAATGCATCAAAAACTATGAGAGTTGCATGGAAAAACCCATGCAATGCCCATGGAATGTCTTTCCCAGGGCAGAGTAATGCAATGCAGCAGTTTGTGCTGTGTTGAGTTACTCCAGATTTATTAAGCCACTCAGGGCCAAGCTTAGGGGCCTTGCATGGCTACATAAATCAAATTTTTGAGTTGCATCACTCTTGCACCATTTTGCATGGTGCAAGAGCAACACAACTGGCCTCATATGTATGGTCCTAGATGTTTGAAGTATGCAGCCCCATTTATTCACATGTATGGAGTGGAGCAGTGTGCACAGAAGAAGCCTCCCCCATTCACCTAAAGGGCATGAAGACAATGTCTACCATTCCTATCCTTATTCTTTTTAATTCACTAGCTGGGCTGCCTTCCAGGAAAAGATCATTAAAAATACAACAAGACTGCCATTGTTTGTATCTTCCATGGGAAAAGAGAAGATACAATAGACAAATGTGCAGTGCACGGCAACAGGTAGCTATACAGCCATGCATGATATATAAGTGACTGATGGTTCATGTGCTGTCTGGGAGGGTGTTGTATCTAATTTGTAAACTTGGTTTGTAATGTTCTTGGCCCGATGGATGATTCTACTTGAATGATTGCCTTGCTTTCACATTTCGCTATAATTATTCACATGGTCCACTACAGTGCTTTTTTTCAGGTTCTTCAAAAACCAGTCACTTTAGTTAACAAAAATACACAAAATGCTATCATTCTTTTACTCTTCTTGTTCATCAAAGCTAAAGGTCTATCTCATTCGGGTCAGGAGGGGACTTAGAGTCAGGTCGGTCATAGGACTACCCCAACAGCCAAAAGAAGGAAGTTACAAACAATGCCTATAGCAAACAAGCATCATGACTCAAAGAGGCCTACTCCTGTGGACTGGAGAGAGATGCATTGATTTGGAAAATGCCGAGTAGGGTGCTGGCTCAAATGTCAATCAAACTCTAATTAAGTGGCTGCAGTCTAGGGGACAGTCACTGGACACATGTCAAATAATGGACACACACAATTGACATGTGTCCGTCTGATGAGCCAGATACATGCAGCTTCTTGTCTGGGAATGGTGATAAAAGTTTGTTCTCACTTCACTGAACCAGCCTATACTCTGCCCTCTTAATCCACATCCACCTTGACTCTACAATATTGACGTGCACTTTTTTGCATTCCACAGGCCTTCTCTTCCTCTGCACGAATGCTACATAACACTCCTGCTTACTGGACCAGTTCAGCTCTGTACCCAAGATGGCAGTTCGGGCTGGACTGTTCCCATGAGGCACAGGGTCAAGACTGATTTGCATATGGCTGGGTCCAAACTGGAATGGCATGGTGAGCAAAAAAACGATGGATTTAGGCCCAGATCTCTGTACTGGGGTGAATGTATGACATTGTTCTGCATTCTGTCCATCAACTGTTGTTTTTGCATTTGTCACCCCGAGTGGGACGGGTATGCCCAGACGTGGGTCCCGTGCTCTCCATGCCACTGGAATACAGCTAACCTGGCTGAAGAGGGGTGAAACCCCGAAACCGGTCCTAGGATGCTTGTTTCCAATCCAGGGAGGACCTGGCTTGGCAGTTCGGGCTGGACTGTTCCCATGAGGCACAGGGTCAAGACTGATTTGCATATGGCTGGGTCCAAACTGGAATGGCATGGTGAGCAAAAACGATGGATTTAGGCCCAGATCTCTGTACTGGGGTGAATGTATGACATTGTTCTGCATTCTGTCCATCAACTGTTGTTTTTGCATTTGTCACCCCGAGTGGGACGGGTATGCCCAGACGTGGGTCCCGTGCTCTCCATGCCACTGGAATCAAGCTATCCTGGCTGAAGAGGGGTGAAACCCCGAAACCGGTCCTAGGATGCTTGTTTCCAGTCCAGGGAGGACCTGGCTTTGCAGTTCGGGCTGGACTGTTCCCATGAGGCACAGGGTCAAGACTGATTTGCATATGGCTGGGTCCAAACTGGAATGGCAGGGTGAGCAAAAAAACGATGGATTTAGGCCCAGATCTCTGTACTGGGGTGAATGTATGACATTGTTCTGCATTCTGTCCATCAACTGTTGTTTTTGCATTTGTCACCCCGAGTGGGACGGGTATGCCCAGACGTGGGTCCCGTGCTCTCCATGCCACTGGAATCAAGCTATCCTGGCTGAAGAGGGGTGAAACCCCGAAACCAGTCCTAGGATGCTTGTTTCCAGTCCAGGGAGGACCTGGCTTGGCAGTTCGGGCTGGACTGTTCCCATGAGGCACAGGGTCAAGACTGATTTGCATATGGCTGGGTCCAAACTGGAATGGCATGGTGAGCAAAAAAACGATGGATTTAGGCCCAGATCTCTGTACTGGGGTGAATGTATGACATTGTTCTGCATTCTGTCCATCAACTGTTGTTTTTGCATTTGTCACCCCGAGTGGGACAGGTATGCCCAGACATGGGTCCCGTGCTCTCCATGCCACTGGAATCAAGCTATCCTGGCTGAAGAGGGGTGAAACCCCGAAACCGGTCCTAGGATGCTTGTTTCCAGTCCAGGGAGGACCTGGCTTGGCAGTTCGGGCTGGACTGTTCCCATGAGGCACAGGGTCAAGACTGATTTGCATATGGCTGGGTCCAAACTGGAATGGCATGGTGAGCAAAAAAACGATGGATTTAGGCCCAGATCTCTGTACTGGGGTGAATGTATGACATTGTTCTGCATTCTGTCCATCAACTGTTGTTTTTGCATTTGTCACCCCGAGTGGGACGGGTATGCCCAGACGTGGGTCCCGTGCTCTCTATGCCACTGGAATCAAGCTATCCTGGCTGAAGAGGGGTGAAACCCCGAAACCGGTCCTAGGATGCTTGTTTCCAGTCCAGGGAGGACCTGGCTTGGCAGTTCGGGCTGGACTGTTCCCATGAGGCACAGGGTCAAGACTGATTTGCATATGGCTGGGTCCAAACTGGAATGGCATGGTGAGCAAAAAACGATGGATTTAGGGCCAGATCTCTGTACTGGGGTGAATGTATGACATTGTTCTGCATTCTGTCCATCAACTGTTGTTTTTGCATTTGTCACCCCGAGTGGGACGGGTATGCCCAGACGTGGGTCCCGTGCTCTCCATGCCACTGGAATCAAGCTATCCTGGCTGAAGAGGGGTGAAACCCCGAAACCGGTCCTAGGATGCTTGTTTCCAGTCCAGGGAGGACCTGGCTTGGCAGTTCGGGCTGGACTGTTCCCATGAGGCACAGGGTCAAGACTGATTTGCATATGGCTGGGTCCAAACTGGAATGGCATGGTGAGCAAAAAACGATGGATTTAGGCCCAGATCTCTGTACTGGGGTGAATGTATGACATTGTTCTGCATTCTGTCCATCAACTGTTGTTTTTGCATTTGTCACCCCGAGTGGGACGGGTATGCCCAGACGTGGGTCCAGTGCTCTCCATGCCACTGGAATCAAGCTATCCTGGCTGAAGAGGGGTGAAACCCCGAAACCGGTCCTAGGATGCTTGTTTCCAGTCCAGGGAGGACCTGGCTTGGCAGTTCGGGCTGGACTGTTCCCATGAGGCACAGGGTCAAGACTGATTTGCATATGGCTGGGTCCAAACTGGAATGGCATGGTGAGCAAAAAACGATGGATTTAGGCCCAGATCTCTGTACTGGGGTGAATGTATGACATTGTTCTGCATTCTGTCCATCAACTGTTGTTTTTGCATTTGTCACCCCGAGTGGGACGGGTATGCCCAGACGTGGGTCCCGTGCTCTCCATGCCACTGGAATCAAGCTATCCTGGCTGAAGAGGGGTGAAACCCCGAAACCGGTCCTAGGATGCTTGTTTCCAGTCCAGGGAGGACCTGGCTTGGCAGTTCGAGCTGGACTGTTCCCATGAGGCACAGGGTCAAGACTGATTTGCATATGGCTGGGTCCAAACTGGAATGGCACGGTGAGCAAAAAAACGATGGATTTAGGCCCAGATCTCTGTACTGGGGTGAATGTATGACATTGTTCTGCATTCTGTCCATCAACTGTTGTTTTTGCATTTGTCACCCCGAGTGGGACGGGTATGCCCAGACGTGGGTCCCGTGCTCTCCATGCCACTGGAATCAAGCTATCCTGGCTGAAGAGGGGTGAAACCCCGAAACCGGTCCTAGGATGCTTGTTTCCAGTCCAGGGAGGACCTGGCTTGGCAGTTCGGGCTGGACTGTTCCCATGAGGCACAGGGTCAAGACTGATTTGCATATGGCTGGGTCCAAACTGGAATGGCATGGTGAGCAAAAAAACGATGGATTTAGGCCCAGATCTCTGTACTGGGGTGAATGTATGACATTGTTCTGCATTCTGTCCATCAACTGTTGTTTTTGCTTCTGTACCCAAGATGGGCATGCTGAGAAGAACAAAGCAAATGCACTCTCCATTTTGGAATTTTATAGAGTATCATTTTCCTTTTCCTAACAATAACATTTTGTAGAACTGTGTGGATCCTCCCTATTTTGTATTTTTTGAATCCTAGGTAACATAAGATAACTTGGGACTCTGTGACTGAAGATTGTTTCCAATGCATTTGGTAACTGAATTGTGTCATTCCTTCCAGAACAGATGAGATGTAGTGCCACTCATCAACTTGATGGATGATGTTTTTGTCTTTGTCTCACCTTTCCCCAACTCCCCTTTTCCATCCATTCAATAAACCCCTAACCCTCTTTCGCCAGGTTGTGTGGACTATTGAGGTGTGACTTTGTAATTTACACTATAAATGGATCACACACTTGGAGGGGCGGATGTGGTGAATGGGAAGCCAACTCACAGTTACAGGATCTTCTGAATAATATTAGCCCATGTCAGTCATACTACCCCCACCCAGGCATTAAGGGCACATCATAATCATAGTGCAGAGTCTTACTTAGACCAATGTCTGTCCCAGCTAGTACTAGTGTACATTATGGACTCATTCATGCAGGTAAAGTAGAGGTACACTTTTGTTGTAGATTTACTCTTGTAGTGTAACTGTACTACTAGTCAGTATCTTTGTGAGTACTAACTACTAGTAGTAACAGTTACTCCCTTCTAAAATGATAAGAGTTACTTTCTACTCGCAAAGTTACTTCTCATAATGTTAAGTTACTAATAGAAAAGTTACTAATCAGAAACTTACACTGCAAGAGTAGTAGAGATAGTTTTTGGGGGGTTTTTACAAACCATGAAAGCACATAAATAAAACAGTATATACAGTATTGACATTTAGATAACTTAAAAGAAGGAGAAACCTGCTCACACTGATAATTTTCCATGGTTAAAATATCCCAAAGCAATCCATTGTAAGGATCATGATTTAGATTATACATATTAGCTTACATGTTAAAACTATAGAATAATATGCAGCGATTTTCGAATGCTGTCTGAAATCACATAGAGAGTTATCAATTAATCAGTGATTTAAGAAGGTAGACATTGACCCCTGGTTATAGCTCATTTCAAGGTCCTAGACAACTCTTCCAAGTGTATTCAGTTATTCAAGGTGTTTCGGTTCTATTTGTCACGATGTAGCATTTTCTTACATCTAAGACACCAGGCCTTCACAATTATCTTGTTAGGGCAAAAATCAACCATGCAGTTGTATCGCTTCTAAGTATTCTAATGGTAAGCCTCATTTGTCTTACAGACAAAATGCTGCAGATCAGAACTAATCAAGATCTCCTGTTCTCAGTATATTTGGGGCAGAGGAATAGAAGTGCTCTTCTGTTTCAGGGCTATCTTGACAAAATGGACATGAAGGCGAGATGTTTTGGCTATTCTATTTGCATCGGAATCTGTTAAGTGGCAAAATGCCATATGTAAAATGTACATATAAGGATTTCATTTGCAAGAGGTTTGGTCTGATTCAAGTTTTCCTCACAGCGCGGATTATCTTCAAAATCCATAAACCTGACTGTTAGATGCCCAACTGTAGTATAGTTCAGCCATAGGCCACTAATACCTCTTCTTGAGGGACACCAAAGTGTTTTTCTTAATGCAGTGGGGACTGGTCCACAGTTCGCTCATACCAAGATAAAATAGCCACGTTTGACATACATTAGCCAAGGAAATACTTCCTTTGCTGGCAAGTGGCATTATTTCGAGAAACGATTCTCTCATCAGGAGTAGTGAACTATTGTGTCAGACTCGTAAGCAGCAGACTAGTGGTCTAAATGCTGCCACATGAGCAATATTTTGGAGATCAAGATCTAAATGTATTGGGGTTAAGGGCACTTTTCAAGGCACCTCCAGAATCGATCTCATAAAAGTGTCACTGCAACAGTAAAGTAAAACCAAAAGTGTAACTTAATTTACCTTCATGCCTTGTGTTGCTTACAAAATCTATGCAACATGCAGTAACCTTCTCCTGAATCCTTACTCCTGACTCAAGGTTTATTGTAAGTTTAGTTTGATTTTTTTAAATAAGTTAAATAGAAACCAGCTTCCCAGATTCCTAGAAGTACTACTGCTAGTTGTTGTTTGTAAGATGCTTTTGTCATGGTGGACTCTCAGTCTTGGATTACCCACTTGCTCTGTGTTTTCTTTCAGTCTAGTTGCCTATGATGGATAATCCTTCGGAATAATCCTACTGTTAGAATGTACCGCGTAAGCATCATTCCGAATGGGCGCGAGTGGGACCATGCTTTGTAAATGTCTTTCATGTCAGTTCTAGCCCGCTACTACCACCAGCATTAAGAAGACCCTTTGGGAAATCCTGCAATACGGTTAGGGAAGACTGAGAGAGGTAACAATGCAAAACCAAAGGGGATGATGGACAGAGAGCTGAACATTGCGAGCACTCACCCCCAGTCAACTGATCTGGGTTTAATCCATCATCATTCTTTAGCTCACTCCGCCACCCCAGTTCAGACATGGCCATATGCAAATCAGTCTGACCCTGTGCCTCATGGGAACAGTCCAGCCCGAACTGCCAAGCCATGTCTTCCCTGGACCGGAAACAAGCATCCTGGGACCGGTTTCGGGCTCACAGTCTCATCAGCCAGGCTATCTTGAATCCAGTGGCAAAGTGAGCAAGGGACCCATGTCTGGGCATACCCTGCCAACTTAGGGCGAACAATGCAAAACCAAGGGGGATGATGGATGGAGTGTTGAACATTGCAAGCACTCACCCCCAGTCAACTGATCTGGGTTTAATCCATCATCATTCTTTAGCTCACTCCGCCACCTCAGTTCAGACATGGCCATATGCAAATCAGTCTGACCCTGTGCCTCATGGGAACAGTACAGCCCGAACTGCCAAGCCATGTCTTCCCTGGACCGGAAACAAGCATCCTGGGACCGGTTTCGGGCTCACAGCCCTAATCAGCCAGGCTACCTTGAATCCAGTGGCAAAGTGAGCAAGGGACCCACGTCTGGGCATACCCTGCCAACTTAGGGCGAACTATGCAAAACCAAAGGGGATGATGGACTTTGCCACTGGATTCTAGATAGCCTGGCTGATTAGGGCTGTGAGCCCGAAACCGGTCCCAGGATGCTTGTTTCCGGTCCAGGGAAGACATGGCTTGGCAGTTCGGGCTGGACTGTTCCCATGAGGTACAGGGTCAGACTGATTTGCATATGGCCATGTCTGAACTGGGGTGGCGGAGTGAGCTAAAGAATGATGATGGATTAAACTCAGATCAGTTGACTGGGGGTGAGTGCTTGCAATGTTCAACACTCTGTCCATCATCCCCTTTGGTTTTGCTTTGTTCGTCCTAAGTTGGCAGGGTATGCCCAGACGTGGGTACCTTGCTCACTTTCCCACTGGATTCTAGATAGCCTGGCTGATGAGGGCTGTGAGCCTGAAACCGGTCCCAGGATGCTTGTTTCCGGTCCAGGGAAGACATGGCTTGGCAGTTCGGGCTGGACTGTTCCCATGAGGCCATGTCTGAACTGTGGTGGCGGAGTGAGCTAAAGAATGATGATGGATTAAACCCAGATCAGTTGACTGGGGGTGAGTGCTTCCAATGTTCAACACTCCGTCCATCATCCCCTTTGGTTTTGCTTTGTTCGCCCCAAGTTGGCAGGGTATGCCCAGACGTGGGTCCCTTGCTCACTTTGCCACTGGGTTCTAGATAGCCTGGCTGATGAGGGCTGTGAGCCCGAAACCGGTCCCAGGATGCTTGTTTCCGGTCCAGGGAAGACATGGCTTGGCAGTTCTGGCTGGACTGTTCCCATGAGGCACAGGGTCAGACTGATTTGCATATGGCCATGTCTGAACTGCGGTGGCGGAGTGAGCTAAAGAATGATGATGGATTAAACCCAGATCAGTTGACTGGGGGTGAGTGCTTGCAATGTTCAACACTCCGTCCATCATCCCCTTTGGTTTTGCTTTGTTCGCCCTAAGTTGGCAGGGTATGCCCAGACGTGGGTCCCTTGCTCACTTTGCCACTGGATTCTAGATAGCCTGGCTGATGAGGGCTGTGAGCCCGAAACCTGTCCCAGTATGCTTGTTTCCAGTCCAGGGAAGACATGGCTTGGCAGTTCGGGCTGGTCTGTTCCCATGAGGCACAGTGTCAGACTGATTTGCATATGGCCATGTCTGAACTGGGGTGGCGGAGTGAGCTAAAGAATAATGATGGATTAAACCCAGATCAGTTGACTGGGGGTGAATGCTTGCAATGTTCAACACTCCGTCCATCATCCCCTTTGGTTTTGCTGAGAGAGGTAACAGCCATCACTTAATCTATTCAGGCAAGAACTGAGAGATGAAATAGTTAAGAACTCATTTCTGAAGTTGTTCTCAGGAAGCAGAGAAAGATAAGTAAGATTGAGATGTTTGTGTATGTCATTGGCACACCCCGCTAGTGGTCAATAGTTACAGCGGGTAGGACAAGGGCATTAACTACCTTAAATACACTTTGATAGTTGGCTCGGTGCTGGAAAACCTCATCAAGCAATAAGTCAAACAGAACTAGTCTGTTTCCAATCTGGTAGCGGAGTATACTGGACTGCAGGAAGAGGTAAGTAAAGTAACCTACTGAAGAATAAATACATGGCAAGGGACTTCAGGTAGGGAAAGTCTAGGGGGAAAAGTTGATGTACAGTATAATATGTGACAATTCAGAGGACAGCTTCTAATCTCACTCTCGTCAATAAACCACAATGCTACACTAACTAGTAATGCAAAGACAAAAGATAGACAGCAAGTGATATGTATCGAAAAAAACCATTACATTTATATACAAACTCACCTCTTCACCTGCAACAAGCCTATCCCTCTCCCCAAGCAAAACCCACCAAATGTCCTGAGTCTGACCCTTTCCCCAACTTCCCTCTCAGTTCCCATCCTCTCCACCCACAGCAACACAGTCCCTCCCACCAGAAAAAGTTAAATAAAAAAGGGCCTCAAGTGCATCTATTTCAGAGTTTAGGCAGGCCACGTCCCAGGCCAGGTGCTGACCATGTCAGAGCACCAGCTTGCCTAGGGTGCGGCGGAGGAGGTGGTCTGTTAATGATGAAGAGGAGGGGGCGGTGGTGTTCTGCTGGGCAGCAGTGGACCCAGGTGGCACCAGACAGTGCTGGCGTTGTTGTAGCCATGATGGAGGAGGGCCAAGCTTGCAACCTGTTGTAAATGTATTCTTCCTCAACTCAGTAATGATACCTAGCCCTTCCTTTGTGTCCTTTCCCAGTTCCCTTCCAGAATACCTGTAAGGTTCTAATGTGTCCCTTTATGCCAAGCTGCATTCCAGACTTGTCAGTTGGGGTCTGGTCAGCTGGCGAGGTGTTTGCTTAGTCCGTTGTGAAGAATAAATCTTCTACTTACGTGGAAAGAAGCCCAGCGTTGTCTCTGCAGTTATTTACCACATTTATGGCGACGAGTTCCAGTGCTGACCCGACAAGACGGTAAAGTTTCGGCTGAGCCCGATTTTTTCCATCGCTTCCATCGCGACCCTCCGGACAAGCGACACCTTCCCAAGAAAAAAATCCACCGTGCACCGCATCGCCACCGATCCTGAAAACGTGTCATCACTTTTGACTCGCCACGGAGAGACATTGTACAAAGGTATTGGGAGACCACGGAGGCAATCCTGACGTCACCCGCTCAACGGTGAGTCACCTCGCGCTCCCTGCCCTGCATGCGCCACTCCTCATCAAGTCCTACGTTGCCAGGTAGCAGCGCAGCTGAATCAGCGCTCCATTCCGTAACCTGGCGATCGCTGCCACGCAACAAGGTCACTCGTCTCCTTCTTGTCTTTATGCTTCATCACGCAGATGCGTAACGGGCTGACGTCATCCCGCAACGTGACACCATTTAAAAAAAAAAAAGTTATTTCCGTGTAATGCTACACCAGCGCTGTGTCAGCTGGTAACTATGGTTACAGAGATCGGCGAGTGCTTTCACCATCTGTTTTACGCTCGGTAGGAAAGTGGAAAGTGGAAAGTTCAAGTGTGTTGATCTCACGGTGACACGCTCACCTATTACTTACAAAAATTATTTATTTAAGCTTCTGTGACATATCCTACAAGTCAAATCCGGTTCTCCTCAGGTTGGTGCTGGGAATTTGGTGGATACATCTCTTGTGCCTAGCAGTAAACCACGCACTACAGTTGTTGCAATTGTTTTTATCTGTATTTTTCTTATTATTCTGATTGAATAGTCATGGCACAACAGGTGGCAGTAACTCTACCTCCACAATTTCTCAGTGAACCAGGCACACCTTCTATTTCATGGGAAGATTGGATTGTCATGTTTGACAATTATCTAGATGCTCTTGATGGGCAAGAGTTTTCTGCCAAGCGAAAAAAAGCACTATTATTAAGTGCCTTGGGTAAGGAAGGTCAACGAGTATTCAAGTATCTTCCCCACGCGTTGCAATCCAGTGGCCTGTCTACACCTGATGAGTACAAAGAAGCTGTTGCGAGACTTGAAGTGAGGTTTTCCAAGGAAGAAAACTTAGTCAAGAACAGATTTAAGTTTTACACACACAAACAACGCAACGAAGAATCCATTGATGATTTTGTTGCACGCTTACGTGAACTTTCAGTGAAATGTAATTTTGGTGCAATGGCAGATGAGCTGATTCGCGATCAGCTCATCGTTCAGTGTAATAATAGAAAGATACAAGAGAGACTGTGGGCAGCCAAAAACCCCTCCTTAAAATTAGCCATAGACTTGGCTAAGGTGGTCGAAGAATCAGAAAGATGTATGAGAGAAATACAAAAATGTAGCTCACAGCAGCAAATCTCTGAAGTGTCTGAGAAACTCATGTATGAGTGTGAACCTGGTGATGATGAATTAGTAGCTATTGTAAAGTCGAAAGGAAAAGCTTTCAAAAGAGGAGTAACCCTGGCAAATACTCTATTAAGTTTTGTTCAAGATGTGGTAGTAATACACATACCTCTGATGCAAAAGTTTGTTTTGCAAACAACAAAGAATGTCTAAAGTGTGGCAAGTTGGGTCATTTTTCAAAGATGTGTAGAAGCAAAGGTAGGCCTAATGTAGCGGTTATTGAAGATTGTGCTATTGAAATTAAAAGAGATAGGGATAAAATCCTGGTTATTGATGATCTGGATGTCTTTACCTGCAATGAAAAGAGAGAGAGGAGACCGAAAGCTGAATTTACTGTTGATGGTCATATTGTAACTCTGATGGTGGATACTGGTTCAAGATATACCATAATCCCTGAGTCCATGTTCAAGGAGAATTGGGGTGATATGCAGCTTAAAGATAGCGATATTTCCCCTACAGGGTATCAGGGAGAAAATATAGAGTTATTAGGTTGCTTTGAGGCTGACATCTCTTTTATGCATAGGTCCACTAACGGCAAAGTTTATGTCTCGGTTGATGGCCCACCTATCCTTGGGTGGATCCACCAATACGACTTGCACATTATAGTCAATCCCAGAGCACCCAACCAAGTTATGGTTGTGGATGATCATTCTCTTGATGAGATTTTACACGATGCAAGCAGGGTTTTTAGAGACGAGTTGGGTGAATTGAAGGGGTATGTACATAAAATCCAGTTGAAGAATGATGTTATCCCAATTCAACACAAGGTGAGGAGAGTTCCTCTTGCAGTCAGAGAGGAAGTTAAAACGGTAATCAATGAAATGTTACAGGGAGGCATTATTGAGCCTGTGGAGGCTTCCACATGGGTTTCTCCGGTTGTAATCACGCAAAAGGCGGATCACAAAATAAGATTCTGTGTGGATCTAAGATCCCTGAACAAGGGGGCGCTAGAGGGCGCCAAGCAAGATGGCCGCACTTGCGTGAGGCTCTTGCGGCTCGGGATCTAATTTGCTGTCTAACTGGCCCATCTCCCACTGCATGTGTCATAGAAATGGCACAGATCGACAGCTAAGGCGGAGGAATGCCCGAGAGGAGCGATAACGCCTGAACAATCGCTCAGACCCGTAGAAACTTCCCCAGTATCCCACCGATGGTTACCCGCAAAATGGCGGAGGCGGCCTCCAGAAGCTGAGCTGCAAATGATGGAGGAGGACCGCGAGAGGCGCAGTCTGCCGTGGGGGAGGGCGAGAACGGAGCACCCCGCCCGGCGCGAACGAGGAGCGGCTGACAGTGCTGGTGGCCTCCAACTGATGTGACCCACTCAGCTGCCCTCGAACGGACGAACGCGGCTCCACAGGTGAGGAGGACGGAGACATACGGAGGGGAAGACCGCGGTCCCCGAGGACACGAATAAGGGCCTGAAGCAGAGGGGAGGCCCTGAGCAACTGAGAGCCCCAAATGCAACCGCCTCCCAATCAGCGCTGCTGGCCGCGCTGAACAACCGCCCCCCCGTGCGGAGAAGGACACCGCCGCACCACTATACAGAATAGGCCCGAACCACGAAACAGCGGAGAAGACAGAGGACACAACGGGAGAGGATCCGTCGGCCCCCCCTCTGATACACAGGCCAAATCGGACCGAGACACGCGGGCTGGGGGGAGTGACACAGGGGACTGCGCACAGAGGCACAGTGCCGGAGGGTGCGGCGCACCGTGATTGCCTTCCCCCCCGGTGGGGTGCCCATACCCTGGGCTGGCAGCTGAAGATTGCGGGCCCCGGTCCCGATGGGAGAATCTGACGCCGAGATGAGTGATAGAAGTGACCGCAGACCCTGGGAGCGCAACTGAGGCCTGAAGTGGTGAGGGCCCCCGCACGCGCCGAAGGCCCGGTAGTGGATGCTGTCCTGCTCCTGATCATTGCTCGGCCCGGGGGGAGAGCGGCGAGGCTGTCCCCCCACCTAACTGTTCAGATTGGTCTGGGGAGGTCCACGCTGACAGGGGCCACACATATGTGGAACCACAAGACGGAGCGAAAAACTGTAAGGGGAACCACACCGATGCTGCTCTCCCCCTGGTGAAACATCTGCTCCCTGCACCAACGGATGCGGACAGTGAATCCCGGCCCCACCGGGAGGGCTACCAACAGCGGCTGATTCTCGGACCGCTTGGAGGAGGGAGACACCGCGGAGGCCACAGACATACCCCTGTACGGAGGCCTTCGTCGGGGAGGAAGGGGAGAAAAGACGCTGTGATTCCAGCACCCCCCCCGATATACCCCCCTCGGCTGATCTTTGCTGGAAGGCCGGCACGACGCGAGCACACCACTGCCCATATCACTGGCCTGCTCGAGATACTACTTGGTCCACAGCGCCGACGACTCTGCCGCCATGCGAAAACTAGACGGACGACAGCCGAAGCTCACCTTCGACACCCGCAAGACCCCCCGCTCCCAGCCGGAGGTGGATGAAGACCAGGCTGAAGCTCCCGCCACATCGACCACAGACCTCAAAGAGTTGCTCCTGGTGATGCAGTCGAGCCTGACATCCATTGAATCAAAAATGGACACCATGAACGCCAGACTGGACGGCGTCACGCATAGAGTGGAGAAACACGATGAACGGCTGACAGAGGCAGAACGACGGATATCCGACTTGAGGACGCGGCGAGCTCTACCAACAGGCGGACGCATGAGATGGAGGGCGTCTTGAAGGTGATCGCCGCAAAAAACGAAGAGTTGGAATCTCGATCAAGGAGAAACAACCTACGTATTATTGGCGTGCCGGAGACGACAACCACAGGGAAAATGGAAGACTACGTGGAACACCTCCTTATAACACTATTTGGGCGGGAGGCCTTCTCCCCGGTCCTCATCGTGGAGAGGGCGCACCGTTCCCTCGCCAATAGGCCTGCTCCCGGCACCCCGCCGCGCCCCATCATAGCCAAACTACTTAATTACCGCGACCGGGACACTGCTCTGCGCCTGTCCCGGGAAAAGGGCCAGCTCACTCACAACGGATCGGATATATCACTTTATCCAGACTTCACCATGGCCGTGCAGGACCAGCGACGTAAGTTCCTCCAAATAAAGAAAAAATTACAACAACTAAACATGCCGTACACAATGCTTTTCCCGGCTAGACTTAAGGTGACACATAATGGAAAACAACATTTCTTTACGAATCCTCAACATGCTCAGGACTTCCTGAAAACATTGCCTCGGCAGCCAGCGGACCGGACGTCTCCAGAGCGAAACCACAGGGACAATGGAGGCATATCAGATGTTGAGTGAAAAACTAAAGCAGTGGTCCCGGACCCCAAATACACCAGTTAAGTAGCGCACGTCAATGAACCCAACCTCTCTAGACACAAGCGGACCAAGACCGAGCATAACTAAGACCCCTCATGCCACCCAGAATCCGCAGCCAAGAGATATGGACTGCACGAACTACGGAACAAGGTGGGACACTGCACCCCCCCGGCGATCTGGAAGAGATGGCGAACAGTGCACCACCCTTCTTTCACACCCATCATTCCACCGAGCCGTCTCCCGATCCAAGACGGAATCTGAAACCTTACCTATATAACAGGCTGACTCCTGCTATGGCTCTAACAGCTGGTACCCCATGACGGCAACGGGGAGTCTATCAGAACCTCCCGGACCCGGCCCTGCGTCAGCTACCACACCGAGATGGAATCCGAACTTATCCCGAGCACCCTCGCCTTCGCGAGGTACACCTGGACGCCCTCTGGCTCTCACCCCCGCAGGTGAACCCTACGGTGCTGTATTTCTATATGATGTTGAACTTGCCTTCACTATCCCCAGTTGGGATGGAGGGATATGGGAAGATTTGGGAGGGGGGAGGGACTGTTCACGGCAAGGTTAGGATGCTGTTGTGGGAGGAGGGAGGGGAAGGGGATTGTTATTTTCGCTCCACTTTATACTACACACTCACCGCCAGACAAGTTGAGCATAATCACAAAAAAACACGTTTTGCCGTACATTCCACCGATACTTTCAGCACACACTATGGAGTCCCGACCCAGGCCCCTCCAGTATAACTTTTTAACATGGAACGTTAGAGGGCTGGGAAACCCACGCAAACGACGACAGATCTTATCCTACCTCAACCGCCACAATGTCCATTGTGCCATGCTCCAAGAAACACACATGGCCCCCATCACATCTCCCACCTTTGCAGCCCGCTGGGCCAGCAGCAGATGCTTCTCGTCATACTCCTCATACGCCCGGGGAACACTTATTCTTATGAAACGCACCTTCCCCTACACCCACATTGGATCATACGGGGACCCGCAAGGTCGATACAGTATATTATGGGGGAGGCTATCCACACAATCAATCACATTCATCTCCTGCTATGGACCTAATACTGATGATCCAGAATTCTTTCAGATTCTATGGGGAAAAATACAGGATATAGGTTCCACGCATCTGATATGGGGCGGGGACTTCAATGTTACACTTAACCCAGATTTGGATAGGTCCCACCCGCAGAGCCACCACCATTCTGCTGCACAACGCACCCTCGCACACATAGTAGAAAACAACGACCTCCTAGATGCCTGGAGAACCCTGCACCCTCTCACAATGGAAGGCACCTGCTATTCCACTGCTCACTCCTCCTGGTCTCGTATCGACACCTGGCTGCTCGACAGGGGACTGGCGACCTGGCTATCGGACGCGTCCCATCTATCCCGTACATATTCAGACCATTCCCCTGTGATACTCACTCTCACGCCCCCCATGAGGAACCCCCCTTTCTCTCTTGGCGCTTTCAACCGCAAAATCTATTAGACTCCGCTTTCAAAGCCAAACTTGAACAAGAAATATCGGACTTTTTTCTCCGCAACAACGGCTCCGTACCCCACTATTCAACGATCTGGGAGGCATTTAAGGTCACTGTGCGGGGAATATGCATTGCTAAGAGCGGTGGCGTCTTAAAAGACATTCGCAACACACTCCGGAAACTAGAACAGGACATAAAACGCACGGAGCATTCTATGCTGCCCACACCTACCCCTGAACTCCAAACATGCTTGCGCACCCTGATCACGAAATACCAGGAAACGGCTGAGAGAGAATGCAAATTCAGGGGGAAATACCACCTGGCACGCCGATATGGGGAAGGTGAGAGACCAGGGCGAGCCTTGGCCTCCACCATACGGCCTCCTCGATTTGCTAATACGGTCCTGGAGGTAGCAGATGAAGACGGCCACACACACAGAGATACCCAAAGCATATTAAATATCTTTCAGACATTCTACAAGACTCTATATAAAGCTCAAAGACAGGCCCCAGCAGACTTTGACACATTCTTTGACGACACTGCAATCGCATGGCTGGGGGATGGACAGAGAGATCTACTCCTCGCTCACTTCGAAGATGAGTAGATCACCTCTGCAATCATGCACTTACAATCCGGCAAGGCCCCAGGACCGGACGGCCTTCCGGCCGAATTCTACAAGACATTTCACCACCTGCTCATTCCGACGCTACGCCAGGTTTTGGAGGAGGCACGAGAGTCCGGTATTCTACCTCCCACGATGCGCGAAGCACTCATCATCTCCCTTCCCAAACCAGGGAAACCGGCTACACGAGCGGATTCATATAGACCCTTGTCCCTCATAAACATAGATGCCAAAATTCTAGCCAAACTCATCGCGAACCGTATCGGCCCCCTCATGCCAGTATTGGTACTCCCGGACCAATCAGGATTCGTCCCAACCAGGGGCACATCCCATAACTTACGCACTCTTTTTGCGCTACTTCAAGACATAGACCCGGGCGAGAAAGCGGCCGCTATATTCCTAGATGCCACCAAGGCATTCGACTCCCTAGAGTGGGATTATTTATCATTTGTACTACAGCGCATGGGGTTCCCCCCATTCTTGGCCTGGATAAACCTCTTATACACAGGCCTCCGGGCCGCGGTGATGGTCAACGGCAGACGCTCCCCCACCTTTTCAATAACAAGAGGCACCAGACAGGGATGCCCATTGTCCCCACTGCTCTTCGCGCTAGCGATCAGACCCCTTGCCGCAAAAATCCGACAGCACCACCGCGAACACGCACTGATCTATCCTGAAAGGCAAATACTCATTTCCCTCTACGCTGACGACATCACCCTCTACTTGCGGCAACCAGACGTCAGCCTCAACCCCATTCTCAGACTTTTTATTCTATTCGGGCAACTCTCCGGGGTGAACATTAACTGGGGAAAATCGCAGATTTTTCCCCTCACTGATTCCACCCCGAAATTCATGCCAGATTATCCCCTAACGTGGTGCAACGATACCCTCACATATCTCGGCGTCGTCATCTCTCGGGACCGAGAGGAGCTCATGCGTGCAAACTATGGGCGCACACTGGACTCCCTCACTGATAAAATCACGGGATGGATCGCCCTACCCCTCTCAATGGCTGGCAGAGCCGCCCTCATAAAAATGATTATACTGCCCAAACTATTATATCTGTTTGTCAATATTCCCTACGTGCCCAGGCATCACTTCTTCGCGGCTATTAAGACCCAACTCATCAGGCTTACCTGGGGAGGCAAGCAGGCCAGGCTACGATGGAATACCCTCACAAGACCGCACAGCGCTGGCGGATTTGAGATACCGGACCTGGAGCTCTATTATAGCTGCGCGCAGGCCCACTTCGCCGCGTATTGGACGAAACCCCCCCCCCTATATGCCCCACCTCGCGATTGAAGACGGACACATGGGCCCGACCCCCTGCACGGCATACCTAAGCACCCCCGCAGTCCAGCGACAACTAGCCACCTCCACTGTACAATGTACCACCAGCGCTTGGCGAGATCTGGCAAAATCCACACAATGTACATTACTATCCACCCCACTATTACCCCTGGCTGGCCGCCAGGACATCCCGGTGACGGAGGAAGGGGGGTGCCGCTGCCTTCTCCATAGACTAACTATACAAACCTGGGGACAACTTTATGTTGGGGGCCAATTCCGAACGAGTGCGGAATTCTTTGGTGCCACCAATCCCACCCCTCTGGAACGCTTCTACTACCTCAGGTTGAGACAAAGTGTGAGGGCTCTCACCCCTGCCTTTCCACTAGAACCACCCATCATGCCTCCACTACACGCCCTACTGCAACAGGAGACTCATGCACATGTGATATCCATATTATACCGCACCGTACAAACTCATAGGGAATATGAGCCCCCCCTGGCCCGCGGTAGTTGGGAGAGGGAGCTGGGATGTCCTGTGACGGATGAACAATGGGCATACTGCTGCAAACAGACGGGAGATATCTCAGCCAGTAGCAGATTTAGAATTATACACTACAAATATGTCCATCGACTATACTACACGCCCGCGCGGCTACATCGTCTAAAGCTACGTGATAGCGACCGATGCGACCGATGCGGCGCAGAAGGCGCTGATTTTAAACACGTAGCTTGGGACTGCCCGCCCGTTCAACGGTTCTGGTCGGAAACACTCACAGCACTGGACCTCATGGTCGGACAACACGTCCCTGCCAACCCCTTGACTGCATTGTTGGGATATACTCAGCCCCTACCCCCCGCAATGCGGAAATACACTTCTTTCGCACTCCTTCTGGCCAAAAGAAAGATCGCTTGTAGATGGGGTAGAGGGAGAGCCCCAAAATTCAAAGAATGGCTCCAAGATCTTATATACAGCCAAGAGCAACTACATACCTATGCAGACCTCCAACCCCCATCCTCCCGTCCGCGCGATATATGGGGCCCTTTACAAACATATCTCTTGGAACACACTGATTCTACAGCCACTGGGACTTCCTCTCCCGCTCCCACTTTAAGAGGACAAGACACGGGATAGTGGGATACCCCCCACCTCAGCTGACACTTACACGATAAGGGGGACCACGGGTCACTAAGGGACACCTCTCCACACCCTTTTTTGGGAATGGAATGTGCTCACAGTATAGACACATACGGAATAGGCATGGTATTAAAGTGGGAATGTTTAGTTCAAAGGTATTGATTGCAACTTAACAGCTACAGATGCCCTACGGCGTTTCACGATCACCTCACCAATTGACGCGGCCGGCCCTAAGGGGTTGTAGGCGACTTGCTGTGTGATCTTCCCCCCTACACTTCACAGCCCCATGAGTACCATAGCGCAGGCCGGCCCTATCGAGGATGTAGGCAATCTGCTGATGTCAATTCCTTTTTTGTCGTTTCAATAAAGGTTTTTGAAAAAAAAAAAAAAAAGACCCCTGAACAAAAATGTTGTGGCAGACACATTTCCCCTCCCAAATATTGGTGAGCTGGTATCCACCTTGCAAGGTGCAAAGTACTTCTCTAAATTAGATTTGAAGAGCGCGTATCATCAGATCCGCCTGCATGATGATTCAAAACATTTGACAGCATTCATAACTACTGAGGGTACTTTTCAATTCACCAGGCTTCCCTTTGGTCTTATCTCTGCTGCTAGTGTTTTTCAGCGTATGGTAACAGAGATCTTCAAAGGTATTAAGAAAGCGGTGTTTTTTCAAGATGATATACTGGTCTTTGGTGATACCATCTCGGAGCACAATCAAGTACTCAATTCTGTGTTGCTTAGAATAGATAATGCAGGTTTGACACTACGTAAAGAGAAATGTTCGTTCCTGGTTCAACACATAGAATATTTAGGTTATGAGATCTCAGCTCAAGGTGTCAAGCCAAAGAAAAACCTATTAGAAGCCATACAATCAGCCCCATGTCCTTCTGACAAGGATCAGCTCCGTTCTTTCATGGGTCTTGTAGAATTCTACTCCAAATTTGTGAGGAATTTCTCAGATAAAACATTTACCTTAAGACTGTTACTTAAAAAAAGAGTGAAATTTGCATGGGACGAAACTCATACTCGTTGTTTCAATGCCATTAAAAAAGAGTTGTGTGAGGCTAAAGTTCTGGCTCCATTTGATATCAGGCGCACATCTGTATTGATGGTAGATGCCAGTGGTACTGGCTTGGGGGCGGTACTGTTACAGAAACATTCTGATGGAGAGAAAACCATCGCATTTGCCTCTCGTCCCCTTTCACTCTCCGAACAAAACTATTCGGTTATTGAAAAAGAGGCACTAGCTGCTGCGTGGGGAGTACACTATTTTAGAACCTACTTGTGGGGTACCAAGTTCCAAATCAAGACAGATCACAAACCTTTAGTTACAGTTCTGTCTCCAGGTGGCGCTGGCAAAGGTTCTCCTAGACTAGCGAGACTAGCTTCTAGACTTCAGGAATACCAATATGATATTTCGTACATACAAGGTTGGCGCAATGTACAGGCTGACTGCCTCTCTAGGCTTTCAGTCAAGAGTAGTGATTTTAAAGATGATTTATCTGATACTCATGAAGAAGGTGCGGTAGCCTTTGTTCAAGATGTTGTAGCTCTGAGTGATGGTACCTTCACCAAGGATGAATGGTGTTCTGCAATGGAGAAAGACCATGTCCTCATCAAGGTCATGGATCTTATTAGATTGGGTACCAGGCGGGAGAGCTGTGTTTTACCCCCTGTCCGCCCTTTTCTTAAGGTGATCGATGAGCTTTCTGTGTTTGGCCACAGTATTCTCATGAGAGGTGATAGATTTATCCCAACATTCAGTTTGAGGCCGACATTGCTAAAACTTGCTCATGAAGGACACCTAGGGCAGACACTCACTCAGCGCAGACTCAAAGCAGACTTTTGGTGGCCGGCCATGGACGCACAAGCTGCATCCTGGGTTGAAAGTTGTCAAGCGTGTAGAGAAGGTGAAAAAAGACTTAAAATTGTTTCTAGTCCAACTATTGGTCACATTGCCACTCCAAATCAACCATGGCATAGTGTGTGCCTCAATTTCATAGGGCCTATGGACGAATTGCCAGGTACTCACCGCTTTGCTATAGTGGTGGTTGATATATTTTCAAAGTGGCTTACAGTCAAGTTTGTCAAAGAAATCACCACTGATTGTACCATATTATTTCTCAAAGACTTATTTCACGATGAAGGTTTGCCCACTATACTCATAACAGACAATGGCACACAACTAACATCCAATAAAATGCGTATGTTTTTGTCTAGTTGTGGTGTGGCTCACCATCGCACCTCTCTCTATAATCCCCAAGGGAATGGTGTGTGTGAGAGAGCTAACAGAGTTGTTAAAGGGATTATACAAATGACGTGTTCTTCTGGTGTTTTTTCCAATGAAGTTGTTCAGGAGATGGTGTGGGCTTATCGAACCACTGCTCACAAAGAAGATAGTAAATCTCCCTTTGAGCTTATGCGAGGCAGACGTCCCGGTACCAAACTGGCACCCTCATGGTTGAAAAGTTGTTTGGTCAAGGGTGTTCAGCCGGAACCTCATGCCTGTACCTCTTACTCAATATCTTCTGGTGATCTGGTCAAGGTCAAACCAGGGAGAGTGAGCAAGGGTCTTTCCAAATTCAGAGGTCCCTTTGTAGTTAAACAAGTTTTTCCCCACTATGTAGTTTTGGACAATGGTGAAAAATGGAATTTGCGTAGAGTAGCATTGTATCGCAAATCTACAGCCGCAAATGATACTATTCAGTTGGCCCACCCTTCCCCGTCAAACAGTGGCTACATGCTATCCATCCCAGAGGAAGTTACGACATCTCCAGTTGTGAGTTGTCGTAGGGGGGAAGGTGGTGGTGATGCTTCCAATCATACTGGTGTTCGCGAACAGTTGGATCACAGTAGCTTTCCTTCTACTCAAAATGATGTTTCACATAATGTTCCTTTATCCGTATCTCGTAGACTTCCGTTGTACTTGAATGATTATATATGTTAGTGCTTTATGCTATTATTCTCCAACCTATGTTCTTCATTATTCTAAGGGAAGGAGATGTGTTGTAATGTATTCTTCCTCAACTCAGTAATGATACCTAGCCCTTCCTTTGTGTCCTTTCCCAGTTCCCTTCCAGAATACCTGTAAGGTTCTAATGTGTCCCTTTATGCCAAGCTGCATTCCAGACTTATCAGTTGGGGTCTGGTCAGCTGGCGAGGTGTTTGCTTAGTCCGTTGTGAAGAATAAATCTTCTACTTACGTGGAAAGAAGCCCAGCGTTGTCTCTGCAGTTATTTACCACACAACCCAAGTAACTGGAGGCATGTGCCTCCTCCTCCTCCTTCTCCTCTAAGGCTACAGGCCAGTGGTATTCAGCAGCCTTGGCCTCCAACCTCTGGGCCACTGTGGGACTGACCTTCAGCAGCAGGAGCAGCTATATCAAGAAAAACAAGAATTGTAATGCTTAGTGCAAACACGTGTTTGTCCTAAAGTGGCACAGTAGCAGTACATTGCTGGTTCCTGAGGGCCATTGGATCTTTTGATGTGATTAGTCACAGAGGTAAGTTTCTCCTGCACATGCATCCCATAATGCAATAGTTCTGACTACAAGGAATTAAGCCAGAATACCATCATAATCAAAAAGTGATTTACATTAAATTATTTCATAGTGAAACGGTAGAGACACTTTCTGTGTTATGTATTGCCTGTCATTAATGAGTAAGGCATATATGCTGAATAATTAATAGTACACTTGACTATACTATTTGTGCAACATTACTGAAGGCATGCTGGCAGGTCTGCTACTCTGCAGTATGTTTTTGGGACAGCTGTAATGGCATGATCATTTACTAACTTATTAAAATTAATTCCAAAGGCTCTGCTTTTCTCTGACTGTCTCTTCAATTCTACCCTGACTCCAAACTTAGGAACAGATTGGATACACCGTGACACACGTGATGAATAGCGGATATCTTGCCCATGTAAGTAGTGCACAGATTATAAACGATGCACTGTAGTACAGCAAACTGAATATATTTTATTTGGCACTTCTGTTACAGAGTATCCTCTCTGCCAAACTCTAAATCAGGCACTGGATTCCACCACAAATTATTTTCAAGAAATACCTTCACTTCACAGTAGGGAAAGTTACTCTACCAGAAGGTAAGTTACAGGGTTTAAGTGAGGCGGAGGTTTAGCTATGGAATGGTTGGGTGTCACTGATAATGTATTATGCCTTTGCTTAGTTACATTGGTTGATATCTTGACGGGAAGAAAAAATTGTGACAGGCATAAATCCACCATGGAAGTCACGAAATATAAGTCACTTCGGCAGGCAAATGTGGCACATGCTGAGATATAATTTATATTTTTTGGTAGGCTGGGTCCAAAGGAAAGAATGATGAAGTGAAGATTAGTAGTAGGTGACTGAGTGGGCACTGGGAAACACACATTGTGTTTGGTTTGTATGCCTTGCAAACTTTGTAACGCTGCACTGTTAACTGAAGCGGATGCACATTTCGCTGTCTACACTGCAGCACCGAATTAAACCATACTGCAGTTTTAGGTGGCAAATGCCATGGGCAGAGAAGTGATGGGTGGGATATCTACCTTGCCTAACAAATACAGTATGGTCAATAAGAAAGCAAGGTGACTTACCACTTGTCCCTGCCACCGCTGGCTGCCGGCACTGGCTG
This sequence comes from Calotriton arnoldi, assembly GCA_963921515.1. Taxonomy (NCBI): domain Eukaryota; kingdom Metazoa; phylum Chordata; class Amphibia; order Caudata; family Salamandridae; genus Calotriton; species Calotriton arnoldi. Next base: position 342,332 of record CAWUFW010003703.1, on the reverse strand, counting down.
CGGCACTGGTGGTCTGTGCGCCTAGAAAAAAAAACATAGTGCACCCATTTTAGATACCAGATGAGTCACCTATGTAATTATTTTGCACAAAGTAGAACAGTAATACCCCACTACAAGTCTGTTAGCAGTATCGTCTACTGAAACTATCACTTTAGGAGGTCTGTTGGTTGACAATATATTTTAAAAAGCCAGAAAATCAAGTCAACCAAAAGGTTTTTCTCTTAATGGAGGGATAAGGCTACGAAAAGAGGATGAGAGTGCAATGCAAGGAAAGCGCGGAAGGGAATTGTCACTGAAGGACATATGGCATTGGTTGACAATGGCATGTCATTTCTTTCCTGTCATGGAAACTACTGGTATACAGTCTACAGAAGACAACATTGGGGGCCCATGATCATGGCCACTCCATCTCTCTATCCCTGTAATTTTTGACTGTTTGATCAAAAAATCCTTCTCAACCAACATGTTTTGTAAATAGTTTACTTGGGCCTGTGGCCCTCTTCATGTTGCCAAAAATATGTTCACTTAAGAGTACAACACAAGACGTATGAAAGAGAAGCAAGGGAAAGCTTACTAAAAAAGGGTGCAGAAAAAGGCTACAGACAGAAGAAAGTCAGCTGCGGAAACAGGAAACATATCAAACACAGGTTAATGCGGGGAAAACATACAAAAGGTAGGGGATTTGAAAAAAGTAGATAGCATAAATTCGCAAGGCCATAATTGTACTAATGGGAAGAGGTAAAAGTAAGAAATACTAATAAACATGACTTACTGGGGCCACAGAAGCATCTGCCGGGCCCGCACTGCTGGTGGCAGCCACTTGGCCCTCTGATGCCCTCTTATCCTTGGGTGCTTATGAAAGGAATAAAGAAAATTGAAAAAAATGATTACTGTTCTTGTATGAGCTACCTAAAGGCACAGGGAAGAATGTTAACACCCCTGATATATTATTTTCTTAATAGTGACAGGAGTCAGCATCTCTTCATGAATCAGTCCAAGCAAGCAGCTGGCTAACTCACTCTGAAACAAAATCCGGGCAGTATGATACACTTGAAATCCACTCCACTGCTACAGTGCAACAACCTTCCCTGTTAGGCTGGCACCATGCACCACTACACCCAGGGCCCAGATTTATCAGGGGCTTGTGTTGTAATTTCCTCTAAGGATAGGATTTGTGCAGGGAGATGGCCCCTGCCTGCACAAAAACATTCTAGGGTTCCATATAATGTGGCACTTTTGCACCTACGTTCAATAGTGCCTGCACTTGTGGTAGGCAGCACTCGGTGCACCAGTGCAGGGAGAGGGCAGGAATGCGACATATCTTGATTAATATATATGTTGCATTCCTACCCTCTCCCTTAGAGTCAGAGGAGCAAGTTGTCTTGTCCCTGATGCACTCAGCAAAGTGTAATGATAAATCCTAACGTATTACATCTCATACCCACTTCTTTTGGAAGAACAATAGTGGACGCAACTGCAAGCTCTCTCTGATGCTAAAAGTGCATTTATTTAAGTGAGTGGCACACACTAACATTAATAAACACTTGCCTGAGCGTGATAACATGTGCATAAATATATACATTTTAATTTACATAGATAGATAGATAGATAGATAGATATGCATACATAGACACAATCAGTACACACATGTAACTAAAAAAATTACATTTTATAAAAAAATGAACACATTCGCATTATGTATAAATATACTATATTTATATAAATAGTTACTCACATTGTGAAAAATAATTATGGACACTTATTAACCGGTGTGAAATATATTAATTTTTATTCAACCACCGAAAAAGGAGCGTAAAATATAACATAAGTAGCACTCAATTTGAGCAGGCTGATTTCCCCTTGTGGTAGTTGCTGTGACACGGGCGATAATGATGCAAAAGGGGGTACCATCTGGTATTAAGACTTTGCCCCCTGAAGACACTTGCTATGGGGAGCATATCTTACACAATGTTGGGATGATTGATTCATGGATTGTCCAGCCCTGATGGGCTGATTGACATTTGTTTGATAAACAAATCAGTAAAGTTGGATTTGAACACATATACAAGGCTCCCAAAGAACTGATTTCAATTGAATTGACTCTTTTGGATGATTATGGATATTGTAATATATGGAACTTTTCCAATGCTCAAAATGATTGATAGTTATGTTACATTGTATGCTCCTTTTTCAGTTGTTGTATTAATGTTCAGATTGAGCGTGGCTCCTAAGCAGTGGGGTTACTAAAAGTTGAGTGTAACAGTTTATATAACAGTGGAACAATACACTAGTGTGACACCGGACGGCCCACACTGCTAATTTTAAGTTTTCTTATATTTATTTTTATAAATAGAAATAAATAAGTATAATTATATGAGTAGCCACCACTCACACAGGGCATAACCCTTACCAGTCCTGCTACCTGCTGCCAACATGCAGGGGAGGTGGTGCTTCACCCAAAAGATTACTGTGGCCACCCACATCTCGCTGAAAATGAGGAAAGACTGCACCCTTGTGTGACTGCGTCACCCACAGTGGGTGCGGATGGCACTGGTGCTGCCTGCTTCTGCCATGGAGTAAATGGAGTGGTCTGTACTGGTCGAGATGCTATGGAGTCGAACTGGGATGGGAAATTTGGGAAGGAAAAAGGAAACATGAAGAGGACAGGCCAGGAAAGGAAAACATAACACAAGTACAGCAATTCACAGATAAACATACACCAAAATGTAAATACACACAGGGAAATACAGTCACTAATAAAATTAAGTAAATAAAAGGTTGGATTGGGAAGTGGGAAAGAGAGCAGTCAGGAGAAGCTAGACAGAAGCAGTGAAAAGTAGCTGTGTGCTTGCGCACTCCGTGGTGCCGTTCATGCTGAGTTTTCAGCACACAACAAGCTACTAGAGCTAAAACTCAGTGTGAGCAGCATAATGTTTATTTTTCTACCTGTTCTTTAAATCCCCACGGAATCCAGCGGATTGAGACTCCACGATTTCTGCCCACTTCCCAAGGTACTTCTGATATTTGGTTGAGAATATCCTTTTATCCCTAATGTAAGAAGGAGGATACACACTGAGAAGCTAAGTAATTATCTATATATTCTGCAATGTGTTCTGTATGGCACCCATTGCCAGACAATATGGGTATTCGTGGAGGAACCCATCCTCTATGAATTTTGGGAAGAAAATATATAATGAGTATGACAGGATTATCAACATGTAGATACTGAATTCTTCGTGATCCAGAAGTTGCCTGTCCTAGTATTGTAATAGATTACGTTTCAAAATTTTCCTGGATTTCTCAAGTTGTGCTACTTCATCTTCTTCATAGTTGGCAGTTATACTAAGGGGTCAATTATGATGTTGTTTGGAATGGCTCCGAATGGCATTTGGCTTGTGCGAATCCGATATGGAAGCCTTGTTTACAACCGACTTGGAAACATTTCCAAATGACCAATTATGATGTTCGGAAACCATTCGGACTGTCCGACTCGGTTCCAAATGGCATTTGGAGTAAGCAAGTCGGTCGGAGCTGACTCGTACAGGTGTACGGACTGTGTTTCCGACCGAGCGATTAGGATGTCGGATTCGAACAGTTTTTCAGAATCGGTTGTTCCGACATAGATCAGCTGTCAGAATCTGACTTTGGGGGCCAATAGCAGGCTCCCCTTCACCTGGGGGCCTCCAAATCAGGCCCGTGGGGGTACCCATGGGTCCCCCTTTTCCAACCATGCACAGTGTGGCAGGCACCTTGGGGTGCCTGCCACAGGGTGCACGATTTTCCGCAACTACCCCTTTCTTCAATGGGAGCCAGTGTAGTCGTCTGAACACAGGCTCCCATTGAAGTCAATGGGAGCCCGACCGAACGGTGTTCGGAACCATCGTAATCGGTCGGAAACCATTCTGAAACCGATTCGGTCAGAATGCTTTCTGACCCCTAAGTTGTCTATTTGCTCCCCATTTGCAGTCTATATAGTTCATTGCTGCAAAGTGGTCCTCCTTATATGCACGCGTGATAATAATAGACATGTCAGACTTCAGTTAAATAAATGCCAATGTATCTACTTTATTTAGATTATCATTACTTCTGAAAATTTTGGCACAGAGAAATTCCTTCAAAACCAGATTTTGAAAAATATCTATAATTTTATCATTGTTCATGCCAAACCTTCACTATCCACAGAACAGTTATATCCTGAATCTCATTGATAGTTATTGGATTCCCATCCATCTTAATTGCTGTGGTGGATCTCCTAGGGGTTCTATTTTCAACATTTGTTTTAGTTTAAGCTCCAGATTGGTTCTGTAAGAATCCCTACTACTCAACCCTGCACTTGAAATGCTACTTATATTAGGATTCTCTGTTACTTGTTCACCACATTTATTTCTATCATGACTCTTATCAATATGATCAAATTATTTAACATATGTAGAAAACTCGTCCCTGATGATATTCTCTATCATCTTGTTGGTATTTGGATTTCTTTCAATTGTTAAGCTCTTCTTGGCATTTATCCATCACCTTTTCCAAAATTTCATAATTCTTTTTAGTAGTCTCCTGACAATTTAAAAGATCTATATCTCTTTTTATTTCCTCAATTTCTTTAATCACTTTCTCTATTTGTTTCACCTGCTAAGGCAATTAACATCTCCATGAGCTCACTAGATATTTGATTTAGTTTTTCTTACAATTTTTCTGCTGTTGTTTCATCTACGTCCTCTACAACTTGGAAAATGTTCATCCTCAATCCTCTTGGTATATGGTCAACATCCAAATATTTGCATAAGGTGATGGAGTCTCACCACTTTGAGGATTTCTTCTTTTGAATAAGCTCTAATTTAATGAAAACTTCTTTAAGACTCCTGGGACAATTCAAATCTAAACTATCATTCAATCTTTTCATTCCTTGTTCTTAAACAGATTTTTGGCAAGCGCTTCCTTTCTATCAAAATGTTTTGACATCCTGATGAGAAATAATGATATAGACTGAAATTGCTAAGTGAAGAACTATGCAAACAATTTAAACTCTCCAAGTTGCTGTGCTCATAGTAAAAGATAATACAATGTAGAAGTCTGGGTAAACCAAGAATATTGCCCAGTGCTACACCACCTTAAAGCAGCCCTAATCACCCTCTATGGCTCATATATACTTGGGCTGTCAAGAGTGGGACAGGTTTCTCTGCCCATAGCACAGATAATCTCTAGAGGGCCCCCTTGGCCCCAGACCTCTGTCATGAAAGGCCCAACCAAGCTCCTGGAGCTCAGTTCCCTCTGGTGCTGACACGTCTTGCCCCTGAGGAGAGGGGCCTTGATCTGGTGTCTGTACAGAAGCTGGATGCCCAGATTTTTTGCCCATTCTCTTGGAAAGTTGGTTCATAATTTCAGGTTTCAACACTTCTTTTTCCCCCTGGGTTCTATCTGTGCTCTGGTTTTTGCACACACACCCCTTCAGGTATTCTCAGCATTGCTGCAATGGTTTTCTTTTCTACCTCAGCCCATGCTGAGTACTCCAAATCATTGCCAAGCAGATACTGTACCAGGATAGCAGAAGACACCACTACCTTTTTGAGGCCATTAACCCCTCCCCAATCTGAGGTCACCAAGGCCATTGGATGCACCTTAGCCTAATTGTCAGCATCAAGAACTGTATAGGTCTCTACTAGCAGATATTGATCTGAGGGCACCAGTTGCTCATTCGCCATGGTGATACTGGCACCAGTGTCTCTCAGGACTTCCACCCTAATCCCATTTATATTTGGCTCCTATTTGTATCTCTCCAGGTCACTGGGCCAGAGAGTCAGGGTAGCTACATCCACCCTTCCCTCTGAGACTAGAGTTGCCTCCATGAGCACCTTGACATGGGCAGGGCTCACCTGTGATCCCATCTGGAGATTCACCACTGCATTTACTGCAGGTGTGCTAGAGGCTTTCTTCTTGTTTTTACAGTTAGGGTCTCCAGTGCATTGTCCAGTTGTCTTGCAATTAAAACACCAAGCCTTCTTGGGATCCACGTTTTTATCCTAGTATCCACATTTGGACTGTGAAGAGTTTTTGGGCCAACCCTCCAGAGCAGGTTTTTGGGGGCCTGAAGAAGACTAAGTTTTACTTTTATCTTTTTGGTCACCATTCTTTCCTTGGATGGGGGGGTCTTTTTGGCCTCTTTCTTTTGGTCACCCCTACCAGTGGTAGTTTTGGTCCCACTTGTTTTGACCCAGTGGTCTGAATTCTCTCCCAGCTCTAGAGGAGAAAGTGGATCTGGGTCCACCAGATACAAATGTAACTTCTCATTGTAACAATTACTTAAAAGATGCTCTTTCAAATTGTACAGCCGTACATAGTCATGCACATTGTTATCTGTTAATCAACCACCTAGTGTTTCACTGAAAAGTCAACAACTTCCACCCAGGACTGACTCTGGATATTTCGAATCTCCTTATATCTTATTCTGTGTTCTTCAGTTCTGAGTTCAAAGACCTCAATCAGGGTACCCTTCATGAGGTCATAAGACTCAGCATCTTTTTCATTCAGTGCCAGGAGTCGATCGCTGCATTTTCCTGAGAATAGTTCCCACGAGAGAGGAGCCCAAATCTTCTGGCTTCCTTTCTAGCTAGAAAGGCCCTCTCCAAAATAGTGAACCATTTGGTGATATAAACTCCCTCTGAGTATTTAGGGACAGTCCCTTTGGGGAGTTTTGAATCAAAGGAATCCTCTCTCTCCCTAGTTATAAACATGCTGCCTTCAGAGATAGGTCCTAGGCCCATCTCTTTTCCTAGTCTTTCTACGTCCAGGAGCTTAGCTTCTAAGTTCTATCACCTGGACATCCTTTCTAGCATTAGGTCCTCCTCTGAGGGACTCTCATATTGTTTTGAGTGGATGGACTCAGCCACCTCCTCAACTTGATCTACAGATTCATCCCCATCAATCTCATTTTTATCAGACTAAGAAAATAGTTCTGGATGATCATTTCAAACTCTGCTAAAAGCCTTCTAAGCTTGTCTTGTTTAGCATGTTTGCATAGTATTGATACCACAACCCTGTCAAAACAGGTCCTTGTAAGGGGTCGGGTCAAGCTCCTCGGTATCAGACATTATTTTACTAAAGTTGGGAACTTTTGAGGAATTTAAAAAGCTCTAACACCAAATACTTTGTCTTAATTATAGTAATAGACTTTTAAATTTCTAACCACTTAATTTCAGGGACTTTGCCAAGGCCCTAGCAGTTAATGTTTGAAATTTTGAAAAAATAGACCAATTGAAAAATACAACTAGACTAAAGACAATTTTTTACTGTGTTACCTATTGACAACATAGTTCCAGCAAATGCAAAGGCTTCTATCCCACCTCCGAACCACCAATGTTGGAAGCTGGCTCTCTATATTGTGTTCTAAAACGAAGTACACTGTGCAGAGAGTCTAGTGGATCCCTTACTGGTACACAGAAGTTAAAGTAGATAATACTAATGCTCAGTTTGTGGTAGTGTGGGCGAGCAGTTAGGCTTATCAAACGGTAGTGCTAAGCATTTTTTATACTCACAGAGGCAATAAATTGAGACGCACACTCAAGAATAAATTCAAGACCAATTTTTAAAATTAATATTGATTGTTATGTATATTTTAAGACCAAGATCTTTGATCCATAGTAAATACTTTAGGAGTTACGATTTTTAAGAGTTCAGTAAATATATCACTTTTGTGCGCTATTACGCACCATTGAAGTCATCATCATCATCACACAACTTTATTTCGCCTGTAAGAAAAACTGGTATAAAAAGTATTCTACACAAACAAATTCATCAATAATTAACAAAGTCTTTACATAAAATCAGATTTGAAAAAAAATTGACAATAGGAAGATAACAATTACAAAATAGTAGCCCTTGGTTCATAAAGAGTTGCTCCTAGTTTATAGACAAAAACCCCTTTGCTTGTACATGAGAGATAAAATTTAAGCAGTTAATCTCCTCCTTTTCAGAGCACATAAGTAAAACGAAGCTAAGCAAAAGCATGTAAAAGGATCTGGTAATGTCTTAAGGAAATGGAGGACTGGGCGACATTGTTTAAAATTCAGCTTACACATAAGAGGGAGAATGTATCTTTTTATTTCATAAATATAAAATTAACAGAAAAATATAAAATGCAGGTCATTCTGCGTAGACTGCATGTCACAAGGACAAAGTGGTAGTGCATCAATCACATATGTTTTCGATGGATGACCTAGCATTAAAGTGATGTAATTTAAACGAAATCTCAATTATATGTATCTATGTTGTAGATTTGTAACAAATGTTAAGTAAGAAGAATTCGTATTGTTCATACTAGGTACCCATATAATATTGTCTGACAGTACAGAGTTTAAAATTTGTATCAAATCTCTTCCCGCCAAAGTGGGCTAATAGCCGAGCCATTAAATCTATTTTTGTTACTGTTATGCATGAACTCGGGTGCCTATATAGGTTATGTAAACCTAGAATGTGTAGTGTAGTCTCAATATATTTAAGCCATTTTATTTTTCCTACGCCATCCAGGTTCAGGCAGTCCATTACAATGTGTCTAGTTAAGGCTAAGGTTTTCTTTCACCACACTGAATGCCACAAAAGGATTGGGGCAATACAGATCTTGTCTGTACTGTATGGGACGTTCAGCTCAAGGTGACAAATGTAGTTGGCACAAGATTGTGGTAAAGAAGCCACATTTTTCAGAAATCTGACCTCTATACACTGCAGTTTAGAGATGTCAGATGTGGCCCAAACAGCTGTCCCATAGGAGGCAACAGATACTGTTTTTGCAGCCTATATTTTTTTAATAACCTCTAATGGTTTAGTTCCCAATTTTTTAGATGGCTCCTATATTTTTTTGCATTAGATTAGCTCTGTTTGCTATCATATTTTGCCAATTACTTTCCCTATCGAACATAATCCCTAAATAATTAAAAGAATCCACCACCTCTAATTTTAGGCCATCAATGTACATTCTAGTTTGCTTCTGTGGTCTCAGTCCTGCCACAAGAACAAACGACTTGTTATGATTAATTTTGAAGTCCAAATTATTTATAAATTCTACATACTCCTCTATGAGTCGCTGGAGTGCGTTGGGGGTGTGTGCCAGCAGCACTGCGTAGTCTGCATAGAGGAGATTCGGAACTAGGCTTGAATCAATGGATGGAACGTCTGTAGTAGATCCTAATAAGGCAGATTGGACAGCGTTTGTGTAAAGGGAAAAAAAGGGGCCAAAATGCACCCTTGCCTCACCCCAGTGTAATTCTAAAGTGTCTAGTGCATTCACCATTCTTTCCAAATCGAACACAGCCCTCAGCCTCAAAATACATATCTCGAATAAAATTGATTATCTGGGTCTCGACCCCTATGGACTCTAAAATTGGCCATAGCTTAGAATACATTACACAATCGAAGGCCGCTGTCAAATCCATAAACGCCATGTATAGGTGGCCATGCTTTTCCACTGTATACTTTGCTATTATGAGATTTAAATTAAGGCACTGGTCCACAGTTCCCTTTCCTTTCCTAAAGCCATATTGGTTGGGGATTGTTATACTCTTTTCCTCCACCCAAGCCTCAAATCTATTTAAGAGTAACCAGCCCATCAATTTGGCTGTGGAATCCAGTAAGGAGATGGGCCTGTAATTTTTTGGGACTGCCTTATCACTGTTTTTTTCCACAAAGCCGGAACGCTTTTTTGTGCAATTATTTCAAAAACATTTGTGAGCAATGGGGCCCACAGGTCTAGGTTATTTAAAAAGAAATCAATCGGGACCCCATCTGGTCCAGGGGCCTTCAATCTTTTAAACTATTTTAGGGCGTTCATTAATTCGCCCTGGGTAAAATGCAGATTTCCTCCCTCCTTACAGGTTGGGAACAATGTTAGAGAATCGGTTGCTTCCTCCGGGTTCCCAAAGACACCGTCAAAGTGTGCTATCCAGGCCTCTTCATTTACTTGAGTATCTAAAGAGATCGCATTTTCTTCTCTTATGAAGGGAGCATTAATTAAAGACCAGGAATCCCGACTATTATTTGAGGCGGAAGCAATTTGTAACTTGTCCCAGAAGTCTTCCTTTAAAGCTTTTAGTCTATCTGACCTTGCTTTTTTATAAGTCTGCCTCAAGGCCTTCACAAGATTCACATCTCTAGGATTGGCCTTCAAGGCCACATGGAGGTTTTTAAGTGCATTAGCACAGTTCTCATCAAACCAGGTGGCCTCTTTACGTTTTCCAATAGGAATGGAACGGCGCAGATTATCATTAATTTCCAGTAGGATCCACTCAAAGGCCATTGGAATATCATTATTGTTTAAATTTGGATCAAGACAGGTTAAGATCTCTGGTGCCATTTTGCTGACAATAATCCTGGTAAACTTCATTGTGTCCACTTTTTCCCACTTTAAAACAACTCCATTTTTCCTCACATTCACAGGTTTCGGGACTAGGTTCCTACAGGGTTCCTGACTTTATCCGAAAGAATGTTAAAAGTGATTGCAGGATGGTCACTAAAAGCGTTGAAATTAATCCTTATATTAGTTAGATGGTCTCTAGATGATTATGAGACTATAATGTAATCAAGAGTTGAAAAATAGGAACCAGTAGAGAATGTGGATTCCAATTGGACCGTGCTATTGTCACAAGGATTTAATATCACTAGGCCATTACTTATTAATAACCTATTAAGCATATTACCAAGGTCATTGTGACAAAAATGGGGAAAGGGTCCCCATCCTCATCGGTCAGTCCGCATGATGACGAATTGGCCAAGTAGAAGAATGTGCATTGAAATCCCCCAGCCATACAATATCACATGGGTTATGAGAATCATTCATCAAATTACTAATATTTTTTTCCAGCGGGTCCAGAATCGCTACTCTATTACTTTCAAAATTGTTATTGTAGAAATTTATGACAATCCGGTTCCTACCTTTATGCAACTCACAGAGAAGAATGTGATAGTATGGTGAAGTATTTACAAAGGTTATTACGTTTAAAGTAAGTGCTTTAGAGATGAATGTTGCTAAACCACCTCGAGAGCGACCTGCAGACGATGGTATAGAGGGAGTCAGGAATGAACGGTAGCCATTTAGATGGATCTGGTCACCCTCCCTGGTTTCTTGAATACAAAGTATATCATATTGAGTCAATGGAGATAAGCAGAAAAATGCATATAAAATCAGGCAATGCTTTCACGAAGCTCACCTTCTCATTTTAGGTTGTCAGCAGGACCAGGTCCAAAGTTCCAGCATCCCGAATTTGACCAGGAGCATGGTGCTGAAGGTGTTGGTAGCTGGTGCTCTACGATGAAGGGGGCCACCTGGAAAGATACTGCACAGGAGGACTTAGAGGTAAGTCCGGTGGGACCCACTGGAGGGAACTGGTCGCAAGTGTCGCAAGACCAAAGGAGCATGGCTGGTTTGTGGTTACTGGGGCTTGTGGGGCCTGGTGCAGAGCAGATAGGTCAGCCGGGTATCTTGCACTGAGAAGTCCTCGGGTCAGGAGCAGGCAACTTGGAGAGGCGGTTGCAGGACCATTGGGCCACTCAGGATGTGGGTCTCAGGGGTCTCAATATACCTCAATGGGTGCTTGCTTCTGGCATTGGTGTAGTCCGGCACAGGCTCTTTGTCTTGCTGCTTGCTGTTGGGGGTCCAGTACCCCTGGTATTGGTAGGTGCAGCTCCGGTAGGTCATGGTGTCTCTAAACTTGGCAAGGACACAGATCGGACCCTCCGAAGCTGGTGTACCTCTTTTGGTGTGGGTGTTGCATCAAATTCGTTGGGGAGTGGCACGTCGACAAAACGGACTCAGCGGAATCGGTACCTGCGGTGTGCAGGGGAGTAATACAATCACTCCAAGGGAAGTTCTTGACAGTTTTGCACAGGCTCGAGGTGCTCTGGGGTTCTTGGAGTCTGCACAGGTTCAGGACGACACGGTACACCACACCACAGTTGTCGAAGTTCTTGAGGCAGCATGCAGGGTTTGGATCCAATTTTCTTCTGCAGCAGGGCTTCAGTTCTCGGGCATCAAGTTTTCTTTGTCCTGGTCTTCTTCTTGTCCATTGAATCTAAGTTCCAGGTCTAGGGATGCCACCCAAATACTAAATTTAGGGGTGTTACAGGGGAAGACAGGTAGTAGCCAATGGGCTACCTACCCTTAGAGTGCCTACACCCTCTAAGTCACCACTTCCTGTTGGAAGGGCCACTTCCTTAGCCCTGATAGGTTGTTTTTCCACCATCCTAAGATGATGAATTTTCAGGAGAGGGGTTCACATTGCATGCCCCACCCTATGGGGGCTGCTGGTTGAGTTTGGACCCTCCTCCTCATCTAACTAATTTTCCCACCTGTCCTCCTACCAAATGTGTAGCAGGACAGGGGGGTTGGCAACCACCACTATCTGGGGAAGCCTAGGCTGAACTTCAAAGGCAGCAACGCCTAAGAATTTTCCCGCTTTGGAAGGCCATTCCGTCCTGGAGGAGGTGTGAAGCACCTCAACCCAGAGCGGGCTTTGTTTCTGGCCGCTGAGGGTGCAGGCTCTCACCCTATGAGGTCAGAAACATATCTGGTGGTGGCAGACTGGCTACAACTAGTCATAGACCACACCAGTGCTTGGTTGGGTTTTCAGGGTGCCCTCAAAGGGGTCTCCTGTGTGCATTTATTAATAAATCTCTCACTGGCATAAGTGAGGATTTATTAAGACAAGATGTTTGGTACCAATTACAAAATACCAGACTATGTACTCTTTATGGCTTCTCTGTGCGCTTACAATATCCAGGAATGCTTCAGATAGTGCAGGGTCATATCTGCTCATGCAAATATGACCACACATGGGATATAGTGCACCCTGCCTTAGGGCTGTAAGGCTTGCAGTAGGGGTGACTTACCTATATCCCATGCAGTGTGAGGGCATGGCACAAAAGGCACTGTGCCATGTTTACTCTTCGGTTTTCTCTGCACCAAGACACGTTGCCTGTAGTGGCAGTTTGCATGAGCTTTGTGAGGGGTTACTTGGGGTGGCATTTTTTGTGCTGTGGCCCCAGTGGGCCTTCTTCAGTACCCATGCCTTGGGTAGCAGGGGTACCATTTACAAGGGCCTTGCAAGGGGGGGGCTCAAGTTGTGCCAATTGTGGTACAGTTTTGGAAAAGAGATCTGGCACTGGGAACCTGGTTAGCAGGGACCCAGTGCACTTACAGTTTGAAATCACATCAGGCATCAAGCAAAATGTGGGGGCTAACCATGTCAAAAGAGGCACTTTCCTACATCCCACATCACAACAAAGACCTGAAACAGCCTCCCCACACAACTCCAGACCATCACCTCACTTCCAGAATTACAAATGGCCCTCAATACCAGTCAGTTCAAATAAGTGTCCGGGACATGCAAGTGCCTGGATACCCCATCGGGTGATTAGCCACGCTTTATAATTCCTGATTGATTGATGATTGATATCACATGTATACATATTTATAATTCTACATATGTAATATACACATTATAAATAAATATATATAAAACTATTGTTTTAAAACAAAATAAAATACAGAAATTCACCTGTTATAGTTTACTGAGCTACCTATATCTTGTGGCCCCTTCATGCACTGCTTAGTACCTCATGTATTACATCACTCATACCATGTTCAATGACATCATTGATGACATCACTGGCTGGTCTCTATTTACACTGGCGTAGTGGGGAAAATATGATAAACAGAACAAGTATCAAGCAATTACCAGAGAAGCAGATGAATTTAAGTTTTTCAACCACCGTTTTTCTGTTTTTTATAAGTATCCATTAATACTGTCTTGGTCTCTGAGTACTATGTTGCAAGCCCATTGATATATTGTTCTGATGGGATGAATTAGAAGGATATGATTAATATTGTAGGGTGAATGTTTCACTGAGGCATTTTTGAGTAGATATGATACTACTGGAGTGCTACTTCACCTGCTCATAATTGCCTTTGTGGATTTGCCTCTATGGGCCTGATTCACTAACAGCACTGTTATACTTTTGAGTAAGTTTACTACTTTTTGGTATTCATAAACTGCACGTTTGTAGTAACTCACACCTTTGTAGTAACTTATACTTTTATTGTAAGTCCAGCATTACGCATGGCCAGCCACTGGTGCAACTCCATTTTTTCTGTGGGAGGGTGTTGCGTTACCAGTGGTTGGCCATATGTTGTGCTGGACTTAATACTGTGTTTTTTATTTCATTTTTTTAGTAGGAACATACGGGATGAGTAAACTTTCTCAAAAATGTAAGTTACCTTTGTGAATCAGGCCCTCAATTCTTATACTGTATGATACCCTTCGGCGACCTTTATTGATTAACCGAAAATGCATGTGTTAGAATGGGCAAATATCCCATTGTTTAGAATAATAGAAGCATGCACTGATGTACGTGGAAAAGTAGTCCGTCTCACCATTGTACCTTGAATGTCCAAATGTTGCCTTACATAGTTTTACTGCATAATGCAGAATTTCAGGACAAATGATAATGGTCGTTTGATTGAGCTTGAAGATCCTAATACATTTCAGTTCCATCAACAAATTCCACATGCTGGATTTAATCGACAAGGCTGTTTTTTTAAACAATGTATGTGGCTATCTTAATTTTGAAATGTTTCCATGGCGTAAATTTGCGCATGTTATTTTATTACTTTATTTATATTTGTATGGTCAACCCCAAATTAACATATGTGAAATAATAAAAAAGCAGAGAAAGAAAAAAAAAAAAAAAATCATATCTGAAAACTTTTGCTTGTGAGGGCCATGCTTTCCTTCAGTGGTTAATTTGTAAAAAAATAAGTGCCGGGGCTCTCGTCAGGAGGCAGCTTGCACCCGCCCATTTCTCCTATTAGCGTCGTCTAAAACAGAACTGACTACTAACCATGAAACCGGGAGTGGATGTGGCGTAATAGCCAGAGCTGCCAACTTCAGAGCTAGGGAACCAGGGGGCATATTATCAAGAACGGCGTTAAAATTATCGCCGGTTTAGCGGCAGAAAACTGCCGCTGAAGCGGCGATAATGGGCTTGATAATATGCCCTGGAGAATTCCAATAGAAGCCCATGTTCTGGCATATTATCAAGCCCATTATCGCCGCTTTAGCAGCAGTTTTCTGCCGCTAAACCGGCGATAATTTTAATGCCGTTCTTGATAATATGCCCCCAGGTTTGTATCTTGGTGTTGGCTCAACAACCTGTGATTCTGGGCAAATCATTTACTCTCCCCGTAAATGAATGTGTCCTTAACTAGTGCTCATTAAAAGCGCCGGTGTTGATGATTAAGTGCTGGTGCTGAGCACCGGAAACTAGGGGCTCAAATTGAGCACTGCTTTCTTTGGCTCCTAGTATCCCTGAACAGCTTTAAGCAGAAGAAACACGCTTCTAATATTTTTTTAAAATATGTAGTTAAGAAAATGCTTTATTTCATTATATGAAGGTATGATGTTTCTTTGATATAGGGCTGTCATTTTTCTTTTTTTTTTATTGTCTCCTTCCATATGAAGTACATATGGGCGTCATGTAAAACTGAAATTATCCGAGCCATTGGGCGTGCATATAGTCTGAAGGCAAGGGGAAAAGGTCTCACCCTGCAGGACGTGAATGCTCTGATTCATTTGTCTCACACCCTGTTGGCCAAGCGCTTCTGAACAATTCACACACATCACAACAAAATCCCCATCTAGGCAATGTAAAATATCACATTAATTCCAAAACACAGAGACATACAGCAGATCGAAATGTAAAGTGTTGTCTTTTAAATCAAATAAAAATATGTCTTCGTAAATCATATCCCAATATGTCATTTTGTTCTGTTTGTTTTCTCTGTTAATTATAATGCCGAATTTGGAAAAAACAACAACGCTATTTTTGACGAGACTCGCATGATCGGTGCGGTCCATTTGAAGATTGTCACTTGCTTGGCAGTGGCTTTGCCTCACATGGAAATGGAACATGTTGTGTTATTCGTCGTTCTGCTCGGGGCACAGGCACCAGAACCGGAGCTGGTACAGAAGATGAGTAATCAGACAGGTGGCATCCACTCTTCTTTCAGATGACTGCCCAGTGAAGATATAATGCAGCTGGCAGCAGGATTCCTCTGCCAAGCCGGTCAGCAGAAAAACGCAAACCAAAAAAAAAAATAACGATAGCACTGCCATGAGTAACAGATTTACAGAAATGTCAGATGTTTTATTTTGTAGATACCGTGAATAAACTTTTATCACAGTTGCTAATGAACAGTATGCTTGCTTTGGCCCAAACCCTATTATGGGTATTTAAAAATGTATCAGTGGAAATCTAGCTAAGGTGTTTTTCGACAATTTCTGCTAAATGAAGGTCTGTTTTGGGTCCAATGTGGTTTAACCTTTTGTTGACTTGTTAACTCAGCCAATTTTTTATGTCTGCAATATGAAGACTAGACATATATCAGAGGGGTGAAATTAGGAATGGAAAATACCATTGTGGGGGCACATTTACAAGCCCCTTGCGCCACCAGATTTACGAGGAATCGTAAACCTGGACATGGGTTAGAATGCTACGCCACCTTAGGGGTGGCGTAGCAAGGTGCAACGAGGAGAAATTTTTAATTTCTCCTCGTTTTTTCTACAGCACGCATTGAAAGAGGAAAATGCCTGTAGTGATTGTTTTTGTGCACAAAAACAATCTCCCCATGACGCAGGCATCCTTGGTGCAAGGGTGCCTGCCCCAGCGCATGGCAACTGTTTGTGCGCCAGCGCAGGGAAGAGCACAGGAATGCGACATATTATTGTAAATGCGTCAGATTCCTGTGCTTTGAAGGTGCTGCAGTGTGGTGTAGCCAAAGGGCTTGCGGTGCCGCACTGCAGCACTTTCTTGTAGATCTTCCCCATGTTGTTTAAGCTCTGTAGCAATGGAAGGAGGTGTCAGAAGAACATGTGCTGAGACAGAACCATACCCATAAAGCAGTTCCACAAAACACCCCTCATAAGAGTTGGTTTTTTATTTGAGAGGAAAAAGGTGCAGGGCATTGTGTATTAAAAATGCGACGATGACTAAGACGTCACAAAACGGTGCACAGATGTCTTTGGTCTTATTCAGGGCCGGACTGGCCATAGCGGGCATTGGTCGTTTTCCCGCTGGGCCAGAAGGGTGGGGGTCAGTTTTGGACCAGTAGGGGGCCGTTTTTGGTACAGTGGGCCAGTTTTGCAGCAGTGCTGCAATATCTGCCCCCTGTACCAAAAGCAGAAGTGTTTCCCACCAGCCCCCTCACACCCTCTGCGGCCGGTCAGACTTAATTGCCAGGGCCGGTTGGCGTTCTCAGTCCGGCCCTGGTCTTATTTAGAGTTTGGCGGCTGGGCTACTCTGTCACAAAAAATGATGGCTATCCCGTATAGCAAAGAGCTACAGACTATAATGCACTTGTAATGTGGTGGGTTGTATTTCTGCCACAGTGGTGACTGAATATTGCATCCGTCAAACTCTAAATAAGGCCTTTGTTACCTTGGAACTTTAACATTTGCATAGAATTATTGACTATTTTGCCAACTCTACTTCATACATGATATATGGAGCTATATAGTATCTGTGCCTTTACTCTTCTAGCCTATTCCCTTGACTTTCTCTGTCAAGCAGTTCATTGTAATATTGATAATTATGCTGTACACATCCCAAAATACTCTCGTTCTCCATCTGCATTGTTGTGCCCACCACAGTCAAGCACTATGGAGACCAGTCTCGCTACTCTCCGGCCCTTTTGCTCTTTTACCTCTGCCCCATAAATTTGATTGTTGTTTACAATGGATAAAACCCTCATTTTGCTTGGTGTTTTTGTACAGTGTCTACAAATAATGTTAAATCCGTATACTGCATCTCCACATTCGACCCGCTTTCCTAAGAGTTAAATTCATCCCTCTATCCGCTCGAATCAGAAACTCATCTTTCTTTTCATGTTTGAAATAAAACTGTAACAAATATCCTCATTTTTAAATACCCGGCAATATTCTATATTGTCGGGTTCTATACACCTCCTATAATTAGCTATAAACTTGTTTATGTTCAAAGTGCCATATTTGAATACGTTTCTATAAATATTCTTTGTGTTGCTATTGAGTGGCAGATTTACAAGAAACGAACACAGCACGGTGCCACAAGTCATTTTGCTGCACCGTGCTGCGTTAGTTTCGAAGCACAGGGATGCAACATATTTACAACAATATGCTGCATCTCTGTGCTTCCCCCTGCGCTGGCGCACACACTGCTGCCATGCGCCAGCACAGGCACCCTTGCACCATGGTGCAAGGATGCCTGCATCGTGGGGGGATTGTTTTTGTGCAGGAAGGGCGTCACGCCCCTAACACACAAAGTGTTGCGTGAAAAGGGGCAATATTTACAAGCACAGGTAAAGCCGCGTGTGCTTTCTAAATATCAAGGCAGCAGGTTGTGCAATGTGACGCACCAGCGGTGCAAGGGGCTTGTAAATCTGCCCCTGAGTATGCAAATAAACAGTATCCCCACACCAACACTTCCTGTGGATGAACCTATTGTGTATGACCTGAAGTTTGAAAATAGTAACTCCTCTCACTTTTCACGATCCTATTGGTCTGTTCCAATTATCTACAATTCCTGGAGTATAGGATAGGGGAAACTTGTGGGAGTACATATTTAATTGCAGTTCCTGGTTGGGTGAGCAAGTGGTCATAGTCACAGTATTAGAGACTTGGGGCCAAATTTATCAAAGACTAGAGTTGCCCTTCTGACACGGAATGGGGCGCTAGAACAACACAACTCTTAAGTTAGATATATCAAGCCAAGCAAGGCTACCTTGCTTGGCCTTGCGTAGCTTGATAAATCTAGAGTAACGCAATGCAGTGCAAATTGCTGCATTGTGTTACTCTGCCCCAGGGCTCTACGGGTGGAGCGTGGGTGTTCCCATGCACCCACCCATGGATTTTGGTGCATTCCGAGATTTACCATTACTGGTAGATCTAGGATTGCATCACAATGCTGCGCCTCCCCAGGTGAGGCGTAACGAGGGGACGTATCTTTATTTCTCCTCATTACTTCCTCTTTCTATCTGTGCTGCATTCTACATAACACATAGAAAGAGGAAAATGCCTCTGCGGATTGTTTTTGTGCGGGAAGGTGTACCTTTCTGCACCATCCTGCTTACAATGCAGGCACCCTTGCATCATAGTGCAATGATGCCTGCGTTGTAAGCAGGATTGTTTCTGTGCAGGAAGTGACTCCATGGTGCAAGGATGCCTGCGTTGGTGCTAGGCAACACATGGTGCAACAGCGCAGGGAAAAGAAAGGAATGCATGGAATAAAGTTAGATATGATTAACATAACATAACATGTGTATTTGTAAAGCGCACGTTCACCCAGAGGTCTCTTGGCGCTGAACAACAGATGTTCATTGTTACCCAACTCAATGGTACTCATTTTATCGACCTCAGATGGATGAAAGGCTGAGTGGACCCGCCGGGATTTGAACCTGTGACCATGAGGTCGAACACAGGCCCCTGCAATGGACGCATTAGTCCACTGAGCCACCAGACCCGGCATGCGGATTAATTCCTGCCCTTTCCCTATCACACAGTGCGGTGCAGAAGGTGACGTGCTGCTCTGCATGATTTTTCAATAAATATGCCCCTTGACACTTATCTCATACTTTTCCATACAGTGGCTTTGAAAGTCACCCTCTGGGAAGCCTTGTGTAAAGCCAGGAGTGATGCAGTGAGCAGTCAAGATTTTGTTGCTTTGCTCAATGAATGTTAACATTATTAGTCAGAAGTTCATCCTTTTAAATAGCCTTGTTTTTGAATGAGTATGACCACTGCAGACCAGCCCTGGCAGTTAATCAGGAAAAAAATACATTGAAAAAACTTCCTAGAATACATTCCTCGGTCTATATAATGTATTTCTTTTAATTACTAACAAGCCAAGTAGTGACTGCATTGGAATTTCTTTCTACTTAGAGATAGAACAGAAAAAATAATCATTTCTGGAGAAGTACATTTTTTATCCGCTTAATACGGCACACAGGAAAGTTAAAGCTGCCAAAACAGTGACAACCGCCATAAAACTTACTAGTGGTCCAACAACATGTAACTACTCTCCAGTTTGGCAATGGGTAATTGTATGTAGATATTATTTACAAATATGTGATTACTTTGCTCAAATTCCTAGGGATAAGCTTCTGCAGCTCAAAAATCCCTTAAATGTCAAGGTTCAATACCAGACATCTTCCCTTGTCAAGGCTTCAGACTCCTAGCAACCAACTATGTGGCCACTGATTTTCTGTGTGACATTATCATCAAGTGTTCCGCAGATGGTGCCATCTTTAGTGAGATAAAAACGTTATTAATGAACTCTTTATCAAAAATATTGCTTCTTGGGCACCGTTTCCACAGTTGGTGAATCTACTACGATATGCTGTTGTACCACAACTGTGATGTATCTTAGTTGTAGTCCACAGAAATGAGGTCAATAAAATTGACCTGAACATATCTCAGCTTCACAATACTATCAACATATCTTCAAAATAAGAATATAGAGGTAAGTATAGATTTACTATTCTTAACTCCTGAGCTATTTACCTTGGTCAATACTGTGGAGTGCAGGTTGATATAAAAATGTTAGATCACTGACATAATAATGAAGTAAACAATATTGATGCCCTAAAATATCAGAATATAAATATCATTTACAAAAATATTGTCTTCCTATACTTAACTAGCAAACACCTAAATATTGATAACCAAAATATCCCTGTCATAAATATCTGTTTTCACTTATATTGGTAACACAATTATCAGATTAGAAAATAGTGTGACCTTTAAATAGAGAAATAAAAACACACACATATCAGAACATTTAATATCAACTACATAAATATCATTAAAAATCAATAGTTTAAAAGCGAAAACATTGAAATAACAATATTTTACATAAATAAATAAGAATAGCAATACAAAATGTGATTAGTATTCGAACAACATTCTAACAATTATAAGTTACAAAAATAAATGTAACTTACCCAAAAATATGAAAACAAATTGAATCAAAAAATATTAATACAGAAATATATTTATAACAATTAACATTCAAACAATGAACAAATTTATTTTTATATATAAAAAGAAATCCACATTAAAACAAACATAACACTATATATAAATAACATTATAAAAATAAACACTAATTAGAATTCATCATTAAAAGGCAAACACTGAAAAAAAGTTCAAACTAAAAGACCACTAACCAATAAAATCACAATGCAAACAATATTAACCAATAACATGAAGCAACCAATTTAACAAACAATATGAAAGGCACACAAAATGTAACTAATTGCTACTCCAAAATCTACAAAAGCGGCCAGATTTTCCAAAGACAACGGACAAACAGAAGAGGAAAAACATACACAACTAACTTCAAAAGCAAGTAAAATATAAGTGTATATTAACTTATAAACTGACTTTATTTGTAATACTAAATGAAACATTATCCAACTAAGCACTGTACTACTTGTATGTCTCTTAATGTAGATACTACAAAGCAAATACTACAACATCGAGAAAATACCAAACTCTAACCAAACAACAAGACGTATAACCCCGAACAAAGACTAAAAAAAGTAAGTTATTGGAAATATTTAGTAAACAAAAACTCACCCTAAAATGGTTAAAAATGAAAACTCTTAGTAGCACAAACTTAAAAGGCCCCCACTGACACCCCTCCTGCCCCTTGAAGATAACAAGATATCCAAATTCCTGATCACTTAACCATAACACACAATGGGGAACAATGAGGAACCCTTCCTTTTATACAATAAGCGAAACAGCGAAATATGTATCATAATATTTTCTACCTCAGATAATTTGCTAAAATTAACTCAATGTCAAACATGGATGATGGATGGCATGTTCAAAATGTGCCCCTAACCATGTGCTCAAATCTGCACCATACATTGTGAGTACCAAAATACAACTGTACCATTTGTACATGGCCTACTACCTAATGAACAGAGTAGTACCTATCCCAAACTATTAACATAAATTAAAGTAAAACAAACAACTACAGACTTTTAACTTGTAAAGTGGTGGGCGGTACACTGTCACGCTTGCGACTGAATATCGCATCTGCCAAATTCTAAATAAAGCCTTTGTTACCTAGAAACCTTAACATTTGCATAGAATTATTGACTATTTGTGCAACTTTACTTCATATGTGATAAATAAAGAAATATGGTAACTGTGTCTTTACTCTGTCAAGCAATTCATTGTAATATTGATAATTATGCCATACTCACCTCAAATACTCATTTTCTTCATCTGCATTGTTGTGCTCACCACAGTGAAGCACTATGGAGACCAGTCTCACCACTCTCCGGCCCTTTTGTTCTTTTTCGAACTAGCCATTATTCAAACCATCCTAAAAATGTACCCACTCACAGCCATACAAGGCTGTTACTTTGATTTTAATCAAAGTATTTTCAGACACCTCCAGTAATCTATGCATTGGGCCTGATTATGACTTTCGCGGTCTGACCGCTGGACCGCCATTGCGGTGGTCTGAAGTATGCCGCATTACGAGTTAACCACTGGGCTGGTGGTGTTGCGGCGGCAGTGCCACAGTGGTGGCATGCTTTAGTTCATTAGGAGCCTGCAGCACATGTCGCCTCCGTGGCACTGCCTCTCGCATGTCAGTGCACTGTGTACCATGCACCATGTCGTGCATGGCGCACAGTACACGCATGATAGTACAAGAAGAGAGAGGCACAACATGTGCCCCCATGCACACCCCCATGGGCTACAATGCCCTGGGGCCTTGTTTGGGACCCCTTTCCTGCCTCTCTGCTGACCTTTTCAAGGCAGGGTCGCCACAATGAAACAGTCAGCAGTAAGGCAGGTCGAAATCTGCATGGTGGTGCCGGCATTGGCAGCGGCACCAGAAACTGCCACTTTTCCTACCGCCGCCCGTAACGATTCAGGATCCTGCATTGGGCTTAAGGTACTCTGACTGCCAACCTCGCAATCAGGCAGTTTGACTGCCGAGGAGGCAGCAGTCGGACAGTCACTGTGGGCACAGTAGTCTTGGGACGGCCGCACTTGTAATCAGGCCTAAGTGTAGAGTATGCCACAAACAGCAAATTTGCCTATGGAAAAAAAAGATTGCTAGCCTATGTCCCTGTCACAGGCGTAGCTAACCACTTCAACAAAGCCTTGTCTGCCAACAAAAGAAACACAAACTAAGTCCCCTAATGGACTATTTTGAATACACTTGGGTTAGCAGACTGCATCGTCCAGCACACAGACACCAACCCAAATTCCAAATAAAATGGTGGAAAGCTTTCAACAGCCCCATGTCACAGGATGCCAAAACTACCAATGCAGTGGAAGGATGGCAAAATGCCTTCCAATCCGCATTAGGCACAAAAAAACTACACTATGCAAATATATTGAAACCCTACAAAAAAACACAAAGTTACTAAGAAATATGAATGGAACATTCAGTAACCTTAATTAATACTAATGTAACCAAACAAACCGCTAGGATTTAGACATGCTACAATGTAAAGAATACTTCTTGGTCAAAAACAGAGGAGTACACATCTGGAATCAATAGCCAAGACTCTAATGTAATAACTCATCAAATCGACTACACAACACCCAATAATGCAAAATAAAAATCCAAGTCAGCACTAAAACAATATTTTGTAACTAATTAATAAACAAATTATTTTATACATCAGAGTTAAAAACTATGAAATAGAGAAAAACAAATCAAACTGATGAGTAAAACGAATATGTCTATAAATATATTAAAAAACAGGAAAACAGTAACTACCAGAATGCATAATGCCAATAAAATCACATTAAACAATTAGATAAAATATATAAAATAGAAATTAACACACAACAATTGCATCAGATAACATTCCATAAATACATATAGAATTTCCACCCAACAATAAATAACTTAAACATAACTTACAGTTTTATAACTGCAGATCATTCTTTGTAGCAATGTATTCAGAAATATAACCCACCAAAAAAATACAAAAAGCAGTGTAGATAGACCCTCAAAATACAAAAATAACACTCGTCCATGAGTAATTTATCAAAGCAATACAAAATCTTTCAGAACCATAAAAAACTTGAAAAGTTATTTTTAAAAACACTCCAGGAAAACAAAAAAATGAAAGGAAATTAAAAATATTGATTTACTAGAAGCCAAAATTATTAAAAAAAAGAAATGAAAAAGTCAAATGTCCATAAGACACCTTCAGACCCGTAAACCTGTAGGAAAAGATGCAATATCCACACAACAGTAAATAACTTAAACTTAACAACATAACTTACAGTTCAATAGCTGCAGATCATTCTTTGTAGCAATGTATTCAGAAATATAACCCACCAAAAAATTAAAAAAACAATGTAGATAAACCCACAAAAATAAAAAAAAATAACACTGGCCCACGAGTAATCCATCGAAGCAATACAAAATCTTCCAGAATCATAACAAACTTGAAAAGTTATTTTTAAAAAACACTCCAGGGAAACCGGAAAATGAAAGGAAATTAAAAATATTGATTTACTAGAAGCCAAATTGATATCCTTTAAAAAAAAGAAAGGGAAAAGTCAAATGTCCATAAGACACCTTCAGATCCATAAACCTGTAAGAAAAGAGGCAATACCCACACACAAAGATGAGTACATCAAACATAAAATGTGCATATTAGTTAAGTTATAAAATACACAGACAATCTTCTGATCCTCCTGCCTGCAACTACTCCTCCCAGCAGCCTCCACCACTGAGAGGAGAGCCCAAACTGGTTCTCCCCAGTTCCGGATCCCGCCCCTCCGGCCTCATAGCCGGACCCCGACTCACGCATCGTGGGATGCGTGCAGGTGAAGCCGTGGCCAATTATGCCAGTCAGAGCCCGGAGGAGGCTGTGCTGGGCCAGTCCTCTTTCGCCTGACCCCCATCTCAAGGTACTGTGCCCACTGCCCCTGCCCATGTGCTGCCTGCTGTCCCTGCCCTGCGCTGCCTGCTGTCCCTGCCCTGCCTGCTGCCCCTGTGCTGCCTGCTGCCCTTGGGCTGCTTGCTGCCCCTGTCCCTGCTGCCTGTGCCCCTGTGCTGCCTGCTGCCCCTACCCCAGCGCTGCCTGCTGCCTCTTCGCTGCCTGATATCCCTGCCCCTGCGCTGCCTGCTGCCCTGTCCCTGCACTGCCTTCTGTCCTTGCCCCTGTGCTGCCTACTTTCCCTGTCCCCACGCTGCCCATTCCAGGTCCTTGCCTAGGACGACTTGGACCACCCATCAGAAGCACAAATGGAGGCCACCGCATGGCCAGGCAGCGGACTGCAGGTGAACCGCTAACATATTGCCAGGTGCTAAACGTCCAGCGCCAAGAACGCTGGCCCTCCCGCCACCCGACAGTACACAGTCAAGGAACTCCTGGACCTGGATCCTGGAAACTGAAACAACAGCTCCGTCTTCTCCTCTCCATGATCCACTAAAGGCACTGCCATTTCTTCTACGACACAACCTACTAAAGAGCCTGCACCACTCCTGCCCACAAAACCAAGAATACCCTGCAAGAGCTCCATCGTATCCTGCTCAGCAACCGCTCACTCTGCGAACATACCACAGGAATCTGAAACACCATCATCACTCTCTCCACGGACATTGCCTTCATCACCAAACCGTGGCTCAACCCCTCCTCGAACCCTCACATCACCACAGCCTCTCCCAAAGGCTGCAAGTTGATACACCAAGACTTCAACAACAAACAAGGTGGAGGCATCACCATCATCTTCAAGGAAAACATCAGATCCACCATCACCAACGACGACCCCACACCTCTCATGGAACACCTCAACTTCATACTGCAAACTGATGAAAAGACCACAATAAGAAGCACCATTACCTACGGACCCCCGGTGCCCCGAGCAACATCTGCAATGCCATTCCCAACCTCATCGCCCGCATGGCAATCTACTCTCACCACTACATCCTACTAGGTGATCTCGAGTTCCACATCAACGACCCCAACGACACCAACTCCATTGCTCTGCTGGAGAACCTGGACAACATCGGCCTCAACCAACTGGTCACAGAACCCACACACAAAGCCAAACACACACTCAACCCCATTTTCACCTCCTGCAACAGAATCAAATTCAGCCACACCACAGACATCACCTGGACTGACCACACCATAGTGCACTTCACCATCAATGACGCTCAGCATGACATCACCAGGAATATGACTCCTTGTCCCGCTTTCCCTCACCCCGCATGTTATTACAACGCGGTCGTTACAACGACCACGTTGTAACAACGCAATACCATTACCCCGCAAGTCGTTACCACGACTTGCCGAGGGGGGTGCTGGATGTTGGAATAGTATAATTTACTACTCCAACTCCAGTCTGTGTGGACAGTAGGGAAGGTGTTGGATTTTAAATCCAACACCTTCTACCCCTCCGCAAGTCATGGTTTCGTCTTGCGGGGTAATGGTATTGCGTTGTTACAATGCGGTCGTTGGAACGACTGCGTTGTAATAACATGCGGGGTGATGGATGCGGGGTGACTGATGTTTACCCATCACCAGACGTCAGATCTCCTCCCACAGCAGCTAAAGCAAGGTCACCAAAAGTCACTGGTCACAAGCCCTCACCACCTCACAACTCGAATCGCCAACAGACCTCAACCAGGCTGTCCAGAAATTCTCCACCTGGATCGCAGACAGAGTCCCCCTACTGAAACCTACAAAATCTAACAAGACCTCCAAAGATGCGAGATGGTGCACCCTAGAACTCAGGACCACCAATTGCAACTGCCACCAACTGGAGAAACAATGGCACGCCAACAAGAACCACCGCCAACAGAGCAGCTCACAAAACAGCCCTCAGCAACTATCACCGGCACATCAAGGAAGCCAAGAAAGCAACCATCACCACCTGCATCAATTCCGCGACCAACCACACAAAGGAACTCTTCAGAATAGTCAAAGAATTCTCCAACCTGAAAGCTATAGAGAACACCATCCACCCCTCCCAAGAACTCTGCAACACCTTCTCCAACTACTTCCACAGCAAGATCACCAACACTTTCAACCTCCAACCCACCACCCTCTACATCAATGACCTCAACCAACCATCAAATGTCAGAGACACCATTACCCCCTGGCTCCCGCTCACCGCCCTGACCATCTTAGCCATCATGTCCTCCATCACCTCCAGGGTGCCCACCGCCCCCCCACCCCCACCACCTCTGCAACCTCGCCACAACAAACCCAATCAGCACGCAACTCACCAGTATCCTTAACACCTCCAGCTCCACAGCAACCTTCCTGGACAGATGGAAACACACAGACATCAGGCCCCTCCTACAAAAAGCCTCCGCCGGCCCGAGCGATCTCAAAAAATTGTTGTCCAATCTTCCCACTCCCCTTACCCTGCCAAAGAACTCGAGAAAGCCATCAACCAGGAGCTCACTGAATTCCTGGAACAAAAAAACCTATGTCACCGACCTGACGGGTCCCACGCAACAGAGATCGAGGCTGGTTCTTTCTTTCTTGCCTGTTCCGGAAGTCAGGCAGAGAGGAGGAGCCACGTCTTTCCACGCAACCCGGAAGAGGAGGGAGACAAAGACCAGCGTCATGAAGAAGAACGCCTACAAAAACTAGAGAGACATCGTCTTGGCGGCGATGAGCGGGGAAGAGACGGAGGAACCGAAGAGACAGCGGGACAGAGTGCAAGCGACATGCCAGTTCCTGAAGAAACTGACATCCCGCGAGAGGAGCAGACAGTGTCGGCAGAAGCGGAGTCTCCTGACTGCCAGCTGGCTCCCGAACCCCGCCAAGTTCCAGGAGGGACGTGGCTCCACCAGGTGCATGCCCGGTTCTTAGGCAGGAACCAAAAGAATATACAAAAATAATTAGTTGAAAGGAAGTGGGGAGACACACAGAAGTAAAACCAAAGAGGCGGGAGGGAGGAGAAATACAAACTTTAAGGAAAGGGGAAAAGAGAAGAAAAGAAGGAATAAACAAAGTACCCACACCCAGAATCCAAAAGTGTAATGGGTTATTTATCTCCCCACAACTATGTTTAATAGGTTTTGTTTTGGGGCTCTTTATTTCTCAGCCTATCTTCCGTATCCTTCTGCTTTGCTAACAAGTGGCTAATAAACACCCGTCATAAAAGAGAAATAGAAAATAAGCACCCCCACTAACCTAATTCAAAAGAAGTGGAAAGAACTATAGACACTTATCTGCTTCTTTGTTTCTGTCAAGGGTGGTGGCGGAGAGGAACTCCAAGAGACCTGAAAAAGAAGAAGACACCATAAACTACCAGACTGGAACTTTATGTTTGCCTATTATACACAACTCGTTGTTTTTCTTGTTTTTCTAATAAAGCATAAAGAACTTTACACCTATCCCGTGTAGTTGTTAAAACACCAAAACCTATGAATGGTCACAACCTACTCGACTCCTCACAATCAGGATTCCGTGCCAACCAAAGCACTGAGACCACACTGATTGCCACCACGGGTGACATCAGAACACTCCTCGACCATGGAGAAACTGTGGCCCTCATTCTGCTCAAACTCTCCATGGCTTTTAACACCGTCTACCACTGCGCTCTCATCAACAGACTCTACTTCATAGACATACAGCAAGACAGCCTCAAATGGATCGCCTCCTTCCTTCCATACATTCCACAAGGATCATCCCTCAGTCCCACCCTTTTCAACATCTACATGACCGCCCCTCACAGACTTTGTCAGATCCCATGGACTCAACATAATCTCCTATGCAGACGACACCCAACTGATCCTCTTGCTCATCGAGGGCCCCTCCAACGGCAAAACCAACTTCTGCAACACTATGACCAACTTAGCCAAATGGATGAGAGACAGCTGCACCCAACTCAACTCCTACAAAACTGAAGTACTAATCTTCTGCGGAACACCTCTGCATGGGACCACAGCTGGTGGCCTGCAGAACTCAGACCTACACCCACACTGACTGACCATGCACCTAACCTCAGCATTATCCTTGACAGCCAACTGACCATGAAACAACAAGTCAACGCAGTCACCTCCTCCTGCTACCACACACTTTGCATGCTCCACAGAATCTTCATATGGATCCCAACCAACCCTCATCACCAGCTGCCTCGACTACGGCAAAGCCCTCTACACAGGCATCTCCACCCAGCTCCTCAGAAGACTGCAGACCATACTGCAGCCAGACTCATCCTGGACCTCCCCAAATGAACCCACATCAATCCCCACCTGAGAGTCCTCGACTGGCTTCCCATCCAGAAGAGATGACAGTTCTAGATCCTCATGCACCTCCATGACCTAGGACCCACCTAGGACCCACCTACATCCACCATCACCTGAACTTCCACCAACCTGCATGACACCTGCGCTCCTCTTCACTCACCCTTGCACACACCCCGTGTCCGTCGCAGCTGCAGTGTTGGCTATTCCTTCTCCTACATCGTTGCCAAGACCTGGAACCTCCTTCTCCTCCAGCTCCTTACAGTCCTCCAAAATCCAACTCTGAAGGGGGAGCCGCAAGCTCTACTGCCCCAGGGCATGCCCATGGTGTGGAGGAAGCATCAGGAAGTGAGTTTGAGGCCAAGACACTACCTAGAAGAATAGCATGCAGCACTGAGCAAAGGAGGCAGCCCAGGTGGGAAGTAGAAGAGAGGTGTGAGTTAAGGATAGAAAAAGAGAGAGCTCTCTCCTTGGAAGTCCATTAGGGAGAGGGAACATGGGGATGAGCCAAGGGGAGAGTCAGAAGAAAGGCCCCTACTGTCTACATTCAGCCCCCCCATGGTATCATGCCTCCCTCTGGATCTAGGGCTCTGAACCTTACTGGCCAGAGTACATATCTAAGGGGTTACACCAAGTGTCTAACCTGGTTGCGAGAGGTAACTAAAAATCATTTGCTGAAGCCCAAGACCAGTATGGCCTCCAAGTGTGGCATTTCTGGAATTACCAACGCTTGCTGCACTGCATTCGCCAGGCCTTGGGCTCTAAACTCATAGATTTGCCTTCTTCACCCCTGATGGAGCTATTTGCGAAAATGGGGCATCTACAAAGGAGCTCTATCAGGATTATACCGCATTCTGGTGGACCGTCTCTACTCTGCACCCACTCACTAACGGAATGGTGGGCGGAAAGACTGCAACTTCAATACACTGATACGGATTTGGGTGACAAGCTAGTGGATCATGACCGATATCTCAGTGAAGACCACCTAAAATTTAGTTATTTTGAGGTTTTGCATCATTGGCACTGGTCACCTAAATAGCTCTGGGAGTCCTCTCTCCTCCCATCTGCCTCGTGCTGGAGGTGTGGCTCCATGACAGGGGACAATGTTCATTTTTTGTGAGAATGGCCCCCCCCTGGCGCCGTATTGGTCTTCCGTCGCTGACACCATTAGAATGACTGTGCCACTAAATGGGGCATTAAAGCACAAACTGTCCTGTTTCACAACTTTGCACAATGCCCGGCCATCACGAACCAGCCATCTAGGTGGTTGGCCTCCATCTTGACTACCACCAAGATCTGTATTTTGAGGCTCTGGAGAATACCCACCTGGCCAGCCCTGGCTGCCTGGCTACGTGAGTTATAACAGGTGGCCCCTTATGAGCAGATTATTGCAAGACTTTCTGATCATTCTGTTTGTTTCATGGACACTTGGGCACCCTTCCTTCAGGCTAGTTAACTGGACTGCCCCTCCCATTCCATTCCTGTTTGCCACCCCTCCATCTCCTTCACTGGGGCTTGCTGCTCCATGTTTTGCTGACTACTGGCCTCTCAAACCGCCCCACCTTCAAACCTCCCCTTTTATATCCTACCTCTGGAAACCTTGTTGTCTTGCTTTCTTTCTACCCCTACTTACCTCACCTCTTCTTCAGACCCCTCCCGCAGCCAACCACTCCTATTCACTTCCCAGGTTCTTACCTGATCTCATCCCCTTCTTCATCATGAGGAGGCACATTGATGACATATACCCACTGCCGCCCCACCCTGTGACTGTGTCCTTGATACTGTTTTACTGTGATTTGTGGACTATTTGCTTTGTACATACTTTCCTTTCTGCAATGCAGTTTTCCTGTGTCCATTTTCTGTATCGTTATTGCATTTATTCAATAAAGAGTGGTCAAAGTTTTAAAAAAAAATAAGATAGTAGTCTATCAGAGCTGTTAGCGTTATTCTCTTTCCCTTTAGGTAGCTCATATAGCCCCAATCTTCCTGATGTGCAGTATGCAAAAGGATCAAAAGAGGGCGGAGAGGCAAAGATCATTTGGTGCAATTCATGAGTAGGTCAAAATGTAATTTTAGGTTAGGAAACTAGGAACACGCTATCTGATTTAGAAATTACAACGTGTGCCTGTCAAAATGCTTTTAGTAGAGAGTACCATTAATCTTTTTTAATCTTCTTTATTCCTTTCCTAAGCACCCAAGAGCAAGAGTGTATCTGAGGTCCAAGCAGCTGCCACCACCATTGCTGCGGTGAGTGGGACTACCACCACCCCCACAACCAGCAGCACCACGGCAG
Organism: Calotriton arnoldi; assembly: GCA_963921515.1. Taxonomy (NCBI): domain Eukaryota; kingdom Metazoa; phylum Chordata; class Amphibia; order Caudata; family Salamandridae; genus Calotriton; species Calotriton arnoldi. The sequence goes on along the minus strand of CAWUFW010003703.1, from coordinate 310,762 downwards.
ATGGTTCTGGTGGCCCCAGTGAGTGTATTATAATTCCTTACTTTTGCCTCTTCCCTTTAGTAAAATTAGGGTCTTGACTATTTTATAGTATCTACTTTTTTCAACTCTCCTATCTAATGCATCTGACTGTCTCCTGTCTGTGGCTTTCTTCTGCTCTCTTTTAGAAAGCTTTCCCTTGCTCTTCTGTTATATGTCTTGTGTAGTACTGTTCAGAGAACAGATTTTTGGTAACGTGAAGAGGATCACAGTCCCAAGTAAACTATTCACCAAACATGTTGGTTGAGAAGGCTTTCTTGATCAAACATTAAAAAAAAAACAGGGACAGAGAGATAGAGTGGTCATGACCATCTATACCAATGGTGTCTATTTATACAGTATGCTGTCAGTTTCCATGATAGTGCAGCATGGCAGGAAAGGAATGAGATCCAATTACCAACCAATACCATATGTCCTTCATGACCACTCCCTTCCACCCCTTTATCGCGTTTCACTCTCATCCTCCTTTCGTACCCTTATTCCTCCATTAGGACAAAAACATTTTTGGTAGACTTGACTACTTGGCTTTTTTAACATGTTGTCAACCAACAAACCTCCCAAAGGGATAGTTTCGATGGAAGATACTGCTAACCGAACTGTAGTGAGGTATTGCTGTTAATACTTTGTGCAAAATAATTACTTAGGTGGCTACTCTGGTATCTAAAATGGGTGAATTATGTGTTTTCTAGGCGCACAGACCACCAGTGCCGCAGCCAGTGCCAGCAGCCAGCCAGGGACAGAGGAGGCCCAGGCGGTCGGATGGAGAACAGTCCTAGCAGTGGCAGGGACAAGTGGTAAATAACCTTGATTTCTTATTGACAATAATGTATTTGTTAAGCGAGGCATATAGCCCACTCACCACTTCCCTGTCCACCACATTTCACCACCTAAAACTTCAGCATGGTTAAACTCAGCGCTGCAGTGTAGATGGTGAAATGGGTGACCGCTTCTGTTAACATCACAGCGTTACAAAGTTTGAAATGCATACAAACCGAAAACAAGGTGTGTTTCCTATTATACACTCGGTCGCTTACTACTAGTACTTCACTGCATTATTCTTTCCTTCTATACTAGCCTACCAAAAAATGCAAATTACATCTCGGCATCTGTCACATTTTTTTGTCCAAATGATTTATAGTTCATGGCTTCCTGAACTGATATATGCCTGTTCCAAATTTTTCCTTCTGTTAAGTCGTCAACCAAAAGCGTAGCACATGATCAGTGACATCCAACCATTCCATAGCTAAACCACAACCTAGCTGAATCCCTCTAACTTACCATCCTGTAGAACAACTTTCCCTACTGCCAAGTGAAGGTATTCGTTGAAATATATCCTGTTCACTGTACTACAATGCATCATTTATAATCTGTACACTGTCTACTTACGGCAGACGCAATATTCGTTATAGATCCCTGTACACTGGATCTCTTTTGTGGGGGTTAGGCAACAGCTATCTGCAGGGCTCAATGCTGAAGAAAGTTTTAAGGGGTTCGACGGCCTGCTACAGTGGCGATGTTCGCCATGGAGAAATCCCATACAGCTGTAAACGTTTTGGAAGAGTTTTAACAGCAAGGTGTTTGAATGGCTTTGACCCTGAGGTCTCAGAATTGGATTTTTTGCCGTGGACAATGGCCGTAATATAGTCATGGCCATGGCAGATGGTGGATATTTTAGAGTCCTGTGTTTGGGGCATTGCATCAATCTGATTGTGCAGAACTTAAAAAAGACGACATAGTCAGCAACATACTGCACTCATTTTAGTCATTCTTTTAAAATCCGAAATCAGTTGAGGATCATTCAGCATGCTAATAGAGTACCGGTAATAGCCTTGATACAGGAAGTGCCAACACGTTAGAACTCAATCTACTACATGTTGCAAAGTCTGTTTAATCTGTATAGAGCAATCACTGACTATATCCTTCAAAGAGGAGGGGATGCAACTGGGCAAAGCATGACCATGGACAAATGTCTGACACAAATGCTACTTCCTATTGAGGTTAACACATGGAAGTCAGCAAGGAGGACAGTATGATGAGCCAAGCAGTCCTGTTGTTGCATTTGCTAGAGGACCAGTTGAAGTGGGTGTCTCAAAGGTTCGCCGATGTGAACAAAGAAGCATATCAGTTGGTTCAGAGCTTAATCCTTTGCTTGGCTGTAAATACAAGGCTGCAAAGAGAGATTGTGTCCTCGAGTACATATGTGTCACAATCCTTGATCCATGGTACAAAAAAAATACTGGCCACTTTCATTCCTTTTTCAGAAAGGGGTTGTTACACAATACAAGACTTGGATAGTTGACTAAGCCAGAACCCTGGAAGAAGAATGGCTGGAAGTTAGAGGCCCAGGCAGTAGTACTGCAGTGCAGCCTCCAAACTACAGAGAGGGCTATACTGTTGTCTCACAGACATCACCATCATCACCAGTAACAGAAGAATCTGACCCAACGTCTGCAACGTCTTGGTATAAAGTGGCAGGGCTTAAGTCAAGTGTTTAGGCGAAGGCAATACAGGTCGAGCATGAACATTCAGAGGATGGTCCAAGACTATCTTGATCAAATAAAAGAGGTCTACCTAGATCAAAACTCATTGGTCTATTGGTATAGAAAGATGCTGCAATGGCCAGAGTGCAGCAGGCTGCCAACAAAGTATCTGGCTTGTCCGGTAGTCACTGTGTCTTCTGAGCACTTGTTCAGTGCAGACAGCACAGTTGCCACAGCCAGAAGGACGAGTCTCTCACATCAAAACATGGAGATATTGACCATGATAAAATTGAACCAACACTTCATACTACATGATTACACTGTTCCTTCAACAGCACAGGAGGAGGATGAGGGTGATTGGTCAGACTCACATGTGTTAGCTGATATACTTCTGGGCGAATACCCTGAGTTTAAGAATGAATGCTACTTCCCTGACTAAACAGGCTACGACAGAACATTTATATATTATTGTTGAACTGCTTTGCAAAAAAAAGGAGGAATATCAAAGAACATTTATATATTTGGTATCTGACTTATGCAGCCTCATTTATTCACATGTATGGAGTTGACCAGTGTGCACCAAAGAAGCCTCCCCTTTCCCTTAAAGGACATGAAGTCAATGCCTCACATCCCTATCCTTCTTTTTTCCTTCCCTAGTTGGGCTGCCTGTCACCAGTAGAGATCATTAACAATACAAGAGTGCCTTTGTTTGTCATTCTATGGGAAAAGAAAAGAGACAATGGACAAATGTACAGTGCACCACATTTTGAACAGGTAACTATGCACTAATGAGCGATATATTGAGTGATTGATGATTTAAGTGGGGGCAGGGAGGGCCTTGCAAGTAATTTGTAAACTTGATTTTTAATATGTGTGGCTGATAGATGATTCTGCCTGAATGATTGCCTTGCTTTCTCATTTCACTATAATTGTACTGTACTTCTTTTTTTAGGTTCTTTGGAGACCAGTCCGTTTAGTTCACAAAACTACACAAAATGCTCAAATTATTTTGTTCTTCTTGTTAATTAAAACTGCAGGTCTGTCTCATTCTGGTCAGGAGGGGACTCAGAGTCTGAATGGTCACGGGACTACACCAACAGCCAGAAGAAAGAAGTTATGAACAATGTGTATGGGAAGGTGCACAGTCTAAATATCGAGTTTAGAATATCGACCTACAGTAATATCGAGTTCTAAATATCGTAGGGACAGAATATCGAAATCAAGAATATCGACGACCATAATATCGACCTGAAGGTAAGTAATATCGTTTTTGTTAATATCGAAGTTAGTAATATTGATTGCAAAAAAATCGATGTTACTAATATCGATATTTATATTAGTGTTATGTATTTTATTATGTATTTTATATGTATGTGTTGTATATTTTTTGTCAAATATTGTACTGGTTTTTAAATATATGTATAACATTTTTATAAGTTAGTAATCTTTTTTAAGTAAATTATGCATTTTAGTACTGTAGCGGGTTGTGGGTTTATAGGGGAATAGGGTGGGAATTAATTTAATTATAGTAAATTCATTCATAATTTTTAGGAATTATTAATTATTTTTCATTAAATGTTGCGCTTTAGTTCTGAAGCGGATTGTGGGGTTATAGGGGAATAGGGTGGGAAGTATTTTAATTGTAATTAAGTAATTATTTATTTTTATTTATTGGTATTGTTAATTAATTTATTGTTAATTAATTATTAATTGGTAATTATTTTTTTATTAATTGGTAATTAATTTTTATTAATTGGTTAATTGATAATTATATTAAGTGTATTAATTTATTATTGGAGCGGTTTGTGAGTTTATAGGGAAATAGGGTGGGAAGTAATTTAATTCTAATTAAGTAATTATTAATTTTATTTTTGGGTATTGATAATTAAATTATTGTTAATAAATTATTATTTGGTAATTAATTTTAAATAAATATTTTTGGTATTGTAAATTAATTTATTGTTTAATAATTATTAATTGGTCATTAATTTTTATTAATTATTAATTATTGGTATTTATCATTAATTTTTTGTTAATTAATTATTAATTGGTAATTACTTTTTAATAATTATTCTTTTTGGGTATTGGAAAATACTTTATTGTTAATTAATTATTATTTGGTAATTAATTTTTATAATTATTATTTATTGGTATTTATCATTAATTTATTGTTAATTAATTATTAATTGGTAATTATTTTTTATTAATTATTTATTGGTATTGGTAATTAATTTATTGTTATTTAATAATTAAATCATTATTTATTTATAGAAATTAATTTAATTATAAGTATGTTAATTTTAACCCCTACGCTATCCAACACTTTCCTTACTGTTGCACTCACTGGAGTGGGAATAGTAAATTTTACCCCTACGCTATCCAACACTTTCCCTACTGTTGCACTCACTGGAGTGGGAATAGTAATTTTTACCCCTCCGCTATCCAACACTTTCCCTAGTGTTGCACTCTTTGGAGTGGGAATAGTAATTTTTACCCCTACGCTATCCAACACTTTCCCTACTGTTGCACTCTTTGGAGTGGGAATAGTAATTTTTACCCCTACGCTATCCCACACTTTCCCTACTGTTGCACTCACTGGAGTGGGAATAGTAAATTTTACCCCTGCGCTATCCCACACTTTCCCTACTGTTGCACTCACTGGAGTGGGAATAGTAATTTTTACCCCTACGCTATCCAACACTTTCCCTACTGTTGCACTCACTGGAGTGGGAATAGTAATTTTTACCCCTCCGCTATCCAATACTTTTCCTACTGTTGCACTCACTGGAGTGGGAATAGTCATTTTTACCCTTACGCTATCCAACACTTTCCCTACTGTTGCACTCTCTGGAGTGGGAATAGTAAATTTTACCCCTACGCTATCCAACACTTTCCCTACTGTTGCACTCTTTGGAGTGGGAATAGTAATTTTTACCCCTACGCTATCCAACACTTTCCCTACTGTTGCACTCTTTGGAGTGGGAATAGTAATTTTTACCCCTCCGCTTTCCAATACTTTCCCTACTGTTGCACTCACTGGAGTGGGAATAGTAATTTTTACCCCTACGCTATCCAACACTTTCCCTACTGTTGCACTCTCTGGAGTGGGAATAGTAAATTTTACCCCTACGCTCTCCAACACTTTACCTACTGTTGCACTCTTTGGAGTGGGAATAGTAATTTTTACCCCTACGCTATCCAACACTTTCCCTACTGTTGCACTCTTTAGAGTGGGAATAGTAATTTTTACCCCTACGCTATCCCACACTTTCTCTACTGTTGCACTCACTGGAGTGGGAATAGTAAAATGTTACCCCTGCGCTATCCCACACTTTCCCTACTGTTGCACTCACTGGAGTGGGAATAGTAATTTTTACAACTACGCTATCCAACATTTACCCTACTGTTGCACTGTTTGGAGTTGGAATAGTAATTTTATTCCCTCCACTATTTAATATTTTTTGCATTATTTTAGCTAATGTAGTATATAATTATTTTTAAAAATAATTTAGGGGCTCATTACGATACCCGGCGTAAAAAAATCCGCCAGGCATGGAAGCGGCAAAAATCCGCCCGCACACACCGTCAGAACACCGACCACGCCATTACGATTACACAAACCGAAAACCGCCATCGGCGGAAAAATCACACAAAATACCGCCCGCCAACGTCCGAGTCGGAGTCAAACCGCCCGCCACGGACGGAAACACGCACGACAACACAAAACCGCCCGCCCTCACGGCCGACACACCGCACGTGAAATTACGATCGCACCGCCATGAGCGCGGAAAACCACAAATATACCGCCCGCCAGCGCAAACAACGCCGATGAGAATCGACACGGCAGAAGCCATGGCGCCCACGTACCTGCACAGAAACCATCCGCTCACAAAACCAATAGCACACAACATGGCCAACAAGTCCACACAGCAAGGCACGCACAAATACACAAGCACAGTACACATCCCGAAAACACCCCCCGGACAAACAAAAAATACAAATGCCAGAACCCCAGACACAACACACCTGAAAACAACAGACCATGAGGACACACCCACATAGGTGAGTACAAAAGCAGCACTCCCACAGACCACAACCCCTTGCTACATTGCAAACCAGAGAGGAGAGGAGAGGACACAGTGACACAGCAAGGACAGCAGCACACCACAGAAACGCACACATCACAACCACCACCACCACCACCACCACCACCAAACACCTGCACCACAAACCCCCTGCACATTACACAACACACACCGCACCAGCACCACAAACACCATGGCACCACAAAGAATGCCCAAGTACACGCCCATTGAGCTGACGGTCATGGTCGACGAGATCATCAAGGTGTACCCACAAATCTATGGGAACATGGTCCAGCACACACCACTAGCCACCAGAAACAGAATGTGGAACCGGATCGTAGACCAGGTCAATGCAGTCGGGACCCTGCCCAGGAACAGAGGAGAAATAAACAAACGTTGGAATGACGTAAAGAGCCTGGTCAAGAAGAAGGAGGGCAAAAACAGAGAGCTGGCTGCCGTCACTGGCTGAGGGAATCCCGCGCTCTTCAAGACCTTCAAAGCGTGGGAGGAGAAGGTGCGAGTCATAATACATCCCGAGATCCTCGCCGGATTAGCAGGGGGAGTGGAGGCTGGTAAGTACAAACTAATGTATACCAGCACACCGCTATGTACTCACATGCACTACCACCATGCCACAGCTCCCAGGGACAAACACCCCCATGTCCAGCACACAATACACAACACATCACACACACATGCAACAGACACCACCACACACAGCCCAAACCGAACAACTGTAACATACGTGGGGACATGTGTACACTCAGCCAGCCACGTAACCACCAACAGGTCCCCAAATATGCCAGAAGCGCCACAACGAGCACCCACCACACCCATGTGTCCGCCACAGCTGCACTAACCGACAAGTAACAGGTAAGTGGCAGGAACACAAAGTGCAGTGGGTGGGACGGTGGACAGCCCAAGTACAACACACACCAGGCCCCTAGTCCCACAGCACAGCAAGGAGGAGCATCCCCCACACCCCACAGCCATGTGTCAGCCACCGCAGTGCACAACGACAGCCGAAAGGCAGACATCACGGTCCACAGCAATCGGTGTCAGTGGGTGTCCAGCCACCACCACGACCCACAACACCCCCCACCCCCACAGACCTGCAACATGGAGCACCCCCGCTTAGAGCCATGTGGCATCCAGTACAGTGCACGCACGAACAACTTGCAGGTGGGAAACTGGACAGGGCTGGATTACTGGAGGCATGAGGACCATAACACGACCAACACATGGGACATGTCACGTAGCAGACGAACACGCAGCACCGCCCACCGTCACGAACAAGTGAACAATGTGCACACGGACATGAACAACAGACTCACACCCCACATGACCCATCACAGACATAGCAACACCCAAGGAGCCACGTCTGCATGCACAAGCCACACTGAATATAGTACCACACGGCAGCCACTGTGCAACTCATCACACACAACCGAAACACCATTGAAGTCCTGTCCATGTAGCCCCTACTGCCTGTCAACCACACACCCCACAACTACGCCTATGTAAGACAAACAACACTAGACGAAACAGAGCGGAACAACATAAATGCACACGAACACCACTGAACCCATCAAACACACAGACACACCATGCACATACAACATACCATCCATCCCATCCGTCAGCCCCAGTCTCATGAAAGGCATATCATCCGCACAGCTGCCACACATACAGCAGTCACGCTAAGATACATGCCCATGACCAACCATGTGCCAGAAGTCAATGAAGCGCACGACACACTGTGAGCAACAACACACAACATGGGCCACACCCCCCGAGCACTGCAGTGATGCACATGGCACAGGGCAGCACGCACACCAAGGAGATGGGACAACTGCAATACGTTGGCTGGCACACAACCATCACTCACTCATAACGATGCGTCCAATGCCATGTCCAGTAATCACAACAGACAGCAAATATGCAGGCCATGTCAAGCATGCACACACCTCAAACCATGCACTGTCATGCTGCCACAACACATGTCATGTTCGGCACCCATGGCTCACAGCATGTACCCCAAAGCATATTCCCTCCCAAATGCGAATCTGGGGCATGGCCCCCATGTTGCCATATGCGTTCCTAAGCGTTCCATTTGAACCCCAAAAGCATATTCTCTCCCAAATGCGAATCTGGGGCATGGCCCCCATGTTGCCATATGCGTTCCTAAGCGTTCCATTTGAACCCCAAAAGCATATTCCCTCCCAAATGCGAATCTGAGGCATGGCCCCCATGTTGCCATATGCGTTCCTAAGCGTCCCATCTGAACACCAAAAGCAAAGTACAAACCAGACCCAGGATGGGCCAGGAGCCCGCATACACCAGAGTCACAATAAGTAGGGGCACAGCAACACACCCATCGGCATGGCCAATCCGTCCCATGCCACATGTGCACAGCACACAGTCCCATTGCCAAGCACACACAACTACAGATGCTACAGCCACACACACGCCTCCGGGAAACCCATGTACGAGATTGCACGAACTGTTAATGTCAGACGACAAATACATACTTCGCCAGGTGCAACACAATAACAGATCTCATTCTCTCCACAGGTGACGAACTGCTGGATGCTGGGGATGGAGCCAGCAGCCAGCACAGCCAGCCTACAAGCCCCCAACGAGGACACACGGATCTGGAGGATCTGTCCTCCTCTTCGGACACGGACCACCAAGCAGGCCCATCTGGTGTGGCAGGGCCCAGCCGCTCCCCAGGACCCCTCCTACCCACCAACCCATCATCCAGGGCTGCTGAACATTCCCAGCCCCCTGCTGCCACTGTCGTTGCGGCCACACCCACGGTCATTGTGGCCACTCCCACTGCCGCAACCGCCACCATCGCCGCACCGACCACCACCGCCGCCACCACCACCACGTCTTCGCTGGCACCAGCCCCAGGGCAGGTGGTGGCCCGGCCGACTGGATCCACCCTGGGAGCCACAGCGAGGACCGTGGTGAGCAATGTGGCTAGTGGGCAGGCCGGTGGCAGCAGGACTGGTAGGAGGAGCAGGGTCAGGGAAACGCCAGCCTCCCCTGGGAGCCATGCCCTGCCTCAAATGGCCAGAGTCCTTGGGGCCTATGAAGAGGCCCAAGGACAATGGGTCCGGTCTGCTTCAGACACGCGTGAGGTGCTGGGGGTGCTGAGGTCCATGGACGCCCGTATGGGCCAACTCGTGGACCTCATGGGCCAGCTGGTGGTGGCGGTGAGGTCACAGCCAGGGACAGCAGCTCCCCTCCGCCACCACCTGCCGGGGCGCAGGGTGGAGCAGCAGTGTCCAGTTCCCCTGCGTCCACAGCCAGTGAGCACACCTCAACCACCAGCATGTCGCAAGCAGGCACCCCCTCGCAAACGTGGAAGGGGCCGTCCGAAGTGGAAACAGATCTCCCGGGAGGACTTCGCACGCTCCAAACGCAAGTGAGGCAGCCAGCCAGCCTTCCGCCAGCCTTCCTTGACCAGCCACTGCATTGACTTGGACTACGATCCCACTCCACACAGCCATCTGGATGGCATGTGTGTGTTGGACTATGGACATAGAACCAGTGGGTACACCCTGAGCATCACGCAGCCATGACCGACAGCTCATTGTCACTGCACGCACCACTTTTGTCATCACCTTACACACAATCACATGTCACAGTTTGTAATAAATGCACCTTTTACACTAACTGCTGTTTGTGCCCTGTGTTTTATTTGTACGGAATACAACGGCCACCTTGGGCGGAAAGGCACCTGATGCGTGGCATGGCAATTGAATCCGGAGGGCCTGTAGGGACCTAGGGGTGGGAGACAGAACAGGAGCACATTCAATGAGTGTGTCACACACCCATCACACAGTACATGTCAACAACTACAAGCAATGTACACACATCGCACAGAGCAATAGGGCACAATGCCACAGCCACCAACAGTGGCATACTACCCTGGCCATGGAGCGTTGACACACAGCACGCAGTGAACAAACGGCCACCCTGACACAGCACACACACACCTGCACAGATACAGCCACATCAGCCGTCGTACATGGACACTCACCGTCAAGTGAAGTAGCGGGCGATGAGCTGCTGCCGCACATTACCAGCTTCCTCCTCTCCGCTGTCCTCCTCACTCGAGCTGTCCTGGTCTGCGGGCTGGGGCCCTGGTTGATCTCCGTCATCCACGATGAGGGGGATCTGCTTCCGAATGGCCAGATTGTGCAGCATGCAGCACGCCACCACTATCCGGCACACCTTCTGTGGGGAGTACGCCAGCGCACTCCCGGTGCGGTCCAGGCACCTGAACCTGGACTTGAGGAGGCCAAAGGTACGCTCGACCACACGTCTGGTCCTCCCATGTGCCTCATTGTAGCGATCGTCTGCTGGGGTGCGAGGATTCCTCAATGGACTGAGCAGCCATGCCCCATTCGGGTACGCAGAGTCACCTGGGTGTGAGGGACACAGAGAACCGTTGCAATTCCAACTGGACAGGGGACAGCATCGCACAACCAGCACGCTACACCACTCCACATACTCACCGACAATACAGGCACGATCCTGTTGCATATTGGACATCAGTCGTGGCAAGATGCTGTTGCGCATTATGTGTGCGTCATGGGCCGAGCCTGGGAACTTTGCACACACGTGGGTGATCACCATGTCCGCAAGGCACACCACTTGCACATTCAGGGAGTGCGTGTGCTTCCTGTTGCGGTACAGGTGCTCAGTGGCCTGTGGTGGAACAAGGCCGACATGTGTGCAGTCAATGGCTCCAACGACGTGTGGGATTCTGCCAAGGGCATAGAATGCACCGTTCACTGCCGCCAATTCACGAGCCCTGGGGAAGCGGATGTACCTGTTTCGGTACAGCATCATGGCTGCCAGTACATCCCTCAGCACCTTGCTGAACATGGGCTGGGACATCCCTCCTCCAATGCCCACTGTGTGCTGGAATGACCCAGTGGCGAAGAAATGCATGGCGGCCATCACCTTAGCCGGGGGGTGACAGCAGTCGGATACACCCTGCGGGGACGGAGATGGGGTTCTAACATGGCACACAGTCGATGCAGGGTTGGCCTGTCCAGCCGAAACTTCCTAATAACCTCTGTATCGTCCATGTCCGCCAGCAATTGGTATGGGCGGTCAATGTTCGGTCTCCGCCTAGGGACAATGGCAGAGGACACATGTCAAAGCAACACGACACATAGCAATTTCGCATACACATCACTGACATGACTGAGCAAGCACATGAGCCACAGCCCAGCTGTCAAGCTGGGACGGCACGGCCACAATACACTTACACAGGTCTCCCAACAATGGCAATGGCTAGTGATACAAACCACTGCCATGTGCATGCACATGGGGATCTAGGCCCCAATGACTTGCGGGGCGTGCTGATGGGGACTGACTGCATATCCGTCAAGCGCCAACGCCACGGCAACATGAATGTCTGCTGAGCATGGAACTGCTTCCGCGGCTGGATGAGTATGGCACACGACGACGACGATGTGGGCACAGGCTGAGCGGCCAAAACAAGTGGGACCTGTGGCACGAGGGGATATGAGACAGTAGTAGGTGTCAGCTCTGCACCCTATGTACAGCACTGTACGGATCACACCTCCCGAAACATTGACAGGTGTCCACATTGACAGCCCCATGCCAAGACGGCTGTGTGCTTGCAGTAACACGTCACAGGTGAGAGGTTACATTGCACGTGCCAGGTGGCAGACGTACATAGTGGGAGCTGGCATGTGTGTGCATGTGTCTCCTGTTCAGGATCCACCAGATGGGCGCTGACTCTGTACTGACCATTGGACACAGCATGTTCCGTGGAAGGCTTGTGTGTGTGGGATGGTGGCACTGGATGTGCTTCCGTTGGGTGGGGGCCATGCACAGGGCGGGTACGTCGATGATTGCGCATTGTTGGTCACGGTGGGTGCACCCACTAAGATGTGTTGCCCTGTGTTCAATTCCTATGTCCGCATGATGATGGACTGTAGATGTGGGCAGACTACACATTGGTCGATGTGCTGTCTATATGCATGTGCCTTCACACCAGGCACAGCTGCCCCTGCACATGTGACCCCTGCTGGACTCACTGCTGGGTCTGTGGAGCTGATGCACCTTCTGCGCGTGGGGCGGACAGCTCTCCTCACTTCCCTCATTGCGCATGTCATGACTTTGCCGCAGGTGACATGGATCATGGAGGGCCCACATGTACGCGTGGGTAGGCTACACATGATTGTACACTGGTCGCCACCCCCAGTCAGTGTTTCGAATGGGAAGGTTGTCGTGCTGGTGGTATGTTCGATGTGGCGGATGGGCGGGCCTAGGTGCGGGCTTACATTCCGGACATGGGGGTAGTTGTATTGGCGACTAGTTGCAGTACACACGGGACACGTCTCTTCCTTTCCACATCTGGGTCATCCCTTGTACTAACTGACAGTGATACAGTCATCTTCGCCCCAGCCCTCATGTCCTCCCTCGCTCCCCCAATATGCATGCTCACCTGCGAGGCTAGCGCTTGCACAGGCAGCCCCAAGCTCGCACCAGAGAGGGCAAGGAGTGTATGTGTGGGTCCAGTTGCACGAGTGGGCTGTCTCAGGGTATGATGTGTTGCGGGACGCCGTCCACCTGCGTGGTGCCCCAAATGGAGACCCGGCCTGCATGGACTATGCATCACAGTCTTCGCCTTCCGGATCCGCCACCTGCGACACCCAGTGGCTGTGGCTGCCCTTGCGGCCATGCCGCGTCCGTCTGTGACTGATGGCCCACACATTCACTCTTTGGCCTCTCTGGGGAGGGCTCGGGGGTGGTGGCGCACGCGCTTGCACTTAGTCGCAATGGCATGTGGCGTGGTTGGTATGATGGGCAATGGATGGGATGGTGCGAGCCACCTCCCGTGACGTCAGTGCTGCTCGTGCTGTGGTGCGTCCCCTACACATCCATTTGACTTGTGCCATGCTAGACGTTGAGGTTCTATTGCCTGCGTGATATGACCAGGAGGAGCGCGAGGAGACCTCTCACACACCATGCTCCACTGCCATCCCGTGCCCTGTATCGCCTGTGCGGATTGACTATGTTGGGGTTACACCTGGTCGACTGGGGCTGTGTGTGCCTTGTCAAGGGGCATGGCGGGCGCACAACAGGATCCAGCTTGTCCACAGAGGGTGGGCTGAGGTGCGCCTGGTACCGCTTTGTACGTGTGCCCGGCTGCTGTGCACACACGTGTTCACTCCCCCGACAGGTGTCCTCTCACAATGCCCAGGGAAGCGGTGGTGTACTGTTCATGACCCCTCCCAACACGGCGTGCTCCAACTTGGCATGTGCGCATCTACCCGTCACACCCACCCACCTGAGCACTGCGTCCATACGACTTCACACGACACATGTGTGTCTTCCACAGTTGTGCTACTCATTTGCGTTGACATCCAATACCAGTGGACTACATGGTCATGTCACGACTGCCGTGTACTTCACATACTCTCATCCTCTCTCATTCGTACTTGTGAAATGAGTCAGCGGAGACAGTTTTGGTTTCAAACATTATATTGAGTCTTCTGTCTTCTGTGATGCAGTATAGTGGACACTACTGGCAGCGGAATACATGTTGAGGATATACTGAGCATGATTGCAAATGGGATAGGGTGTGGGGTTACATGTGATTGGCTGTTGCATGTGGGATGTGGGCTTCAGAGTGACATCTGCTTGGCCAAGGCTGTGCTAATGTACATTTACGTATAGCTGCGGAGCTGCGGACTTTGACACAGACGGTATACATGTAGCCTACCAGACCGCTTGGCATCATGGGCACAGTCCATCTCAGTTCCATGTGACAGGTTTGCTGCGGTTGTTCCTCATGCACGCGTGCATGTGAGATGACATCAGGGCATGTGCTTGCGTGCATGCAGCGGCGTGCCACTTGTTGTTGCACTGTGGTGGTTACTGGACATGTCACAGTCACTGGGGTCGTGTTGTTGTTGTATGCACTTGTCGTCCATGCAAAGGTCCTGGTATGGGATTCCCGGGGCGGGGGTGGGAGGGGTGCAGCACCCACAGACTCCAGGCGACCTATTCATGTCCACTGAGCGGTGTGTGTGTCCATGGGCGCTGGATCCATGTTGTGTCCTGGTTGTTCGTGCAGTTCCGTCCATGTGGGTGCGATACACAGAGCCCATGCCACTGCCTCCCACGATGCATGCGGTGTTCCTGGATGTGATGGGGAACAGTGTGCATGTCCCGGTCATATCCGATGTCATGGCGATGTCGTTGATGGTGTGGTTACAGTTGCCGGTCGTTTGGTATGGCTGTTGTGGTGGTGACTGGCCAGTCCGTGCGGAAGCTAAGCATGGGTGCGGGGTTGGACATCATAGGTCAATCGGGGAACCTGCGTTGTGGTCCGACGAATTTACAGGTTGTCAGGTATGCGATGCCGTCCAGCAGGGCTTCCATGTCATTGGTGGTGTACCTGTTGTCGGTCCCCGGGCTCTTTGGTGTTCCGTTTTATATGTCTTGTTCATATGTGCAGGGTGGTATGGGTTTTTCAGTGTGGTACTGGCGTTCCTCTTCCTGAAGGGGCCCTGCTTCTCCTAGTTGGTGTTGCCGCCGCTGTGTGCTACGCCATGTTTGTTACACTGGGGTGTGTCCTGCTGTTGCGTGTCTTCACTGACATGTGTGCGTCGGTTGTGTGGCGTTGGGTGTTGTCCGTGAATTGGGCGTTGGGGACATGTCTGTGGCAGGCCTGTCACGTGTCATGTGCGTTCGGGGTGGGGCTGATGTGTGTGCTGCTTGGTTGTGTCCCTGTGTCTGTGTGCGACGCATGCATGGCGCTGCGGTTGGCCTCTGCGTTGTGCGCATGTGTGGCGGCGTCATCGCCGCTTTGGGGCCGTGACGGGGTTGTTGGTTCCTAGTCCCAGGTGGTGTGTACACATGTGTTACGCGATGTTACGATTTGGCCTGTGTGTCATGTGTGGATGCAATGGTGGATGTGTAGTGTACACTCGCTGGTGGGGGGTTGTCCGCTTTTCCGCCCTTGCACTGTGTGCGCTGTTTGCGTGCACTTGTTGTGTGTGTGCCTACCTGCGTCTCCGCGATACGTTGCGTCCTTGGTGGTGCATCAGCAGGAGCATGGGGAGGGCCTGCAGTGCTGGATTCATGCTCGGGAGCCGCTTCTTCGTTGTCCGTGCTCGGCGTCCGTGTTACCGCTTCGGTTTGTCGTACGGTATCTCTTGGCCGTGGGAGCCGTTTGTTTGCGGCATCGTAATTTATGCGGCGGGCGGGACGTGTTTCGTCGGACGGTGTGTGTCAGTTGTGCTGCGCCGCTACGTGTACGGGCGCACTTTGATGGCGGACGGTGTTGCTGGCTTGCCGGCGGTGTTTGGCCTACTTTTCGCATCGTAATTGGGCGGGCGTGTGGACTGCTGCGTGCCGGCGGTAACTGGTGGTTTTTGCATCCGCCAGCACGGCGGTTGTGCTTCCGCCCGCCATCGTAATGGGCCCCTTAATTTTTTTTAATTTGTTACATATATTTATTTAATTTTTATTTATGTTATTGTTTTATGTGTATAGATGTATTTATAATTTATAAGATTTTCTTAATTTATAAGTTATTAAAATAATTATTAAAACATATTAATAAGTGTATATATTATATATTATCACAATTGCCGGCACCTCCGAGAAAATTGGACCACACAAGTGTAAAGTTACCCCTAAGGGGTTAAGCAGTATTTAAAATGCCCCGCCAACATATCCATTGGGGAACCAATATACAAAGTTATTGGTTTCCACTGCAGGAATAAGGGACTCTAAAAATCCGGAGGAGGACTAACGAGTACCCATAAAATAACAACAACACACCCTGGCTAATATAGCAATTAAAGACAAACAATAGCAACCCTTATCACATTCACCATTAACATGGCTGAGAAAGGGAGAAATCGCTTATTGAGAGCCAGTGAGCTGTTGAATGATGATGCGGTCCCCAGTACAAGCGCCAATATAAGGGAAACATCAGAAGACAAGAAGAAAAAAACTATAGGTGGTGTCCTGAGGGAATTACAGCAAAATCGAATATTGGAGGTGAACAAATGGTGGGAGAAAACCACATTGGAGAAATATATCGAATATAAAAGAATACCTAGAGGCTTGAGAATTTTAATAATGCCCACATTAAATGATCTTGATATGGATTTAATAAAACAATGGCAGATAGACACTAATGAATGTTCTTTCAAACTGAAGAGGACCCTGATTATTCATGCTGAGCGAAAATTGGAGAAACTGATGAAAATAATTGAGAACTTCGAAAATGAATTAACCCAATTTCCAACGTCAGAGGAAAACAAAGAATTAATTGAAAACATGGAGAAGAAAATCAATAAACATGAAGCGGATGTGGAAAAAAGGAAGGCGAATAAGTTTAGTAGAGATAGAATTGATTACACCAGTGGGCGGATCTATACATTCGCCAGGAAATATGACATGCACAGAAATAGAGTGGTGATGGATAAATATGCAGGGGAAGAAGTGTCAGAAACCGCGGATAGCTCTGACCCGAGCTCAGCAGATGAGGAGACAAATGCCACACACCTGGATTTTGTGGGGAAATGCGTCTGGCCCAGATGATAACGCGGCAACGAGGGAGAGGCAGAGGAACAACATGGGGAAGAGGACAAAACAAAACTTCAACAGAAGGAGCAGAAGAAGGAGCAAAACTAAAGAAAGGAAAAGGAAAGCAAAAGTAAAACTGAATAAGAAACTTACAAAGAATAATCTTGTAATCAACATATCGAATAAGATCTTGAACAATACGCAAATCCAATTATTAGAAAAAGGATTATCCTTCTGCCCCAACAATGATATAGACATACCCACCCTACGTATAGACCTCTACAAATTTTGCCGAAAGGTAAAACTCAAGAAATATTTTGCGGAAAAGACCATGAAACCACAGTGCAGATTGACTGGTGATCAAGACCCCTCACCCCTAACACAGAGTGACCTACCAACCCTCAGAATATTAACATCTCTGGAAACAGAAGAAAATAATGGGAACAATGAACAATCCTTGGAAACGGATCAAGAACTGTGCAAGAGACTGGGGATAATTACAAACAAAGGGGGTGAAAGTGGATTTAGAAAACAATCAACCTTTTGTCCACAGTTCCCATCTGGGAATAAAATAGATTTGTTTCATGAGATTATGGTGGAAGAAATCAATAAAATAGCAAGAAATGGTGTAGAAAATAAGTACACTGAAAAAAAGTGGAAAAGGAAAAAGTGGAATTTGACAGCAGGAGAACACAAAGCTTTGAGAGAACTCAGGGAAGATCCGGAAATAATCATTAAAGCCTCTGACAAAGGCGGAAATATTGTGGTCCAAAATCTGAGTGACTATACAACTGAAGCAATGAGACAGTTGAGTAATGGTGACCACTATGAAAAACTTGCGGATAATCCAATCGAGCAATGGACTGCTGAATACCACCAAATGCTATTGAATTGGAAGCAACAGGATCTGATAAATTTGGAAGAATTCTTATATTTGAAGACAGAACATCCGATCACTGCCACTATTTACTGTTTACCAAAAATCCAGAAAACCATGAAAAATCCGCCTGGACGACCAATAGTTAGTTCTATTGGGTCACTACTGGAATCAACGTCTAGATTTGTGGACATTTTTTTAATGAGTTATGTGACCTCTTTACCATCTTATCTGAGGGACACGATGGATTTTTTAAACAAACTTCAAGAAATTGAGTGGAAAGAGGGACTAATAATGGCGACAATAGATGTTTCATCCTTGTATACATCTATCCGACACAAGGATGGATTAGAAGCAGCCAAAACATTCTTACAGACTAGATCTATAAACTTTTTACAACATTCAGAAATGCTGCTGGAGATGCTCACCTATTGCCTAGAACACAATGTATTCCTCTTCAAAGGAGATCTATATCGGCAGAGACAAGGAACGGCAATGGGGACGTCATTCGCCCCCACATATGCAAACCTGCTGATGGCAGTCTGGGAGACAGAGATCCTGGCTAACCAAACCCATTTGAAAGTAAGAACTTGGTGTCGATTTATCGACGATTTATTTGTTGTGTGGGAAGGGAATCAGATTGAATTACAAGAATTCATTGACTCTTTAGAAAACAACAAGTATAACCTCACTTTTACCTCTAATATTAGTGAAACTAATATCATCTTCCTGGACGTTGAAGTTTTTATAAAAGAACATAGGGTATGCTCCAAAATGCATAGAAAGCCAACATCTTGCAATAGTATATTGCATGCGAATAGTGGTCATCCGCAAAATTTGAAATGGAGCATACCCTATGGAGAAATGTTACGTGCTAAAAGAAATTGCACAGAAACAACTGACCTGGAATGTGAACTAGACAATATGAGCTGTCGCTTCTTAGAGAGAGGTTATCCACTGGATGTCATTGAAAATGCAAGAATACGTGTAAAAGGTAAAAAAAGAAAGGATCTGCTAACTCCAACACAAGTAAAAAGAAGACAAAACAAAAAAGGATACATTGGTGATGAAAGGGATCAGGGGGATAGCACCACACAACTGATTATGGATTTTAATAACCAAAGTGGTGAAATCAAAGGCATCATTAGAAGAAATTGGAAAATCTTAATGCTGGATGAGACATTGAAAACGACATTAACATCATATCCCAGCATTACTTTTAGGAAAACAGCATCTCTAGCGGACATTTTAACGCAAAGTCATTTAAAAACACGAGAAGTGAGGTCTAAGTCGTGGCTTTCAACTCCAGGCTTTTGGAAATGTTCAAAGTGTCGGGCCTGTGAACATGGTTCTAATATTACATCTTTTGACCTACAGAATGGACGAACAGAGTTGATTCAAGATCATATTACATGTGAATCAAAATTTGTAGTGTATAGACTAACCTGTCCATGTGGAAAACATTATATTGGCAGCACTATCAATAAATTGAAATTAAGGATTTTACAGCATTTGCCATAGAGAATAAGGATTTTAGCTACCCGATTTCAAAACATTTCTTTGACTCTCACTCAAGTGACTGTAATTTTTTGAAATATTCTGGATTAAAGATTGCCAAACTAACGGAAAGGGGTGGAGATAGAACTTTGAAATTAAGACGAGCAGAATCCCGAATGATATTGGCAATTGGCACAGAACATCCTTATGGCCACAATCAAGATGCTGAACTGCATGTACATCTGTGAAAATGGAGGTTGAGGACTGAATTGTGAAATAGGATAAGAACTAAATCTATTGTGGTCAAGAGATGGTTCTTTGCCGAGAAACTCTTTAATGAATTTGATATGATTAGTGTTTGATTCTCAATAAGCTTTTATATTGTATATTGAATGTGTAACTGTATATGTGATGACATTTCTTCTGTGATTTTCCCTCATTGACTTTGACTTTTACCTCTACCTTTACTCTTCACTTTTTATCTGACTTTCATGTATTTCTCCCTATATTTATTTATTTATATATTCATATATGTGCCTCAAAAACTTTGCCCCAAAAAACTTTTTTAGAATTAATGTTGACTGTCACTTTTAAAAAGTATAGATGGTGTTTTAGAATGAAATGGTTGCAATGCATAGACAGAACAATCTGACGAATTGGTGTCGCAGATAGTTGGCATCAGCTATGAAGCATGAATGCGTTTGCTCACGAATTACATAGAGGCATCAGTGTTGATTTGGTAGTGTTAGAAGATTACACTGGTAATAGATTGCACAAATTATATAGATTGTCCGATTAGAGTGGAAAGAAGGGAATGACGTGGAAAGATCTTGATAATATATCTTAGAGATCTTTGCAGAAAAGACAAAAGAATGGTTAAATTCTTGGTTAAAAAATCAGATGTGGTGAGGTGTATAAGAAATGTATCAATGCTGCTACAATGTAAATATATGAAATGAGAAAAAAAAAAAAAAAATCTTTAATTTTTGTGTACTTTACACAAAAAGTTTATTAGCAATTGTTAGTAGGTTTTTAGCATTTCTATTAGTAATATTACACTTTTTGGGAAATATTTTTAACAAAATATTTTTAATTCTTTCTAATGAACCACCGAAAATGAATTTTACCTTACATTGATGATTCATCAGGAATTATGATGGAAGTAGTGGATTATTTGAAAATCATCTTTTAAATTGTGCAGCCTTTACTTTATTTTATTGCCTAATGAGGACACATACAAACACAAGAAAGCTGAATGTATAATTTTTGAGCATGCTTCTCTGGGATAACATTAACTTTGTAATATCGTTATGATTTGAAGGTCTACTCATTGTAATTAGAGGATATATGCACTATTTTCACTTTACTTTAAGTGACAGAATGTACTTCACAGTGATTGACGGAAAAGAAAAAGAAAAAGAAAAATGGTGGCAAAAATACTCCATCAAAAGTGATTGAGGTTGCTAGTCTAGTTGTTTAAAATGATTGACACTAACAAGGGGTTAAGCACGTTGCACTTTATATAATGTTGTCTAGACACAAGGGACTCTATGGTCCAGTAGAAGGCTAGTGGTAGCCGAAACGCGTAGACCGTCCATTTTGCTATTCTTGCACAGGGTGTGTATGTAAAAAAGAAATAAACAAACTTATTTCATCCTGCAGTAGTGCCGTGACTCTTGCCTGGGGATACCTTTTTTTTGGTGCGAGAACTGTGAAATATTATATATTATGTATATATTAAATGTATTTATAAATTATATATATTTAATTTATACATTTTAAACATTTTAAAATATTTTAACTATGTTTATTTTAATTATATGTATTATTTACTTTATTTTACCTTACTTTTTTTAACAAAAAAAACCCGATATTTTTAACAACGATATTTTTGACGATATTTTTTTTTCGATATTTTTGTACTTACCATAATTTAGATAGGTTGTCGATATTCTTGACTTCGATATTCTTGCTGCGATATTTTTGTAGGTCGATATTCTGACCTTCGATATTCTGTCAGTGATTCGTATGGGAAGCAAACAATATGTTTCTAAGAGGCCTACTCCTGTGGACTGGAGAGAGCTGCATTGAATGGAAAATGCTGAGTAGTGTGCTGGCTCAAATGTCAATCAAACTCTAAGTAAGTGGTTGTGGTCACTGGACACATGTCACATTATGGATGCACACAATAGGCATTTGTGTAATTGATCAGACAGGTACATGCAGCTTCTTTTCTGGGATTGGTGGTAAAAGATTGTTCTCATTTAAGAGTTAATTGAACATGACTGAACCAGCCTATACTCTGCTCTCTTGATCATCATTCTCCTCCATGAAGTTTACCTTCTCCTTGACTATAAATATTGACATGTAGCTTTTTGCATTCCACAGACCTTCTCTTCTTCTGCACAAAAGCTACATAACATTCCTGCTTACTGGACCGGTTCAGCTCTGCACCCACGATGGACATTCCGAGAAGAAGAATGCAGATGCACTGCCCATTTGGGCATTTATATATACTCTATAGTTTTTCTTTCCTTAACCATAACATTTTGCAGAGCTGTATGGGTCCTCCCTATTTCATCTCTAACTTGGAACTCTGGGGCTGAAGGACTGTTTGTAATGCATTTGGTAACTGAACTGTGTCATTTCTTCCACAACAGATGTGATGATGTGCACCTTTCCCCAACTCCATTTTTCCATCCATTCAATAAACCCTTAAACCTCTGCCACCAGGTTGTGTGATCTTTTGAGGTGTGACTTAACAATTTACACCATAAATGGATCT
The DNA here is from genome assembly GCA_963921515.1 of Calotriton arnoldi. Taxonomy (NCBI): domain Eukaryota; kingdom Metazoa; phylum Chordata; class Amphibia; order Caudata; family Salamandridae; genus Calotriton; species Calotriton arnoldi. Next base: position 288,400 of record CAWUFW010003703.1, on the reverse strand, counting down.
CACACTTGACGGGGCAGATGTGGTGAATGTGATACCAACTTACTGTGGCAGGATCTTCTGAACAATAGCCCACATCAGCCCTACTAACCCCACCCAGGCATGAAAGCAATATCATCATCATAGTGCAAAGTCCTAATTTTTAGACTTTTGGTGTAAGTTTACTGTTGCAGTGTATCTGTACTGCCAGCCAGTAATTTTGTGAATAGATACTAACTACCTGTAGTAACAGTAACTCCTTTTAAAATGATAGGTGTTACTTACTACTGCAAAGTTACTACTTGTAAAGTTAAATTACTGATGGAAAAGTTACTAGGCGTAAACTTACATTGCAAGAGTAAAGTAACATCAAAAGTGTAACTTACTTTGCCTTTGTGGATCAGGCCTTGTGTAATCAGTTGATTGACAACTGGTCGACATGTCTGCCATCGGGTGGATAGTGTGAACAGCACTCTGCTGTATAGATTCGGCCAATCAATTGCAGCACATCATGATGGAGCACTGGAATAGCAACTCTGGCAAAATAAGTCTGGCTGGGAACCTTCCATTTTGGTCGGATGGCCACCACAAATTCTAAAAATCCCACTCTTTCTGCAAAAGAAAAAGGAAAAATTTATATTGTTCACATTTTAGCCAGCTTCCAGTTGGACAAATGTGTCATTGGGTGGTTGCATTCGTAGAGACCCTCCTGCCTGAACATGCTCGTAAAAATAGCTTGGATTTTTTTCTATTGTGGTGCCACTGTCATAAGTGACTTCCTGAGAGATTCAGGAGGTGGTAGACTTGGGGTTCTTGGGGGAAACACTGGTGTGGGGGAGGAGTCTGCATCTATGTCTTGAGCCATTTTGAGGTTGCTGATGCATGGGATTCTGGCACACTACAGGGTACAGGACTGGTTTGTTTAATACCACCCATCCTGTTCTTCCTTATGCCCACCTTCATCTTCTATCACTGCTTCCCCTCTCTCATCACCACCACCACTGAAACCTGTAATTTTGAGGTGCTCCTCCTACAAGATTGTGCAATGTTTTCTCAGATGGGATGCTTGGCCTCCAGGACTGTAGTGCAGTCCTTGCTTACCTTGACGAACACTCACCTAGCAAATGGAGCATACTGCAATGTTATCCTCCTGCTTGCTAATCGTTAAAGAAGTCCCAAATTGGGGAGGAGAACTTTTTTTGCGTGCCACTGCCAATACCTGAAGACTGGAGGTTGGTGGGTGGGTTGTTTGTAGGGCATACTTCGACTGTGGTAGTGGTGAATACAGGTCTCAACAGGTGTATGAAAGTGGTTAAATAGGAGAGGTCATCTCGATTTCTCTGAGCGGCCCTCCATACTGACAATCAATGGCTCGTCCTCATCATTATCACTTAAAAAAATTATAAGGCTTTCGGAAACTTTCCTTTTCCCTTGTCTCTCAGGGTGAGTCTAAGACTCGGCCGTATTGTACTGTGTGCAATGATGTCTCTTTTGCACCTAAAAGCAAACAAGCAAGCAAAAGAAATTAGTGAATCGTGGCATTTGCTGTTTGAATCTACAGACAATATAATTTAGTGAGATCACAGAACAAATAATTAACAATAGTGTATACATTCCAAACCATAATAACATAATATTTCAATAACATAAAAATTTGGGATGCCTCTGTCAATCGACGAGTGCAGAGGAAAATGGAATAATCCTTGAAAAAAGTATTGTTGGTGTGCGCTTATGGCCTATGGAAGGTGGCGGGTGCAGAGCAGGCCCCGGAAAATTGAATAATCCTTAAAAAAATATCGCTGGTGTGCGCTTATGGCCTCCGGCTGGTGGCGGGTGCAGGGCAGGCCAGGGAAAAATGGAATAATGCTTAAAGGAAATTATTACTGGTGTGCACCTATGGTCTATGACAGGCAGCGAGTACAGGGCAGGCCAGGAGAAAATGGAATAATCTTTAAGAAAATTATTGCTGCAGGCCATAGGAAAATTAAATAATCCTCCCAAAAATTATTGCTGGTCTGCACCTATGGCAGGTAGTAGGTGCAGGGCAGGGCAGGTCAGGTCAGGTCAGGGGGAAATTAAATAATACTTAGCAAAATTATTGCTGGTGTGTGCCTATGACCTAAGGCAGGTGGCGGGTAGAGGGCAGGCCAGGAAAAAATTGAATAATCCTTAAATAATATGACTGCTGGTGTGCTCCTATGGCAGGCAGCGGGTGCAGGACAGGCTAGAGGAAGACTGAATAATCCTGAAAAAATTATTACTGGTGTGCGCCTATGAAAGGGGGCGAGTGCAGGGCAGGGCAGCAGAAAATTGAATATTCCTTAATAAATTATTGCTGATGTGCACCTGGTAGGCAGCAGGTGCAGACCAGGCTAGGGAAAAAAGGAATAATCTTTAAAAAATTATTGCTGGTGTGTGTCTATGACAGATGGTGGGTGCGGGTCAGGCCTGGGGGAAGTGGAATAATCCTTAAAAGAATTATTGCTGGTGTGAGCCTATAGCAGGCAGGGGGTGCAGGGAAAAACCAAAGAATTGAAAAAAAATAATGCTGGTGTCTCCTAATGAATATGAGAAATCCTCTGGGATGCAAGGAGGCAGAGGGGAAAATGGCAAAAATAAATTTTAAAAAAACCTGTACATAAATACTACAATCATCCTCAAGCACATTAAACTCACATCAGGGAAAAAGGAAAAAAAATAACAAAAAGGCATAGGCCTCTTATATCAATGTCCCTAGAGAATGGATTTGAAAAGTGGAAGAACAGGAACACACTGGCTACACAAAATGGCTGCACTGGCACATGGCCACCAAGGCAAAATGCATGGACAATCTAGAACACATGGCAAAAGCAAAGCACATTACAAAATAGCTACCGGCTACATGGCCCCCAAGGGCAAAGGCATTGACAACAAGAACACATGCAGGCCTATGGTAAAAGCTAGGCACATCGACTACAAAATGGCCACATGGCCACCAAGGATAAAGGCATGGACAACAATCAACACATGCAGGCCTATGGCAAAAGCAAAGCACACTGAGTACAAAATGGCCACCAGCCACATGGCCACCAAATGAAGAAGACATGGACAACAAAGAACACATTCAGGACTATGGCAAAAGCAAAGCACATTGACTACAAAATGGCTACTGGCCACATGACCACGAAGCGTGAAGGCAAGGACAAAAAATAACACATGCAGGCTATGGCAAAAGCAAAGCACACTGACTACAAAATGGCCACCGGCCACGTGGCAACAAAGGGCAAAGGCTTGGACAACAAAGAACACATGCAAGCCTACGGAAAAAGCAAAGCACACTGACTACACCAAACAAAATGATGGCCTATGGCAAACACACACTAACACTGGCCACACAAAAAATGTGGCCACTTGGCTAGCAAAGAAAGGAGGCATGGTAAACAAAGCAAAGAAGAAAATACTACCATTAATTTAGCAATTTGGTATTTTTGATTTAATGGTGGTGAATAAAGGGCTGTTCCATGTTTTACCCATATTGTACCCACATTCTAACCACATTGTGGGTAAATAATCTATATCTGCGCAATCCTTTCCCTGCAATGAAACAGGTTGTTGTTTTTGGGGGTGGAAGGGTGTATGTGATGGTGGCCATTTTGTGTAGCTAGTATCTGTGTTTGCCTTAGGTTGCCATTTGTTCTTTGTTTTCCATGCTTAATTTTTTGCTGGCCATGTGTAGCCAGCATGTATGTTTGTCATGGGCCACTATTGTGTCTTTGTGCTCCACGACTCTATATTTGCTGACCATGAACCGACCACCATTTTGTGGAGCCAGTGAATATGTTTGTATGGTGGCCATTATGTCTTTGCTTTCCATGTCTGTTTCTTCAGTGTCCATGTGGTGGATGAGCTACATATCACCATTTTATGCAGCTAGAGTGTGCTGTAATCCTCTTATTCCACATTAACACCTTCGCCGCGATCGGAATTCCGCCTAGGTGCTGGATATTCCGATCGCGGGCATGGTCGTGATGTGCTCAGCTCGTCATGCGCACACGCCCACCGCGCAGCATGATGAGCTGAGCTCGTCATGAGCATCGAAGGGGTTAAAAGCTATTTTCTGGGAGCATTGATAGAAGAGGGCCATGACATTTCTGTTAATTTTTTTTATAATATATTTATTTGTGCTTGTGGCAGATTGCAGTACAGTGTTCTTGTTTCTATCTGTTTAGTCAATTTTTGCACGTCGCTCTTCGCCTCATATAGTGTACCATGGGCCATGGAGGGGCACCAGTGATTATTTAATTCAACTCTTAAATTTTTGTCTGCCCCCCCACCTCCTTTATAGTCCCCATGGGCCCCTGTAAGAGCAACAGTGAACAAAATGTGCCTGCCTCCCATAAAGTCCCCATGGGCCCTGAGAGGCATCAGCAATAAATGTATTAATTTATTTGATTTTTGCCTAGCTCTCATAGAGTCTCCAGGTTCACCAAGTTACCTTTTCATGTGTAATGTCTAGAAAAAATAGTTAATGCATGGTACAATACAGATGATTTGTATTACATTGGCAGAATTACCCAATTCTCACTGATTCCTGTTTCATACTGTATATGACCAGTCATGATTTTATATTGCACAGATGCGTAAGGGTCTTTGAGACTGATAATGTTGTGTTGCCAATATCAGAATAACATGACAGGGTATGTTCATTATAATTTGAATTGCAGGCAATGTGCTTCCTAATAATTTAGTTGCATTTACCGCAGGGAATCTCCTAATCATTTCTGTTCTTACTGTTTACATTTTGAACACATAATGAAGCCCTCTTTATTTTAAGCTAATTCTTGTTTGTTTCATCTTCATACGACTCTGCACCAGACTGTCTTTCAATAACATGTACTTGTAGTTTTTCCTGAGAATACTGCCAATTACTGTGATACTTTTCAAACCACACCCATTTTTCTTCAAATATGTTCTGATTTCTCACTAAATATTATTATAAATTATTTAATAACAAATTATTTTGTTTCATATTTTCTATTATCTAAACGGTTTGTTTCAATACTTTCTTGGGTTAACTTCTCTTTCTAAAATTATTTACCAATAGTTATGGTACTTCACACCCTTCTTCAGTGCTACAATTTCTCCTGGTATGCAATAGCTTGTCATTAAGAATTCTTAAATTAAGGCTTTAAAGATTCTAATTTTTAGCATGTAAGATGTTGTCTGGAGATGGTTTCTGAAACAAAAAGGTGGCTCTTTTTGTGTCAAAAACTTCCACTCTAATATCCAAAGACTCCACTTTACATTTGTTCAGATGTGCATTCGAACTCTGAGTAAAAATATTGTCATTCAGAACATTCACAAATGCCGAAGGTGTCCCTTCTCTTCTCCAATTAACACAAAAGTTGCCAATATAACATAATCTTAGCACAATGTCATCTGTGTATTTTTTCATATTTGGTATCCAAAGCAACTGCTCCTCAGCCCAGCCTATAAAAAGATAGGTAGAGCTTGAGGAATCAGGTGCCCATCATCACACCCCTCTTCTGTCTATATAAAGATTCATGAAACATGAAGACAATTTCATTGAGATAAAATGTAATAACGTTCAGTAATACTGTGTGTTTAGAAAAAAAGGGTATGGCATGTGCTTCTGAAAATGTTTACATGCCATAATGCCATTACTATTTCTTATATCTGTATATCATCTGCCAGCATCCAACTTTAGCATAATGACAAAGGCCACTTTGATATTTCTTGATCAAATATACACTAGCCTTTACATAAGATGCCAAAGACTCCACAAAGGAAAATAAGTAATCAAAATAAATTGAAGTATTTTTGTGTAGATTTGGAAGAGACAATGAGACAACTAGAAGGATGCAAAGGATACTTGCACTTTTAATGTAAAATATTGGAATCAAAGGATGACAACATTTAAGATATAAGATTTACTCCAGTAAGTTCCTATCTTTCCAATCGTTCAGTGAAGCATGATTTTTAGTGATTGATAGACGTCCGTTTTAATATGATCATACAATCCCTATCATTGCTTCATCAATATGAATTACCTTAGACAGCTATACAAATTGCCCCTTTTATATGAAGATTAAATACAATTGTTTCATCATGTAGCAAACTTTGCAGTGTTTTCCATTTTGGCCATGTAAAATTGGAACCTGTCAACTTATTTTGATGGATTTTTTTCTTCAAATCTTGAATCACCACCTTGTGAAGCTTGTTAATTACATCATATGTTACTGATGTATTGTAAATATCAATCTACTCATTCCACTCATGGTCTGTATTCCCAGTTCATCTCATAAACTTTCAATAGATGTTCTGGTAACCTCAGTAGGCTCTGTTCAGTTGTAGTCCCCGTCTTGTAGAGTAATCATTTGTTCATGATATTTCAATACCACTGATGGTAAGGATGTCATTGTGACCTGCCTGTACACCCAACTCAGTGGCATTATGATTGATTATAGATAGTGTATAATCTTTCAACAATTTAAATATTTAAATACATTGGAAATTTTCAATTATCAGTTGAATAAAATGTAATTTATTATCAGGGCAAAATGAGAGTCCTAAACTTAATAGATCTACTTCGGGTTCAATCAGGATATTATTGGATAAATGAATTACAGTTCTCACAGTGATCTCTTTCTGATGCTTCCTCCTGTACATGGTTTGCTATTGTGAGCAAGACTCCATTTAGAGCCATAATGCATTAACTTTCTTCTGTTGTGTGAAATAATAAGCACTGCATTTCACTGGCGTGCAGGCATCCTGATATTTTGTTGAGAAGCACTGGTGGACATACGTTACACAGTGTAAAGTACCATATGTATAAGTACCATATGCATAATATACAGCTTCACAACAAAAGTAAAGGGAGTACTACAGTCTTCTGTTTAATGAACTTTAACAGGCAAATGTAAAATATGCAGGTCACAGACTTTGTTGAACCAATCAATGGAAATATATCAGTTTCACTTCCCAAATTACGCTGACATTTCAATAGCATTTAGTCAGAAACTGAGTTGAGTAAATTGCCACATTTGTAACTTCATCAAATACTTAATAATGCACAGTGTTTTGGGGAGAAAACACTCCTCGACCATAACTGAACCTTATCTCTGTGGCAGCTGTCACTCTTACTGTGTATGTGTATAACAAGCATACTCTGTGATAGTGTTGTGTACCTTTCCTTAGTTCTGACATGGTTACCTCATAAAATGTGCATGTTTTATTTAAGGTCACCAATTATACTCACAAATCACTTTCTGTCAGTGCCACCTGATATTGCTCTGCATTGTCTAAGACACACAACTCTGTTAAAACTGTGAAATTCTGGCAGTTCACCTTAAACAATAAATATCTTAGGGTCTGCTTTTCATGTGGCAGCCATCATACTAAACAAAGGAGGCTGAGCTACTGAAAGGTCTGTAGAGCTCCTTGAATCTGAGACCTCTCTCAGGATAAGCCATGATAGGCAACTCCTAATAAGTGAAGAACTTGATGCTGCTGTAAATTTTGCCCAGACCAAGTAATACGGACACACTTGGGCCGATTTAGAGTTTGCCAGACAGATTACTCCATTACAAATATGACGGATATCATGTCCTCTTTATTACAAATGCATTATACCCTATGCCACTTGTATTAAGGTGAACAGGATATTTGTCACATTTAAGGTGGAGTAACAAGTTCTAAATCAGGCCCTAATTCATGTTTTACATGGGTCCTGCTAAAAACAGGCACTATAAATGTCATTCTCATAGGCAATACATATATAAATATATATATATATATATGTATATATATATATATATATATATATATATATATATATATATGTGTAGTGAGAGTAGAGTACACTGGCAAGAGAGAAATGGTTTAAGACTTGTCAGGATTAGGCCGGCCTTCCCCCAAACATTTTGCCTTCCTCCTCTATTTTTCTGATCTCCTTTTTGCTGGCCTTAGGACTCTGCATATTTTACACTGCTGCCTTACCCGGCTGAACTTTACCATATCAGACATTTTCCTTCAAAGTTTCTTCTAATTCTGAATTTAAGCTAAGACTGGGCCCAATGGACCTCATGTATCCGAACAGTGCTCTATCATAGTCATCATAAACTTTGACTTTACCCCAATCTCACACGGCCAGATGTCCGCAGTTGGCGCTTTGACCTTGGCGGCGCTAGCTTTTACTGAAAGTTTAAAAAATCCTAACTCTGGGGGCATATTAGCAAGACCCACGTTAAAATTATCGCCGTTTTAGTGGCAGGAAACTGCCGCTAAAACGGCGATAATGGGCTTGCTAATATGCGTTATGGAATTCCAATAGAAGCCCAGGTTAGATGTCCTGCACATATCCTGCGATAATTTTAACGTGGGTCTTGCTAATATGCCCCTCTGGTTCTTCTGATTGTAATTTTGTAACTTTGGTGTCAAATGATTAATTAATATTTTCTCTATTTTTCTAAATTGGTATGGGGTTTTTCTTGTGTTATGTTTCCACTTTATTCTTTTTTGTGTGCTTCACAAATACTTAACACAGTGCCTCTAAGTTAAGCCTGACTATTTTTTGGCCAAGCTACCAGAGGCTTGATCACAGACTAATTTAGGGGCATATCTACAAGGGCAGGCGATACAATTATCGCCGCTTTAGCGTCCGTTTTCGGACGAAAAGCGGCGATAATTTTAACGCCTTATTAGCAAGGACACGCTAACGCGTGAATCCATGCTTTTCGCCCTTTCTCTTATCGCCCAGCTTTGCATCTCTAATGAGATGCAAAGTGGGCGTTACTGGGCGTACCCCAGATGGGCTACGTTGTAAATATCGCCGATGTGCACATCGCGATATTTACAAGGCAGCCCACAGGATGATAGCAGACGGTAGATTTTGGCGAAAACGGCCGTTTTCGCCAAATTCTAACGTCTGCTATTATCCCGACTTAGCCATCCCTAACATAGGGGTGGATTGTGCTGATACGACCACAGGGTCGTATCAGCAAGGTTATCGCCGTTTTGCAGGGAACATCGCTGGAAAACCAGCGATGTTCCCTGCAAAACGGCGATAACCTCGCTATCTCTGGAATTTTATCGCCCTGGAGAAGCGTGTTGTTAATAACGCGCTACCAGGGCGATAATTTCCGGAGATAGCCAGCGATAAGTAATCTATCGCTAAGCACGGCCAGCGATAATTATCGCTGGCCGTTGATAATATGCCCCTTAGTGACTTTTTGGTTCACTCTGACAGGGATTGTGGTTGTTGCTCAAGGAGGGCTCACAGCCCCCTCAACCAAATACCTAATTACTAACACATACGTGCTGGGTTCTGAAGGTTTCTCACAATACAAACGTCTCTCTGTAGCCTTCAAACTTCCACTATCTGTATCTAGATAAGATACATGGACTCATCTGCACACTAAAGCTGTCTCTTGAATGTGCTGTTCATTAAAACATTCCACCATGATTACAAAAAAAGAAAACATTTCTTAAAATGGCAAAGAGGGAAAAATAACATCACGTTCAACAGCATTAGAGCCCATAGAAATAAAATGTTCATGTGTCACAAAACAAGATGGCAACCAATGTTATTCATTTAAATTCAGACCTACATTAACTGTAATAAATCTACACATGAATAAACAATTTCTCTCTACAAACAGCCTGAGCATATCAATGCATTAATGTCATGTTAATGCAAAAACAATTAATATGAAATCTTTATCACTAGAGAGGCACAGACCTGGTGATTTACTGATGAAACACGGATAAAGGTAGGTAAAGGATGTCATAGTTATGATGGGGAATAAAAGATCTTACAAAGGTGACATCAGAGGTGTATGGAGACACAAAGTCACTACGTTACACCAAACAGACCGCAGAGTTCAACTAACCCCAAATCATTTGCAGAAAACTGAAGCATATCTATTAGCAGCAAAACTGAATACATTAAATGCAAAAAAAAATGTATACGTTCGCGGTGCTGCTTCAGCTTGCTTTGCATCTCTTCTAGCATTGCTGCAGCTCCTTGAGGGTCTTTATTCTTTGCCCACATTTCTCACTCTTTAGCACACATCCTCTCTATAACATCACATCCTTATTGATTATTCATTGGATTTATACACTCATAGCTATGGTGATAAACGTAAGTCATCCTTTCCTATCCTGCCACTACTAAAAGTTGGTATTGTCCAGAACTAAGTTGAAATTAAATGTTGGGAAATATAAAGAAATTCAAAATTAAAATTTCATAGACACAGTGTCATGCTGATAGGTGGGCAGAGGGACTTATGGGCAGGGACAAGAGACACAGGCACTGGGAGACAGAGAAAGGGGCATAGAAGTCACAAAAACAATATAGAGAAATACAGAAAATGGGCTTGGAAGAAACAGAGCCTGAGAGAGACCCTGGAAACATATTGCGCAACATATGCACAGCAGCAGGAAAATTAAGACATGGAAGAAAAAGACACAAAAAGGTTGATACAGACAGTGGGACTGCCAAAAAGAAAGGTTGGGGGGGGCTCATCCACATATGAGACAGACTAAGGACCTTAGGCCATCAGCATGATGTTTCTCAGGAAGCCAGCTGAAGGAGAAGGATGTTTGGTAATTACAATCACCAATTCTTGGGAAGAGAAAGAAACAGACACAGGAACAGTCATTTCAGACCTGGTGACTCTCACTCTCAATAGTGACCAGCTAAATCCCCTACTGGTTAACGTTCCACAAATCAACTGATGAAAAGCGAATTTGGTATCCAGCAGTGCACTGTTTGGCAGAATGTTAGCAGAAGAGGAAGTAAACAAAACTAAAGTCAATTGCACATTTTTGCTCTTTCGTTGAGGGTTAATCCAACATTCTCATTCCTCTTTCTTCTTTTTAACTGGGACTTCCTGAGGATCTGTGCTTGGTCTTCCTTCTTCTCTTTCACCGTTCAATATCCCATAAAACCATACACACTTCATCCATGGCATGAACCTTCCTTCTCATGGAATTCCTCTTCAACATAGGTCATGTATTTAATCATGCCATCATCATGTTGTCCAAATAAGTGTTGTTAGTATTGGTGATGCGAAGTCATCAGCATTTATTTCCTCTTAATAATATGTTAACTTGCAACATGCTTAACAACTATTTATGTGCGCACACATTATTTTACATTTATATTTAGTGAAACAAGTGATTTATATGTTTTCGATTTAGCTATAGTTTGGATATATGCATCTTAACAGTGACATGAGGGGGCCTAGGTAACTGACTCTGGGGAATATTCTCATGGACTTATCGCCGTTTTATCGGCACTTTAGCGCCGCAAAAGTTGCGATAGAATTTTCGCCCTATTCTCAAGCTGGTGCAAACTGCCGAAATCGCCAGTTTTCCAGCGATAGCTGCCGCAAAAAACATCGCCACGGATGAGAGCGACAACTAACGCTAATGATATGCAGAGTAGGCGTTCCAGCGCAAAAACACACGAAAACACCATTACGTGATATTCTCAACGACCAGCCAGATCTGCGATGCGATCCAAAAACAGGCGATAAGGTGCGTTAGCAGCAGGGATTTAACACCTGCCTTTGACTGGTGTTAAGCAGGACGACAACCTGCAGTATGAAAGTGAGCCCAGCCCAGAGCCACATCTGAAGACCAACACATGTCATGGAGCTACTGATCATGCAGCTCGGAGACCGAAGAGGTCCACAACACCCACCGCCACCACCCTCAGGCCCCCCGCACCCCCAGACTACCACCCAGGCAGCGCAGAACAAGACAGCTGACCTTCCGAAAACGGCATTGCCCTCAGCCACACAATTGCAGAATGTGGGGAGAGGCAGGAACCAAGTATGTGTGAAGGAGGCAAGTCACCCATGAATAAGAATGTACACAATGCCAAGTGTGGCTGTGATGTGCTGGACAGACATCAGTATGCAGAGCACAGACATGTCCATGTGGACATATACTGCTGGTGTTTGTAGTGTTGGGGACAGTGGACGCAACCATGTTACCTCAGGCAGTGGGGAAGACCTCGGTCATGTAGCTGTGTCGTCCCCCCCTGTAAGCGTAAGCGGAGTGGGCTGGTCCGGCATACGCCAGTCCAGCGTAGGAGTGTGAATAAATAGGCCGGGGCTCTGGGCGTGGTTCACTTCCGGGATGGCCAACAAGTCTGCCAGGGCGGCGCCCCTCACCTTGCCACGAGTCCCCAGCCGTGACCGCCAGCCTCCTCAGCCGAACGCTTGCTTCCGTGACACAGGCCCCCAGCCCACCCAGCGGCACAGCACCGCGGAGTTATGTGTGTGCTGACTACTGCCTTCGGCCTACACTGCGGACAGCAGGTCCCCCAATTCAAATTGAGTCTTGATTTATTTATGGCGCATTTCAGTAGGCAACAGACATTGCTTCCAGTGCGGGCCGCCCGGACGACGCATCATCGCTGGCTGCACACCCGCTGAGCGCTTCAGGTGCCACTAACTCTGTGCAGCTCAAGTCAACGCCACGTGGCTGTGGGCCCTTGCTGACCGCTGCCTCCAACCTACACTGTGGTCAGCAGGTCCCCCAATTCAAATTGAGTCTACATTTATTTATGGTGCAGTTCAGTAGGCAACAGACATTGCTTCCAGTGCGGGCCGCCCGGACGACGCATCATCGCTGGCTGCACACCCGCTGAGAGCTTCAGGTGCCACTAACTCTGTGCAGCTCAAGTCAATGCCACGTGGCTGTGGGCCCTTGCTGACCGCTGCCTCGGGCCTACACTGTGGTCAGCAGGGCTCACACAAATCAAATCCAATCCTGACCTGCAAGGACACACCATCATCGCTGGCTGCACACCCGCCACCACCGCCAGGACCACCTCCAACCAACAACTGCCAGAGACGGAGGAGTCTTACAGCCAGCCTATCAAAGTTGCTCACACCTGTCTTGGATGCCATCATCAGCTTGATACCCTGCTCAGCTCTTCAGGTGCCACTAACTCAGTGCACCACAAGTCATGGACCCTTCATGATTGAATCTTCTGTGTGTGATGTCAGAGCTGGTGCCCCTACCTCAGTGCACCACAAGTCATGGACCCTTTATGATTGAGTCTTGTGTGTGATGTCAGAGCTGGTGCCCCTACCTCAGTGCACCACAGGTCATGGACCCTTCCTGATTGAGTCTTGTGAGTGTGAAACGTTGATCACTGTTCTAGTTGTTGCCAGCACCAACCACTCCCTGAGGGCTGGCTTACACTCACCCCACACCCATCCAGCACAGGCCTCACTGGACATGTGACCCTGGTAATAAAAAGGGGCCGGGCTCACGTGCCCGTAGCCAGTTCCACTATCTATCTAAGTGTGTCCGTGTGGTCATTATGTATGCATGATGGCCCCGGGCCCACCACATCACATCGTGCTGTGGACAGCGGCCGCAACCATGTCACCTCAGGCAGTGGGTAAGACCTTGGATACGTAGCTTTGTCGTCCCCCCTGTGAGCGTAAGCGGAGTGGGCTGGGCCGGCGTACGCCAGTCCAGCATAGGGGTGTGAAGAATTTGCCCGGGGCTCTGGGCGTGGTTCAGTTCTGGCCTGGACAAGGAAGTAACTAATGCGTATGTCTCTGTTGTAGTGTCTGCGCCACCCGGCCCGCAATCGACAATGTTGCAATGTAGCATGCACCCGGAGGGCGGGCTCGCACGAACAGAGCAATGAAGGAGCGCAAGACCGCTCGGGGTCTTGGCTCATACATGCCAAGTGTTGTGTGTATCTGTATTGCCGCAGCATGTGCCAAATGCCTAGCCTTGATCGCAGCGCGAGTTCAGCCAGGCATGAACTCTACATCTGTGTCCGCCCTATCCTTACCATAGGCCAACACTCACGTGGCTGCCCACCTTCAACGGCCAACATCACAGTGTCGTTGTCAGGCTTGTGGACATGCGCAGACAGGCATGACAATGGTGTGCCGTAGGAGTGCAAGTGATGCAACCGCGCAGCACACACAAGTAAATTGGCTCGGGGGGAGGGAGGAGCAGCTGTGAGGCAACGTAACACACGGTGATGCCGCTCATTTGCCACATGCAAGTCATGTCAAACATGAATCCCAAAGTCGCACGCATCCCACCCCACACCCAACAAGCCACTTCACATTTCCTGAATGCAAGCAGATGACGAACTAACATTAGGGATGAAAGCTCCATTGTCTGAACTATCAGGCGGAAGCACATCTGCACCTCCGACCTCGGAATTGCATGTGCCCGGCACCCCCTGACAGATACTATAGCAGCTGATGATGACTCCCACACTACGCACAGCCCAACGAAAGACCAACGTATACACACCCCACACACAGAAGTCCTGCTCGAAGTTATCTTGCATGGAATGGCCTTCACACTTACTCCCACACCATCCCAGGCGTACAACCGTTGCACACTGAAACAACTCATTGATCCGAGCTGTGGCATCTCATCCACAGAACTGGCGCAGGTCAGAACAGTGGCGCTTCAACCAGAGCCACTGACGCAATGGCAGACCATCCCGGACACATGCACAACCCCTGTCATGTGGAACTGTACCGTGCATGTATGCTGCATTTACTGGGGGCACTGCCATTGGCAGTGCTGCGGATCAGTTACCGGCTAAGCTTCCACCTTGCCAACGTCACCTGCGTCCAGCCTGTGTTGCATTGTCGATCGTGCATATTCGAGTGGTCCATGGATGTCTGCCTATCCAACAGGACGGTGGCTGAACTGGATTTTGACATGTGTGTGTGCCCACTGTTGGCCCACGACTAGGGGTGTCACCGTGATACCCGTTTATGGGATGCCTTGATACTTGGCATACATGCTGGCAGCTGGACCTGGGAGATTGCACAACTCCTCGTGTGCAGTGACCACATTGAACCGCTCCCCTATTGGGCTGAAGTGCTAATTGGTGAAAGGGTGTCCGGACCTGCTAATGGATTGCCTTGCCGTCCTGTTTGATGAAGTCGACAACGACCTCATGTTGGAAATGATAGCCTACGAAGCTGCAATTGCTTTCTTGGATGAGTGACTACGTACCTGCAGCCACGACAGATTGGAACCCATTGCACATGTCCCGACACCTTGGTGCATCTTGGAGATCTGGTCACATATCCCACGACAACAGTGGACATGGCTGCATTCTCCTGGACTCCGAATACATGAGCGGACAACAACGCGGGTTAACACACACCTGTGAAAGGTAAGGCACACCCCCGGAGCGGCGCTTGGCAACGTTCCTCATTCTGACATACTGCTGCATTGGTCTGCATGTTGTGGCACTTATCTTGCCCGTACTGACACGCATATGATAATAAAGTCTACGCACCTTCACTTGTATTCAACTGTGATGAGTGTTGATTTGAATGACAATGTATGTCTCACTGTCTATCTGGGTCACGGCCATACATGCGCATTGATAGCATTACCCAGGGAGTAACTTTTTGTGGAATCACTGTCTCTACATTCATCCATACTTTCATACTTGATTGATCATAGCCATGACACATCTGTGTGAATTAGAATGTTTTATTCGCATTCAGTGGAGTGTTGAAGCTGGACCAGTACAGGGCCATGAAAAACCCACTTTACATTGTTGCCCCATGGAGGGCCAGCCAGAGTCCTTTAGGGATTGACAAGTTCATCGGAAGAGGAAGACTTCAGTCCGCAGTGTGATTGCTGTGTCATTGGTAACCAAACCAAATATGGCAGTCCATGTCGTGGTCCAAGGTGAGTGTCGCTGAGTATATCGGTGGACAGTGGAAGGTGTTATTCCAGGGCATGATGCAGAGGGCAGAACCAAGCTGATACAGGCCATATGGCGGAGATGAATGCTACCACTTCATTCTTACCATGAAGCCACATTCATCATCATCTTCGTCCTCTGATGTGTCAGGTGCCTCACATGTGGGTGGTGGTGTTTAGTCTGCATCACTGTGTGGCACTGACACATCACGGGCCGGGGGTGGAATGTCTGCCGCACTGTGTGGCACTGACACTTCAGGGGGCGGAGATTTGGATGGAGTAGTAGCAGCAGCATTCATCCGCGCCAGGCCTTGTGGCGGCAATGCCATGACGAGGATCTGCAGGGCATGGAAGATCCCATCTACATCTCGCTGGTGTGCAGCCATGGGAAACATTCTTTCCGCCTGCATCTGCTCCAAGCTCTCCATCATTCTCCTTATGTGTCCCAACTCCCGGCTGACATCGCTGGAGCCACTCTGACTAGACAGTTGTTCTTGGCTCAGAGTCATGACTCCAGCGATGTCAGCCATGGATTGTTGGAGAGCATGGAAGCGGACAGTGGGTGTCCGTTAGGGACTGTAAGTCGTCCCTGATGGGACTTAGACACCCACGTATGGCATCTAGTTTGGCTGCCATGAGGTCGAACCCCACCCGCAGCTGACCAGCCATCTTCTCCTGGCACCCGAACACACGGCGTTGGAATGCCATGTGTTGGTCGTGTGGATCCTGGGAGCCAGCCGTGGTGGTGGGTGCTTCCTGCTGTGTGGTCTGTGCAGGAGGAGAGGTCTCCTCGATGCAGCTGGGCTATCCTGCTCCTGGAGTGGGGGTGCCGAAGCTGTCCATGAGCTGTTGGAGGGCGTCGGTGTCGATGTTGGGGAGGTCCTCTTCATCATCAATGCTGAGTTGTTGGGTCTGCTCTGCAGGAGGTGTTGATTCTCCCTCTGCAATGTGAAGGGGAGATGCAGATTAACATTGTGGTCACATGTATGTTTACGCATTGTACAAGTTTACTAACAGACTGCATGACAATGTCCATTGTGACTGTTTGTGAGGAGATGCCTATTTGATGCGGGACAGTTGACATTTCTACACCAACAGGGATGTGAGGTTGTACTTGTGCATTATCATCTCACAGTTTCCTGCTATGCCAAATGCGAATGGCCATTTTCTACACACAAGTGGCAGTAGTTGTGTCCTATGTTCTGTTGTGAAAGTGTTGCAGTTTGTACCACATTGTTGTCAATGTTGAGGTGCTCTGATTCTTATGTGTGTGTGCTGCATTGTGGGTGTGTTGCCCCTTCAGCTCTGATTTGGCTGGCCCTTATCCCTTTCAGATGATGTGCCTTTCACTTCTGTGCTTATACAGTGCTGAGATATTGCTGTCTTGGGTAAATTGGGCTCTTGGTCGGAGTAGTGACTCTTGGGCATGGTTTGTCCGCAGATGTGCTATACTTAATTGTGTATGTGTGCCATTGTGCCCATCTCCCCTCGTCCCCCCTGTCCCTGGTCGTTACTCACCCTGTTGCTGTTGGCTCAGGTCATGTTGTGCAGTGTCCTGTCCACCAACTCCTGCCACCGTCTTCCCAATGATGACTCGGGTCACCATTTCCTCCATCTCATCCAGCTCCTGGTGTGTCGCTGGACTCCCACCTCCCGTCGGCATTGCTGCTTTCAGGTTGGCTGCGAGTTTCAGCTTGGTTTTGCACTTCACATCAGTCCAGCGCTTCTTGCAGTCGTCCACTTCCCTTCTCTTCACTCCGACTGCATTCACCTTGGCCAAGATGGACTGCTATATTGTATTTTTAGTTGCCAATGACACAGTGGAGGTGATGAACAGTTGGTGGTGGTGTTCTATCACCTCCGTAATGAGGATCTGGTTTTCCTGCGTACTGAAACGCGGGTTCCTCTTATTCTTCTCCTTGCCCTTCCCTGTCCCCGAGGTCCCAGGCTGGTCCTCCGTGGGGCTTGTGGGGTTCTGGTTGTCCTCTGTACTTGCTCCGGCTGCCTCCATGGTGCTTCGCAGTTTTTTGTGTTTTGTTAGTGTTTTGTGTTGCCGCTTTTATAGTGGTTTTTCCCGCCTGACTTGTGGGACTTGCAGGCCTGGTGCTGCTTATCGCTAGATTTTTTATCGCAGTTGGGCCCATCTCATCTTTTTTCACGTTCGGGTTTAGATTTTTATTGCCGTCCCGGGAATTTTATCGCGGACATTTGACGCGTTGTCGGGAAACTATCGCATGTTACCGCCGTGTTGAGAATACGACGTTAACACGGAGTTATTTTCCCGCGATAGACGGCGATGTGAAAAATGGCGTTAACCTATTTTGGCGATGATTATCGCACGTTCTTGAGAATATCCCCCTCTATTTTAAGTAAATGCTGTAATTTTTGCTTGATGTGCTTAATTTTATTTTTGCTTCTCACACCAGAGTCATTGTGTTCTCATTAAAAATGTATTTTCTGTTAGCTTGTTGTCTGAAGGTCATGTTTGTCTCACTTAATTGGTTGGATGATGATTCTCAACTCCTGCACAGGATGGGAGGCAGATAAGAACTTATTACAGTTGAGTTCTGATGTAACAATGTCCCTTGCTAGAGCCAACAGCCAAGGGGAAATGCAGGTTGGGCCATGGAGCATTATTAAAGCAACTGAACGAAACTTGGCTTTTCTTTCTTCCCTGTTTTTGTGTGGTGATAAGCAGAAAGAAGATATTTATGGCAAAATGTTTATTTGTTGGAGTCCTGAGGTAATTGTAGAAGAGTTATCATCTTTCTGCATTTTCTACACATACCAAGTCACTGCACCTTTAAAAAAAAAAACTGACATGTTAAATTGATTCTAATATATTTTTCTAATATATTTTGTAACAAATATATAACAGCTTTTATTATGTGTTTTATTTTGCACTGGAGATTCAATTTTTCTTTTTCATGTTTGAAAACATGCTCTCTCTTTCATATGAAAAAGCTACAAGCAAGGATCTAAGTGGTTTGTGGAAAAGATGATGGTGTGACCATGTATTATAAGGGAAACAATACCCCTATGTAGATGATAACGATAGTACAAGTCACCTTGGAGTTCCATAACCTTCGGCTTTGTGCCTTAATATGAGCATGGAACTCCAAGGTGGCTTTCAATATCCTTATTGTGTATGTCAGGAGGTCTTTATCCCATATATAAACCATTGCCAAGGGTATTCTGGTTGTTAAAGGACTTAAACCCAAGCTATAGGCCCAAGCTGCAGGTGAGTGCCTATAACAAAGGTGAGGGCCTTTAACAACAGGTATAGCCCGAGGTAGAAGGGCTATAAGGCTATTAGAATATTACACCCACTAAAGGTAGAATGTTTTAAATTAATAAGGGAGAAACAGAAAGAAAAACATTGGAATGTTGGCGCAGAGGTAGTAGACCTGACAGCCTTGGGGTGGTCTTCCCTCAACTTTTTGCTTGCCTCCCTCTATTTTTTCTGACCTTGTTTTTGCTGGCTTTAGGACTCTGTGCACTCTACCACTGCTAAATAGTGCTAAAGTGCTTGTGCTCTCTCCCCTAGACATGGTAATATTGGCTCATCCCCAATTGGCATATTTTACTTACTTATAGGCCCCTAGTAAAGTGCACTACATTTGCCCAAGGCCCGTAAATTAAATGCTACCAGTGGGGCTGCAGCATTCATTCTGCCACCCACTTAAATAGCCCTCTATACATCCCTCAGGCCTGCCGATGCAGAGCATGCAGATGCAGCTTACACTGCCATTTCGCCCTGACAAGATAATCCACTTGCCAGGCCCAAACCTTCCATTTTTTATACATATAGGTCACCCCTAAGGTAGGCCCTGGACAACCCAGAGGGCAGGGTGCAATTTATTTAAAAGGCAGGATATGTACTCTTAAGTGTTACATGTTGTAGTAGTGAAAAACTCTCAAAGTCCGTTTTTCACTACTGTCAAGCCTATCTCTCTTGTAGGATAACATTGGGATTATCTTAATACATATTATAAGTGTAATTTCCAATTGGGAAGAAATAGGACCACCAAGTATGGTGTCTCTGGAATCCCAATTTAAAATCACAAAATGTATGGTGAGTGGGATTTTAAATTGTAATTCTGAAAATGCCACTTTTAGAAACTGGCATTTTCTTTCTTTAGCCATTTGGTGCCTGCTGCCTCTCTCTGTTCTGTCTGGGTTGGGTGACAGCTGGGCTTTGAGTATTCCCTCTAAGGAGCTGCACACAAAAGGAATGTAGGTGTGACTTGATGTGCCATCCTGGTAGATTGGAGGGAGCAGCTGGGCACAGCCTCACACTTACACCTGAATAGGCTCTGTACTGTCCACACACAAAGGACTGCATACCCCCCTGCAGTGAGTCTGGAGCCAGGGCAGGAAGGAAGGACCTCTGTGCACTTCAAAGCCTTCTTTGAAGTCTCCCCCTCTTCAAAGACCCAACTGGGTATAAGTACTGGACCTCTGACACAGTGACTTCAGTAGACTTCTGGATCTGTGAAGACTCTACCAGGAAAAAGAACTGCTGTGCTGCTGAAAGGACTGCCACTCTGCTGAACTGCAGTTTTGCCTATCTCCTGAATTGCTGTGCTGCCCTGCTGCCTGCTTTTCCTCTGCCTTGGTGAGAGGGACTGGACCTGCATCACTTGAACCCAGAGTGTCTCAAAGAGCTTGATGGCTTGCCTCCTGATTTAAAGTGTCACAAACATAAAAGCCTTTCATCTTATCTGCATTTGCACCTGGACTCTGCCATCTGTGAGTCTGCCCTGCCAAGTGGTGCCACCACAGCCCTGGACCCCCGGAAGTGAGGCCTAAGGTGCTTCTTCAAGCAAACCATGCATCCTCATTGGAACTGGCGCATCTTCCCCTTTGCATGGGTCAGAACCGGTGCATCCTCATTGTAGCATGGAGCGGATCCGAGGAATCGCACTGGGAACTAACGTATCACACTCTGAATTGACGCATCCTCTGCTGCAGGGGAAATAGCAGCACATCGCATTCGGAACAAGCACATCGCACTCGGAACCAACTCATGATCGCCATTGCATGGAGAAAATCGGTGCATCTCGTCTACTGCGTGGCTCGATACTGGTGCATCGCTTCGGCTGCACCTCACATGCGACATAACCCAGATCGAGGTACTTTTATTCAGCAGGCCTAACTGGGTCCCTGTATTGTGTATCATGTATCATGCTGCATCGTGGTTGGCCTGAACTGTTGACTTTGCCCAGGTTCAGTGTGACCAGATATCCCAAATCAGCTCTTATGCTTCTATGCTCTGTTTACAGTTTATGCTTTAAAAATTCATATCTCGACTTCTACTTATTGGATTTTTGTCATTTTGGTCTTGTTTTATTGATAAAATTAAGCTCTATTTTCTAACCTGGTGTGGAGTAACCCTGGGCAAAGCACTACGCTACGCTCGCGTAGTTTGCGAAGTTTGCGCTACTTCGCACAACGCGAATTGCACGTAGCACAGTGCAAACACGCGTAGCGTAGTGCAGCGGTCATTTTTTGCTTGCTCGCGGTCCTCAACGTCAAGTTGGCGACCGCGAGCAAGCAAAATGACATCCCGGCGAGATTCTCAACGGGGGGAGGTCAGGTTTCTCATTGCGAGTGGTCGCGTATGCTCGCGACCGCTCGCGATGAGAAACTACCAGTCCGCGTTGAGAAAGCTGCCACTCGAGTAAAAATCTACTCGAGCGGCAGTAAAAGACAGCTCGCACTGTGCAAGATGCCGTTTTCAATGATTGCACAGTGCGGACAAGCATCCGGCACTGTGCAATCATTGCGAACAGTGCACTACGCAGTTCGCGTAGTGCTACGCGTAGTTCGCGTAGTGCGAACTGCACTTTGCGTAGCTTCGCGTAGCGCTACTTCGCGAACTACGCCCAGGCTTAGTGTGGAGTCTTTTGTGGTGTTTTCACTGTGTTACTGTTTGAAGTGTTGCACAAAAACTTTACATATTTCATCTTAAGTTAAGCCTGACTGCTCTGTGGCAAGTTAAGAGAGGGTGAGCACAGGATAATTGAGGGTGTGTTGTGACTGACCCTGACTGCGATTGTGGTTCCTGCTTAGACAGGGTGCATACCTCTGCCAACCAGAAACCCAATTTCTAACAAGAAGGCATATACCAGGCAATATAAGCTTGGAGCCCCTCCATTGTCTTCAAAGAAGCTCTCAACATTCCAATGTTCTAATGGGTCTTATATTTCTGCTCATAGACTTACTTTCTAGAGCAAGTACATTCTCCTTTTCTTCATTGAAACCTTCATTTGGTTCTACTTTTGATGCTATATTTTCTGACATTAGCTGCTTGAATCTTTTTTTGACTTAACCACAACCATAGTTTTGCATGAGGGAGTGGACATAGCGGAGATTTGAGTTTGCGCCAAGTTTGTGTGGTGCAAATACCATCCTTATCTCTCACACTATCAGTATTCGCCATTAATTTAAAATTGATTAATTTAAAAGAAAAACAATTTTCTCATGTAACTTGTGTAAAAGTGGGAGGAGCCAGAGAGGAGAGAGCTAGAAAGGTGGAAAGGTGGAAAGGAAGGACGGTAAAGGACACACATGAGGGGAAAGGTTAGAAGTGGAATAAGGGGAGAGAGAGTAACGTCAGACTCACTCACGCCCAAGGGGTTGGATTAAAAAGGACAAGGAGCTATGGAAACCAAATGAAAGGGAGGAGTCAACTGGAGATGGAGACGAGAGAGAGGAATGAGAATGCCACAAAGGAGTAAAGGAGAGGATTGGAGCAACACGACAGCCAAGTACCAAAAGGAAGGAGAATCCAGAGCCAGAAGGTGGCATGGATTGGAAGAGTCCCCGACTCGGAACTCCTGGAGGAAAAAGGTGACATAGAGAGCAGTGCAGAGGAGGAGAAAACTTGAATGGAGGCATGGTGAATGCCACCAGTGGTTGTGGAGCAGCCTACCACAACTCGTTACAGCCAGCATAATGGTCCACCACCAGATTTAGAAAGACCTTTGATGTAACCACGTTGGAGACTACTTCATCTACACCATGGTCACACCCCTCCGATGGCCTGACAGAGTAGGGCCATCAGAGGGTGACCTCTATGTCAGTCCTCCTAATTCGGCTAGGTGGGGTTTACATACAGGTCAGTTTTCACTGCCCGTCACTGGCAGGAAAACACTGGTGGTAAGGGGCAATGAAAACTTCATAATGCTCCCCTTGCCATGGGAGAGCACTCCCATGGCGAGAGGAGCATTTTTTTTATATATTCAAAAAGATAACCCCAGTTCAGGATTTTCTTTTTGAAAATAAAAAACAATAAGTATGACAGTGCCATGCGTTTCTGCCAATGCTTTTGAAATGACCACCAGCTTAGCATTT
Organism: Calotriton arnoldi; assembly: GCA_963921515.1. NCBI lineage: Eukaryota > Metazoa > Chordata > Amphibia > Caudata > Salamandridae > Calotriton > Calotriton arnoldi. The sequence goes on along the minus strand of CAWUFW010003703.1, from coordinate 265,336 downwards.
ATTTCTAAATTTGGCGGGTGGAGTATGCTCAGCTTGGCAGACGTTAAGTCCTCCGCCAAGCTTACAGAAAATACTCAGCGCCCCATAACTTAAATCGGGCCCTTATTCTTTTAAGGTGTCAAAGATCACCGTGGCGAGCAGTCTCATGGAGACATTGAGACTGAAATTTAGATATATGAGTGTTAGCAGGGGGCTCAAGAAATGCTCATGAGTAAGATGACAAAACATGAAGAAGGAATAACAGAGACAAATTAGGGCAAAGGAGCCTGCTGCTGAACTGATTTATCAGAAGAGAGCAATACAAATAACAAGCGAGTAAATTCACATAATATGCCACTGCTTACTTCTGGCAATTTATTTCTCACTGTGGATGGTATGCTCACACCTTCAGAGACAGGCCTTCCAGCATGCCTGACTCCGTGTGTACAATATCATTCCACTTTTGACATGCTTCTTTGATGGTGTGCCACAGACCAGTCTCATATTGCATGTTGTGGTTAATATTTGCCCGCAGGCCTTCCAATCCTTTGGGGTATACTCACTCTCCATTCCAATAATGTGGCCATGTATTTATTGTTAGAGGATGAGGAGCAGGTTGAGGCTCCCAAAGTAGGGAATATTACCAAACTGGAACAAAAAAGAAGCAAAACTATATTGGCTACCAGCATGAACAAGTGAATACTGGGGAATGGGATGGGGATAACATGTCCAGGAAAGAAAACCTAGGTCCTGAAGTCACTCCCCAAACCACTTCTCATCAGCAAGAATTGAAGGTGCATTTCATGCTAACTGACATACTGTGTATCATATATAGTATTTTGTGTGGGAAGTTTGAAGTGTTAAATTTCTGTAAAAGAATAACTGGAAAAGATGTGGGAGTTCATTTAGACTTTGGTAGGCCCAAGTCTCCCTCCCCACTTTCTGCCATACTTAGAGAACTTTGCCTGCCTGCCGGAATCTCTGTGCCTACAATGCACTGTAGGCAAGGCTGAAAAATGAGAGGGTGGCATGTTTTATCGACCCATGTCCATGCCTCTAACATGCAGGGAAATATCTCCATGAACCTCAGTGCCATTGATTGCTTTCTGTTCCTGAATCCGTCATGCCTTCCAGGAAACATATGTGGTGGTGTCACAGCTACCGCTACTGCCAACCAGTGGTCCTTTAACCCGATGGTCCTGGGGGCAAGGTTTTGCAATGGGAGAGCCAGCTAAGGCTCAGCAGTCAGAATCCAGCAGTTCCTTCATCTCTAAATGGAGAGGAGAACCACAAGTTTGACAAGTTGGATGCCCCTCTAATTTAATGGCAGGCCTCAGGCTCCCCAATACTATACATTACTACCTTAGATACATACAACAGACGTATTTTCCACATGAATAGCATTAACCAAAACAAATAGGAAAACGATGCATATGAAAGCATTCTAAAGCTTTTAGAGTGCCACACAAGTGCTAAATATGTGCTGAAACTCGAATGTGTGCATTTTGATTAATCATTGATGCAGCAATGTCACAAGAAGACATGAAAATGTGTACCAAATAGACTTGTTATAATTTTGGGGGCTGTGCAAAGGACCTGGTTACTTACTAGTAATCTTCATTACTCGGAGTCAAAGTCTTCCTCGCCACAGTCCAAACACATCAATTTCTGCTTACGCTGCTAACAGAATCTTCTGCTTAAGTAAAACTAAATATTTGTTTTTACATGTCGATTGGTTCCGTTACTCTCCTTATTAAATTTCAACCACCTGCATTTAGCCAGGAAGAAAAACAGGATGTTCCAATCGCCACTTCTGTTTTTTAAGAAGCTTACTATCCTTTCCAAACCCTGTGGCAACTAAGAGGGCAGATCAGGAGGAAATTTGGGACTGTGGCAAGGAAGACTTAAACTCGGAGTAATGAAGATTACCAGTAAGTAACCGTGTCATAACCTCAGCGCCCCCTTTTCTTCAACGCAGTCTTAACATAATGAACCATACCAAAGAGATGGTACAGTTGTCACAGTGTACAAAGTGAGTGTGCAAAATGTAATGAAGAAATAAACAAGAGATTTAAACCAGAGATAAACAGTAGTGAACTGCAGTCAAGACATGATTTGCAAAACAGTAGAGTATCCTCCGGCCACCTGTAAGTGCACTTGTACTGAGTTTAGCAATTCCAACTCTTTTGCCTAATGGACTGAAGTGATTGCAAAATGCATCCATTTGCTCAGGGGTGAAGAAGTAGGAACACAAGGTAAGTGGTTTTATTTATTTTTAATTTAATTTTACCTATCCCGTTGCCTGTCAAATCCCCCCACCTCACCACTCTAACCTGTGCCGGCCGTGCCTGCAAAATATATGCGTCAGGATATGCAGATGGTTGCAGGACGTCCTACCGAGACCCACCTGAGAGATATAAACTAGGGTGGGAATCACCTGTTTAAGTTGAGAGGCTCTAAGTATCAAGGAGAGAGAGAGGAACAGAAAAGCTAGTTCTCTTCCCCTGAGCAAGTATGTATAATCAAAAGGAACTAGCCCAAAACTAGAAGCTTCAAAGAGTGTGTTTTTCAAGTTGGAACAACATTGGGTTCTTATCAAAGCCCTCACCCACCAACCTAGTTGGTGGCATGCTTCATCATCGGGCCCCACCCGGTGGCACCGAGTGTGCCCCAGGTGTGCTACGACGTCTGTTCTTACAGCAGAGCGGAATTTGGTAAGTGAGTGTGCAGTGAAAGTGTGTGAGTATTAGTTAAAAGGCTGTCCTGGGGTCCCACTACCCACAAGGGTTGTTTTATTGATGGGCCCTTGGCAGTATTAAAAACAAGGCGGCGGATGTGCGTGGAGATAACTATGGTCTCCCACATCCATTGTGGTCAACATGTTTCAGCCAGGCCTTATAGTGTTCTGGCTTATATATGTGAAAAGTGGTTAAAACTAGGTCAATAGACTGTATGTAACCAAGTATGTGACACACTCGCTAAGGTGCAATATATGTAGGAGGAGAATATCCTCGGAGATCCGATGCAGCCAAGTAGGTCTAAGGCGGGTTCGGAGCTTTGATGAAAGTGTGACTATAAGCCAGACCTCCCTTCCGGATACTCATGAGGTTTTTCTCTGACAATTATCTGAGTACAAAACCATAGAGGATATTCTCCTCCTACATATATCGCACCTTAGAGAGTGCTTTATACTTTGCGGTCCTCCAAACAATAATTGCGAAATATCCCTTTATTCAGGGCATGCCATAAGACTTGTATTGGTTTCTCCAAAGTGTTTGCTAAAGTTGATCATCAAACTCTGTGGAGAAAGCTTTTGCATTTGGGTGTTTCCCACACCATCTCTTAAGGCTTATTATCAAACTCCACTCTGATATCTGGTGTCAAAGTCTAATGGGAGGGAGACAAGGTTTATCTCAAAGGGTTAAAACTCGAAATGGTTTGAAGCAGGGCTGCTTGTTGGCCCTCCTGTTATTTTCCCTCTCTATATACGATCTTCCCAGTATCCTAAGTCAGGCCCAGGGGAATCCTACGAAGGTTTGAACAATGTCCACTTCTAGAAAATAAATATTTCAAAAGTAAAATCTTGGTTTTCATAAGAAGGGTACAAGGATGAGGGGGAAGTTCAATTGGTTTTTAGGGGAAGAGAAGCTAGAAAAGGTGGATTTGTACCTTTATTTGGACAAGATCTTTCCTAGTTGGAGGCAGGATGATGACCATATAAATCTCTGTGTGAGTAGGGCCCTTTCTCAGGCAAACTCCCTCAATACATTTTATAAATTGTGTGGGAGACGTCATTTTGGCCATGTTCTGTTGATCTATAGGGTTAAAAATCCCTCCTTATTCTGTTATTAATGTGAGGTGTTAGACATGAGATTTTGGGGCTTTCTAGAGGGAATTAAAGGATGTGTTTTCTTCCAGATTTGCAACTTGAACACACTTGCAGCCCCTCATGCCTTTCGCTTGGAGTTTGGTTTATGCTCTTCTTATCTCTTTGCCTTGGCAGCGGTTCTGAGGTGGAGGTACTTGCTCTTGGGTGGAGAGGAGGGAATCCTACGTGCAGCTCTGAAGTTTGAAATTTTCTGTCTTCAAAAAGAAAAATGTGCCGTCTTTAGGTCTTTCAAGGTGGCAGAGGAAACCTTTGGGCTGGATATGAATGTTGGTTGTTTTTTGTCCAAGACTCTGCTTAAGAGTTATATAAAAAAAGTCTCTGTATAAAATAAGTTTGGCCAGAGACACTGCTTTGTGTCAGACTAACATGCAAAATCAGGTGGTTCAGGATTGCACTTTGGGGAACAATCCTCAGTCTTATTTAATTTGGAACCATCCCCATGGGGTCAGAAAATTGATCCTTTTACTGACAATGGATTTTCTCCCCCTTCCTGTGATTACTGGCATTTGGGCTTTCCCAAAAAAGGAGAGAATATGTGAGTTTTTCCATCTTTACTTTCAAGATCTAAACCATATGTTATTTGTATGCCAAATGTTGCACAATGTACAATATTGTTTTTTAAAGCCTTTATTTCTCAAACAAAATATACGGTCTGCTGTTGAAGCTCGCAAGTACCTTATGTCTCTCCCTAATGAAATGGCTTGTAATAAGATTTTGTTTTATTTTTCAGACATTTTTTAAACGTCTATCAATGTATTCAGATGTACTATCAGTCTGGTTTGTGATGTATAATGTATGTTCTGTTCTTCTTACAGTAAGGGATTTGTTCTTCGTGCAATATAAATTCTTAAGCAATTTTTGTACATTTTATGCTGCTTAATGCACTACATCACTTTCCAGGGCTTTCGCTACTTTTTAATCACAACATTTGAACTTTTAATGATTTGATTTGATTGTGTCTTAAAATATGTTTTTGTATTGTTGTTTATGTGGACCTCCGTTGGAGTTACAAATCATACTTTGACAAACTGACTTTTTGTTTAAGATGCCAGATGTCCGGACCCCAGGAGTCTGCATTATTCAAACTCTCTTCCAGGAGAGTTGTCCATTTGTCCATATTGTCCACCTTCGAATGGTAGGAGCCCATATCCTTCCCCATCTTCATTTCTGATGCAGTCCAAAATCTTCACATCCATGGATTGCAGTTGTGTGCCCACAGCTAAGATCTCTTTCAGAATATTTTCCATGGAGGCATCCTGTGAGGGGCTGGTCAAAACCCCACTGTTTTGGAGACCATCCCCACCATCACTGTGAAGAACAATTGTCATGTAGATTTATCACTGGCCATAAGGTCGAAGCAAGACCAGCAGGTGGTAGGCCAGAAGACTTGATGACAACGATCTCCGTGCATGTGTACGAAGGGAACAGCAAAGAATGAAGTTCACTGCAGAGAGGCTGGAGGATTGTCAAGCAGGGCCATCAGTTCATCCTCAAGCCAAGAAAAGCTGTAAGAAGTCGCCGTGGAGTGCAGCCAATTGGAGGTGCCGGAGAGAGCTTGTTATGTGGGCCTTCTTCCTGGTGACACAGCAGTAATATGTAAGTCAGCCAGTGAGGATTCTGTGAGCCACAGCAGCCCAGCAGGGGACCTGGGTGCCTCAACCTCCCATGCCACAGTAGTGATTCAATGTACTGAAGTTGAAGTGCATGATGTTCACGAAGGTCCACCAGTAGGGCAAGAGAAGTTGTGGGTGGGAAGGGCAACTGGCCCAACATCACACTCAACTCCCCGGGTGCTTACTTGGGTTCAGGTGCAGAGCATGTAGGACAAGACCCCAGACAGTGTTTGTTGTCCCTTGTTGTCCCCATCTGCCATGGGAGGAGCTCGGCATCTACAGAGTTGAAGCAGTGGGAGTCTCCTGGTGGGGAGGGAGGGATATTGATGAGTCACCAGACAGAGGATGAAGACGGAAGCCATCACTTACACTCGCCTTTGGTAGTCTTGGTGATAAGTCGTGGATGCAAGTCTCACAAGAGGGTTGGGGGGTTTGCCCTTGAAGTTACTGTGTCCGTGTCATCCACTGTGCTTGGTGGCCAATTCTGCCTCTTCGCGGGCACTAGAAGGGCACGCGAGCAGCCTCCTCTGGACAGAGCAGTGGCTACAGTAAGAGTCGGGACCATAGCAGGCAGGAGTGGTCCTGAAAGGAAGGAGGTCCATGGCCACAGTCAGCAGGATGCAAGGTGGTGGGACAGGCCAATAGTGGTGTTTGGATGATGTTTCTCCCCACAGGCTGGCAGGCTTTTGCTCTGAGGTGGCCATGTTGTTCGGTGACCAGACTCTGCCCCCAAATTTTTAGTTTTTACTTTAGCAGCAAATTTAGTATTGGCGTGAGCAGAGCACTTGTGTTAGGACTCTGGCGAGGAAGGCGGGGCAAGGAGGTAACGTGCAATGATGCGTGCTTTGTTACAATACCCTATGCCTCATTTTCTACCAGCACAAAGCTACAATGGTAAGTAAAGGCCGGAGAAGATATCATTTCTCCTGTTTGGTTGTACATTCCAATTTAGCTGTGTATTCTGAATGAACACTATTTTTAAAGGGATTTAATCTTCCAATACACTAAGTGATCCTAACTGTGTGACACTTAGAACCATTTATAAACAACCTCAGAAAGGTTCCAGTTATTTCCAGATAGTGGTCACTGCACTTAATTTTGGAGGTCGGGATACATTTTTCATCATTAGTCTTTTCCTCGGAGCAAGGGGAAAAAAAGCAGAGAGGAAGGGAAAGAGAGGAAAACGGAAAATAGCGACAACGAGAAAAAACGGGGACGAGCAGGCAGCAAGAGCATGGTGGTAGAAGTAAGGGGCATATGTACAAGAATTTAACGCTGCCGAAGTGTTCATTTTTTGACGTTACAGTGGCTTTTTTTTATCGCCATATTTACGAGTTGACACAAAGTTCAGTTAGCGGCATTTTTTCAGCGTTAACGTGATTTTTTCATAGCAGCACTTCTGTTAGCATGACTTACCGAAAATGAGATGCAAGGTAGGCGTTCCCGCATAATCGACCTGCACCCTCCCCCAAATCTATCTAAGGTCAATGACCTCACAGAACACTACAACTCGACTATGTCCAACATATTGGATGATCTGGCCCCGTTAAAGCTTAAAAGGTCCCAAATCAAAGACAAAAACCCCTGGTTCAGCGGACTCCTCAATAGCAAAAGGGGAGCTCTCCGACTTACAGAAAGAAACTGGAGACAGCACCCCTCAGCCTCCCAACTTAAACTTCTCCGTCAGGCCAGAAATACTTACAACAAGAACATCCTCATATCCAAAAAAGAGTTCTTCAGATCAGAACTGGAAAACGCCAAGAACAGACCCTGCAAACTCTTCGAAATAGTCAAACTTCAATCAAACAAACTAGCTAAGTCATCTAAAGAAACTACAAAATCCCTAATAACCTGTGATGAGTTCTCCTCCTTCTTTACAACCAAAATTAACTCTCTAGGTAACGAACTTAATGCCACCTCAAACTTCCCTCCTCCTCTTACCGGGACCCAACTCTCCTCTCTTCCCCCCCAGGCAACACCCCAAAACAAAGCTCACTGGTCCAACTTCGAACTATATGATGACCATTCCATCTCGAAAATTCTATCCTCCTTAAGACCGAATACCCACTTCAACGACCCTCTCCCCGCCAACAGCTTGGCAGCGGCCTCCCTACTCATCATTCCCATTTGGACTACAATTATCAATGCTTCCCTCCTTCAAGGGTCCATGCCTGACTCCCTGAAAACCGGGCAAGTCATCCCCATCCTAAAAAAACCCACTCTGAATCTGGCAATTCCAGACAGCTTCAGACCAATTTCCAATATTCCTCTTCTTGCGAAAGTGCTGGAGAAATGTGTGCAGCTACAACTAAGCCACCATATCGCTAATTTCAACTTGCTTGACAAATTCCAATCTGGGTTCAGGCCTGGGCATTGCACTGAAACTACTATTCTTCACATCGTAGATGATGCTCTCCAAGCCCTTGACCAAGGCAAAACCTGTCTCTTGATCCTTCTGGATCTTTTCTCGGCATTCGACACAGTCAACCACGAGAAACTTCTTGAACGCCTCGAACACAGGATGGGTCTAGGAGGTACCGTCATCAAATGGTTTGGTTCCTTCCTCCAGAACCGCACTCAGAGATTCTTAGTCAACAGCAACCTATCTGCCCCTTCCCCGATATCAATCGGTGTCCCTCAAGGCTCTACTCTGTTCCCTACACTCTTCAATCTCTACCTTGAACCATTAGCTGAAATTCTTCGCACGGCCAACATCTCCTTGCACATGTACGCCGATGATACCCAGATTTACATCAAAATCTCTTCTCTGGAGGAGATTACCTATCTGAATGACGCCCTGAAACTGACTGTTCAATGGCTCGCCAACAACCAGCTCAAACTGAATGCCCAAAAAACTGAGTTCCTTCTTATCTCCCCCCCCTAAAAACTCCAATGACATCCTGGATTGGATTAACTCAATCACAGCACTCAACTGCACACCGAACATAGTGGATTCTGCCAAATCTCTCTGTATAACCTTGGACAGCAGCCTGAATATGCGTGAACACATCAACTCGATGGCCAAAACTGCCAGGTTCCACCTGAGCTACTTGAGAAAACTACCACCCTTCCTTGAAACTGCCGACCTAAAAACCGCAGTTCAGGCGTTAGTTATCTCAGAATTGAATACGGCTGCTCTACCCTATCTGGCCTACCAAAGACTTCCACAGCCCCTCTAAAAGCTTGCCTCAACGCAGCAGCTAGACTTTTATCTGGCTCTAAAACATTTGATCACATTTCACCACATCTGAAGGCCTTGAACTGACTTCCTTTTGAAGCCAGAATCCAGCTCAAGCTTGCCTGTATCACACACAAGGCCTTGTACACGAACTCCCCGGCATATCTTGCCCAGAAAATCGTGGTATCTGGGAGATTCAGAAACTCCCGGTCCGCCAAAGACCGTGTGCTCCAGCCACCCCACTTCCGCAAGGAAAAAACATATAACCGAGCGTTCTCCGGGGCTGCACCAAGAATCTGGAACTCGCTACCATCCTCCATCAGAAGAATACCTTCTCTGTCAATCTTCAAAAGAAAGCTAAAACCTTCCTAATGAGCAAATTCCTCCAATAACTCTCCTTTGTAGCGCATACCGACTTTTGTCATGGCTTTTGTTTCTGTGCATAATCTCCTGTACTGCTTGGCCTTTTTCCGTGTACCAATTCGACTCCTTCAAATGTTTTGCTGGTTCTCTCTGCCTTTTGCTATCATATCTCCACTCTTATACAATTGCTGGTTTTCTCTTTTTATCGCTGACATGTCGCTCTGCTGATTATGGTACAGTACTGATTATTGTATATAACTCTGGCTTTTGTCCTAATGTAGTCAATTCCCTAATCCCCATCCTTGTGTTTTGCCTGTGCCTAACCTGTACGTAACGTGTTATCCCTGTAAAGCGCTCTGATACCCTAAAGGGTCACGTTCGCACTCTATAAAACCTCAAATAAATAAATAAATAAATAAAAATAAAACTCCCCGCAAAACACACAACATGATATTTACAAGGATTTCCTTGTACGTCACTAAAAAAGAAAAACTGCTGCTAAGTCCCATTAGAGGCAGTTTTTTAACGTCAGAAATTAGCTGGTGTTAAAAATGGTGCAAACACACTTGGGGCCTCATTTAAGAGGTTTTTGTGCAGGACAGCGTTCCAAGGAATCTTGCTGCGCTGCCTTGCGACAAAACAAAAGGACAGGAATGCGCCCTATCAATAGGATAGGACGCATTTCTCTATTTTTCCCCTACGTTGGTGCAAAAATGGTTGCCATGCGCCAATGCAGGCACCCTTGCGCCATGGTGCTAGGATGCCTTCGTTGCGGAGCTGATTGATGTTGACAGGAAGGGACACCTTCCCACACAAAATCAATCAATCTAGTCGATTTCCTATTTCTATGTGTGCTGCAGAATGCTGCACACATAGAAAAAGGAAAAAAGAGGAGAAATTAAAGCATTTATCCTTGTTGTGCCTCCCATACGCCACCCTTGGGGTGGTGTTAGATTCAGGCACATTTCCAGGTTTACGGTTTCTCATAAATCTGGGAATGCTTCAGATTCCATTGGTTTTGGGTGGGAAAGTCCACAGCAACACCAATGGACCGCCCCTTTCACGCAGTTTTATGCACTAAAGGGGCACATATTTACAAGACCATGAAAAGCCACGTAAAGTTGCTTTACGTGGCCTTGTAAATATGGTGTGGCACATTGAGCCACCGGAACGTCAAAAAAGTGATGTTCCAGCGGTGCAAAAGTGCTGCTAGGGCCTCACATATGAGGCCCTTGGATAATAGAAGAACTCCCACAATTCATCCTTGACAAGGTCAGTGATGCCATGGACCTCCTGCCATTGCAGCTAGGAGCACCAAGGAGACCATTACCACCACCCCTGCCATGCGTCACTCACCTGACCACTCGCAGCCTTGCCGGGAAGAGGAGGAAGTATTTGATGCCTAACTCTCGGAGGCTTCACTTAACCACTTGAAATGACCCCCTCTACACCCCAGTGGCGTAGTCAGGGAAGAAAAGTACTGTGGCGTTATCCACTTCACCTCCCCCAGCTTGCTTACCTCCCTCTGGACAGTGTCACGATCCCTGTAGGAGGCGAAAGAGAAAGGGTCTAGAACCTGTACCAGGCAGCAGACGGCTTGCCGGCACTCGTTGGGCCCGCTCTACAACAAAAAATGGAGAGAGTGCACCTGCTGGCAGTAGGTCACGCAACCATGTCTCAGTCAATGCCACTGCATCAGCTCCTTCTGCTCCCTCAGGCAAACCCATCACCTGCACGTTGTTCTGCTGGGATCGGCCCTCCACATCCTCCGCTCTTCTTTTTAGTGACTTCACATGTGCCATTAGCTGCTGTACCTCCAACGCTGTGGTCCGGTTAATAGGGTGGACTTCGGCGAGTTTTTGCTCAATGTCGTGTATCTTGTGAGTCAGCTTGCAGTGATCTGCATGCTCCAGGGTGAAGTCGACTGTGATTTTGTTGATGTGGCCCTCAAGGAAAGTGCGTGTTTGCTTGAGGGAGGTACCTTTTTTCTCCACAGCCGCGAGTGCAGAGTCTAGTTTGGAGTCCAGAGTGTCCGCTGTCACCCGCCCCGGTGGCCAGCGACCCCCAGCTGCTCGGTACACCGACATGGAGGAGCAGCCAGATGTCGATGCCGCCCCTGTGTGCAGGCAGACCATTGTTGCGCCAGACACCCAGGCACTATATATGACATGCGGTGCAGTGCAGTGTGGCCAGCCGGCCCCTCTCCTCCAGTCAAGTGTATGCTATCCAGGAATCTTCGGTCGGGCAGCACCAAGGAAAATACACCGTACATCCAAAAAGCGCACTAAAAGGGGGGGAGGAAAGGTAGCACCACCCGTTCGTCTCCACCAATCAAACAGTGGTGACCAGATTTCATGTTCCCCAGTACCCCAGTGAGTAACGGCAGATCAAGCTGCATGCTCAAGGGCCTGGGCCCCTAACTGACCCTGTGCCCCTGGCACCCGCGGCCACCAATGGCCCATATCAGCGACTTGAGTCAGGTAGTGGAGTTCCCCACCAGTCTTGTGTGGTGTCCTTGGCGATGTGGGCCGCCGCAGCACAGGGATTGCTCAGGGCATGCCCATAGGTGCTAGGCCTGGGCCCGACATGACCCCCGGGCCTCCTCCGCTCCCCGTCCCACCTTCTCCTCACCTGGACAGCGACACCAGGGCTCAATCCACCACGCTCTCTCCGAATCTGTGACTCAGCCAGCAGAAGCCTCAGCCAGGCCAGATTTCACAAGCCTGGATACAGCAGTCACCGCCGATTCCACAGGGGAACCTTCCAATATAGGTGATGCAACAGGGCCCTCTTAGGCCCGAAGTCGCTGCGCTCCTGCCACACAAGTTCGGCACAGCTCATGGGCCTCACCCTCCACAGTGTCCAGCCAGCACCACCTCCACCGGCCTGTGATGCAAAGAGGCGCGGCCCACCATCTGCAATCTCCTCCGTGCACCCCGGTGTAGTGGTGGCGCGTGTTATGCGATGCCGGAGCACCTCTACCGATCACAGCTACAAGGGGCACCAGGCGGTCTTCTCACACAGGTTAGCAATTTGTCGCCATGCGACCTGCCAGACCTTTCCAACAGGTAAGGGCGATCGCCGAAGCCTCAGTGTATACCGCCGCGGCCCACAGGCACGGGCCCGACGCGGCCCACTTCTACCGTCAGGCCGCAGTAACTCCACATCTCCAGCGCCTCCCATTCCGGGTGTCAGACACAGGCCCAGCGAGGCCTCCAGGCCCCGGGGACTGTCCACGCTTCCAGGCATCGGCCGCCATGGTGTTGCAACGATGGTGCAATGAAAAGTGCTGCATCACTGTTTTTCCCCGGCGATGCACCACTTTTCATAAATGAGGCCCTGATTCTACATTTCCTCTTCCGCTGGGACTCTGGCTGGTCATCCTGGCTGTTAGGGTGGTTTTTTGACCTGTGCTGAACTTGATCCTGGGTGCTCCATTTTGCATTCCGGTGTTTTTATTTTATTTTTTTCTTAGAGGTGTATTTGTAAGATCTTTTTGCCTCTAGAGGCTGAAAAGTAACGTTGGGATGACTAACTTGAATTTTTTTGCCGCTAATTGGCTGTCCATCACTTTTTTAATGGTAACATGTATTTTTCTATTGCCGTGACGCTAGTGGTAGCGACAATTTTCCCAGTCACTAGCTAATACTAATGCCATGTAGCGATGTCTTGTAAATACGTCACAAACATAGCGTTAGGATTTGGTGGTTAGCAGCGGTAAACAAAGTGCTGCTAAGCAACGTCAAAGCTGCTTAGCAGCAATTCTTGTAAACTGGCAAGAAGTAGAGTCAAGAACATACAGCCTTGTCATTCGCCAACCCCAGTTCAGCAACACATTTGGTCAGCTCCTAAGAAAAATTGTGGCCACCCGTACTTATTTTACTTATTTTTTACAAATTAAGCACCGAGTGAGACTAAAGTTTGATTAGCACTGGAAAGAAACTTCTACATCTGAACCAGAAGCATGAAAAGTAGAAGCAAGCACCTAGTTTAATATGTGTAAACAGAATGAAAATAAGTCATGCACCGTAACCAGTGCCTTCTAGGAGAATGCGCCTTGCACTTTCGTCTGCTGGATGATACTGCACATTTTATGACACTATATATATAACATTTTTATATGAGAAGCTGACGTTTATTTTAGAAGCAAGCGCGCTACTATAAAAAATGCCGCAGTTTGGAAGTGCGAAAAAAGGGCATGAAGGGAAAGGCTTTGGTCTAAACAGCAGAACATACCGTGCGTGGTACTGACCTCACAATTGCGCGTGCAGGGCACGCACGGACAGCAGGGAAAAAATCCTATCTTCCATCATCGCAAATCAGCTTCTCGGCGCCTTCAAAAGCTGGTTGACACCGAAATGTTTTTTTAGTTTGTGAGATTAAAGGCTCGCAGCGACGAGTTCATCTCACCCCGAAGCTGGAGATTACTGAGAAATTTCAGGTGTTGTTCGTAACACCTTTCGAGACGCATGCCATTCCGAGAGACTGACGAGGGAGTGAGTTGCTGCTGCATATTTATACACTCGTTCATCAGAGAGGCATATTTGAGTTTGTGCTCCAGCGCGCGCACCGTTTGATGGCTTCGTCTCAGAGATAAACAGCTTGGCAAAGGCCCTGCAGAACCTGACGGTGCACATGAAGGGAGCACTCGATCCAAGGCACCCATGCTGAGTTTTAGAAATATTGGAATTTTCCGTTCCCAAATGCTTTTGAACCCATGATGGACATTGATAGAGTTATTAATATTGAGCCCTCCTTCAAGGAAACATGGCAGAATAAAGAGAATGGAAGATGAGTTCGCTAATGATGACCCCCTGCCGCCTGTGTACTTCCTGCTCTTTTCAGGAAGCTTGCCTTTGTCACTCTCCAAAGCAGAAGTGATACTGAAGTGGAAAAAACAATCTTCAAATCTAATTTTCAGGACCTGTCAAGTAGATCTTTAAACCCAGAAACTGATGATGAAAATTGCGCTATTTAGATATGTGAACTTGAAGCTGATCGCTACAGGACTACTTAATTTTGCTTAATAAAACATCAAAGTTTGGCAGATCCATGTTTATTATTTATTGTTATTTATCTGTAAATTGCACTGCCCAAAGCTTAAAGACCGGGCTGCTGGTTTAATCGCTATTTCTCCCACGCCCTTCCTTTTTAGTCCCATATTATGAGATTTCCAGCTGCAAACGACAGGTTGTGGGACTCTGCTCTGTGTGCGATGTATGTGAGCTCGTTTTAAAGTGCAAATCTATCTGGGAAGCAGTAGAGCGCCTTACATTGGTGAAAGCCCAGATGCTCGAGGCGGGGTCGTATACAGGTATTTAGTCTTATGGTGTGGTTCTGTTGTTTGAATAGACAGGTCTTCAACTACTCTGAATTGCAGGGTTAGAGCAGTTCAGATGTCGCTTGGGATGTGATGCCAGATTCTGGGTGCATAGATTGAGACTGTCTTCTGTTTTAACTTCTTTCACATTTTCGTCTCCAGTATGGCCAGGTGTTTACTTCTGTTTAACATTGGCGGTTCATGTTGAGTACTGCAATTTTCCATCTCCAGTATGGCCAGTGTAGGAAATTGGGAAACTGGTTGAGAGGGGGTGAATCTCCACTTAAGCAGCAAACACAATTCTTGTCAGGGTGAAACACAAGCAAACCCCAAATTCACCTGTGCTTAATACTCTGGTAACTTGGCACAAAGCAGCCAGGTTTAATTTAGAGGCAATGTGTAAAGTATTTATGCAGCACTTCATACAGTAATAAAGCACAACACAAGGAAAATCCCACACCAATTTAGAAAAATAGAGTAAAAATTAAAAAATTATTTCACACCAAAACAACAATTATCCAATTATTAGAACTGGAGGTAGGCAATTTTAAAGGTTTAAGTGGAAACAGTGCTTAGAAGCACAAAGCGTAAACTATGGTTATCTGGTCACGCCCGACCAGGACAAAGTCACAAGTTTAGGCGGACCATGATGGAGCGCGGGCTGGATACAGAGATCAAGTTAGTCCAGCTTAATAAAGTACTTTAAATGCTGGTTACGGAGCGTTGCGAGATCATGTGTTGAGGATACAAATGCAGTAGCGGTTCTGAGGATCTACAAGTGGTGATGCAAGGTCCTGCATCGAAGATGTGCCGCACTGTAGCGGTTTAACCAAGGCTTGTGATGTGAAGTCCTGCATCAGGACTGTGTCATGCAGCGGCAGTTCAGCGAAGCTATGGGCTGCTATGAAAGGTCCTCTGACGGGGATGCAGTACACAGTGACGGTTCTGATGGAGAGCTGCAGGATGTGTTGTACTGCATTGGTTCTGCCCAAAAGACCACAGCTGGGCTGGTAGAGGACCTGCAGGACAACTTTCAGGGTTCCAGGACTGAGGGTGGCACCACTTGTGAGGCAAGACTCACTAAAAGCAGTGGCCAGGTGCTGGAGGTAGTTGGAGCCTTTTCAGTCTCTGAGACTCTAATCGGGAGGCCCTCCAACTAGCTCTTGCAGTTACTCTGGTGGTCCTGGGTTCAAGATGCAGGTCCAGTCCTTTTCACTCAGGCAGCAAGGAAGTAGAGTAGCAGTTTTAAATTATAATTTTTTTGACATCAAACTCAACATTACTACATTCTCTCAATTAAAAGTTATCACTTACTACATGTAATATGAGAGAGGTAGGACTTGCGGTAGTGAGAAACAAATGTAAAAGTGTTTTTACTACCAAGACATGTAAAAGTAAAATGAACCAGTGACAGCTCCTCCTCTATGGCGGAGGAGCGAAGCCCCACTGCTTTGAGCAGTGTAAAGGAAAGGAAATAAAAAATGATAACTTTTAGTTATTATCATTTTATGTTTCCTTCATTTGCGGGCGGGTGGGTGGGCGGGGCTGCTCTGCTCACGGAGCAGGGCAGGAGAGGAGTGGTTTGCCCACTCCAAAGTGTGTAGTGACTGTTTGGTCGGCCCTCTCGGGCCACCCAAACCAATCATGCGCACTTTCCCCATTCTCCATGCAGGCTGCATTACAGCCTGCCTGGAGAACAAGCCCAGGCCCCCATTCCCTGGTTGAGTGTCGAACCAGGACGCTCAAAAACACTCACAATGCAGCGTTGTGATTAGTCAGGGGACCCTGGGTGCTTCCCAATCACAACGCTGCATTGCAGCATTGTGATTGGTCAGGGGAGCCTGGCTTCCTGTCCCTGAGGAGAGGAGTAGCAAGGAGCAGGGAAGCAGGGGCGGAACCGGCAGTGTTGTAATTAAAAAAAAAAAATGTTTTCCATTGCGCTACCTCGCGCGTGTGACCTCCCTCACCTCCCCCCCGCACCCGCCCTGCCACCCGCGAGTCATGCCGGCTGCCACTGAAATAAACAGATACATCCTTTTAAATACACTGCACCCAACGCATGGGCTGTTTAGGGCCTACCCTAGGGATAACTTACATGTATTAAAAAAGAAGGTTTAGACCTAGAAAAAGGTTTATTTTGCTAGGCCGAAATAGCAACTTTAAAACTGCACACACAGGCTGCAATTGCAGGCCTGAGACATGTTAAAAAGGGCTACTTAAGTGGGTGGCACAATCAGGTCTGCGGGCTCACTAGCTGTATTTAATTTACAGGCCCTGAGTACAGTTAGTAACACTTTAAAAGGGACTTATACATAAATTAAATATGTCAATTGGGTGGAAGCCAAAGTTACCATGTTTTATGGAATGTGCAAAAGCATTTTAGTGCTGATTAGGGGAAACGAAGTCAGGAAAAACAGGAGGATTGTAGGCTAAAAGTTGATGAAAAGCCATGCCAAGGATGTCAGGTCCAAAATGTGTCTACCACACATGAAACCAGGGAGGACTACCCTTCCTCAGGGGAGTTCTTGTTGCTAAGGTGGAAGAACCTGGAGAGACCATCAGCATAGGCGTAATCAGTTCCAGGGCGATGCTCCACCATAAACTACATTCCCTGTAGGAAGATGGACCAACTCAACAGTTTGGAATTCTCACCCTTCATCTGTATTAGCCATCTGAGGGGTCTGTGGTTTGTCTGAACTCAGAAGTGTGCCCCAAACAGGTATGCGCTCAACTTCTTCATTGCCCAGACCACTGCAAAAGCTTTCCTTTCTATCGCATTCCACCCCTGTTCCTTGGGAAGTAACCTCTGGCTGATGAAGGCTACTGGTTATTCTTTGTTTAGCTGTGAGAGTATGTGCCCTATGACATGCTCTGAGGCATCTGTCTGCACAATGAACTCTTGGAAGAATTCAGGGGTCTTGGGCCTGGGTGCTGTGCACATGGACTTCTTCAGGGTGTCAAAAGTGTTCCAAAAAGCCTCTGTCCATATCACCTGTCTGTGCTGTTTCTTGGATGTCAGGTCTGTAAAGGGAGCTACAATAGTGCTTACCCCTTGAACCCTTGACACACCTTCTGTAGTAGCCTGTGAGGCCACAGGAAGGCCTTCACCTCTCTATGAGACTTAAGGGGGTCCCAAGCCAAAATGGTTTGAATCTTGGCCTAGAGGGGCTGGCTGTACCTTGCCCCTCCAACCTGATGACCCAGGTAGACCTCATAACCCTATTCTATCTGGCAGTTATTGGCCTTGATAGTCAGGCGGGCTGAACCACTTCCTTGAGGTAGCACAGTTTGTCCTTCCAGGTGAAGCTGAAGACCTCAATGTTGTCTAGGTAGGCGGCACTGAAGTTCTTCAGCCCAGCCAGGACCTGATTGACCAACCTCTGGGAGGTGGCACGGGTGTTTTTCAAACCAAAGGGCATTACCCAGAGCTGGAAGTGGCCCTCTGGGGTAGAAAGCACAGACTTCTCTTTGGCTCCCTCAGTCAAAGAGATCTGCCAGTACCCAGACCTTCGATCAAACATGGTGAGGAACCTGGCAGACCACAACCAATAAATGAGCTCATCAACCAATAAATGAGCTCATCAGCTCGGGAAAAGGGGTGAGCATCAGTCTTTTTAACTGCACTGAGTCCCCCCTAACCCATGCACAACTGAGGTTCGTAGGTGGAACCTGGAGGGATAGCCATGGGAACCAGCACAACTGGGTTGGACCAAACGCTGCTTGAAGGTTCAATTAACTCCTATCCAATATTTTGGAGAGTTCTTGCTTTATGCTGGCTCCCACCTTATCAGATAGCATGTAGATCTTGTTCTTTACAGGAATTCTCTTCCCAGTGTCAATATCATGGTTACTCCATGTAGTGAGCCCTCGGGTTAGGGAGAAGAGAGAGGCAAACTACCCCAATACTTGGCAACAGTCCCGCTGTTGCTCTAGGGTCAGTGTAGGGGAGACACAGACACCCTTCACTGACCCATCCTGCTCCTTGAAAAAAGAAGCTTGAGGAGAGGCTCACTCTCCTCCCTCACTCCATTGTCCATGACCAGAAGCATGGTAACTTCTGACCTCTGAAATTGGGGTTTATGAGAGTTGACGTGTGGAACCCACGCAGGGTTCCTAGGGTCTTGAAGTCCACCAGGTAGGCGATCTCCCCTTTGTGTTCTTTCACCTCATAGGGCCCAGCCCATCGGTCTTGCAGGGCATGGGGCTCCATAGGCTCCCTCACCAATACTTGTTGGCTAGTCTGAAACTTGACAAGAGTGGCCTTCTGGTCTAGCCTCCCTGTAAGCAAACAACAGGTATGGCAAGAGAACAACCTACTTCCGCCTCAAGTGCTCTGCCAGGCCCATGATCATGCCTCTGCAAGGTTTGCTGAACCTTTCTAAAAGCACATTGTTTTGGGCATGACAGGGTGTGGAGAACTTGTATGTTACTCTACTCTCGCCCCACATGGACTTCATATAGGTGGACATGTAGTTGGTACCCCGGTCAGATAATACCTCCTTGGGGAAACCCACTCTAGCAAATATCCCCATCAGTACATTGACCCTGCTGGCACAGCCACTGTCCTCAGAGTTATAGCCTCCGTGTACCGGGTGGCATGGTTCACCAAGACGAGGATGAACCTTTTGCATGGGTTGACTTGGGTTTAGAGGCCCAACAATGTAAATGCCCACCCTTTTCAAAGGGGGTGCCAATGTCTGGAAGGGGAGCCAGGGGATCCTTACTCTTCCCTCCTAACTTCCCAATGGCCTGGCAGGTGGGACAAGACCTGCAGATTGCATCTGAGGTGACCTTTGTCCAGAGCCAATAAAAGTGGGTGACAAGCCTGCCAAAGGTCTTATCCTGCTCCAAATGAGCTGATAGTGTAACATCAAGAGTCAGCTCCAGTGGTAAGGTCCTGTAGCAATGGGGGACCACCAATGCACGGGTTGCACCAGGCTCAGCGACCTTACGTTTACTGTACAGGAGACCAATCCTCCAGTAAATCAGAGGTTTTGCCAGCTGCCTGGACCTCATCCTGCTGCCATAGGTCCTCCACTGTAGGGTACTCCTTCTGCATTCTGTAGAACCTCTCCCTGGTGGGACCTCCTTCCTCCTGCCAACTGGCTAGTTTATGTAAGTCACCCAGGGAGGCAATGTCCTCCCCTGTAAGTTCTGGGGCATCGTTCTCAGGCTACACCTCCTCCAGGACTGTAGGAGTTTCAGTAGCGGGTTTGCCCTTTCTCTTTTTGGCAGGTACCGGGGCCATTCTTCCAGGCTCCATAGCCTCCTGACTACCCCCGGGCAGCCATGGACTGTGTGGTCAGGCATACCCACTCAGACAGCCTTAACATCTCCAGGTAGGACCAGAGCTCAACCTCTTTCCAGATGGTGTGCTTCATGTCACTACTGAGCAGACAATCCATAGGCATGATTGGACTCACAGAAGAGGTGTGGTGCAGCGGCCAGGGCAGCTGACTTCGGAGCACAGGGCTCATGGTTCGATCCCCGGCTTCGGCGGCAGCTCAGCTCAGCACCATGTGACTCTGGACAATAGCTCACTTAATTTCCACGTCGGCCCACAGCGCCTTGAGACCCGTAAGGGTGAGTAGTTCGTGCTTTACAAATACAGATTTATTTTTTTTACTCTCAAGGAACCTGAGACCCCCCATTTATAGGGAATCAGAGCCACTGGGTAGTGACTCTCATAGTTGTCAGCTACTGCAACCTGGTGGAATACATTAGTATAACTACCTACTCTGAGAACACTAGATGACACCTGATGATTGTCATGCTGCCTGCTCTGTCTCTCATAACTTTCACTGGCCACCCATTGATTGTGACCCACTGGTGTACTTTTTAGTGTTGCTAGATATATGGGTCTTTGGCACCATCTCTCCATCATCCAGGGACATTACGGTAGCCTCGACACTTCCCCCATACTAACTGGGGCAGTCTCCACCCAGAGCGCTACGCTAGTCAGCACTGGTGTCTACTCAACCGTGGGGCACTGTGCCCTCTTCAGACACACTACCCTTGAAGTGACCAACCTAAAGGCACTCATAACACTAGGGGAGGAACATCTCTGAGGACTTATGATAAGGGAACCTATTCTTTTTTGCTCAGGTCAGGTTTGGGAAGCCTGCCCCATGCAA
Source organism: Calotriton arnoldi (assembly GCA_963921515.1). Classification (NCBI taxonomy): domain Eukaryota; kingdom Metazoa; phylum Chordata; class Amphibia; order Caudata; family Salamandridae; genus Calotriton; species Calotriton arnoldi. The sequence continues at coordinate 244,860 of CAWUFW010003703.1, read as the reverse complement.
GTATTTTGGGGGCCTTAAGAGACCTCCTTGTTTTTTGTTTTTATCTCATGCCTCCTTCTTCTGGTGGGGACCCTGTCCACTTCTGCACCTTTGTGGTGATCCCCCAAAGATAACCTTTTATGGACCCTGATGCTGACCCAGTGGTCTGGGGTCAGTGAGCTTGCTATCAATCAAGGTGTTGGCGCAGCTCTGCAAAACAAAGACTGAACATGTGCCCTCTTCCCATTAAATTGTACAGCCCTTCTAATCCTTCACTGCCCTGCCCTTCACCCAACCATCCAGTGCCTTGCAAAAGGAATACACACAATCTACCCAGGAATGATGGGGCAGCTTATGGCTGTCCTTGAACCTTTGCTGTATTTTTCAAGGTTGAGGCCATACTTCCTGATAAGGGTGTCCTTAATGTCCTCCTGTCCCAGTTCTCCAGGGCCAACAGGGCATCTCTCCATTCACTAGGTATGTGCCTCCAGAGACTGCCCCCACATTAGGGATGGGCAGTAAACTTTGCTCCGCTAGCAGAGTTTGCAGAGTTTGCCACTCCACATTACGCTTGGGACGCAGAGTTCAGCAAAATACTCCGCCACCACATAGCAGAGTTTACCACCCACCACCTTAAGTAAAGTTATTTCCTTTGTGGTTCCAGCAGCATAAGAGGAAATTGAGGAGCCGAGTGGTAGGGCGCATACTCAGAGCTTTGGTGTGTGCTCGCAGTCGCAGACCCTACCTGCAGGTTTCACTTTCCATTCTTCGGAACTCCCTCTGTAGTGCACGTGCTACGCAGCAGCCAGCTCCAAGTCCCAAGAGCTGCAGGCCGAGTTAATCCATTCCAGAGGCTGGCTGCAGGAGGCAGCGGGAGAGCCTCGTCAACCTCGAGGAGCTGCAGCTAGGGAGAAGGCCTCCAAAATGGTTCACTGTTCCAAACTGGCAGGTAGGTGGCGAGTGTCAGGGAGTCAGGGAGCCCCTTCTGATGACTTCTGCTGGTCCAGCTGGGGGTGCCGGGTGGACCCATGTGGTGTTGTCTGTTTGTTTTGTGCCTCGCCCTCCGCTCGATTACCACACTGGAGACGGGACTCACAGGAGGCCAAGGCTGAGTTTCCTGCCATCATCCCCAGTACCTCTGTTCAGCCTCGGTCAGTGATAGCTCATCTCCCCCATACCAGTGCCTCGCAATGGCCCCCTATGCTTGGCCTCCCTTATCCTGGATTGGCGGCTTACATTATTATGGCAGAGTGGAGCAGAATTTCACAGAGTTTTTAATTCAACTCCAACGAATTCTGCGTAGTGAAGCTCCGCGAGCTCCGCCCACCCCTACCCCCAATCCGCTTCAGGGACCTTATGCATCTCCAAAGCAACCTCATTGCCTTCAAACCCATATCAATGGCATTCCCCATAGCAAAGTTAGGCACCAGATCCTTGAGAATGTGGGCCCCCTTGTCTCCAGAGGGCATTGCGGGTATGCTTTCATCATTATCACTGGAATCTGCTTGCTTAGCCTTGAGTTCCAGCTTTCTCCGGCTCAGTTCATGAGCAAGAAGTAATTTCTTTTCAGCTAAGGCTCCCTCTGCCTCAGCCTTCTCCTTCTCCTTCACTGCTTTCAACTTGAGCTTGGCCATTTGCAACTTAAACTCCCCTTCAGCCTGCCTGTTTGCCAACTCTTCTGGGGGCAGGCTGTGGGAGGACACACTGCTTCCGTTCTGGGAAGGATCTCCAACTCTGGATGCAAGATATCCCCCTCCCCTGTGTGCTGGATTTCAGGGTCTGCACTCGCCTTTCCATACCCTCCTCATTATCTTGGTCATCTGTGGTTGCCAGAGCTTGTTAAAGCCTCTGCCCAGGCTCTAAGAGCCTTTTGAAGTTTCAGTTTCCTGGTATTCCTCTTAACTGGAAGCAACCTCTCCCTACAGAACTCCTTGAGCTCAGCCACAGTGCAGACATCCATGTTGGCACGTTAAAACTCCATCCTTGCAGTTGTGGCCACAGGCACAGACAGTCAGGAAGAATGAAGGTAAATTTGAAAAAACTTGAAATGACATCATGTTATTTATCTGGGATTTTAGTGCTTACACAAAATCACTGTATGGCTCTGCACAAACACAAGTCCTAGATCTCACAGCTGAACACCAATGTAGGTAATTGGTGAAACCCTACTCAATCAACAACCACAATTCTTGTCATGGTGAAACTCAATCAAACCCAAAAATAACTTGTGCTTAACTATTTGGTATCTTGGTATAAAACTGTTTTAAAATACACACAAGCTGCAGTGGCTGGCCGGAGACATGTTTAAAAGGTCTACTTAAGTTGGTAGTTCAATCAGTGGTGCAGGCCCACTAGTTTCACTGAATTTCCAGGCCCTGGGTACAGGTAGCACCACTTTACTAGGGACTTTAAAATAAATGTGCCAATTGGGTGGAAGCCAATGTTGCTATGTTTCAGGAGCGAGCACAAGCCCTTTGCGCAGAGTCGTAAGGCCAGCAAAAACAAAGTCAGCAAATGTTAAATACAGCAAAATTTAGGGTATGATATTCACTGTTAGAGAAGGGAAGTACGTTTACAATTTGAACAACTTTGTAAAGTTACTGCAAAAAATGAATTACGGAAAGGAGTAGACATTGCAGAATTGAAATGTAAAATACAAAGAAAGGGCAGAAGCATGTGAAGAACAATACCTCAAACAAAGCAAAGCCAAGTACCACCTGCAGTAAGCGAACTTCACCTTTCAAAGTAATGTAACTCGCTGTAAAGATCAGCCCTGTTATGATACAATATATTGAGTTCTAACACCCACAGTATTCAATACTTTGATGTCAGAATTGATATTAGATAACATCATCTGCACCTGGGCAATACAACATAACATATGAGATTTGGGGGCATATTAACAATGCGGCGATAAAAAATTATCGCCGCGTTTGCGGCCGTTTTCGGCCAAAAAGCGGCGATAATTATATTGCCTTATCAGCAAAGACACGCTATCGCGTGTTTTGCTGATTTTGCTCCCGTTTCCAGCACGCCTAACTTTGCATCGCTAATGAGATGCAAAGTAGGCGTGTCTGTGGAAACAACATGGGTAAATATCGCGAAGGCAGCTTCGCGATATTTACAATGCGGGAAGCGATTATTTTAATCGCGTAAGTATGCTTTAACGCAGGAATTTAACGTCTGTTAAATTCCTGACTAAGGCATACTTAACATGGGAGGTGGATTCATGTGATACGACCACAGGGTCGTATCATCAAGTATATCGTCGTTGTACATGGAACATCACTGGAAAACCAGCGATGTTCCATGGAAAAGGCGCTATCGCTGGAATATACATCGCCATGGCGCTAAGCGTTGTTAATACAACGCTAGCCTGGCGAAATATTCCAGCGATAGAAAAAATGCGGTATACAAGGTCAGCGATAATTATCGCTGCCTGTTGCAAATATGCCCCTTAGTGACTACATCTACAAAATCAGGATAGGGTAACCCAGACACAGCCAGTTCGCTTTTAAGACTAAGGGCCAGATGCATCATGCATTTCGCAGAATTGGCGCATTTGTGATCACAAAAAATGCATTTCTGATGCAGCAAACCCAATTTTGCGATTCGGTAACCTGTTACCGAATCGCAAATTGGGTTTGCGATTCGCTATTTGGAAGGGGCGTGTTTAGTGCGTCCCTTCCAAATAGTGAATCCTAACGGTATGCATTAATGTTTTGTGACCGTGAATGCGGTCGCAAAACATTCGCATATTACCACCTACTTCAAGTAGGTGGTAACCCATTCGCAAATGGGAAGGGGTCCCTAAGGGACCCCTTCCCCTTTGTGAATGTTAGTTAAATCATTTTTAAGAGCAGGCAGTGGTCCCATGGACCACTGCCTGCTTCTAAAAAATGAAAGAAACTTTTCTTTTTTTTTAACGCATTCCGTTTTCCTTTAAGGAAAACGGGCTGCATTTAAAAAAAAGAATTGCTTTATTAAAAGCAATCACAGACATGGTGAGCCCAGCAGGTCACCATCCCTGTGATTTTTGCGATTCCTAGTGGGTTGCAAATTGCGACCTACCTCATTAATATTCATGAGGTAGGTCATTTGCGATCCCCTAGGAATCGCTAAAAGTGTTAAACACACTTTCATGCATTCCGTTTTGCGATTTCCTAATTGCGAATTGCAAAGATTCACAATTAGGAAATCGCAATACAGGGCCTTCATGCATCTGGCCCTAAATTCCCCACCAGAAGAAGGATAATAACGTGTTTTGAGAATAAAGCCAGGATATCCATTGCAGAAAAGCAAAAATGTAATGGTTGGAATGCTTGAATTAATCTGATCCACTGGTAATTACTCGGGACTGTGTTCAGATCTATAATTCTTTTGCCCACCATGCAACCTCAGACCGGGACTAGACACATGGAAATCAGTCTCTACCTTGCTCCAAAAGGAATAGTCCACCCTGAACTGCTAAGACTGGCACTCCATGAACAAGAACACTAGCAAACCCAGACCGGTTCAACCTATTTGGGTCTCTTCAGTAGGCTGTAGGACAGGACCCATTTCTGGGCATACCTGTAGAACGTAGGGTGTCACACTGAAGATCTCTTGACTGGGGGTGAATGTTTTGATTTGTTCTGCATTTTGTCCATCAATTGTGTGGCTTTTGCTTTCTCGCCCTAAGTGCGCCGGGTATGCCCAGACGTGGGTCCCGGGCTCACTGTGCCACTGGATTCAAGCTATCCTGGCTGATGAGGGGTGAAACCCTGAAACCGGTCCTAGGATGCTTGTTTCCAGTTCTGGTAGGACCTGGCTTGGCAGTTCGGGCTGGACTGTTCCCATGAGGCACAGGGTCGACTGATTTGCATAAGGTCAAGTCTAAACTGGGGTGGCATGGTGAGCAAAAGAATGATGGATTTAACCGAGATCTCTGTACTGAGGGTGAATGTTTTGATTTGTTCTGCAGTCGGTCCATCAATTGTGTGTCTTTAGCAAGGGTAAAGTGCAGAGTTCTAATGCCAACACAAATGAGTTCAGTCAAATGTCAGGGAATAAAGCCAAAAAGTTTGGGAAAATACAGCGCCAAAGATGTCAGGTCTAACAATTAAACAAATCGAATGGTGATTTTTCCAGGGCCCATATTCTTTAAGCTGTAATGCTGCCTTGCAAGGCCTCTTTCCAATCCATATTAGTAACTTTAGCCAATTGCATGCTTTCCTTTAATGTCTTTAATGTTGTTTCATCCTTTCCACTACTCCATTGGCTTTAGGATGATGAATAGCACATTTCCTATGTAAAATCCCACACATCTCTAAAAAGATTCCATCTCCTTAGAACAGAATTGAGGACCATTAATTGATAAATTGCTTTTGGGTGACTTTCTCTTTTGAATAATTCTTCAACAAGTTTGATAATATTTGCAGTTGAAATATCTCACACAGAAGACACTTCTAACCATTTGAAACAATGATCTATTACCACTAATAAATAAGAAGTGGCATGTTCGCCACATAAGGGTCCTACAATATCAACTGCAAGTTCTTCCCATGGGGTGTTTGGCAAACAGTGAGAAACCACGGGAATTTGTTTAACTTTTAAAAACGTGTCACTAATGTTACATTCAGAGCACTCTTTTATCATAGATCAGCCTCCATATCAACATCTTTCCATAGTCTTCACAATCCCCATATGACCTTTGTGGGCCGGCTTCAGTATTTTCTTATGACTCCCCTGAGGTATAATTAATCATGTGCCTTTGAACAGGATGTCTTTATTTATGGCCACCTAATCTTTGATCATCTGCCACAATCCATCCAGCGCACCAGAAGTCCCTAACTTAATGGACTCTAAAACTTTGATTAAAATAGGATACTTTCTGTCTTACATTCTTCCTCTCCAATGGTTCCTAATGTAACTTTGCATACCTTAACATCTTCTTCAAAAAACGTATCATGTCGGGCCAATCTGGACAAACAGCTGCTCACCTGTTGTATATCCAACTGTAAAATAGTATTCATGTAGAGCTTTAACCCATTTTCTATCCTGGAAGAAATGATGTGTAAGCTTTTTTTTTTTACATAAATTGGTTTAAAGGCTTGTGGTCAGTACAAACCATAAACATAGTTCCCTGTGAGAAATTGGGTTGTTGGTTAACTGGGGTGTGAGCCCCAAACATAAATTACAAACCCTTGCAGGGTGAACCACTAAAAGTCACTAAATTAACCTGTGCTTAACCCTGGGTAGCTTGGTGCGAAAAACAGTAAGGATTAATTTAGAGGCAAAAGTATTTATGCAGTACAAAAACAGTAATAAAGTGAACACACAACACAAGAAAAATCCCACCCCAACTTAGAAAAGTAGTGTAGAATGTAATAATTGTTTTCATAGCAAATTGACAAAAATACTGTCAGTGGAACTGGAGTAGGGGGCGTCATTGCAGGGAGTCTTGGATCGAAGCCACGAGGAAGATGAACCCTGCCTTATGGGCCTCCTAAGGCCTACCTTAAGGGTCACTTATATGCAATAAAAATTAAGTTTAAGGCGTGTCAAGGGGGTGATATTGCCACGTAGAATTGGCAGTGTAAAACTACATTCAGGCTGCAACGGCAGTCCTGGGACATGTTTTAAGGTGATACGTAAGTGGGTGGCACAATAAGTGCTGCAAGCCCACTGGTAGCATTAAATTTACAGGCCTGGGGTATATGTTATACAACACTATAAGGGACTTATAGGTAAATTAAATATGCCAATCAGGTATAAGGTAATTAAACAATGTTTAGGGGAGTGAGCACAAGCACTTTAGCACTGGTTATCAGTGGTAAAGAGCAGAGAGACCTAAAGCCAACAAAAACACATGTTAGCACAGAAATGGAGGTAAGTAGGTAAAAACATTTGGGGCAGACCACCCTAAGGCTGGCAGGTCAAGCACATGTCCCCCCAGCTAAGAATGGGGAGATCTACCCAACCTCCTGGCAGATCACATCACTATGGCAGAAGTACCTGGATAGGCCATCAGCACTGGCGTGGTCTAAACTAGGAAGGTGTTCCACCATAGAGTCCATTCCCTGTAGGGAAATGGACCACCTCAACACTTTTGTTTCCTCGCAATCATTTGCATTAGCCACTTGAGGGGTGTGTTGTTTGTCTGAACCCGGAAGTGAGTCCCAAATAAGTATGGTCTCAGCTTTTTCAGTGCCCAGATCACAGCAAAGGATTTTCTTTCTATAGCACTCCACCTTTGTTCCCAGGGAAGTAACCTCCCAGAAATGAAAGCTACAGGTTGGTCTAGGCCCTCCTCATTGAGCTGTGATAGACCTGCTCTTTTGCCATGCTCTGTTTTAACTATGAACTCTTTAGATAAATCAGGGGTCTTGAGCACAGGTGCTGTTCACATGATCTGTTTGAGGGAGCCAGAGGCATCTGTCCAGATCACATCTTTCGGCTGCTTCTTGGAAGTCAACTCAGTCAAGGGGGCAAAAATGGTGTCATATCCCTTGAGAAACCTACTGTAATGTCCAGGGAGGCACAGGAAGGCCCTCCCTTCAGTCAGAGTTTTAGGGTCCAGGCCAGGATAGTCTCTATTTCTATCTGGAGAGACTGCATATTACCCCCGCCCTCATGGTGTCCCAAGCACACCTTAGACCCCTTCCCTATCTGGCACTTACTGGCCTTTATAGTCAGGACTGCATATTGCAGGGACTGAAGCACTTCCTGCAGGTTAAAAAGCTGGTTCTTCCAGCTGCTACCGAAGACAGCTATGCCATCCAAGTAAGTAGCACCGAAGGCCTCCATACCAGCCAAGACCTGGTTCATCAGCCTCTGGAAGGTGGTAGGGTCATTTTCCAGCCTAATGGGCATCACTTTAAATTGAAAGTGGCCCTCTAGGTGAAAAGGATGAACTTTCTTTAAATTCTTCAGTTAGGGCAATTTGCCAGTACCCAGAAGTTAAATCAAAAGTACTCAGGAACTTGGCAGCCTCTAATCTGTCAATGAGCTCATCAGCTCTGGGGATTGGGTGAGCAGCAGTCTTAGTGACTGAGTTGAGTGCCCTGTAGTCCATGCAGAACTGGAGTTCTGGGGCAGTGCCCGGTGGGGCAGCTTTTGGTGCCAGCACCACTGACTGGATAAGGGGCTACTGGAGAGCTCAATCCCCACTAGTTCCAACATCTTAGAGACCTCCTCTTTGATTCTGACCCTTACTTTATAAGACAGCCTGTATATTTTGTTTTTGACCTGGAGGGCTGTCTCAGTCAATCTAACCGGCAATGAACCTCGGGTGGAAAGGCAAGCAGGTTGGTCCTGTTCTCCCACTGGTTCTCAGAGTAGTTTTGGACCAAATATTTTCGAAGTCCTCAATTTTGGGATTTGGATATCTGAGTACCTTTAGCACCACAACCAAGGATCCAGGACTGCTGGGATACCTCTTGGTGGTTCAGGACTAATGGAGTCTGGGTCCAGGTGCAGGTTCAAGATGACGGGAGCCTTCTGTGTCCCTGTGGCTCTGAACAGGAGGCCAGCAAACTAGCCCTTGGAATCACTCTGGTAGTCCTGGGTTCAGATAAAAATGCAGGGCTCAACCACAGGGCTGGCCTCTGAGGGTTCAAGCCAGGCTCCAGGCAGCATAGCAGTCCTTCCAGGTATAGAAAAGCAGGCTCACAGAGTGCACAGCAGCAGGCACTCCTCTGAGAATTCTTCCGCAGTCCCAGGAGTAAAGTGAAGAGTGGGTCTGAGGGTCTTGTTTATACCCTGGTGACAATGTGGAGGTGATAGGTCCATTGTGTGAAGACAGAGCATGCCCTTTTCAGATGCACGTGGGGCTGTGCTCAGCTCCCCCACCCACCCTTTTGGCAAATGCAGGCACACCTAATCCCTCTATAGGTATACCACAGTACACGGGACTTATAAGTATATTAAATATGCCAAACAGGTGTAAGCCAATTAAACCAGTTTTAGGAGAGTAAGAACGTTATCACTAGTTATCAGTGGTATAGTGCACAGAGTACTAATACCAACAAAAATGAATTTCAACACAAAAATGAAGGTAAGTAGCCAAAATGTTTGGGGGAAGACCACCCTAAGGCTGACAGGTCTACCATTCCCCATATTAAATTCTTGAACTTTCTTACCACCCAGAGAATCTCAAATACTTTTCTTTCAATAACAAAGAAATTACACTGGAAGCAACTGCAAACATCTAGAAGCACAAGCAATGAATTATTTTGATCTATGTCTTGTTTGCTACAAAATAGCTCCACACTCTTTGCACTTGCATCAGCAACAATGAATGTTTCAGCACCAGGAATAAAGCCTTGCAGACATTGAGCTTTTACCAAATCATCCTTCAAAATGTCAAATTCCCTCTCACATGAGTCACTCTACCTAAAATCCACCTTAATTGTCAGTAACCATCTCAAATTCAAAAACCTGCCTGCATATTTTTTTTAATATTTTTGCTACAGTTCTTCCCCATTTCCAAAAAGAATTTAGTTCTTCTTTATCACATGATTCTTTTAAGATGAGAATTGCTTCCACCATATCCTTCTATTGGGCAACACTTGCACCAGAAATCAGATAGCTAAGATAATGTACTTAAGAAAGACCATATTGACATTTCTCGGGCTTCAAGGTTAGACCAGCATGAATCAGTTTTCTCAGTTTTAATATTACTCATTATTCATGTTGACTGGTTTCACCATAAAATAATACATCATCCTGATAACATTTAGTTCAAGGAATCTCCTTTAATAACTTGCACATTATTCTCTGAAACACAGCAGAGGCAGACATCAGACTGAATGCATTTGTTTCATCCTAAAAGTGCCCCTCTGGGTATTAAAAGCAGTTAGGTCTTAGCAACTCTCTTCTAACTCAATTTGGTGGTATGTTGAGGTGAGATCTAATGTGGTAAAGTATTGTGCTCCTGCTAGTGTTGTTACCATTTCATCAGTGTTAGGTAACGGGTATCTGTCTACCAACACCTAACGATTTAGGGCCTTATTTATGAAGGCCTTGCGCCGCCGGTGCGTCACTTTTAAAATGGGAAAAAGTGAAGCACCGGCGGTGCAAGGCCTTCATAATTAAGGCCCTTAATGTCTTCAAGTTAACACATCAATGGACATGCCCATTGGGTTTCTGTGCCACCACTCAAGGGGCTGACCACTCTGTGTTCTCAACAGGTTCAATTGCCCCTACTTTGCTTCACATAAATGTTACAGTTCATTTATAACTTCATCTCGCACACAATGGAACCCATCTCACTTTTGCCACCCAAAGCACCACATTGTTTTTCAACTATGTCTTGTTTTTCTAGCCTAACAGGCAACCTAACTCTTTTCTGAAAATGTTCGCAAATTCCTCCTTAAACTTGATTCTTAGATCACCTACTTCATTGGCATGTATTTGTGGAGACACATTTCGATTGAGTGTCATCACATAACTCAAAATTGTTTATTAAAAGACTATGGGACTGATTTAGATATTTGCAGATCAGGACCCGCCGTCACTTTTCCATTGGTTTCTCTGCCCGCTCAAATTAGATGCTGGCGGGTCTATGGATGATAGTCCATCCAAGTGCCGGCTTCCCTGCCATAATTTTCCACCCATGTCAATGGCACCAGAGGCAAAAGCGGCTGTCAGAGGTAGTCCAGCCAATATTACCATACCACTGGGCCCATCACACTGTGCCTTCCCTCTTGTGTAACTTTGGCGGGTAAACCTCCACACTTGAGTTAGCGGTGTCAAAGGGATATAAGGTAGAAACATACCATTTTACTTTTTCCACTTCCATTTCTGCCATTAACCTTATCATCCAAGTCCTTCCTTTGCTGCTGCTACTTGACCACAAAGCAAATCAACCCCGTCATCGCTGGAATTGAAGGTAATTTTCTTTTTTACTTATTTCCTTTTGAATAGTCTGTTTACACTAGCTCTGTTTACACTAGCTCTGGGCACTTGCATTTTTAAATCTCTCTTGCAAGCAAGACATGAGTATATGTGTAATGTTATCATTTAGGAAATTTAAAGAAACACACCTGTATTAGTCATAATGTGTTCATTCTGGTGTTTTTAATTATTTATCATAAACTATCAAATTATAAACATATGCATTACACAATTTTTAAACAACTTTATTTAATATAATTTAGTAAGTGCACAAGACAAGCTAAAATGTTCTTTTAAAAATAATTGTAAAATCAATGTTAGTTTTAAACTTAAATCATTTTATACATGTATTTATGTAACATTTACCCTTGTCTAGTGCATTTTCTCTATTTTATTAAATTTGACATTATTTTTCTTTTTTTAAGGTGTAATGCATATGTGTTTATTTTTTCACTTATTAAGTTCAAATAAACACACCTGTATTAACACTTAAAAAACATCTTATTTTGATGTAAGTGTCCATTATCATGATTAGTGCTTACACCAACATTTTAATGTCCATTACAAGTTTTTATCACTAATATTTGGACTGTGAAAATATGTTTTTTTAAAAAACTTTTGTATTTTCTGTCATAAAGGTAAGTGAGAATATATATTTCACATTTTCATTCATAACAGTTCAATAATCAATGACTTGTAAATTAATAATGGTGTTAGGATAAACTTTGTAAAATTAAAATATTTTCATTAAGAAATTAAATACTTCTCTCAAAAAGAATTTATTAATATAATATGTCAAAAGAAGAACAAACTTCTTTTGAAGTGGCTGTGTTGCCCATAGCTTGCTCCCCAAACATAGTGCCAGAGTGTAACCTCCTCAGGAAGGGGCATATATTGGGCACAATATAGACATCTCAAGGATCTTTCTTGGGAGGGGTGGGTTTGGGTTTGACAGGGGTTAAGGATAAGTAAGAGGTGAATTCGGGTAGAGGGTTGGTAGAGGATTGGGTTTTGAGGGAGAGGGAGCCGGAGTGAGTGATGTGTGTGTCTGTATGTTTGGCAGTTGCTTTTGGATCTAGTGCATGTTGTGTATGTTAGGACGTGTGTTTTTTAGGTGGTGTTTGGTAGTCTGGTGAGTGTGTGCATTTGATTTTGGTTGGTATTGTTATGTGTGTAGATGTGCATTTGTGTGAGTGTGTTGGTTTTGGTGAGTGTGTTGTTGTGGTGCTTGTGGGTGTTGTGATGCTTCTGGGTGTGTTGTTTGGTTGTGGTGGTGGCTGTGCTGATTATGGTTGCGGTGGTGGTTGTATGTGTGGTGGTGGTTGTGGGTGTGGTGGTGGTTGTGGTGTGTGATGGTGGTTGTGGTAGTTTTGGGTGTGGTGGTGTTGCGGTGGTTGTCAGTGTTGTGGTTTTGGTGCCTGTGAATGTAGTGTCAATAGTATGTATATGTTCTTTGTGTGTTTCTGTTTATGTGTGTGTGTGTTATTTTACTGCTTGTGGAAGTTGGGAGGGACTTGCGTTGAGGGAGGGACTTGCGTTGGGGAAGAAGGTTGGGCTGGTTGGGAGGCTGGGGTGAATTTGCAAGAAATGTATACATGCCAGACACTGTGAATGGCATCCAGTAATACAACCATTTGTTGCATTTAGCAGGTAAGGCCAAGGATGCCATTCACTATTGCAGTCTGGCAAACAGAGATGCTGCGTAAGAGGTCAATAGCCTCCTCTCTCAGCACAGCCGGAGTAACAGGGCAGGGGGCGAGGTGTCTGTGGCAAGAAGACCCCAGCCCTTTTATGGGGCGGGTTTGGCCAACTGAGTGTGGGAACAAGAGGGAGGGAGGAGTTGGGTCTCTGGGTGGTGGACAAGGATGTGATTGATACAGTTTCTGTAGGATCCACCACAACGAATAGGGACTGGTCACTTGTGGAGGACTCCATTGCAGCCCCCTCACCCTCCATGCCACACATTTTCCAAATGTTCATATTTCACCTGTTTCAAGGCTTTAAAACTTTCGTTTATTCTTATCATTATTTCCTGCATGTACGAAACATCTTCAAAAACCATTTGGTCACAGTTTTGAAATTTCCCATTATTACTCCTATATTATTTTTGATTATTTCTCTTAACCATGTTCAATTCTCTCCAGTAACTGTTTAACACCTCTGAATGGTTCTCATTTGTTGTTTTGGAATGTGAACTTCTGTTGTAAAATTAATATAAAGCAAAACTCTCTTTGTACATTGTGTGTACAATGCAAAAGAGCTGATTTATGTTTACTTTTAAAAATATGAATCTATGTGTGTTAATATTTACTACTATGTTGGACCAATATTTGTATAGCCAGAAAGCCTGTTTCTTTTGTTTGGGCATTTCATATGGTAAAACATAATTCAAGTAACTTAAGTATTTTTCAAATGTCAAATCTATTTCTATGGATCCAGTACTTAAGTTCCTTATTAATGTATCACCCCATTTGTATTTACTTATGCTGTCAAAGAAATTCAAAATAAAATATTTAGTAGTTTCAAATTACTTCTACAGCATAAGTAAATACAAAGATCTTGAAACATTTCTAATCCACTGCAGAACAGAGCTAAAAAGGTTATTTTTAGTTTGTTTTACCATTGTGAAAACATTTAACAAAATATTCTGGCTTTAAGTTTTGTCAAAAAGTGGTACAACATTACAGTGAATTTTAAATACACTGAGTCATATTTATTTAAAAAAATGCAAATTACAATATGAAAAATATTAAAACTTGATGCATTTTTAAAATTTCCCAATGAGTCATTTTTGTGCTTTATTTTGAGTTTTCCAGATGGGATACTCCAACATATATGTGACAGAATATTTCATCTGATATCCCATTAAGTAATCAATTTTGTTCATTATTGATTTATCATCTGACACAACAAAGGACATAAAAATAATGTTTTTGGTATGAGTTACTCTGTCACCAATGTGTTCAAATTCCTGTCTGTTTTTTCAAAAATGTATGCCTATCAATTTAAAAAAACACACTGGCTAAGATACACATTTGTGAAGGAGTAATACATCATGCAAATCGGTCACTTTTAACATAAATTAAATTGTATTTTTTTATTAAAACCATATTTGTAGTAAGTTTTTAATCGAAAATGTAACCATTTAATCTTAAGTTTCTAGTCATTGTGGCACACATGCTCAATATTGTTTGATTATAATACTAACTCACAAATGTGACTTTTGGAACATCCACTGTATCATAAGTGCATTTAATGCTATGTCACTATGACTGCGGGGGGTGCCTCAAAGTCTCCAAGGTCCCTGCTGGCTCCCCGCCTCCCGTGGAAGCCGGCAGCAGCTCCCTCTGTCCAAAAGCAATTCTGCTCCACTTCGTGAGAGTGAGAACATTTTCAATGCTCTCGCTTCCACGAAGCGGAGCAGAGTTAGCTATTGCTTGGTGAAAGCAGTGCTCCTGCCAAGCCATAGCAAACTGCAATGTCCTGGGGGTGGGCACCCGGGGACATTGCTGGAGCTGGCCCTGGGGGGTAGTGGTCCCCAGGACCAACTAGGGCTCCTAGAGGGGGCCCCCCTCCTTTCATCACAATTGCCCCGGGGAGCTGGTGGTCCCTAGGGCTGCGGGGGAGGCTACAGGGTCCCCGCTTTAAAAAAAATAATAAAGTGTGTGCCTGTGCCCCAGGGAGGTGGCGGTCCCCGGGGCAGTGGGGGGGCACGTGGCACCCCGGCAATTGAATCTATGAGAACCTGGGAGGTGGCAGTCCCCGGGGCTGCATGTGGGGGGCTAAAGCCCCCCTATACATTATAATGTAATATTGCCCCAGGGAGGTGGCAGTCCCTGGGGCTATAGGGGGTCCGAATGCCCGTCTGCATATTAATTCTCTTCAGCCCTGGGGAGGTGTCAGTCCCAGGGGCTGCAGAGGGGGCCCACAATGGCCCCCCATCATTATGTTTAGTTGCCCCCGGGACCTGGCTCACCCGGGGGCCTAATTAAACGAAGCGCGGGAGTGTGTGTTTTTTTTTTTTTTGCGGGTATTCATGGATCCCACTGATTCTTTTTTGCCCCTAGGGATCCCTGTGGGACCCCCCGGAAGAGGCCTAGGCGGTCATAGTGTTTCTCCCCTGCCCCTTTTCTTTTTGTAACTTTTTTTTCTTGTGACTTGGTTCAACCGAGTCACAAGATGGCTGCCAACACTTCCTGGTTTAAGTGTTGGCAGCCAATCAGAGCAATGCATTTCCCTGCACGAGCTCGTCTTTTTTGCGAAGACTTCTCGACCAGAGATATCACTATAATTTTAAACTACTGAACAGATTTACACCAAATAAGCAAAAGCAACTTCTGTGAACTAACATCTACCTCTCTGCCAAATTTGGTGAAGGCCCGTTCAGCGGTTTGGCTGTAGGTATGTCTAAAGGTCCCTATGGGAATTAACATTACAAGCACAACCTTATTTCGTGCCCCAAATTCTCATTCCCCACTGCACGGATCACCCCCAAACTTTCCATAACAATAGAACCCACGTGACACTTTTATGGGAAAATTTCATGAAGATTGGTCAAACGATGCCAAAGTTATAGCTAAGTCAAAAAATGCTTTTCCTATGGAAACTATGTCCTAACTAAAACTACCTACTGGATACCGCATGGGGGCAAATAAACATAATGATGGGGGGGCCCGGGCGCATCCTCGGGGACTGCCACCTCCCCGGGGCAATATTACATATGGCCTCCCCCACAGCCCCAGGGACCACCTCCTACCTGGGGCACAAATCACTAAGGGGGTCCGTTGCAGACCCCCAGGCCCTGGGGACCACCACCTACCTGGTGCAAATTAGAAGAAAGGATAGGGGCCCCATTAGCAGCACTGCGTTGAGAGGCGCATTTGCAGAGTAGTGGAGAAAGGGGGCGTGGCCTCTGACCACCTCTCAGCAATCCTGCTGTGTGGGCCTTACTGGAGGTAACAGGAGGGCTAGATGGCCCCCAAAGACCCTCAAGAGCCAAAGGGACTTCATTCCCCAACTAGTAGTATGCCAGGAGGCATGTCTGCAGAGTTGTGGAGAAAGGGAGCGTGGCCATCGAAAACCTCTCAGCAAACGCACTGTGTGGGACTTGCTGGAGGTAACAGGAGGGGTAGTTGACCCCCAAGGGGCCTCAATAGCCAAGGGGACTTCACCCCCCTACAAGTAGTGAGCCAGGAGGCGCGTTTGCAGACTGGTAGAGAAAGGGGGCATGGCCTCCTACGATGTCTCAACAATCCCACTGTGTGGGACCTACAGGAAATAACAGCAGGGGAAATTGGGCCCCAAGGACATCCTTGGGGGCCAACTACCCGGCCTGTTACCTCCAGTAAGTCCCATACAGCGGGATTGCTAAGAGGTGTTCAGAGGCCATGCCCCCTTTCTCTACCACTCTGCAAATGCGGCTTGTGGTGCACTACTGATTGGGGAATGAAGTCCACTTTACTCCTGAGGGACCTTGGGGGCCAAGAAGCACTCCTGGTACCTCTTGTAAGTCCTACAAAGCACGATTCCTGAGAGCTGGTTAGATGCCCAGCCCCCTTTCGCTACCACTGTGCAAACGTGATTTCTAGTGATAGTGTCTACTGGCGCCTCGCACACCGCATGTCCTCGTGCTCTCTTTAACCTAACCTAAATGCTATTTAGCACTGTTGCAAAGTATCGCTCGCATTTTTACTGTGTCATGTTATTTTAACTTTTGAACATTTTTAGTGGTTTTACCTGCATTTGCACTTTGCCTTGTATTGTGTTGGGCCCTTGGGCAGCCCTTTCACTCGCATCAGCTGCCGATTTAGCAGAGAGCAGTAGACTCGCGCCCCTCTGGGTCAGGCACTTCCGGGCAGGCGGGCAGGCAGTGGTCTAGTTCTTCTTAACTCCCCTGCCTACTTAAGCTCATGCTGGTGCAGGCGCGCAGCTGACGCATGCAGCTGGCGTGCCAAAGGCGTGCCTAAGGCAAGCCTATCTGCGCCCGTCTGCGCCTGAACGTCGCCAGACATGCTGCCGGTATGGCCGCCCAGCAGCGGCTTCATTCACGGAACCCTCTTATCAATATCGGCAAGGGCATCCACCATTACACACATCAACCTGACACTCCTGTGGTAGGTCCTTGTGTTTGCAATTCCTGTGGTTTCAATTCTATGGCAATCGCCAGTCCTGTACGCGATCCCTACCTCGCCTGCAATTAAACTTCTTCGTCTTAACTGCCGCTCGTTGGTCAAACACTTTGCTGAAGTGTTTGACTTAATTCATGATGAGGCCCCTGACATTCTTTTTTTAACTGAGACTTGGCTCACTGCTAACATTGAGGCAGAGCCTAACCTGGCTCTGCCCCAGGGATATGCCATTAAAACTCTTAACAGAGAAGGTAGGGGTGGTGGCATTGCGGTTGTCTTCAAAACTGGATTTACCTGTACTTTGACCAAAGAAAGCATTGTAGACTCTGAATGTGTACTGTTCAAAATTTGTGTTAATGCTAATTTTACCCTTTCGGGCCCCCTGATCTATCGCCCCACAGAGCCTTCAAAAGGTTTTATGGAAGCCCTTGTCACTACATCGGGGCTGTTGGCTACTAGATCGGCCAACTTTAACATTGTTGGGGACCTTAACCTGCACTTGGAAGCAAGTCAAGATAGGGAGATTAGTAATTTTAAAGCGGACTTTGCAGCCTTCCAACTTATACAATATGTCCCTAACAGCTCTCATTCTGCTGACCATCTGTTAGACCCTTTTTTCTCGAATTTATCGGCTCTCACAGCTAGCTCTCCCCTCCCCATGAGATGGTTCGATGACTACCTGGAGTCGTTGACACTACAGGGAAAAGGCCTTTCTCAAGAGGCTCCTCGGAAATCCATTTTAAAACGTCCCTGGCATAAGTTGGACGCTGTTCTCTTCCGCGACCTCCTCATTACTCAAAGGCCTAACCTCCCTAACAATCCGGATAGGGATAACAGTATCCTGTCAGACTGGTTTTCGCACACTCTCGACACTCTGATCCCTGCTAAGATGTCCCACAGACGTAGAACACAATCTGGCCCACGATTTAATGACAAACTGGCTCAGGCTAGGAGGGCGTTCAAAGCCCTGGAAAGGGCTTGGAGAAGACAGTATGACCCTATCCTGAAATTACAATACCGAGCAGCCATTAAACAATACCACAAGTCTATTCTGAAGGAGAGAGCGGACTTTTTTGCGGAGAAAATTAAAAACAGCAGCAACCCCGCTAGATGTATATTCTCCTTACTTAAGGATCTTAAAACCTCTGGGCAACCTATGTCATCCCCTCTCACTTCCAACTAGCAATGTGAGATCCTTGCTGCCTTCTTTATTAAAAAGGTGGACGATATCTACAAAACCTTTCCTCATATGGTGCCTCCTATAGGTCGGCCTATCCCCATGGCCGTTACTGGCCCTTCACTTTCCACCTTTCCTATGCTCTCCCAGGAAGCCATGCAGCTTATCGGTAACAAACTCAAATCCAGGTCTCTGACTGATCCCCTCAAACCCAAACAATTTAAGATTTTTTGCCACAGCTATCGCCTGTGTT
The DNA here is from genome assembly GCA_963921515.1 of Calotriton arnoldi. Taxonomy (NCBI): domain Eukaryota; kingdom Metazoa; phylum Chordata; class Amphibia; order Caudata; family Salamandridae; genus Calotriton; species Calotriton arnoldi. The sequence goes on along the minus strand of CAWUFW010003703.1, from coordinate 226,445 downwards.
CTGTGATCTTATAAATCTGTCTCTATCCTTCGCTGTGGTCCCCACTGCCTGGAAACATGCTAAAGTGATACCACTCTTCAAGAAACCCACATTAGATGACTCCAAGCCAGCAAACTTTCGTCCCATCTCCCTCCTCCCTTGGACAGCCAAGATCACTGAAGACCACATTAATTCCATCCTCACCAACTATATTGACACTATTAACTTACTAGACCCCTCTCAGAACGGTTTCCGTCCACGTCACAGTACGGAATCCGCCATTCTGGCGGTCACGGAACATTTGCGACTTTCACTGGATTCTGGCGGAGCTTCTGCCCTGATCCTATTGGACTTAAGTGCTGCATTTGACACTGTGCCCCACCAGATTCTTTTGCAGTGCCTAGAGGACATTGGCATCTGTGGCCGGGCCTTGGGGTGGCTCTCTTCGTTTCTTGCGGAAAGATCCTTTCAAGTGATCGCTCCCCCTTTCTGCTCTCAGAGGCACAGTGTGCGCCAAGGGGTCTCGCAGGGCTCTGCTTTGAGCCCGACCCTTTTTAACATAAATATTCGACCTTTGGCAGCTGTGGCAAAGGATAGGGTTTTGACTGTGGTCTCCTATGCGGACGACACACAGTAGTATTCGCCCTATCCGATAACCCCGCACGGGATGCCTCTAAATTCAAAGAGGACTTAACAGCGGTCGCGGACTGGATGACATCGAACTGCCTCCAACTAGATGCCACCAAATCGGAAATCCTGCTGGTGGGAAAAAACACTCATCTGTGGAGTGAGCAATGGTGGCCTTCCGCCCTTGACTCCCCACCTATACCCAAGCAGACGGTTAAAAATCTGGGTGTTTGGATGGACACAGCACTCTCCTTCCAACCCCAAACTAAGGCAGTGGCAGGAGTCTGTTTCGGGCTCCTTTGTTGTCTCAAACCTTTGCTGGGCTTCTTTGAGGCTAATACTCGGCAGGTTATCATTCAGGCCACCATTCTATCTAGGTTGGAATTACGCTAGTGCTCTGTACCTAGGGGTTAACAGAGCAGAGACACAGTGCCTCCAAAGAATACAGAATGCGGCCGCTCGAATTCTGTTTGGGCTCCCCAGGACCTGTCACACTTCGGAGTTCATTAATAGACTTCATTGGCTTCCAGTGGAGAAGCGTGTTCTTTTCAAAACACTGTGCATTGCCCACCGTATCCTAAACGCTCAATCCCCTGAAATCCTAGCAGACCTTCTCACACCCTATACTCCCACCCGTCTCCTGCGCTCTTTCAGCCAGCATCTGGCGGCCATCCCGCAGTTTAAGAGAGCCAGAGGACGCTCTTTCGGAGCTTTAGCTCCCAAACTCTGGAACTCCCTTCTGGTGAACATCAGAAGCATTCAAAATCACGCTGCTTTCCGTAAGGCTATAAAAACTCATCTGTTCTCTAAATGATTCGGTGGCGTTCTTTAGCCCGGTCACCTATCTTCTGTCTGAACTTAGCACTGGGACGCCCCTTGGCTGGGGCAGCCATGCGCTCTATAATAATATAACATAACATATAACATAGTTTAAAAAAACATAGAAATTCACTGAAAAAAGCAAAGGTTACAGGGATTTTATAGTTAGAGTCAGATTTCACTCGTAAAAAAACAGTGAAATTCAGCAGTTATAGTTAGCTGAGCTAACTATACTCACGCCCCCGCAATGCACTGCTTATGACCTCCCATATTACATCACTGATGACATGGTCATGAGTGATAAACATGAGATGTTGATTCCTATATAATTCCGCATGTGCTGGAAATCATGTGCTGAATCAAAAATTATAAAGTGCAGTCTGAAAGTAAGGTATAGTTGATAATGGCCTGTTGGGTAAAGTCCATAGAGCAAGTAAATGATAAATTACGCCTGTGCTGGAAAGTCATGAGCTAAAATAAAGCATATAATGTACAAGCTCAAAGCAAATGGAGTTCATAGCAGCCCAGTGGCTGATGTACCCAACAGAATAACAGATATATTTCATGCACAGACTTCTAAATATATGTTAGATAACACCCACGTGGCTGAGGGAGAACAGTGCATCATAACATAAGGTTAGATAGTTCATGCCTAGACAGCAATCCCCTATCATGCTAGCCTCATAGCTAAATTTCACATATCCACTTGGAAGGAAAGAGAAAATTAATAAATAACATTGGATAACTAATACTACTCGTTACCCAAATTAAATTCTGTCCAAAAGAGCAAGCTATAAAACTGAATAGAGAAAGATGTCTCACCTAAATGAGTAAATAACACCAAAGCTCCACAAGCAAATGCGGAGTATGTGATGCTCCATGTGATGTAACAGAATAATGACAAATACATGATAAACTTAAATCATGCAATATTTCATATGAAATACACTGAGTTCAGAAATTGCAGATCCCCTTAATAGGTATTGTCCCTGGAGGACACTGGAAGCTGGAGAGTGAGACAGAAAAGGGGGCAGAGGTGATGGGAGAGAAAGGAGCGAGGCAATCAAATTCAACCAGATTCAATTAAACTACATTCATGTGTCCATTCCTGGCCTTTTGACCTGTATTAACAAAAAATAGGTAGTTCCCCATCAGCCTATATGAATGTGCAGTTCTTCGCTCTCTTTAAGTCCTCCGGGCCACTTACTGCTGAGCAAGATTATAAATTCAGGCTCTCTCAGCCTTAGCTGTCTCTCTGTTACCCCCTCTGGCACTCCTTTTGATCCTGTCAATGACAAAAAACACAAGTAGATTAGCATCCTGCCCATGCTTTAGGGCCCAAAGTCTGGCAACAAGATATACTGTGTCAAGATTTTTAATGGCCATGTAGTGTTCCAGCACCCTTTTCTTCACTGGACCTATGGTACTTCCCACATACCTAAGTCCACAGGGACATATGAGAACATTAATACAGAAATCACTACTGCATGTGATGAATTTCTTGATTTTCTGTTCCCTGCCTGCAGCAATCTGATACGTCTACATGTTCTTGCTCTGCTTACAAGCTTTGCACTTCCCACATTTGAAAAAACCACCTTGCTCTCTCAACCTGTTATATTCCATATAGGTACCCTATATAGGCGCAGGTAACATTGCAACCTTTCACCTATATTCTTCCCTAAATTACATACATAACGGTTCCTAGGCACTGACCTTTTACCTAGAAATGACACTGCATTCAGAACGCGGGTTTTACCCTGGTTCGATTCTCATACATTATGCATGAGGCTTCTTGGAAGCACAGCAGGACTAACAGTAGGATTACCATCTCCTGTATAATATCTCTGTGTAAAGTTCAGGCCCAACATCATCCTTTAGGCCGACACAGTAACACAGCAAGGTAGGACCCGTGGAGAGACCTGTGGGTATATATAAGGCACATCTTGCTTAGGAAGATAGAGGAGACCGTGACTTCCTGGCTGACACACTGACCAGAGACGCTGAGGTTCCTGCATGCAGACGCTCCAGCTAGCAGTGGTCTAACATCCCTCGCGGGGTGCCCAACTCGAGTCTAGGACCGAGTCCCATATTCTCTAAACTCTCAGGTAATGGGGTTGACTAGATCCTAGAGGGATTCTTGGCATAACACCTACATAGATGCTAGGTACATTTAGGTACATCTAGTTAGGGAGGCATCGTAGGAGTACGCACTTTTTATCATGTGTCTTATGTACTTGTATATATTCATGATTCCTGCAAGATGGTAGAACTATACCATCCCTTTACTTTCGTAGTACTGCTAATCATATATCTCTGCTACTGTCTAATGGTTGTTGCAGCTCATATATTCTACACTAGAATAACAACTGTTCAATAAATCCTTATTGACAAACGCCCAGTATGGTTATTCTGTGTATCTCTGAGACAAACTAAAGTGAGCCCAAGTGACTGAGCGAAAGGGAGTATATTGTTTCCACGATCCTGGGGGATCAGGGTTGTCATATTCTGAGGTTGCCAGAATCTATTCTCTCTGTGATAAGAGGAGATTATAGTGGCACTGTGAGCTAGCTAATACAGACAGGCTAACGTATCTGGTGGGGGTGCTCGGAATCAGTCTGCCACCAATCCCACAGTTTATGTTATCCAAACATGCAGATCCTGTATAGGTTATATAGGAACTACACGACATGGCGCCGCCAACGTTGGTTGGGTACTTATTTTACAGTAGAATCTGAGTAGTTCAGTCGTGCTATTCTCAGAGACCCCTACTCACAAACACACCAGAGACGTCTGGAGTGGGTGGCCACAGCTGAGTAGGCTACAAAATCCTATTTATTGGCTGTTGGTTATTCAAGCTTGAAGGACACAGTGTTCCTAAAATTGTGCATAAACACCGCGGGCCTGATTCACAGAACTAACTCACGTCAAAAACGTAAAGTTAGTACTTTTTGGTATTCACAGAATACACTTACTCATTTTGGTATTCACAGAAGGCACTTACTCATTTCGGTATTCACAGAAGTTAGTAGTCCTAACTTTAGGAATCCTAAATGCCTTCTGTGAATACCGAAAGTCTTAAAGTTAGGATTTTTCTCAGTTTAGGAGTAGTAAAGTTAGGACTCCTAACTTTAGGACTCCTAAATGCCTTCTGTGAATACCGAAAGTCTAAAAGTTAGGATTTTTCTCAGTTTAGGAGTAGTAAAGTTAGGACTCCTAACTTTAAGACTCCTAAATGCCTTCTGTGAATACCGAAAGTCTTAAAGTTAGGATTTTTCTCAATTTAGGAGTAGTAAAGTTAGGAGTCCTATATATATAAATATAAAACAACACTTGATATCTCAAAATTGATTTTTCTGCCAGAATATAGCGCCTAAAAGCAGGCATCTAACAGAATTCTCAGCGCTAGGGTCCCAGCATCAATTTTGTCGACTCTCCCAGGCGTATAAGAACAGCCCGGGGTTGTTTTCAGCCAGAGTAACTGAGTTACTTCAAAATTTGGATGAAGAGGCATTGTCCTATGTGGATGATATTTATCTAATGGACGATGACCTAGAGGAGCACTTGAACAGAGTGAATACCATAATTTTGGGATTTACATCTGAGGGCTACAAATTCAACTTTAAAAAATCAAAAAATGCCCACCTCAGTGTCCTGTTTTTAGGATATGAGCTTTCAAGTGAAGGAAAAAGCCTGGCAGCCAATTTTTTAGAAAAATGCACGCTGCTCCAACCTCCAAAATCATTGAAAAATTTACAGTCAATTCTGGGATTCCTAAATTTTGGTAGAACATACATTTTGGATTACGCAGAAAGAGTGAAACCTTTCTACAATTTAATAAAACCTGATTTTTCAGAAAAACAGTGGACACAGGAACATACAGATACACTTCGTTCCTTACAAGCTGACATGATAGCTTCCAAACACTTACAGACACGTGTAAATGTACGCAACCTGGTGATCCGTATAGTTGCGGGTCAATCTGGGTACACCTATCTAACATATGATGAGGGTGAGACAGTACCGATTGCATACAAATCACATTTGTACACAAATGCTGAGATGCGCTTTGCATCTACAGAAAAGATTCTAACAGCAGTACAGACTGCTGTGGTGAGAGAAAGAGCACTGGCTCAGGGGAAACGAATAATAGTAGTGACTCCAGTTCCAGCTTTAGAGGCTGCGACAAAGGCAAGCTTTCCTAATGCTAAAGCTTTACATCCGAGATGGATACAATGGGCTAATTCTCTCACTGCAACAGATGTAGAATACAGGTACGACCCAAATTTAAAGACACAAGCATTCCTGCAATATGAACAAGAATATCCTCTACCAAACGAAATAATGCCTCTAGATCAGTATGAATATATCATTTACACTGACGGATCAGCTCAACCGGCCATAGGAAGTAAGCAACAATATAGCGCAGCATGTGCAATCGTTAAAGGTCGCATGCGGGATGGAAAGTTCCACCCAAATTGCACAAAAACGCAATCTCTAGGAGACTGCACGGCACAGCTGGCAGAGTTAAAAGCGCTGATACTGACACTGGTAAATACGGATCGAGAATTCCCCACACTAATTGTGTGCAATTCCTTTTACTGTGTGCAGTCATATAATGAATATTTGCAGTACTGGGTTCAAAGATGCAAAAGGTGGCACAATTAAGCATAAAATGCTATGGGAACAGGTAGTGGAGTTGAAAACCGATCTACCGAGGGCTCACGTGATACATACTCTGAGTCATCAGGGTGATGGCGTTCACGTTGAAAGGAATTAATTGGCTGATGAAGCCACAAAGGGGGCTGTACGGACGGATTCCGTAGCTGCAATCACTCGTTCTAAAACGAGAATAGACGGTGAGATTATGGTAGCTATCAATGCTTGTCGCAAAAACAGCGGAGCAGTACCAACAAAGTTTCCACTCAAGTACTCCTACAAGTTAGATGCCAATAACATCCCATTTGCTCAGATTCCTGGAGTGGGGGATAGAGTAATTCCAAACATGGATCGTAGGTTACGTTTAATTCTAGCAGCACACGAAGGGATAGGTTCTGCCCATGCAGAAGTTACAGCGACTGTTTCTTTATTGAAACAATGCTATTGGTGGCCTGGGTTAATAAAGCAGACCAAAGACTTTGTCTTAAAGTGTGATATCTGTCAACAGATAAATGAAGCCACCACAGCTCGCCCAGCACAAATCCCATTATTAGACAGCATCAGACTGTCAATTCGCGTGCATTCACCTGGAGCACTGCGGCCCCTTAAAATGTGATGGGGCTTACAGGTATATCATGGTTGCAGTGGATTCCTGCTCGAGATTCCTATGGGTGTGGCCCCAACGCTCGGCTGACGCTCAAACTGGTATCAAAGATTTGCGGGTCGTTATAGGGACATACGCAATTGGCACATTACATTCTGACCAGGGCCCTGCGTTTAGCTCTCGGGCTTACAAGGAGGCCATGCGAGGATTGGGTGTAGCATTGCAGTACTCATCTCCATACTATCCCGAGCAAAGTCGGTTGTGGAGAGAAAAAACCGGGACTAAAAGCAATCTTTAACAGCTAGAGTATTAGGCACGGGTGAAAGTTGGGTAAAACATCTGTATGGAGTCCAGCGAGCTTTGAACAACATGCCAAGAAGTTCTGTAAGGGGGTGTCACTCCATTTGAGGTCTTATTTGGGACAAGAATGTGGGTACCTGATCTTGATTGTAAAAGCACAGTGGTGGATGAAAAGCCTTTTGACATCCATGCTCGTTTGGCTGTTTTACAGGATCTAAATGAATCCAGGACCCAACAAAGTAATGTCCACCTGAAGAAAACCGCCACTGGGGAAGTCAAATCAGTCACGGCAAGACCTGTCTGGATCCCAGAAGTTGGGGATCTGGTCAGAGAAAAGATAACGGATAAAAAAGAATTTGGCCCATCATACAGAAAACCTGTACCGGTCCTAGCAATTGAAGGCACAAGAACTGTACTTCTACTGCCTCTTGCCGGAAAAAAGGAGAAAAGATTTATCTCAATCGACCTAATCAAACCACATTATGCGGCCGATACTGAGTAGTAGGCCACGTGGACTCCAAAGTAGAAGACGCCCTCCTCCCGCTACAATTCAAGAAGTTCAAACGGAAAGACTCATCACGTTCGAAGAGTCCCCTGCACGGAATGAAGGACTATGCAACAATGGTATGGAACTTGTTCCCCTTGAACCTGAAGCTCAACTTCAAAATCAAACTCAAAATCAAAGACAAATTGCTATTCCACCAAATACAGATGTCTACGTCAACATGCCTCGACAAGAGCAAGCCACGATTTCTACAAATCCTGATGCAATACCAACAATAGATCGAACTGCTTCTGGCTACTTCATAAACTTTGATACTTTTTTTGGATCCAAGCGAACCGGAAACGATGCCAGCCAAAAAATCACGCAAACAGCAAGTAAAAGACTTTCTGAACTTTCTTAAAAAGACTTTCCTGGTGTCACCCTGGGTAGAACCATGGATAATCACCGGGATACTTTTCTTTCTTTTCTGGCTTGGCTTAGTAATAGTTTTTAGCATGCTTGTTAATGGAAGATACCTTCGACAAAGCTCTGCAGCCCAAAAGGTGAACTTACTTTTAAAACCACACCTATCATCTCATCGAGAACAAAGAGACTTGTCATCAGTGAACATTACAGCAGTTCCTATACCGGATGGTATAGTTTGGGACAAGGTTGATTTCGATATATTTGGTCCGACTGAAATTTTAAGAATTCCTCATTTATTTAAAATATCGTTGAGTGATATCATTACCTCAAGTACATTTTCTGATGATTGGGATTTTGAAACTGTTAATAACATGTTATCTGATTTGGAAAAATCTGCTACGTTTTCTAATAGTGAAACATTGGAAGACACATCAGATTTCGAGAGTATGTATTGTTATCAACACTATGGTCATCACTTTTTAAATAAATCTGCAAATCCTAGACCTGTGTTCACATACCACCAGTGGGAACATTTTCCAACACCACCGAAAGGCAGTTCAAAAACATTTACACAAAACTTTCCATATTTCTCAGGGTTTAATATGTCTGACCCAGCCTTATATTACTATAGGGTTGCACCAGCATCAGCACAGAAAAATATGTTGACAAACACCAAACAGATTTACTCTGCTTCTTTTATTGCCAGTTGTCCGAACAAGGTTTCGACTTGTGGAAAGACACCATAGACCTAAAATCAGTCTAGGGTACTAGGGGATGGCAGGTACAGGGAATAGAAGCTTTGTTTAGAGCATGCCTCATCCCTCAACAAATCATGTTTTTGAATGAAACAGTGCAACAGACATCTTGCCTTGGACTAGCCAAGAACAAAGACTTGAACACACCTCGGCTGCCAACTCCATCACACACCGAGGGTAACATAACATCACAGGAAGAGATTACAGTAGATGACATCATACAATACAACAGATCAGACCCCGATTGGGAAAAATTGTTGATTTGGCCCACAGACACTAATAGTTGTCATGCAAGATTCATGGGTAAAGCCGAAGGGTTTAGTATCCATAGGCCAGATCCACGTTATGTACAGAGACAACATCCAGGGGTAGTGACACCCTACAGTGTTGGGAAGTTGTGCCTCGATTGGCTAAAAACCTCAACACTCAAACAGGTGAAACAACACTTATCCTTACTGTGACAGGATGTGGATCTTAGGGATTTTTTAATGGGCCCAAGGAAGCCACATCAGAAACGTTTCTATTATGCTGTCTATAATGAAATATGGAAAATATCCCAACAAGAGGCCGCAGAGAGACTACGAGAGATAGACCGTATAAATCTAGAAAAATCTCTAGCAGTGGTAGACAATGGGTTAACTACATTGACCTCCAGGATATATTCCTTAGGCAACATTGTATCCTCTGCGATAGACATACTAGAACAGGATTTGGCCATATTACAACACGGGCAATCACAGTTGCGTTCTATTATGTCATTAAGCTGGACGCAGCAGTCTTTGTGTGCAGGCTACGTGCCTTGGCGTTATATCAACAGTACGTCTCTGTTTTCTGAATACAATCTAACAGATAAACAGATAGAAATGGCACAAAGGGGAGCTAAATATACAATGCTGCGCAACGAAAAACTGGATAGATTAGCATTTACAGTGGCAGAATCACCATCCACAGAATGGCTAATCCATGGCCACATAACTCTACCGGTCACTACTTTTCAGTTTCAGTATTGCCTTGAACAAAAGCAAGTAGGCAGATATGACAAAATGGGTAAGGAATACATTAAGGAAACATGGGGATTACCATACAGATTTCGATGTCGGAGTGGGGATCGAGAAGTGTTTCTAAGCGGTACAAACTGTGAGAACGCTTTAAGTGGATCACTCATATGCCAGGATATAATGCTGCACAGGGCTTGTAATGGTTCTGTAGCAAACCTGTCCTGCCATTTGAGGGGTGCCCCAGCTGCAGTGATTACTCCAGCATTCAGGCTACTTTCAAATGGGAGTTACTTGATGCTGAACAGTCAAGGCTGTTGTGGCATGCTCCCGGGCATCGCATATCTGGTAACCGTGAGCTCCAGGGTTACTTGTTGTATGCAAGTATTGTTTCCACCGACACATACAGTCAGGGAGGCGACGTTATGGCCTTCACTGAATGTTTCTTTAATACAGTTTGATACTCTAAGCAGAATGAAAGCCATGCTTCTACAGAAGTCTGTGCCCTTAACCTCTGCTCGAGAGACTTTTGATCTCCAGATCGCAAGGTCTTCGGCAGAGATACAAGCGCTCATTCATACAAACTACCCTTTCCCTTTCGCAGAAATGGTAAATCGTATCTTTAACATGTCTGATACGACAGGCATTGTCCACCTATTTAAGACCATAGGTTCTGGACTTCTGAGCACCTTTCAGACAGTACTTGGAGTTATCCCAAACTTCATACACTCCGTATTTGGAAGCATCTTTGGAGGACTTCCGCTCATCCTGTTCCTAGCAGCAGGTATCCTGATTGTTTTATATTTGTACGCAATGGACGTCCCAGTCACCAAGGAGATGGAAAAAGCACTCCTCGAGCGTAAATAACATGACCGCATGGTACAACATCTAGGCATGCCTCGCCTAAGAGAACTAAGTGCATTTTGGTTCTTGTCATTTCGACCAGTCTGGATGGTTAGCATCTTACCTGTCCTCTGATGCCTGTTTTGCGGAGAAGAATGTGTGTTAGACCTGTGTTTGACACTCCCATCATGTGTGTAACCGGACGTGAATGCGTTACTGGACCCGATAACGGCCCATGTTCTGCAGTGTCCTCAGCGTATTCCAATGTTGATGGCGGCATTTCTTGAGCCACCGCAGGTAGTAACTGCACCTGTTGGTATGAACACCAGCTCCTCCACTGACACCCAGGCTGAGGACGGTGCGCAGGCTGCCCCAGCACCGGCTGCGGACAGCGTGGAACATCATCTGTGCTCAATTGACATACTCTGCGAGGTGTTACAGGGGCATTCTACTGTGGAAGCAAGCAACTGAAATGTTGCGTCTACCAGCCAGGACACATAAACATTTGACTCATTTGGCTCGTCGTGTGCTGGGAGAAATTCGCCCTTTTCTAAACAAGCTCAAATTTGGAACTATGAAACTAAATTGACATTCCTTTCATTTTTTGGGCATACATGGCTTTTTAATGCTTATAGTGGTTCGGACTATAATTACGGACACTTTTAGAGCTAGGGCTTGAAACATTTTCTTTTTAAATTTTTTAAGTTTTTAGAAAATGTGTAGAAGTTTTTAAACATTTTTAGCTAAAGAGGTGTTTTTATAAACTTTGTGCATACCGCTATCTAGCTATGCTAGTAGTACAGTAATAGGTTACATATGTCGTCCAGTCGGAAGAGGATTGGGTGTTATATTCCATATAGGTACCCTATTTAGGCGCAGGTAACATTGCAGCCTTTCACCTATATTCTTCCCTACATTACATACATAACGGTTCTTAGGCACTGACCTTTTACCTAGATATGACACTGCATTCAGAACGTGGGTTTTTCCCTGGTTCGATTATCATACATTATGCATGAGGCTTCTTGGAAGCACAGCAGGACTAACAGTAGGATTATCATCTCATGTATAATATCTCTATATAAAGTTCAGGCCCAACGTCATCCTTTATGCCGACACAGTAACACAGCAAGGTAGGACCCCTGGGGAGACCTATGGGTATATATACAGCACATCTTGCTTAAGAAGATAGAGGAGACCGTGACTTCCCGGCTGACACACTGACCAGAGACGCTGAGGTTCCTGCATGCAGACGCTCCAGCTAGCAGTGGTCTAACATCCCTCGCGGGGTGTCCAACTCGAGACCAGGACGGGGTTCCATATTCTCTAAACTCTCAGGTAATGGGGTTGACTAGATCCTAGAGGGTTTCTTGGCATAACACCTACATAGATGCTAGGTACATTTAGGTACATCTAGTTAGGGAGGCATCGTAGGAGTATGCACTTTTAGTATGTGTCTTATGTACTTGTATATATTCATAATTTCTGCAAGATGGTAGAACTATACCATCCCTTTACTTTCGTAGTACTGCTAATAATATATCTCTGCTACTGTCTAATGGTTGTTGCAGCTCATATATTCTACACTAGAATAACAACTGTTCAATAAATCCTTATTGACAAACGCCCAGTATGGTTATTCTGTGTATCTCTGAGACAAACTAAGTGAGCACGACTGACTGAACGAAAGGGAGTATATTGTTTCCACGATCCTGGGGGATCAGCGTTGTCATGTTCTGAGGTTGCCAGAATCTATTCTCTCAGTGATAAGAGGAGATTATAGTGGCACTGTGAGCTAGCTAATACAGACAGGCTAACGTATCCGGTGGGGGTGCTCGGAATCAGTCCGACACCAATCCCACAGTTTATGTTATCCAAACGCGCAGATCCTGTATAGGTTATATAGGAACTACACGACAAACCACCCTTTCCTCTTGTTCTGTGTGCTGAAATGGCTGTGGAACAAAGCATCTTGTAATGACTTGGGTTTGCGGTAGGTGATTTGTAGTGACGGGGGAATCTCCTTGCCTATAACAGGGTCACTCCTTACCAAATGCCAATGTTTGGTAATCATTCTCCTGACTGGTTGACTTTCGTTATTAAATGTTGTGATCAGTCCTACCACATTGTCTTCTTTTTTACTCTGTCTTTTTGTGAGAAGTGAATCATGTGACATGTTCTCTGCTTTCAATCTGGCTGTCTTAAGTACTTTCCTAGGGTATCCCCTGAATCCCTCACTCATCCTATCCCTTTCCTGATTGTACCCTTCTTTCGAGCTACAATTCCGTTTGGCCCCCAATAGTTCCCCATAAGGGATACTCCACTTGAGATTCCATGGATGTTGGCTGCCAGCATGCAAAATGCTGTTGCCTGCTGTCTCTTTCCGAAACAGACTGGTAGTGATCCTGTTTTCCAATATCTCTACTCTCACATCCAAAAAGTCCATCTCAGTGGTGTGGATCTTGTGTATGAAAGAGAGATTCACATCAGTGGCGGAGATATGTGTCAGGAATTCCTCAAGATCTTTTCTAGGACCCTCCCAGATAACAAACAGATCATCTATATATCTCGTCCAGAATGCAATCTGTTTGGTCCATCTCTCATTAACCTCAATCCACACTTGAGTTGCCTCCCACCAGCCCATGAAGATCCCTGCATTGCTCAGTGTGAAGAATCTTCCCATTGCAGTACCTGTGAGTTGGCGAAACCACGTGTCATTAAACAGAAAGAAATTATTGTTAAGACAGAAAAACAGCATTTCAAATAGCATTTTGAAATTGTCATAGCGATTCAGTGGTTTGTCCCTAAAGAAGTATCTGCACGCTTCCATGCCCTGGATGTGATTGATGCATGTATACAGTGCAACTACATCTAAGGTGACAAGAAGATAATGTGACTGCAGGGGAATGTCTTGGATCTTGGTAACAAAGTCAGTGTTATCCCGGCAATATGATGGTAAAGACATCACATAGGGCAGCAGGAACAAATCAAGAAACCTGGATGTAGGTTCTAGGAAACTCCCATTGGCAGAAACTATAGGTCTCCCCGGGGGATTCACCCTGTCCTTGTGAATATTCGGCAGCATATAGAAACAAGCGGCTATGGCTTGTTTAACCCATAAAAACAGATACTCATCCACACTAATCAGCCCTGTGTCTCTCCATAGAGGTAACATGCCCTGATATTTTGCAACAGCTTGATGATACATCTGCAAAGTGGTTCTTTCATAATTCCCCAAATTATCCAACTGTCTGCATGCTTCCTTGGTATATTTGGTAACATCCCATAGAACCACATTACCACCCTTGTCTGAAGGTTTTATGACCACATTATGATACTCCCTCAAAGATGTAAGGGCTTCTCTCTGTCCCTTGCTCAAATTGTTAGCATAGTTGTCTGTGGCCTTAAGGCAAATCCTATGTAAATCCCTGATGACAACCTCATTGCTTGCGGCCCCTTATATTAATGATTTTATTAGAGCAGCAGGCCTTACTATCTGGCATGGAATATGGAGCAAGGAGGGAACCACATTTGACGCAGGAAATCAAAGGACTGCCTCACTCTTGAGCATGGTAAAAAAAACCCTGGCTGATGTATATTAGTAAGAATGCGCTGTGAACATTGATTTTAATAACCCTTTACAAATTATTAATTATAGTAAAAAGGTAGTAAAAGCAGGGCTTATAGACTCAAGGGAACGTTTAAGAGAAGTTGAGGCAAACTCGAAGCAGTTGGTAAGGGCATACTGTGATAGGACCATTGGACCGGGGACACAGCACTATCTACTTCAGGTTACGAATATAAAACACAGATTTTATTTCACAAGGTTAAGAATGGGGACTATCCACTATCTAATAGCTTTCCCAATTACAGGCAAGTGGAAACGAAAACCTCGAAAGTGCCCCTGTGATGGAAAATCGGACCAGACAACCCTACACTTTATTTTATTCTGTGATTTTTATAGGGATATTAGGAAGAGCACTTTACGGCCATTACTTTTAAAGGAAAAATTGTTCACTTATAAAATTGCCTTTGATTTTATCTGTAATTTAGAGAACGAAAGAGTTTGCAACACTGTGGTGGTCTATATTCAAATGGCAGTTAAAATAAGAAAGTATAATTCACATCTAGAGGCCTTACTTTACGAAGATGAAAGGACATATACTGATTAGTGATGTTTAGGGATACTGTGTGATCCATATTTCTGCACTTGGCACTTTATGTATAAATTATTCCCTGTCTTCATATTTTTTAATGGTATTATGTTTATTGTGTTTGAATATTTCTAAACTTTTTCATATGTATTAACGTGCCGACCAGAATGAATTGCGAAAATGTTTGTTACTATTTTTTAGGATGCTTTTACGGTTGTACTATTTTAACTGAATACAGCTGAATTTGACTTGACTTGACAACCTCATGGAAGCTATCAATCATATTGTGTGGTGTAACTGGATTAGAATATATATGATCAAGGACACAGGACGTGGCCGAAACACGTCATGGGTAGCACAAGAAAAATAAATTGTTTCATTTAAGCACAGCTTATTGCTTGGAGTCCGTACCTGTTTTGTGCTCGATTGGCACTGGGACTGGTGTTTCGATATATATATATATATATATATATATATATATATATATATATATATATATATATATATATATTATCTACTGGCAGTCGCCAGTAGATAGTTATAGTTAGGACCAATTTTCCATAGGAAATCCGCAACATTCTATTTGAAATAACTTTGGCGCCGGTTGACGAATCTTCGCGAAATTTTCAAACTTTGTGGCCAGTTCCGGTCCGCTTCTACCCTGAAAGTCTCGGGGTGATTCGTCAAGTGGGGGCCGAGAAAAAAGGGGGGTCCCAAAACGTGTTTTCCCCATGCAATTTTCCATAGGAACCTTTCATCGCAGCTACAGCCCGAACTGCTGAACGGAATTACACCAAATTTGGCAAAAAGGTAGCCCTTGGTTCAGAGTCGTGCCTTTTGCTTAAATGGTGTAAATCTGTTCAGTAGTTCCTGAGAAAATCAAAAGTAAAATCACATATATATCTATGGCGGCGTAGGGTCCGCGTACCATCCCGCGTGGATCCAGCCGATAAAAAAAAAAATCGAAGCGCGGTCTCCCGCGCTTCGATGCTATTTTGCCCCCGGGTGGGCCAAGTCCCAGAGGCATGCGGGGATTGCTTTTTATTTTATGTGGGGGGCCTCTAAGGCCCCCCAAGCCCTGGGGACACCCACCCCCCGGGGCTTTAAAAAAAAATGGTGCGTGAGGGCTCTCCGCCCTCCCGCAGCCCCGAGGACCGCCACCCCGGGGCTTCTTTTTTAATTAACAATGACCTGTGTGGGGGCTCCTGCCCTCACATGCCCAGGAACCGCCAACTCCCGGGGCACTAAGAAAGAAATATGGGGGTCCGTTTCGGACCCCGGCGCCCGGGGACCACCACCTCCCGGGGCTTTACTAATGAAGGGAGGGGGCTGCGCGGCCCCCTCCTGGAGCCCAGTGATGGCCCTGGGGACCGCCACCCCCAGGGCCGGCTCCTGCAGTGTCCCGGGGTGCCTACCCCGGGACACTGCTGTTTGCAATCACAGGACGGGAGCCTCGCGGCTCCCGTCCTGTGATTGCAAACTTGCTTTGCTTCATTGAAGTGATGTAATATGTGACGTCATCAGCAGTGCATTGCGGGGGCGCGAGTTATAGTTAGCTGAACTAACTATAACGGGGGAATTTCACGGGTTTTGTACGAGTGAAATGTCCAACTAACTATAACTGTCCCTAAAACCTATGGTTTTTTCAGTGAATATGTATATATATATATATATATATATATATATATATATATATATATATATCGCACAAAAATTGGCACTCTATAACAGGCACTAATCCAGCACTCCAAGGGGTAATTTCCACTCAACTTTATTGGTACAGTGACGGCATATATATATATATATTGCTTCACGCTGCAAATAACGAACTGCCTCTGAAGAAATGCTAGTCAGCATGAAACGCGTCAGGCTGTTTAATTTTGGCAAGATTTCCATCCATTGTGCTGCAGCTTCCACAATTAAACGTGATTTTACCTACCTGCGTGTGGCTCTCCTAAATGGGCAACTTTCTTTGTTGGATATGTTCACGGCTGGTCCCGGTCGTGGGCGAAGCCCTGCCGCAATGAAGTGGACCTTGTTGGAGTCAAATGATGATCAGCACAAGGGGCAGGAGGTCGTTTTGTGGGAGTTATAACGTGCAACGCGGTGAGAGTAGGACTCTTTCCATACCCACTGGGGTTTTTACTGTTTAATTTTGACAAAGTGCAAGCAACTCACTGGAGTATGAGTCACGGCACTACAGAGACCATCAGGATCAGCGAGAGCCGACGCCCACTGGGGGGGTGGCTGGATTGATAAGCAATGCCGCATTGCTTCACGCTGCAAATAACGAACTGCCTCTGAAGAAATGCTAGTCAGCATGAAACGCGTCAGGCTGCTTAATTTTGGCAAGATTTCCATCCATTGTGCTGCAGCTTCCACAATTAAACGTGATTTTACCTACCTGCGTGTGGCTCTCCTAAATGGGCAACTTTCTTTGTTGGATACGTTCACGGCTGGTCCCGGTCGTGGGAGAAGCCCTGCCGCAATGAAGTGGACCTTCTTGGAGTCAAATGACGATCAGCACAAGGGGCAGGAGGTCGTTTTGTGGGAGTTATAACGTGCAACGCGGTGAGAGTAGGACTCTTTCCATACCCACTGGGGTTTTTACTGTTTAATTTTGACAACGTGCAAGCAACTCACTGGAGTATGATTCACGGCACTACAGAGACCATCAGGCTCATCGAGAGCCGACGTCCACTGGGGCGGGTGGCTGGATTGATAAGTAATTCCACATTGCTTCACGCTGCAAATAAAGAACTGCCTCTGAAGAAATGCTAGTCAGCATGAAACGCGTCAGGCTGTTTAATTTTAGCAAGATTTCCATCCATTGTGCTGCAGCTTCCACAATTGAACGTGATTTTACCTACCTGCGTGTGGCTCTCCTAAATGGGCCACTTTCTTTGTTGGATATGTTCACGGCTGGTCCAGGTTGTGGGAGAAGCCCTGCCGCAATGAAGTGGACCTTGTTGGAGTCAAATGACGATCAGCACAAGGGGCAGGAGGTCGTTTTGTGGGAGTTATAACGTGCAACGCGGTGAGAGTAGGACTCTTTCCATACCCCTGGGGTTTTTACTGTTTAATTTTGACAACGTGCAAGCAACTCACTGGAGTATGATTCACAGCACTACAGAGACCATCAGGCTCAGCGAGAGCCGACGTCCACTGGGGCGGGTGGCTGGATTGATAAGTAATGCCGCATATCTTCACGCTGCAAATAAAGAACTGCCTCTGAAGAAATGCTAGTCAGCATGAAACGCGTCAGGCTGTTTAATTTTAGCAAGATTTCCATCCATTGTGCTGCAGCTTCCACAATTAAACGTGATTTTACCTACCTGCATGTGGCTCTCCTAAATGGGCAACTTTCTTTGTTGGATATGTTCACGGCTGGTCCCGGTCGTGGGAGAAGCCCTGCCGCAATGAAGTGGACCTTGTTGGAGTCAAATGACGATCAGCACAAGGGACAGGAGGTCGTTTTGTGGGAGTTATAATGTGCAACGCGGTGAGAGTAGGACTCTTTCCATACCCACTGGGGTTTTTACTGTTTAATTTTGACAACGTGCAAGCAATTCACCGGAGTATGATTCATGGCACTACAGAGACCATCAGGCTCAGTGAGAGCCGACGCCCACTGGGGCGGGTGGCTGGGTTGATAAGTAATGCCCCATTGCTTCACGCTGCAAATAACGAACTGCCTCTGAAGAAATGCTAGTCAGCATGAAACGCGTCAGGCTGTTTAATTTTGGCAAGATTTCCATCCATTGTGCTGCAGCTTCCACAATTGAACGTGATTTTACCTACCTGCGTGTGGCTCTCCTAAATGGGCAACTTTCTTTGTTGGATATATGTAGTTTTATATACTTAAATACACACCAAAAAATAAATAGGGTGTCAACAAACAAGCAACATACTAATGTTGTGGTGTTGTCTAATTATAATCTGTTTAAAAATACACATCATACTGTTTCTATGTATTTTAACAGAAATGTCACTTCAATCACTACACGTCACTCAGGAACTAAAAGGGACATTCTAACTTGTGTTTAAATAAAAACAAAGTTTGTCAGAATAACATTTGCATTTTAACCATGTATCTGTTCCTCTGGTTAGCCATACAGCTTGCTGTACAGGGACAGGACCATAGTAGCCAGCATCTCCAGCTCCTTTGGTGAGAAGTTTGGGGCCCTCTCTCCTGCTTTACCTTGCATTGTGGTTCCTAGAGGTTGGAAACAGCAGCAAAAGTTGAGAAGGTGTTGTTGGTTGCACTGTTAGGATGCAAGTGAGCTTTTTTTTAAATGCCACATACATCTATGAGATGTGCGAGAGTGTTAACAGAGACGGACACATCCACTGGTATTTATATGTTACTTTCACACATGCTAGCCTATGGCTGTGTCCGTCGTGGAGTTTAACACCCACTGTCCGGTCAACTTCCACCGAATTCCATCTATTTTGAAATGTCCTGATGGCGAGGTCAGGCGTCCGCCATTTTAGATTGTGAAATG
This sequence comes from Calotriton arnoldi, assembly GCA_963921515.1. Classification (NCBI taxonomy): domain Eukaryota; kingdom Metazoa; phylum Chordata; class Amphibia; order Caudata; family Salamandridae; genus Calotriton; species Calotriton arnoldi. The sequence goes on along the minus strand of CAWUFW010003703.1, from coordinate 207,298 downwards.
GTGTGCTTGGGAATGTTACTGTATTTAAAATGTATTATTTCCACATTTCTTTATTTTAAAAATGTCCTTTTAAACAAATAACTTTTTATTAATGTGTGAAATTATGTTAAAAATATATTTTTTGAAAACAAAATGTATTTTAAAATTGTATTTGCAAAAAATTATAATTTGTTTTCTTTTAAATGAAGAAAAATGAACCATGGGAGAGTGAGGAGCCGACAGTCTCAAGTTATGAGGCCATATCCAGACCTTGCCACCATGAAAGAACGGGATATAATCGAATAATTCAGATTAAATAGGCAAGCTATTCTTGTTTTATGTCCTCAGCTGGAGCCAGATCTTCTGCCTCACAACAGTAATCTCACAGCAATAACACTAATTGTGTAATTAATGGCAGCACTCCATTTTGTGGCCTCAGGATCATTCCAATACACTATTGCAGTATCTGGTGGAATGTAAGAATCAACATTTAGTGGTGTGCTGTAAGAAGTTCATTCTTCGGTGTTGAGACATATCAACATAGAGTTTTCATTAAATAAGGGTTTTTCCAATGTGAAGGGAGATTTTTATTCTTTGGGTCACCTACCACATGTGGTTCGAGCAATTGATGACACACATATTGCCTTGGTATCACCACATGACAGAGAACAAGTCTACCTCAATCAGAAAATGTCTATTCAATCAATGTGCAAGTTGTGTGCTTACCAGATTTGTACATCACAAGCATGTGTGCATGACCTATGATTCCTTTGTACTACGGAACTGCACCATACCCCTGCAAATGTCACAACTTAGACCTGAGAGGGTCTGGCTTCTTGGTAAGTACAATCTGTCAATATTTTGTTTGTTAATTTCAAATTAATGATCAAAAATAGTATGTCATTTTTTGGCTCTTTTTTAAAATTTGATATAGGAGACTCAGCATATCCTAACTGACCATGGCTGTTAGCACCGCTGAGGAATCCAACAACTCCAGGGGTAGTTCGCTTCAATGAGGCCCATGGAAGAACACAGAGGCCAGTAGAGTGGGCTTTTGGACTCCTAAAGGCTAGATTTTAATGTCTAGATAATACTGGTGGAGCCCTCCTCTTCTCACCCAATAAGGTGTGCAAAATCACCATGATATCCTTCATGTTACACAACATTGCCCTGCAACGGAATATCCCATACATTGCAGAGGAAGAAAACCATGATGAGCTACCGGGTAAGGATGTTGAAATGCCAAATGAAGATGATAGTGGTGAAGAGGGCGGAATAGACTTACATCAAGATGTTATTGACAACTTCTTCACATGAGTGTAAGTATATATTAACATATTATTACATTACATTTAAAAACAACTTTTAATAAAATGAGAATAAAAGTCTGTGCTAGACATTTTTTTTTGAAAGGGCAAGTTAAGGTAAATCCAGGGCAAAGATGTTTGTTGATCTAAGTTTTGACACATTGACTATTGTGTTTATTTACGTTGTTTATCTTTGATTGTTCTTAGAAAATGTGTCCTCAAAAATTGCAATTTGTAATGTGTCTATTTTGTAATGTCATACAAATATTTTTGTTTCTGTTTTAATCTGTTTTAGGTTCCTTCAGCATGTCATCTTCATTTGGACTTTTCAAAGTTGTGATATTTGCAGTTATATGCTGCTGTTACGAAGTACAAAAGGAACATGGGTTGATGCTGTGAAAGACACACACTTTGGATGTACAGATCTTGTACAAAGAAAACTTGCACAGTGTTTGTATTGTACTTGTTAAGATTGCATTAGCCTTGTTTTCTGTTGATTGTTGTCACCAAAGCAATATGTGCTGCTGAAATTGCTCTAACCACTTGTGGTAGGCCACCCAAAGCATAAAAATCTCTCTTTACACAGGCAAAATCCACATTTTGTGTTATCTGTATGTGGCTGTTGATGTGTCTCATCATTGAAGAAATAACTTCTTGTAGCACACCACTTAAGTTGGTTGTGACATTCCACCAGATACTGCAATATCATATTGGAATGATCATGTGGTCACAAAAGGTAATACTGCCATTATTTTCACTTTTTGTATTGTTGATATGGGGTTCCTATTGTGAGGCAGAAGTTCTGGCTGCAGCGGATAAAAAATAAATCAATAAGACTTTGCCTATTTAATAGGGGTGGGCGGAATTTGCGTAGTCGCGCTACGCATAGCTCTGCAAAACGGTAAAAATCTCCGCGAGCACGCAAAAGTTCCACGAACACGCGGAATTGCTTGTTCCGCCCGTTCGCGATGCTTTTTTCCTGTTCGCGAACGCTGTTTGCATGCTTGGGGAGAAATATTTCGCGAACACGCATTTTGAAAGCGCGAACAAGCAAAAAATTCTGCGAAGACGCAGATCGCGGAATTTTTGGCAATTCTGCGTTCTCCGCAGAACGCAAAATTACCCAAATTCCGCAAGCGGAACGGAATTTACAGCCCAGGCCTACTATTTAAGCAGATTTTTTTATTATCTCTTGTTCTTCCAATGTGGCAAGGTCTGGAACTTCAAATTAAAATATTGCTTGACGTTTAGGAAATATGCATGGGTTATAATGTATTAGGAAAATATGAGATACAATACTTTATTCCAATTAAATCAAATACTAGTTTTAGATTTGTGTTTTTCACTCTTTTATGTCATTTTAAAAGAATTTGAAAAACATTACCTACATGGAATATTTATATGAATAAACAATCTTTTTAATGTATCTTTTTAAAATGTATGATAGAACTTGAAATGAACACATTCAGAAAAGAAATAAAACACCAGTCTTTTTGTTTTTATTCAACGAAACCAAATAAACAAAAACGTCCTCTCCTGAATGGTACTGGTGAATCCACAGTAGCAGGGACTGAGGTGGGTGCAGGTGTTTCCTCTTGTGACAGGGCCTCCCTTTCTGTGGCTCAGGCAGATGTAGTCCGCTCAGGTGTTGTTGGACCATATAAAGGTGAAGATTTTGCTGGAAAAGCCATGCACTTTTCTGGTCCACAGATTCCCTCCCACGACCTCTACCCCTACAGCTATGTGTCCCTGACCCAGTGTGGCCCATCCCACTTAGTCCTGGCTGAACTGGAGGTGGAGGTGGATCAACAGTAGCCAGGACTTGGGGGCTCAAAATTGGGGTGATGTTTCTTTGGACACAGGAAGTGTAGGTATCCAGAGGCTAAGGTGTGGTAACAGCTGGGGTGGGGGTGTAGGTGTGGGCCGAGTGTGACTCACTGTAGCTGTCTGCTCAGGCAGACCAGATGGACCAGCCCACCTCATCTTCTAGACTTGCAGGACTAAATTCCTCACTGAAGGCTTGTTTCCTGTCTGGAGTGGAGGTATCGTCAGTAGCAGTGGCAGATGGTTGTCCACGTACTCTGGGTGTTGAACCTATTATAAATTCAAATAAAAGCTTAATTTAATAATCTGGTTGATACAGCACATGAGTTTGTAGGAAAAAAATGAAGCAACCTGAAAGGAAAAAGTGATTTAATATGATGAATACACCTTTCAGTAGTATTTTGCTAAATTACAAAAATAGTTTAAATTACAGACAAAACAAACTGCTTCTAAAAAGCAGGTAAAATGATTTCCTGACATGGAAAACAAAATTAGAAAGTATACATCAAATTAAGTTAACATTCAACAAAACACAGTAGAGAGGAGAAATGCAAAATAAACCATTTCAAGGCCTAACAGCGTAAAAATCGGTAAATTAAACAACTTGGACGGATAATTAGCATTAGTCATCATATAAAAATTACAAAGTGGGTTTATTATAAAAACAACTTATACTAAGCATAAAACATAACATACATTAAAATGTATGATTCAACATTCTTGGATTTGTGAAACAAATAACATCAAGTCAATACAATTACAAGAAACTGACAACATACAAAATTAAACAAAAAACAACATTTTAAAACATATCATAAACTACAGTTTGATAAATATTTAACACTTTAACATATGTGAAATTATGAAAGAAAAGAGAGAATGACCAAAATAACATTGCAATATTACTAAACAAAACACAAGGCATCATGGTAGTTATAATCATTTCAATTAAACATTAACAACACTTGCAAAATTGTAAATTGAACATACCAAGTAAAGTAAATGCAGTGAAAATGAACAGACATTTACAATCTAAAACACATATATGAACACTTACAAGCACCATTACATCATGTGAATTTAAATGGAGATTGAAACCTGTAATCTTAAGTACAACAAAATGCATTCAGACAAACAAAGAAGCATGGCAAAAATACACATTTACAACACATATTAACAATCAGTAAAATTAGAGAAACAACAATAATGCTACAAAGTTCCTTAAAAAATTGAAAAAGAAAGAAATTTATATATGAGTTTATATGTTTACAAAATGTGCAAACCATATTAGCAACAGCTAAATTAAAAGCATAAACAACATTTAGGTTTAGTGACACTTTCAAAAGTATATCTTACCAGTCTCCACTCCACCAGGGATTCTTGTCACGCCTTCAGTATGTAGGATCTGCAAAACCTTCTCCTCCCAGGGAAAAAAATGTAAGAGGGGGCTGAGAGAACCACCACCAGTCCTCTAGGCCTCCAGATAATGCTTGGAAGCCAGGGAACGCACTCTCCCACACAGGTCGTTCCACCTCTTCGCTATTTTCTCCTGTGTGTGCAGGTTGTTTGCTACAGCATTCACTCTGTCAACTATTCTGGCCCATATTTGCCATTTCAGATCTAAAGTTTTTTAACAATTGTGGATCTACTCAAATCATTTCATCCACCATAACTGACAATTCTCCCTCAGTAAAACAGTTATTTTCTCCTCCCTGCCATTATGAGATAATACAATTCAATGAATTTCATAACCCACAAGATAATACATTTTTTTAAAAATGAACAAGAAACAGAAAAAGCAAAAAAAAACAACTGACTTCACTGAAAAAGTGCTCCGGAACAATGTTCTGCTGCTGTGGAATGGCTAAGGATCATGATGTGAAATTGAGTGTGTTTTATAGTGTGGTATGCAGGTGAAATTAATTAGCCAAAAATAAGTGTGTGATGCGAGCATCCATCTAAAAGCCACAGGAATAGTACAATGTTGAAAGCATCCCTCAATGGAATCACTCCTTTGGCAATCCGCCGCTAGGACAACGCCAGCCCAACTGTGAAATCTCAATATGTGTGTCACCATCCTGCTTACCTTGACGGCAACAGGTTAATGTTAGCCAGCATAGGAGTCCGCCGTGTCGACAGTGGTGAGCCGTTTATGCAATGGAAAACACTCTGTCAACGCAGACGGTGGATCAGCCAGCCCACATCTAAATACAGGGGGCGGGAATACGTCAGCTCGACGGAGTACTTGTAAACACTGCCACAGAGGGATGATGGGAGTCCCGCCAAATTCTGAATCAGGCACTATCTCCTTCTTTCAATTGTTTTTGTAACATCAATCATTAAATACATGTGTGTAAATTCTCTTGACTCACTAATGTATACACAATTGAAGACTGATAGCAAAATGTAGAAAAATATCATTTATAAGACAGAAGGACACTAATGGCCTGATTAGGATGTCGGACAGTAAGCCTCCGACCGCTTGTTGGAGGCTTACCAACCGACATCCTTGGTTTCAAATCTGACCGCCATATTTCAATGACGGCCGTCGGAGTCCAAATCGGCCGGTCAATCTGACTGGCTTTGAACGGGCTCAAGGAGCCCGTCAGCCACTCAGAACCACCACACAATCCCTTACAGACGGTGTTTCCGCTGTGGGGATTAGGATGTCGGTTTCTGACAGGCTTTCCTTGTCAGGCTTTCCGACATAGAAAGCCTGTCAGAAAGTGAATTTGGGGGCCCCTAACAGGGCCCCTTTCCCTCTGCGGCCTCCAGTTGTGGGCCACGGGGGCACTTATGGTACCCCACTGTAAATCCCTGCACCGTCTGGCAGGCACCTCACGGTTCCTGCCAGACGCTGCAGGGATTTACAGTAACACCCATTTCTCTATGGGAGCTTGTGCTGCGGCCGGTTTCCGATCGCCACACAAACTCCCAAAAGGAAATGGGAGTTTGCAACTGCACCATGTGTGGTCACATCGGGCCTGATTCACAGAACTAACTTACGTCAAAAACGTAAACGTAAACGTAAAGTTAGTACTTTTTAGGTATTCACAGAAGTTAGTAGTCCTAACTTTAGGACTCCTAAATGCCTTCTGTGAATACCGAAAGTCTGAAAGTTAGGATTTTTCTCAGTTTAGGAGTAGTAAAGTTAAGTGAAATCCTAACTTTAAGACTTTAAGACTACTAACTTCTGTGAATACTGAAAAAGTACTAACTTTACCTTTACGTTTATGTTTTTGACGTAAGTTAGTTCTGTGAATCAGGCCCATCGTAATTGCAGTTTCGGACTACCGAACCGAGGTTGGTCAGTTTCGAAACCGCAGAGATGTCTGACGGAGGCAACTCCGACCAACATCATAATCCGGCCCAAAGTTAGCAAGTTACACATGCATATAACCGAATAGAGCAGGACTGTCACATCATAGCAAGTGAAGTCAGTGTGTAGAGCAGCTGAACTGTACCGAGTGGGTTGGTGTGATGAAAAGGGAAACCACTGTCCCTACTACACCTGTGCTGCTTCTACCACTGAGCAATGCAGTGATCCACCATCTGTGTCCACCCCAAGACCTGTAGGGATTCTGAACTTACATATAAGAGGCATTCATACTTTGAGAGGAAGAAGGGGTCAACTGGTCTGGCTGCCTCTGTGCTCTCACTGTAACTGCTTTTGGGGGACACCGTCTTGGGTCAACCTCTTGACCTGTACTGTGCAAGCGCTTCTATAGGAAATATTCTCTGAACTGTGCAGGCACTAAGAGAAGGCAAGTTGGATCTACTGGGCTTGCTTCCCCTATTCGCCCCAGCAGACCTTAACTTAAATCATGTGTGCCAGCCACATAAATCCAACAAAGGAAGATACTTCTCTGCAAAAGGCATTTGACGCTGAGTATGCCAAGATAAGAAGATGAGAATTCCCTTGTCCTGCTTTCAATGTGCTGCCATTACCCAATCTGATTGGTGCTGGGATTCAGCACCTGTGTCCACCCCTTCATCTGCTTAAATTGGGTGCTTGTGTATAAAATGTGTTCAGGCTACACATAGTACATGTGTCAACCAGGCATGCTCCATGTAAAGGCTAGGTAAAAGGAAATCTTGTTCATACCCAGGGATGTGACTTGGGTGAATTACTGGTTCTGCTAGTTCAGTCTTTTCAACATTAATGTGTTTTAGAATCTTTGCATATGAGTTTTAAGTTGGTCCCATTTGTATTCATCTGAGGACTTGTTAAAAAAAAAAAAATCCATCCGGAAGGTCCATCTAAAAATGGATTTGGCATTAAGTGTTGTGCTTTAGGTTAAAAACACAGATATCTAGTAATTGTTAGACTGTGTAAATGGAAAGAGTAAGAATATCTAATAGCTTTGGCTTTCCCTTTTTATGCAAAATGTGCTGCTATGATCTAACTTCATCAGGAGGAAAGACATCAATTTATTAATTTATTAAGTGATTTGGTATTTTGAAATCCACAACTGCATGTCACAGGATCGGTCTATCTGCCAGCCGGTTAAATTAAATATGAGAAAAATAGAGTTAGGTTTTGCTGAATGCATTTAGAACTCCTTTTTATCACATGACTTATATTGTACTGTCTGTAAAATAGGACTTAATGTGTATTGTGGTAAATGCTTAGAGACATCAAATTCCCTTACTAATATGGTCATTCATTGGATGTGCAAAGTCACCTAGTGTGTAGCAGTCATAAGGAGTAATATTTAGGCTGCAAAGTTATTCCCAAAGGGTGAATTTGGGTTCAATATGAACTCTTTATGATACTGATGTCATCTGCTTTATTATTGTGATTAAAAATATGGATGGACTACTGTGATGTGCACTTCATACTGGTCCTCTTTGTGAGACTACTACTAATTATGTTATGCAGATATGTAGGGCGCAACTAATCACCTATGAGTTTATCCAGGCACTAGAGCTGGCTTGCAGGTCCGCATTGGGGCCTAGTTGAAAAGCCATGTCTTTAGCTTCTTTAGGAAGTCAAGGAGAGGTGGGTAGGTCCTGTTGTGTTGAGGGAGGTTGTTCCAGGTTTTGGTGGCAAAGTAGTAACCTCTCTCACCAACTGCTATTTCTCTAGGACCTCAAAAATAAGTGTTCGTAAATAATCTAGATCACTGGTTCTTAACCTTTTAGACTTCTGTGGACCCCCCACTGAATCATTGCTGAAATCTGGGGACCCTCACTGAGTCATTATTGGACACTGGGGACCCCCGGCCTAAGCACTTTCTATGATTTGAACTTCAAAATAATATACAAAAATAAGTACACACCAAACGAATGGTCAGATATTGAAATAATTTCCACATTTACAGTTGTGCTGCTATATTTTTATATATGTGATTAACTTTAATGTATTAATTTGATATTATTTAATTTTGTACCACAGTCATGGACCCCTGAGGACACCTTATGGACCCCAGTGGTCCTAGGACCATAGGATAAGAGCCACTGATCTAGATCAAGGAGCAATACATATGGCTGTGGATGTAACTTGGTGGTCTTAGTTACTGAAAAAGAGAGTTTTCCCATTAAATCCTGGGTTTCCACTGAGCACGTCCCTGTAAAATCCCCAGCAGAATCTGGGGAAGGAGATCCCTGCTAACGTGGCATCTGGAATAATAGATACTAGAACCAAAGATTGTTTTTCTACCCAGCAGTCTCTAGTAGATTGACAGGTTGATGTTCAAGATGATTGTGTTTACACTTTTATTAGAATATTCCTAGTATTAATAACAAAGTAGGGATCCTGAATGGCACAAATATAATGGTCTGTATAAAATCATTGGTTTACAGAAACCTGGTACCATTATCATATTCATAAACAATGTGTGATCACTAGACCAGGGCAAAATTTAAATCATGCTGATGTAATTCACATCATTTTGGCAATTTCACATTACACCATTTATGCACAATTTCCCAAATTATGCCATTATCGCACTTTGCGTAATTAGGTGCAATTTTGCTGTAAAAGTTTATGATGAAATGCGCCATTCCCAGCTAAAATTTGCCACAAATGCACGTGAACATCAGAACGTGGCTGTTGTTAGTTGTGCTTTTGTTAATTGCGTCTTTGTACCAAAAATGTATGTCAGGACTAATTTCACACTCAAATATAGCACAAAATGAAGGGTTTGCATTTTGAGTAATTCAACGTAATTTTGCATGATTTTGCTGAAATTTTGTGTAATTATGTGAAAGGAGTTCACACAAATTTCGTTACATTACCATATTTTTAGTACAGTTTTACACATTAGCAAATCTACACATGTAACTTGACTCTTACGCTTTGTAGTAAGTGTACTACTTTTGGCTTTTCACCATTTCTGAGTGCACATGTACTGCAAACAGTACCCATACCATCTCAACCGCATGAAACAAGGGGATGCAGCCAAAGTTACGACTGTAAAGTTACTAGCAGTATGTCAGAACGCCTTTTGGCCCACTTGCAAGGGAGTAGAGTGACGTCAGATCCCGGTGCCCCTCTAAGACTTCCCCGCCGCCAAAATTATATTTGCACAACAAGAAACCCTCAGGGGGGAAAGGGGTTTGGGACAGAGAAGAGACTGCCAAGTCTTCACCAGGTTTTCTCGTTCTTCGGACTCCCATCCTGCTCTCTCAGTCTTCTTTGTGACTCTTTTAGTGGAATTAGCTTTCACTTGGCTTCTGCTTCTCTTCTAAAGGAGTTTATATTTCTTCAAATAAACTGCTATGTGTTTTACTTTTTCTCTCCAATAACTCTTGTATTGCCTTGAATAAATGACCTCTTATTTGGTAAATTCTTACTTCTGACGTTTAATTATGTTTTCTCTTTCAGGACAAATGAACTTCTGGGTTCGACTAAGCTGCTGGTAAGTATTCTTGTAATACTGTAACGTGAAACTAATAATTCAGTCAGTGAACCTTTGACCTCTTGTCTGTTGAACTCGCTAAACTGCTTGTGTAACTACACACTTCTAAAACATGTTCTGTCAAGGAAGATCTAGTTTAACCTACTGATAACTCGATACTAACTCTCTAATGAATTCACTGTAGAGTCACCTTGTAAAACTTGAAATTAATCCTGCGCAATTTACTTCACACGGAAGCTCAGTAAAAATAAACCAAGCGCATCAAAACAAGACGTGCCAATACACTCGTGCATGCGATACAAAGTAGCCTCACAAGTTTTCCCTTGTGCGTAACTCTTTTTCTCCCTCATGCGCACTCACCAAACTCGCAAGCGCAACTCAGTATAAACAAAGAAACAGTCTTACTTAAATCTGAAGACCTCTCAAGAACTCCTATTTCAGGAATTTCACTTGACGCAACTACTTTTGAAAACGACAAAGCAACGACGCCTCTACCCTAGCTGACTTTCGCGCCGCTTCAAAATATGCTGCCTAATCCTCTGGAATCTCAGGTGAAGTGCGAGATTCCAGAGGCAATGTTCTGGGACATTCCGATGGGTGCACCTGGGGACAGGGAAATACACTAGACCGCTGACCTTTCCTGAATGCGGCCATGTTGGAATTTCTCCTTGCACTACCTCGCCCCATTTGTCTTACATTGCGAGGGATTTTTTGAATAAATACATTCATTGGCTTCTTGTTCAAGACCGAATGATAGCGGGTTCTGACACAGTAACTTTTCACATGTAGTCAGAGATCTCCAATGGATACTGTAGCTCAGGTAGTGGGTAAGTTGGAAGTCCTTCCCTGAAAAAGTTTGTGGGAACTTGGCTAGACCCATGAACAAAGAAATTTGTGTTGCTGCATCCTGGCATGTTCATAGCATAAGCTAGATCTACTTAATAAATGTCAGCATAGTACATATAAATTAACCTTACAGCCAGTCCAGATTCGGTTAGGGTTCGCAGGCTTGCCTTGCGACGAGCTCCCGGTGAAGCTTGTGGAAGTCTGACCTCTGGAGCTTTCCAGCGGGACGAACCAGAGATCCAGGCCAGCTCGCGGTTGAAGGTGGGTGGCTTGACTCTCGCGGTTGGTCTCAATCACCTTTTCTACGTTTGACGTAGAAACTTTTACGGAGTTTTTTCTTGCGGGGTCCCGCAATGCTCTTTACCAGGCTGGATTAGGTGAGGGTTCACTGGCTTGGATTTCAGCCAACACCCGGTCAAACTCTGGAAGTCGAACCTCTGGAGCATTTCAGCTGGACAAACCTGGATGGCAGGCCGGCTCATGGTTGAGGGTCGTAGGCTTGACTGGCCAGGTTGAGTCGGTCCACTTATGGAGTTTTTTTCAAAAGTTGCTCCAAACTTGTTCAAACTTCTGGAACTTCTTCTTGAAATTTCTTTGAGGGTCCCCAAAGTGTTCAAAACTTACTCCAAGAGTGTGGAAACTCCAAGATGGTCGTTGAAAGTTTGGGACTTCAATTCCCACAATCCACTTTGACAAAACCCTTACAAATCCACTGGTAGTACTCCAGGCTGTGATTCTTGGTGATGATGGTCCAGGTGAGCTCTGTTAAACTGTAGCTTGGAGGGAGTCTACTGTTTAGTCCTTTTGAAGCAGTTTTGATCCACAGGGCTGTAGTTCCAGATTGTGCAGCAGGTGCAGTCAGTCAGAGTGCAGGGCATGGTTGGTGCAAATCAAACTTCAAGCATGTACCCTTCTTCTTCCTTAAGTTTTAAGCAGCATATCTGAGAGGCTCTGCCCCTCTCAGACACTTATTGCAAGTTATCTAGGTCAAGCAGGAGGGCATTCCTGTCCAATGAGGTGAAGGGCAACACCCCAGGGTAGGACCACATCCTCCAAAGTGTGGCACTATAGTCTACCAGAGAGCACCATTTCTCCAAAATTCCATATGTCTGATTTTCCAGCAGAGGAAGAAGAGCTAACTAAAGCAGCCTACAGGATGGCTTGTCTGCATAAGTTCCCTCCCTTTTGCATCTGCCAATTCCAGCTCCAATCTGGCTGGGGACAAAGGGCAGAGGTGTAAATAAAAGTGGTTTCTCCAGCCCGTTCCCTCCTTCCTTTGAAGAACATTATTTACTACCCCTCCCCCTGACATTCCTATGCCCAGCAGCTTCTATTCTCCCAGAAGGGCTCCCTAACCCCAGGGGCTATTTATCACCTCTTCAAAGCAGCCTGGCTAATCTACTTAACTCTGGCCAATCAGGTCAGATCACTAGAAGGCTGAATCTTGGCTTATAGACAAGAAAGTCTTATAACTTCTTGTCAATACATTTTAGGATAAATTCAACACTAGCATATTGTTGGATTTATTAATACCATTCTACTGAGTCCTTGAATGATATTTGATGACACCCCTTTCTTTAGTTCTTAATCAATAACTTCTTGCCATGTTAACCTATGTGTCTGTGGATCTGCAAAGGGAAATTGAACTGGGCAATTTCTCCACCACCAGGTCTTATAAAAACATATTATATAAGGACCCTGCCTATATCTACAGGACCCCTACCCCTGGAACACCTAAGGGAGACTTTAGGTGCTCTGAATAGGTACAAATATTGCAGATCCTCACTCCACAGTGCTCATAGCACAAAAGTAGATTTTGGGAAGCATTTCACTATAATGTGGGGAGTGAAATGTGCACTTTCACTAAACCCAGGGCATATAAAACTCATTTTATAAGGTTCCTCCATATAAATACAAGTCTCCATACCCCTGGGACACCTAGGGTAGACCCTGGGGGTACCTAATATGTCATATGCTAACTGGTATTTTCACTGTATTCTAAGTGTCTTTTCAGCATAGCACTGGCCCTGGGTCTGGTTCGGCATTGCCCATGGACAGTCAGAGTCAGTTACTACCAGTACCTCTCACCCTGCGTGGCTTTTCATGGCCTTTATAATGTGGCCCCTTTTCACACATCACTTAGCTTGAAAGGGGCGTGCCATGGGTGTTGCTGTGGGTGTTCCAACGCAATGCCCATAGATTCTGCTGCATTCTCAGATTTACAACAGTTCTTAAACCTGGGAATGCGTCAGAATCCTACGCCTCTCTTGGGAGGCATAAGGAGGCACAACAAGGAGAAATACTTTTATTTCTCCTCATTTTTTCCTCTTTTTTCCTCTTTCTATGCGTGCTGCATTCTGCAGCATGCAAAGAAAGAGGAAAATGCCTTTAATGATTGTTTTTGTGCAGGAAGGTGCCTTTCCTGCACAAAAACAATCATACCCACAACACAGGCACCATTGCAACATGATGGAAGCGTGCCTGCGCTGGCGCATGGCAGCCAATTGTGCACCAGTGCAGGGGAAAGCACAGGAATGCATCATATTGTTGTTAATATGATGCATCCCTGTCCTTTGAAAATGACACAGCACAGTGCAGCAAGATGGCTTGTGGCGCAGCGCTTCATCATTTTGTTGTAAATGAGGCCCTGAATATTTTCCCTCTACAAAATATAGGGTCAGGAAATCCTGCTCTAAGAGTCTGATATCTGCAATATGCAGCTTTGTAGAGGGATGTAATTGATCCGTTCTTGTTCAGTAAGAAACGTCCCCATATGGTTTCAAATTTACAGTCCGTTCGTATATTATCCTCTCGTATGATGAAACCTGATGCATTGCTCTCACTCGGTCTTCAGCAATTGGCACTTACATCATCTTCCAGAGCTTTTTCAAGGTCTCTATTTTGGCAACTCCTTGTGCAGTAGCAAACCACCTGTTCAGCTAGGGAGTGATCTCCAAATATTGTGAGGAAATTTGTAAAGCACGTTTTGACATTCCTAGGGGTCAGATGAGAGCCTGGTGTTCACTAATCTTTCAGGGGTTAGTTGCCATCAATCGAGGAGTTTATAAAACTTAGCTTCAACCCGGCTTCTCTCAACTGTTTGTCCGGATGCTGTAGCAGTTTAAATCAATCCCTGTCCTAATGGTCTACCTGCATTCTATTTGACCACCAACCTTTTAATTGGAATGCTCCTGTTTGGGAGTAGGCGGCACCTATGAGAATTTTATATAGTCAGGACACCACTTGTTTAAAGGTGTCCCAGAGACTGAATAGACAGGGAATTAGGATGTTTTTCAGACAATGTGTGTGTTGTCGATATTGTCAAGACTGACCCTTAGTAGGTGTAAATTTATTCCAAGCCTCCTCAAAGGTCATCAGTCTCCCTTGAACTATCAATTGATCTATTGTGTGCACCCCCTTTCTTTGGAAATCAGGACATATTGGTTCTTTCTGTCCGATTTTCCCCATTGCTCCATATGGGGACTCTAACATGGAGGACATGGAGTATCCAAATTTAGTGATGTCTTTTCTGCCAGGCAATGCTGGTAGTTTTCAGGACTGTATAGACATGTCTTAACAGGTGTTTATCCTGTGCGTGTAGTATAAGTTCTCCCGCATGTCCCAGTAGTGTCTACCAGTCTCACCCCTGCTGGTTTTTCCAGTGTTCTGTGCATCCTGTATGGAGTTATGCTAGATTAAAAGAGATTCAATGCATTTCTAAGTGTCATAAATGGAGCCCCCTATGTTCCACCCCTGCATGAAATTTGTCCATTTTCAACCGAGGTTTCCTCCCTCCCCATCGAAACATCATTAGCCTACTTGAGAGGTCTGACAGAATGGTGTTAGGTAGTAACAGGGGTAACATGACAAAAATATTCTTTGTTTGGAGTACTCTGTTCAGTTTAATGATCTGTGCCCTGTCCCATAGAGAAAGGTTTAACCCTGACCATCTAGCCAAATCATATGTCAGTTTTTGTACTAGGGGAGGGAAGTTGTCCACCATCACATGTTCAGCGCCCCTGTTGAGGAGGATCCTCAAGTATTTAAGGTTCAACTCCTTCCATTCCTTCCCAGGGAAGCCACTGTTGCCATCCTTGTCAGAGACATGGCTTCACATCTTCCCCAGTTTATTCTATACCCAGAGAAACCCAGAGAATTCAGAAATGAAGCGCATAAGTTGTGTGAAAGAACATTCAGGTCTTGACAATGATATAATAATCAACATGTTGGTTCACCCTACCACCGTTATTGTGGACAGCAACATGGGCTGTTCGAGCACAGCTTTACGGAAGCACTGCCATATTCCTTGGCTGCTCACTCTCCCCCATTAATGTATTTGAATCTATTAAATAAATATATGTTCTTATAGATTTATTTCAAAATCCACCTACAGTAAACTGTTTATGTTTGTTTATTATGCATTACAAATTACTAAAAGTTATATGTAGGATTATTTTATATATATGTTCACTGGAAAAACCAAAGGTTACAATGACGTTATAGTTAGGTTGAAATTTTACCCACACAAAACCATTGAAATCCTGCAGTTATCATTATACTTATAGTTATACTTATGTTAAAAAACTCTTGGCCTAAAGTTGCTTAAAGGCATGAGTTATAATTTCTTCCTCTAAGTATAGCTATAAATATAAATATAACTGCTGAATTTCTATGGTCTTGTCTGGGCAAAACGTCAACCTAACTACAACATCATTGTAACATTTGCTTTTTTGTGTTTTTCTATGTTTTTTTAATGTAAAGTAGTGGTGGGTGAGTATTTTTTTTTCTTCTAATCAGCCCTCGGATCTACAGGTACCCGCAGATTTGCAGAAGGTCCGCATCCCTGGATATCTATAAATGTCTCTCTTTAATACCTCCCAATCTACTGAACAGATTTACAACAAATTAGAACAAGTTCTCTCCCTAGATCAAGATCTACCTTTTTGCAAAATTTATTGTAATTCCGTTCGGTGGTTCGGGCTGTAGCTGTATCTAAAAACTGCTAAATCCCCTTAGACTTTGCATGGGGAAAACACGTTTTGGGGCCCCCCATTTTTCTCGACCCTCGCTTCACGAATCGCCCTGAAACTTTCCAAACAGCAGTTCAACTAGCATACTAGTTTTGAAAGGCGTTAAAGTTATTATAAAAGCAAAAAACAATTTGTCTATGGGAAATGTTGGTCCTAACTATAACTACCTATTGGCTATTGACAGTATATATATATATACACATTTATTTCGAACATTAAATTAACTTTATATAAATTATTTGAAAGTCCCTCCCTACATGCCTCCTTGCTCCTCCCTGAACTCTTCCCATTTTGCAGTAGATATTCCACATTTTCTCACCACTCCCCAACCTCTCTCTCATGTGCTATTAAGTAGTAATCTTACATGTGTGGAGATCTCCTCTTTGAAAGGATAGGATAGGTGGAGGTGAAGATTTATATCTAAAGCATTTTGTATCACGTAAAACTACTACCACAGTACTTCTCTTGTTAAAGATATTTTTACTGTTTTTTTCAATGCCTTGTACAAGCAAAAGTATCTAGGAACATCTAGCAGAATAATACCAATGTAGTATCATTGCAATGCAGTGCAGTGAAATTTCTAATAAAGCATAACCATCACATATTTCTTATCATTTATGTGACCTGCATAAATATATCTAATGTGATGGTATTGGCTAGGTTTGTTCTTCTTATATCAAACATTAAAGAAATCAATAATAAACAAAAAATCAGCAGTTCACTGATTCCTTACCGAATTAGTGTCAGATTGCTCCCTATTTTTTTGCATAAAAATAAAGACTTTCTAAAATCAATTTGTCATAGTATATTATCATGTTTTATCTCACAATATTTTCCTCACCCCAAAACAACGAGCACCATTCTATTAGCACCCCCAAAGGGTTAGAACAAAACCGTCTGCTCTATTCACCAACAAACCTTCAGAAGGGCTGGTGTTGCAAATACCAGGGGCCAGATGTACGACCCTTTTTGCTGCCGCAAACGGGAGATCCTCCCGTTTGCGACCGCAAAAAGGGTAATGGCATGTACAAATGCTATTTTGCGAGTCACTGACTCACGCTATTAGGAAGGGGCGTCCCTTCCTAATAGCTAGTCACCATGCCATGTACTATTGTTTTGTGACAGCATTTACGGCCGCAAAACACTCACAGTTTACCACATACTTCAGGTAGGGGGTAAACCACTCGCAAACGGGAAGGGGTCCCCAGGAGACCCCTTTCCCTTTGTGAGTATGTGAGAAAATATTTTTTAAGAGCAGGCAGTGGTCCCAGGAACCTCTGCCTGCCCTTAAAAAAATGAAACTGAAAAGTTTCATTTTTCTTTTTTAAATGCATCCCGTTTTCCTTTAAAGAAAATGGGATGCATTTAAAACAAAAAACTGCTTTATTAAAAAAGCAGTCACAGACATGATGGTCTGCTGACCCCAGCAGGCCACCATCCCTGGGAGTGCCAGCCATTCCTAATGGGGTCGCAAATTGCGCCTGCCTCATTAATATTTATGAGGCAGGCAATTTGTGAGTCGCAAATTGGTGGGTCGTACATCTGGCCCCCAATTTTTAAAGGATCTTTGTCATACGTCCTCAAATTTTGGGATTCTATCCTGCATTAGTATTGGGAGTTTATACATTGCATACATTGACCACACCTTGGAGCACCATACATTTGTCCATGGAGAGGTTGAGGATCTCCAAAAGTATTCCGGGGCGGAAGCTCATCATTATACATGCTGCCCAGCCAAACCAGGAGATTTCCAACCTCTCCAGTGTACAAGTCTTTCAAGAGGGTGTCCAATAGAGGAGGAATATTAGTAAAATACAAGTTGTCCCTTTGTACAATAATCCATATTCCCGAGTATTCTAGAGAGTTGTGAATAACTCTTAGTTTGCTATAAGTGTAGACCCTGTTGTTGACATATCTTGGGTTCCCATTGCTATGCATTTGGAATAATTGATTTTAAAGCCTGAGACTCTTGAGAAACTATCTAATTATTTAATGAAAGCAGGAAAAAGGTCTCTGGATTGGCAGTAAAACATCTGCAAAAAGTACAAATTCTCAGTTGATTTCCCAATCTTCATTACACTAATGTACTAAGAGTTCTAACTCTAATGCAAGAATCATGGGCATAGAGACCATCCTTGATGTATGCCTCTTTTTAAACAAACATTAATGCTAATTGAATTATTGCTCTTGAGTCATGTTGAGGGGGAAAGAAAATTAGTTCATATAATTTTTTTAATCTTCGGGCAAAGTGTAGTTCTGCCTAACACGTTAAACATAACACACACGTTCATTCGATCTGTAACAAATAGGGTTTCTGCCTGAGGGGGGGTAAAACTCTACTCAAGCAGCAACCACAGTCTTTGTCAGGGTGAAGTCACAAACAACCCCAAATTAAACTGGCTTAACCCTCTGGTATTCAAAAACAACGTGGACGAACCCACTAGTAGATCAATAAGCAAGGACGACTCTACTGTAAATCTAGGAGTGCCAAGAACCACATAGGTTTGTAAAAAGAACCCTCACCCACGAACCTAGTTGGTGGCATGCTTCATCATAGGGTTCCCAATTGGGTAGCCGAATACTACCCAGCTGTGCTTCGACGCCTGAGTTACAGCGGAGCAGGTTTTTTTTGTGTTTGTGTGAGTGGTGCTCAAAACGTGGTGAGATTAAAAATGTCTCTGGGATTCCTTGCTGACCAATTTTTTATTCCCAGCGGCCCAGGACATGGTTAAAAAGAAAACAAGGGGATAAAGTGAAGACTAGCAATTGGTCTTCATTATCCAACTGGTCGACATGTTTCAGCCTCAGAAAAATATTTTAGAGGCTTTCTTCAGGACCAAACAGCGTGAGAAAGTGGTGTTGTGGCAAAAATAAGCCACGTGTATTTTTTACAGCACACACGCTAAGGTGTGCTGTGCATGCAGTGGTATGACCGTACTTACGGACCCACTGGTTGATTTTAAAACCTGTAAGACAAAAGAAGGAGAAATAAAGAGGACATACAACATATATGAAAGAGGTGATTTTGGTTTTGAATTGCTCCGTTTTGGCTCAACCTCCTTTTGCTCGTAGGTGCAATTGCCATTAGCACTCTCTGAGTCGTTCAATCAAATGTGCCAACACTCATACTAAAGACATGCACCACACATCTAGTGTGTGCTAAATCATGCATAGTGGGTTTGTGTGGGCATGCATGTCTAGTATAGTTGGCGGTTTATTGGCATGTTCATTCACATGTCATAACGTTACACTTTTTTGCTTAAAGACAGTGGCAGGGCATTGTAGATTGTGAATGTGTTAATTACAAAACATGGCAGCCAGCGTGCACTGTTGGTGTACAAAAACAACTTATTTAGGTGTGTGCGCATATATCATTGTCACATGAAGATAAAACTGTTTAGATGTCACAAAAAGAAAGAGAACATAATTACACTGGCTACGTATTTCTTGTAGCTTATACAGATCCCGGAATGGGCGAACGCCTGTAGTCACACACTGTGAGGGAGATAATGAAAAGCATTATGTAGCTAGAGAGGAACATACCCTGTCGGGTCAGATAGCGTTAGAGACTGGGAACGTATTCAAACTCTTGAATCTGGCCTGGTCTTTTGCGACAACCTTAAAAGAAAACCTTACTTCGTCAAGGTGGGACGCCCACCGTAAACACCTATTCCGGTCTTCTCTGGATCACGACGATACCCGTGGCTGGAGCCGACAGCTTTTGAAGTCAGTTTTGCGGGAGCAGCTGGGGGCGTGAACACGTCACCATGTGAGCGTGTGACGTGGGACGCTGGTGTAGAGACTGGTGAACACTAGAGCGCGTCCTAAAATTAGTTGCACTGGATAGTGAAGTCACCCGGAAGTACCATATCAATGAGAGCTGAACCATGTTGCTATTTTACACACAGTTTGCACTGGGAATAATTAAACGGAAAGACAGCAATAATGGTTCTGCGTATCATTACTAGTTCGGGCCTTAGTTTAGAGGTACTAGAAATGGATATTATGAGTGGAAAGGTTGACTAGAGTGCAGTGTGTAGCAGCTTGACGGATTTAAAAAGAAAGGGAACAAAAGAAAAGAATATTCGTAATGATAGGAGTTAGTTTTCCAAAATCAAAGGGAAATATGGGAGAATGTGTTATTTGCAGACTTGTTAAGCGTTGTGCTGGTGGATGCCCAACAAATGAATTAAAGGGAATATATTTGTCACATAGAGGCGTTTCCAGTTGTTTACTGGGTTGTATAGTGGATGTACTGGTGTGTACTAGACTGCATGTGACATTTGAATTCAAGGGAATTTATTCAGGGAATTCCATGGAATATTAACGTTCGTTCCATGTAAATGTGTGGAGAAACGATAGATCCACCGTTGTTTTTTTCTAGAAGGCGACTCTGGAGGTTGGTGGTATTTGACTCCAGTTGTTCTATCACCACCCAACTCATGTCGTTGGTGGTGTGTCCAGCCTCTAGGAAGTGGTTGGTCATGTGTGTGGTGTTGCGTTTACAGCGGATATTACTCCTGTGTTCACAGATACGTCTTTTGATTTTTCGGTTGGTCATGCCGATATATTTCAAGCCACACGGGCAGGTGATAAGATAAATGGCGTTCATGGAATTGCAGTTTGTGTGGTTTCGAATTTGCCACATCTTTCCTGGTTCCAAATGTAGGCTCTTTTTGTGGGCTTTATAAGATGGCACACGCTGCAATTCCCGCATGGGAAATGGCCGATCACGTTAGGGAGACCCCAAGCATTCAGTACAGTGTTGGTTGGCCTGATATGCTGCTGTGGGCGTGTTGACACCAAATTGTCTCTTAGGCTTCTTCCTCGTTAGTAAGAAAATAAAGGTTTTTCCCAATTTAGTTTTCCTGTGTTCAGTATCCTCCAGTTTTTTTGTATAATGCGTGATATTTTATTGGAGATTGAGTTGTAGGTTGTGACACATGTCAAAGGGATTGCCGATGATGTGCGTTGTGTCTGTTCCAGCAGACCATCCCAATTTTGGTTGCATGCTCATTTTCTTGCTGTATTGATGACCTTAGCAGGGTAACCCCGCTCTTTAAGCTTAGTTGTCAGGGACTGTGCTTGGTCCTTGAAATCTTTCAAATCACTACAGTTTCTACGCAGACGGAGGTATTGCCCAAATGGTAGGTTCTCATGTAGTGTTCTGGGGTGGAAGCTTGTACAGTGGAGAAGAGAGTTTCTTGCTGTAGGTTTGAAATGAGTTTTTGTCTTGAGCTTGCCATTTTCAGCCATGATATCCAAGTCAAGAAAGGTGATGTTTTTTTTATTCATGCTGTGGGTGAACTTAAGGTTGGGATCACATCCATTGATCCACGTAAGAAATGCTTGTAAGGAGTCTTCCAAACCGTCCCAAATGAGGAAAACATCGTCAATATACCTTTTGTAGAATTTCATGTTTGATGAAAAAGGCATACTAGGGTTGAAAAGATGTGTTTTTTCAAAGTTAAAAACATAGAGCCCTGCCACACTTGGGGCAAATGTACTCCCCATAGATGTGCCGTACGTTTGTAGGAAGAGATCCCCTTCGAACTCGAAAAAATTGTCTTTGAGCGCTTATTCCGCGCATTGTAGCACAAAAGATTTAGGGGTGTTGTAATCCCATGTTGTAGAGTCCAATGATAGTTTTAGCACTTTTAGAGTGTCATCTTGGGGGAGACTGGTATACAGACTCTCTATGTCCAAGCTGACTAGAAATGATGTCACAGGATTGAAAGAGAGTGTTTTGATTTGTCCTAATAGGTCCTTTGTATCATTCAAGTAGGTAGAGGTGGTCTGCACAATAGGTGGAAGGAAGAAATCACAAAAACGTGAAAGGGGTTCTAATAGTGACCCAAGGCCCGAGACAATAGGGCGGCCAGGTGGCAGATTTTTGTTTTTGTGAATCTTCGGGATTGTATAGAAGTACAGGATCTTGCCTGTGCCTGTGGTCAAAAATTGAGCTTCCTGTTTGCTGATTTTGCCCAAACATTCCGCGTCCTCAACTAGGTTCTTTATTCTGGTTTTCAGACTTGCGCTGGGGTCTTGCGCCAACCGCTTGTAATTTTTAATGTCACTTAGTAATCGTCTGCCCTCTTTTTGGTCGTCATCTCTATTTTGTAGCACTATTCCCTCGCCTTTATTGGCTGGTTTTATGATGATATTTTCATTGGATTTCAGGGTCCGTAGTGCGTCAAATTCTTTGCCGCTGGTGTTCATAAATTGTGGTTCTTCATGGGTTGCTGCAATTTCATAAAAGACAGCTTGTTCAAATGCGGTAATTCCTACCAGTATGGTGTTGGGAGGAGGAATAAATGTGGACTTGAGCTTGAATTTAGTGTCTCCCTGTCCCTCGTTTATCGTCTCAGTTGGTTGGTTTTAGAAAAAAGCTTTGAGCTTTAATTTGCGATTGTGCGGCTGCGCCAACTCAAACCAAAAGGTTTTGATGAAAAAGACTCAAAAGATATTATTGTGATAAGGTTTTTGAAAGCTGTGATAACTAACAAATGTCAAGATTATGTTTCAAAGGTATTAACCTTGTTGTAAAAGAGATGAACAGCAATTGCATCATGAGTTATTTTGTGAAGAAGGAATCTATGTTTTCTTTATGCTTATACTAGTGTGTTAATTTCTTACAGACACTAGCTGATTCGTTGGGCACAATCAAGAAGGCACAATTGAAAGGAAATCGTTCTATAGGGAAGTTTATAGCCACATAAGAAATCATGAGGCGTTGTACAGTTTATTATTTTGCCCCATCCCAGCCGGTGTTCAGCTTGAGTGGGTGGTCTTTCTTCATGCTCTCAGTGGAAAACCAAGAGCTGTGGTCGGTCTATCCTCAGCATCGCTCCTGCCAGACCGGTTAAGTCAGGTCAGTGCCAAAAAATTCTTTATCTTTGGTACTGATTCTGACACCACCTCATAGGCTCAGGTATGCCTATAACCATCATCCCTTTTTTCACTTTTTCTTTTTACTGAAAAACAATTTTCTTTTAAAATCCTCTTTCAAAAAAACTTTTTTACTTGTTACCAGTGCATTTCATCCAAAATTTCTTTACAGTGATAACTTTTTGATTACATTTAAAACAAAGTACAAGTCTTATTGTCCACAAAAACTTTCTTTTGGGGGCCAGATTGGGAAAGGGACCCTTTTACATGAGAACTATTTTGGGGCCTGTTAGACCTGGCATCCTTGGCATGGCTTTCCCTGGCTTTTTTCCTCTACCTCCTGTGTTTTTGATGCTGTGCTGGATTTCGTTTATGCTGGCTTAGATGCTTTGGGCACTTTGCCACTGCTGATCAGTGTCAAAGTGCAAGTGCTCCCTGTGTAAATTGTTATTGTGATTGGTTCTCCCTGATTGACATATTTGATTTACCAGTAGGTCCCTAGTAAAGTGCACTAAGTGTGCCAGGGTTGGTAAATCAAATATTACTAGTGGGCCTGCAGCACTGATTGAGCCACCCACATGAGTAGCCCGGAAAAGATGTCTCAGGCCTGCCACCGCAGTGCCTGTGCACAGTTTGTTAACTGCCATGTCGACTTGGCCCTACCCTTCCCTTTTCTTACACATAGGACACCCCTATGGTAGGCCCAAGGTTCCCCCCTGGGCAGGGTGCAGTGTATGTGAAAGGTAGGATGTGTACTGGTGTGTGTAACATGTCCTGATAGTGAAATACTGCCAATTACATTTTTCACTATTGAAAGGCTATCTTGCCCCATAGGACAGAATGGGGAATGCTATGTAACATTTTACAAGCATATCTTCCCATAGGGATAATATCAAAAAAATTGGAGTTTGGTATCCCTGAACTCATCATTTAATAACACATCTTTTAGTAAAGATGGTTTTTAAATTGTGTGTTTGAAAATAGCACTTTTAGAAAGTGGCTTTTTTCTTGTTCAACCATCCTGTGTGCCTCTGCCTGTTTGTGGATTGACTGTCTGGTTTCAGTGTGACAGAGACAGAGGATGTGCATTCCCTGTAGGCAGCCTTTGGGGGGTTCATGTGTGCCTGGCCCTTCCTGAATGACTCAGCCCTGAGCTGAATATACCCTGACTGCATATAGAGTGGTGGGAGGAGATTTACCTTGCACCTGAATGGAGCATGTCTCCCTTGCACAATGCTGTCTCAACCTCCTGTGGTCATGCTGCACCAGTGAAGGCAGAACTGGTTTGAACTGGGCTCAGAGCCCCCTGCACAAAGAGAACAAATACATTTTGGGCTATAAGTATCAGACCCAAAACCCCAGACTTTAGATCATCCCTGGAATTCAAGAAGAACCTTTGCCAGGGAGAAGAGCTGGAGTGACTGAGGAGAAGTACTGCCCCTTTGCTGTTTGCTGTCTGGGGTTGGCCTGCAGTTGCTGTTTCTGCCAAGGAAAGGAGAATGACCTTGCTGTGTGCTGTATCCCCTGCTTGAAAGAGATCTCCAAAGGCCTGAAGTATGCTGGCCTCCTGTTCTGAAGTCTCAGGGACACAAAGACCTCACCCCCAGCTCCCCTGAACTCTGTTACTGAGAGTTCTGACCTGCCAAGAGGTGCCTGTACCAGTTTTGGGCCTCTGGAGGTTGTTGCTGCTGTTTGGGAGTTGGAAGAAAGAAGAGACTCAAAGAACTACAGAAATCGACGCATCGCTCTTCTTGCGGCTGTTTTCCCGGGAAACATCTCCACGGCGCGAGAAGAATTTACACGCATTGCCGCGCTGCTGCTGTAACCACTGCAGCGCCTGTCGCCGCTGCAAGAATCGACGCATCGAGGGGTCATGGCTGAAGAGGACCGACGCAGCGCCGCTCGACGACGCCGCATCGATCGCCAACGCATCCAGGATTTCCACGCGTCGTACCTGTGCGGCAAGTTCGTCCGACGCATCACCTGTGGACCGGAACCGTCACGAAGAATCGATGCATCACTCCCCATACAGACCGGTTTCGACGCAACCCTTCCTCTGCGTGCAGTGGGACTGTCGCATCACCTCCCCAAGGTCTCAGGAGTGCTGCATCTCTTTGTTTTCCGACTCTGCGGCTGTTTGACTTTTGGAACTTTGACGCATCTACAGGTACTTTGGTGAAAAGTCCCGCAGCCATAGTTTTCTATGGTACAAGTTCTTGATACCTTTTGAAAGTCATATTTTTAACTGTGTATGTTGGATTTTTGTCATTTTGGTCTTGTTTAGTTTAGGTAAAGATACTTTATTTTTCTAAACTGGTGTGGTGTCCGTTTGTGGTGTTTTCATTGTGGTACTGTGAGTGTTGGTACAAATACTTTACACATTGCCTTTGGGATAAGCCTGTCTGCTCGTGCTAAGCTACGAAGGGGGTGAGCAGGGGTTATCTAAAGTGTGTATCCCCCTTACCCTGACTAGAAGCAAGGGTCCCTATTTGGACAATGGTACCTACCTCTGCCACCTAGAGATCTCCATTTTTAACAGGGCCCTTGCAAGCACTCCTTGTTTTCATCATCTCCCTCCTACTTCTGGTGGGAACCCTGACCACCCTTTTGGGACACTCTGGTACTGACCCAGAGGTCTGCCTCCTCAGAAAGCTTCCTGAGATCAGTCACCTTTCAATCGACCAGGTGCTGGTGCAGCTCAGTAAAAAACAAATATTGTGCATGTGCTCCTTGAAATTAGGTTGTACAGCCCATCATAGTCATTAGTTCTGCTTCCCTTCACCCTGCCATTCAGTGCTCTAATGGAGTAATTCAAGACAGATTTGGGAGTTTGTGGCTATCCCTGAACTTCTGATGGTATTTCTCAGGGGTCATCCCAAATTTGGTGACAAGGATGGCTTTCATGGGGACATACTTGGTCTGGTCATCTACTGCTAGTGGGAGTGGTCCCTCCCCACTGTAGGCACATACTTCCACAAGCTCCCCTCCCCCAGTTCTCCTCTGGGATGATCTACCTCGTATGCAGATAGCCATTTGTTGATATCAACTTCCACCACATAGTTGGGCACCAGAACTTTAAGTATGCAGACCTTCTTGTCACCTTGAGACACTGCAAGTAAGCTGCCATTATTGCTGTTGGACTCTGAGGTGTGTATAGATTTAATCTCCAGTTGTTTCAGTCTCTTACCATGCTCCAGCAGCAGTTACTTTTCGGTCAAAGCCCTCTAAGCCTTCATTTCTTATGTTTTAAGCTTGGCCAGTTGGACCCTGAACTCGCTTACTGCTTTCCTGTCCACCAGCTTCTCTGGGGACAAGTTCCTGGAGGACACACTGCTCCCTGCCCTCACACTGGCCTCTCCCTCAGTGGCCAGATGGTCTCCCTCCTCTGGAAGTTCCACAGCCATTACCTCCTCTACTCCTAAATGAAGCGCCACTTTATCAGGATCATCCTCATTTACATCCTCATCCTCAGATTCCTCAGGCTGTAATTGCATCCTTGAGACATCCTAATAGGCATGGAGGCTACCTGAAAGTTCAGCTGTGTGGCCTTCGTTCCTGCATGCAGCCCCTCCCTTTGCAGAGCTTCTGCAGCTCAGCCCTGCTTAGGTTATCCCCATTGATCATTTCCACTTCCATGGCATGAGACATGGCACTTTAATTTAGAAAAAGGAAAAACAGTCTATCAGTAAACGTGGGAGAATTTAAAAAGTCTTGGATTGGTCTCAGATTACTTATCCAGAATTTTAGTGTTACACAAAATCACTGTATTGCGCTGCACAAATACAAGTCCTAATCCTCACTGCTGAACACCAATGTAAGAAAATGGACTACTGGTTGAGGGGGGTAAAGCCCTACACAAGCAGCAACCACAATACTTTTCAGGGTGAAGTCACAAGCAACCCCAAATCAAGCTGTTCTTAATCCTCTGGTAGCTTGGCACCAAAGTAGCCAGGCCTAACTTAGAGCCAATGTGTGAAGTAGTTATACAGCACATCAAACAGTAATAAAGTGAGACACAGTACAAGAAAAATCCCACAGCAATTTTACAATATAGAGTCAATGTTAATAAATAATTTAATACCAAAGCAACAAAAATCCAATCAGTAGAACCAGAGATATGCAGTTTCAAAGTTTTAAGTGAAAATAGCTCCTAAAAGCACAAAAGCACCAACTAAGGTCTTGGTCTCTCTCGGTCGCACCGTACCACAACAAAGTTGCAAGTTCATACCAACCACTATAGACTGCAAGATGGTTACAGGGACCCAGTGAGGCCTGCTGAACAAGAGTGTCTTAAATTTTGGTTGTGGAGCAATGCAGAGTCCTGCGTTGAGGATGCTTCATGCAGTGGCAATTTCTAGGACCTCTGAAGCTGCAATGCAAGGTCCTGTGTTGTTGTCGAGGATGCCATCGACAAGGGGCTTGCGATGCGAATTCCTGTGCCGAAATACGGTGCGCACTGGCTGGTTCCGGATAAACTGCGGGGCTTGTGATGCTGAGTCCTACGTCGGCATTGAGGATCCTGTCAATGAGGGGCTTACACAATGCAAAGGCATGCTTTGCACAAAGGTGGTTCCTAGGAAGATTGTTGATGGCAATGCGAAGTCCTGCACCAGAGACGAACTACGCAGCAGTCCCAATGTGAAGTTTGGTGAGGTGAGGCATTGTGCAGCAGCTCCAATCTGCAGATTCTGGTCAGCGATGCATCGCGCTGTGGCTCTGGTGCATAAGTTCTGCTGGGACCACAATTGGGGATGGTTTGAGCACCTTCAGGCCAACTTACAAGGGTCCAGGTCTGGGGTGGCACCACTTGAGAGGTTATGACTCACAGCTTTCAGAGTCCATGTGCTAAGTAGAACATGTTTCTGTCCTGAGTCTTCTGATCAGGAGGCCAGCCACCTGGCCCTTGGAGTCACTCTGGTGGTCCTGGGTTCAAGAAGCAGGTCCAGTTCTGCACTAAGGCAGCAGGGCAGCAGAAAGGTAGTCCTTCTTGCAGAGCTACACAGCCGTCCATCTTCTAAGGGGCTGATTATGATCCCGTTAGGAAGGGATTCGGAAAAAGCAAATCCGATTCTGAGCCTATGATTCCGAACGAATTATCCCCCTTTCTGAACGACCAAGTATGATGCAAGGAAGCCGTCTGCGCTGACTGAATCAGTTCCGAACCTGAAACAGTCAGTCCATCTCGGTCGGAGCCGAATGGTGCAGCTCAATGGGGATGACTTCCGAACGAGCAAGTACGATGCCCGATCCTGACAGCCGTACCGACTTGGTTTTGCTGAGACGAAACGGCTGTGGGAATTGGACTTCGGGGACCGTAGCAGCCCCCGTTCACCCAGGGCCCTCCGAATCGGTCGCAGGGGGGTGCCCATGGGTCCCCCATTTCCATGCAAGCACAGTGTGGCAGGCACAATGGGGTGCCCGCCACAGGGTGCACGCTTTTCCCCACCCAGCTCTTTTTTCAATGGGAGCCTGTGTTCATGTTGGGTACACAGGCTCCCATTGAATTCAATGGGAGTCCGACCGAACTGAGTCTGTACACATACGGACACATCGTACTCGGTCGGTGGGACTCTCAGAGTTTAATTCGTATGGAAAGCATTCCTAACCTGAGTCGGTAGGAATGCTTTTCTAACGAGATCACAATCGGCCCCTAAGACTTACACAGATGTGTACTGAAGCTGTCACATATTCACATGTAGCCACGATCTTTGACACCAGGGAATCACACTGGTGGCCTTTGGCTACAAACCTGTGGTTCTTTGGAGCCTTCTTTGGCATTCTGTGCTCTCATCCACACCTTAAGCACTTGCACCCATGTGGCCTTCTGCACACACCTTCAGTTCATCATGGTCTTGGGTATGAAGGGTGTGCAGCTCAACACCGTACGCGACCTTTTCGGCAGAGCATTAGGGAGTCCGAATACTGGTCAGTGATCCTCATTTGACGAGTCATTCACAATATGAGACAGGGGGCTTCATACTGATGAGACATCCTCAGCTGACGAGTCATCCACAACAACAGTGTGTCATCCTCAGCTGCCGAGTCATCCAAAACAACAACATGAGGCAGAGGGCTGAATACTGGTGAGTCATCCTCAGCCTGACGAATCATCCACAACAATAGTGAGCCATCCTCAGCTACCGAGTCATCCACAACAACAAAAATGAGACAGCCGGGCAAGATCTTGCGAGACTTCAAATTCTCAGCAGCCATTTTTAAAGCTCTAAGCTATAAGTTGCCTGGCTCCTGAACATTCGATGCTGCGCAACAAGGAATCCAGACTTAACACACCTCCTTCCCAACCTCTGAATTCGGATCACATGTCTCCATCTGGATATGATAAGTACTCTTTTAGAGATCTCCCCCTATGACGTTAGTCCTGCGGCCGCCACACTCATTGGTAATGGCTTTGATTGCCCTGCTTGGGCCTCTGATCGTGAACCTGGATAAAGGAAAGCTTAGTACCTCTCACGGCCGGCAAGAACTCTGCGCATTCAGCTACGCTATGGTTATTTAGCTGCACGACTGAGTTTGATGTTTATTGTGTATATTGTGTTCTCTCTCAACCTCCCTAGGAACTCTTTATTTTTGAGAAATCTGGTGTGCTATTGTGTGAGAGGAAACATTAAACACTGGTGTGCACTTTGTCAGCGTACTAGTGGTGATCATGCATCTACTAGGTATGAAGATTGATTCTCTACATGAGTTATGTGTGGTGATATATAATGTTGAGCTGTGACAAGTAATGTATGTACACTTGTGATATTCATGTTTATGTACATCATTGTGAGGTCTTAGTGTGTTGCCCCTCCTCCAGTGAGCTTGATTAGTAGGCACAGTATCTTGTTCCCCCAAGCAAACGTTAAGTACCCATTAAGTAGCATCTGTTAGATTCAGTTTAGGTGATATATCTGTCCTGCTATCTGTACTATGTTTTCCTTATGATTACTGATTCTGTAGGTCCAAGTGGGACCTCTGGAGGATAGTGGATCATCACGTTTGTTATTTTGGTATATTGTTTTAGCCTTTTATTTAACTTGTTATTTTAGTTTGTTATTTTTTCCCAAACCCCTTTCCTTTGTGTTCATCCTGACATCATTGCGTTCTTCTTAAACCGGTGGTGGCATGGTGGATGCAGGGAAGAGAACATGCATGCTGCTCCCGCAACAGTTGGTCCTGGACCTCGAGGATGATGACGTAAAACTGCAACAAGCTCTGACTGAATGCGAAGCCTTTAAACACATTCATAAGTTGTCTGGGCAGCATGACTTCAAGGACCTTCTCCATTACCAATCTGAGCGGATACTACAGGATATGCAAAGTCAGTTAGAACTGTCCTGAGTCAAGAGCCAGAGCCTGAGGACTCAGGACATGACTCTATGTCACCAGGTATATACTTTACAGAATCCCCAGGGAACTCCTGGCAGTGGTCCGAGTGGGTTTGCGTGTAGTCCATCAACCTTAGTGACTCCATTTTACAACGCTCAGTTAGCAATAGGGCAGTTAACCACACTCTTATCTACTACTGAATGCTTTTCAGGAGATTCACAGAAATTGAACATCTTTCTCACAAAATGCAGCCTTCATTTCTTGTATCATCCGGTTAGTTTTCCTACTGCTGAAACTAGCGTAGCCTTCGTATTATCTTATTTGTCAGGGGATGCTGCCTCCTGGTCTGTACCATTGGTGGCAGAGGACAGTCCTATCTTGCACATCTATGATGCCTTCCAGCGGAAGCTCCGCTGTATCTTTGACCGACGCACTACCACTCAGACCATGGAAAATTAGCTTCTGGAGTTACGGCAAGGCAATCGCAAACTCCTACATTATCTGGCTCACTTTAATTGGTTGGTAGTTGAGGCTCACTTTCCTGAGTGCAAGAGAGCCTCATTGTTTTACAAGGGGACTGAGACATGACCTTAAGGACATGTTAGCTCAGGTGGTAGACAGACCAACGAACTGTGATGATGTATTTAATCTTGTTTTACAGTTAGACCATCCCCTCATGGAACATCAGAGAGAAAGAAGGAGAACTGAGGTACGACACTTGCCCAGATTGGACCGGCCTAAACCAACAGACTCCCAGGTTGAGCCTATACAGATAAGATCAGTTCAAGCCCCTTTGTCCAAACAAGAAAAGGAGCATCGGTGACAAGGAAATCTCTGTCTGTATTGTGGTGTGGAAGGACACTTTGTGCCAGACTGTAACAGTAGACCAAAAAGGGTCTGGAGGCCACACTCTCATAATGTTGAGAAGACTGCACAAGCCACCACCACACATGAGGTAACCATGGATGTATTCTTGTTTTTTCCTGGAATTCCAGTCTAACTATGTCTGTCATGATCAATTCTGGGGCTACACAGAATTACTGTGATTGGCAGTATGTGTGATGCCATATACTCCCAGTGCAGTACAAGTTAACTCCAGGACAAGTTTGGGCAATAGATGGGTCTCTGTTATTTTCCAGCCCTATCACACACCAAACACTCATTAGCCGAATGTATTGACCCAGGAGTCACGAAGAGGAACTGGGTTTGATATCATTGATGCTCCAGAGTATGGTATAATTCTAGGGCTTCCTTGGCTGCAGTTACACAGCCCCATTATAGATTGAGTATTAGGATCCCTTCATTTTACATCATAACAGTGTAAGGAGAAATGCCTATCAGTCACCATAGCCGCATGCCCCATACAAGTTGAAGGGTTACCTAACACGTACACTGAATATGGGGATGTATTCAGTGAACAAATGGCTAACACTATATTTTCTGAGTTTTATATAGCGCAAACTTGACCCAAAGGTATCAGAGCACTTTACATGAGCACCAGTTACATTACAGATGGACAAATTCATTTTTGTTAGGCACGAAGAAAGCAAGTGATTTGCCCAGAATCACAGGATGTTGAGCATCCCTTGCTGAGACTCGAACCCGGTTCCCCAGTTTCGAGGTCAACCTCTCTACTCATTAGGCCACATCCTCTCCCCAGTTTGCATCCACATCGCAATTTTGATCACGAAATAGATTTTGAACAAGGAGGACAGCTACCATGCAGCCGTATTTATACTCTCATTAAACCTGAGTCCGGACACCTGTCCCAATACCTAGATAAATACCTGGCCAATGGTTACATACATCATTCTATATCCCCTGTCTGGTCACCATTATTCTTCATCTCTGAAAAGAATGGAGACTGGAGAACCTGCATCGATTATAGAGCCTAGAATAATGTCACAGCAAAGAATCGTTGCCCCGTCCACTAATTTCTGAACTGCTGGATCAGGTCAAAAGGGTGACCATCTTCTCCAAAATGGACTTACATGGGTCATTTGGTGCAGATGCACGAAGGAGACTAGTGGGAGATGGCGTGCCGCACCAAATATGGACTGTTTGAATATCAGATTATGCCTTTCGGCCTGTTCAATATCCCAGTTGCCTTCAACATCTAGTGAACTGTATATTGCAAAAGTACTTAGACATCTTCACGGTCATCTATATCGACGACATTCTCATTTTTACCGCACCTGAGAGTAAACACATTCTACATGCTAAATAGGTGCTCCAGGTCTTACGTTAGAACCATCTATATGCAAAGATTGAAAAATATGAATTCCATGTCCCATCAGTCCAGTTCTTGGGATGTATTGTCTCCGCCGAGGGACTCACTATGAATGAGTCCAAAGTGCACACTGTGCTACAATGGCAGAAACCCACAAGCGTAAAACAGGTCCAAATATTTATGTGCTTTGCAATTTTTATCGTCGGTTCATTTTGAACTTCTCCACCCTTGTGACACTCATAACGGAGCTTCTCCGTAAAGGGACAACATTTTGTTGGTCACCAGAAGCTGAAGTGGTCTTTACCTGACTCAAACTATCATTCACCTCTGCGCACATACTCCTTCATCTTGACACCTCGCTACCATTTCACATAAAGGCTGATGCTTCCAATGTTGCCTTTAGGACAGTGTTATTCCAAAGGAAACAGGGCAGTAGTCAGCTGCACCCCATAGCTTTCTTCTCCCACAAATGAAACGATGTGGAAAGAAGTTATACAATTTTTGATCAAGAGCTGCTAGGCATTAAGGCCACCTTCCAGGATTGGAGGCATTACCTTACCTTGTCAAAAAATTAATGCCTAGATAATTGCGGTGGTCACTCTTTTTTGCAGACTATAATTTCATCCTAACCTATCCTCTAGGGGCTAACAATCGTAAAGCTGATGCCTTGTCCCAGCCCGATGACTCTGAAGAAACTCACTCAGCAAAGCCTGATATGGCCAAAGCTCTTTTACAGCCCACTAACTTTGTTACTCATGCCTGTGCTTCCATTATCACCTGGGAATTCAAGTTGAGACAGGTTGTACATCAGATTGATGTTCCTACTTGGCTGGCTGCAGATTCCAGTCGACGACTGAATCAGGGTTTATGTTCCATAACCAGACGCCTACTTACTAACCAGGGGATTTAGTTTGGCTTTCCTCCAGACATTTATGCTTCTGAAGACATAAAAAATTACAGCCCCAACTCATTGGCCCGTATCCAGTAGAAAACCTAGTGTGAGTCAATGCAGTTCGTCTGACTCTACCAACTCACATGCAGATACATCACTCCTTTCATGTCTCCTTACTCAAACCCGTCACCCCGGGTACACAGTTACATTTACATCCTCCACCCGTGGAGGAATTCGAAGTTAGATCCATTTTGGTTACCAAACATACATGTGGGGTTCTGTTCTATTTTATCGATTGATTGTAGGGGTATGGCCCTCAGGAGAGATCATGGGAACACCCCAACCAGGTCCATGCCTCCAGACTGGTCTGACGCTTCCATGGCCAACATCCCAAGAAACACTACGCCAAATCTGGGGAGGGCCTTAGGGGAAGGGGTACTGTCAGGGATTCACAGGTAGCCACCATCTTTACCACCAGGGAATCGCGCTGGTGCCCTTTGCCTACAAACCTACAGTTCTCTTGGGGCCTTCTTTGGCATTCTGCACTCTCATCCACAGCTTAGGAGCCTGCACCCAAGTGGCCTTCTGCCCACACTTTCAGTTGATCATGGTCTTGGGTATGAAGGGTATGTAGGGTATAGAGCTCAACACTTTAGGTCACCTTTTGGGCAGAACATTAGGGGGTCTAAATACTGGTGAGTCATCCTCAGTTGGCGAGTCATTCACAACATGAGGCAGGGGGCTGAATAGTGGTGAGTCATCCTAAGCAGACGAGTCATCCACAATAACAGTGAGTCATCCTCAGCTAACGAGTCATCCGCATTAAGAACATGAGACAGGGAGCTGAATACTGGTGAGTCTTCTCAGCTAACAAGTCATCCACAAGAACAGTGAGTCATCCTCACCTGCCGAGTCATTCACAAAAACATTATGAGACGGCCAGCCAACATCTCATGAGACTTCAAAGTCTCTGCAGTCATCTTTAAAGTTCTTACTATAAGTAGCCAGCTCCTGGACATTCTATGCTTCGCATCAAGGAATCTGGCCTCAATGCATCTCCTGCACAGACTCTGAATTCGGATCACACTTCTCCATCTGGATACAATAGGCACTCTATTTAGAGCTCTCCAGCTTTGACATAAGTCACGCGGCCCCAGTGCTCATTGGTAGCGACTTTGATTACCTTTTTTTGGGCCTCTGGCCGTGAACCTGGATAAAGGAAAGCTTGGTTCCACTCAAGAGAACTCTGCACATTCAAGTTGCTGAACATTCTAAAAACAGCTATGCTAGGGCTATTTAGCTGTGAAGTTAAGTTTGTTGTTTATTGTGTACACTGTGTTCTCTTTCAACCTCCCTAGGAACTCTTTATTTTTGTTCAATCTGGTGTGCTATTCTGTGAAACATTGGTGTGTACTTAGCCAGCATACTAGTGGAGATCAGGCATCTACTAGGTAAAAAGATTGGTACTCTACACGAGTTATGTTTTGTGATATATAATGTTGAGCTATGACACTTATGATATTCTTGTTTATGTACATCATTTTGAGGTCATAGTGTGTTTCCCCTCCTCCAGTGTGCTTGATTAGTAGGCGCAGTATTCTTTTTTCCCCCGTTAGCAAATGCTAAGTACCCTTTAGGTAGCATCTGTCAGTTTTCATTTGGGTGATATATCTGTCCTGCTATCTGTACTATTTTCCTTATGATTATTCATTCTGTAGGTCCAAGTGGGACCTCTGGAGGATAGTGGATAATCACGTTTATTATTTTGGTATATTGCTTTAGCCTTTTATTTTAATATGTTATTTTAGTTTGTTGTTTG
Source organism: Calotriton arnoldi (assembly GCA_963921515.1). Taxonomy (NCBI): domain Eukaryota; kingdom Metazoa; phylum Chordata; class Amphibia; order Caudata; family Salamandridae; genus Calotriton; species Calotriton arnoldi. The sequence continues at coordinate 172,291 of CAWUFW010003703.1, read as the reverse complement.
TTCCCAAACTCCTTTCCCTTGTGTATATCTCAACACCATTGCGTTCTTCTTCTACAGGTGGTAGAGTGGGGATGCAGGGGAGAGCCGGTGCATGCTGCTCCCTCAACAGTTGGCTTTGTTCCTCGTGGATGAAGATATGAACCTGCAATGTCCTCTGACAGAAGCGTTGGGGTCTGAGGGCAAATATTTACACGTGGTGCCCACTTTGAAGTAGGAGAAGCTTATAGAGGTTTCCACACCCCAGAGGTGCTTAGAATTTCCTGCCTCTCTTCCCTGATCCAAGTTTGTCTAGGGTCACAATAGATAAGTATCAAACCACTTTGTGAGAGTGCTTAGGAAGGACCTTTGTGTTGTTGCAAATGTGGTAGGTGACAGCTCCTCCCCCTTGTTAACTCAGAGTGGTCCATCTTGCCAACACCTAGCTTCTCTTTGTCTCACTGTTTGGGAGCAATACACAAAGACCAACTGCCAACTAACCCTAGCCTTGTGACACAGGATACAGGCAGCAGACACCAAATGGTTGAGTTAAGAAAATGCCAACTTTCTAAAAGTGCAAAAGAAACAGTTGATGGACGGAATGCTGGACAATGCAAACATTCACCCCCAGTCACAAGGATCTGGGTTTAATCCATCATTCTTTTGCTCACCACACCACCCCACCCCAGGACCCAGCCATATGCAAATCAGTCTTGACCCTGTTCCTTGTGGGAACAGTCCAGCCCAAACTGCCAAGCCAGGTTCTCCCTGGACCGGAAACAAGCATCCTGGGACCCGTTTCAGGGCATCACCCTTCTTCAGTAAGGCTAGCTTGAATCCAGTGGTGTAGTGAGCACGGGACCCACGTCTGGGCATACCCTTCCCACTTAGGGCAACATATGCAAAAGAAACAGTTGGTGGACGGAATGCTGGACAATGCAAACATTCACCCCCAGTCACAAGGATCTGGGTTTAATCCATCATTCTTTTGCTCACCACACCACCCCTGCTTGGACTGGGGTGAATGTATGACATTGTTCTGCATTCTGTCCATCAACTGTTCTTTTTGCAATTGTCACCCCGAGTGGGACGGGTATGCCCAGAAGTGGGTCCCGTGCTCTCCATGCCACTGAAGTCAAGCTATCCTGGCTGATGAGGGCTGAAAGCCCGAAACCGGTCTTAGGATGCTTGTTTCCAGTCCAGGGAGGCCCTGGCCTGGCAGTTCTGGCTGGACTGTTCCCATTGGGCGCAAGGTCAAGACTGATTTGCATATGGCTGGGTCCAAACTGGAATAGCATGGTGAGCAAAAAAACGATGGATTTAGGCCCAGATCTCTGTACTGTGGTGAATGTATGACATTGTTCTGCATTCTCTCCATCAACTGTTCTTTTTTCAATTGTCACCCCGAGTGGGACGGGTATGCCCAGACGTGGGTCCCGTGCTCTCCATGCCACTGGAGTCAAGCTATCCTGGCTGATGAGGGCTGAAAGCCCAAAACCGGTCCTAGGATGCTTGTTTCCAGTCCAGGGAGGACCTGGCCTGGCAGTTCGGGCTGGACTGTTAACATTGGGCGCAGGGTCAAGACTGATTTGCATATGGCTGGGTCCAAACTGGAATGGCATGGTGAGCAAAAAAAGATGGATTTAGGCCCAGATCTCTGTACTGGGGTGAATGTATGACATTGTTCTGCATTCTGTCCATCAACTGTTCTTTTTGCAATTGTCACCCCGAGTGGGACGGGTATGCCCAGACGTGGGTCCCGTGCTCTCCATGCCACTGGAGTCAAGCTATCCTGGCTGATGAGGGCTGAAAGCCCGAAACTGGTCCTAGGATGCTTGTTTCCAGTCCAGGGAGGACCTGGCCTGGCAGTTCGGGCTGGACTGTTCCCATTGGGCGCAGGGTCAAGACTGATTTGCATATGGCTGGGTCCAAACTGGAATGGCATGGTGAGCAAAAAAATGATGGATTTAGGCCCAGATCTCTGTACTGGGGTGAATGTATGACATTGTTCTGCATTCTGTCCGTCAACTGTTCTTTTTGCAATTGTCACCCGAGTGGGACGGGTATGCCCAGACGTGGGTCCCGTGCTCTCCATGCCACTGGAGTCAAGCTATCCTGGCTGATGAGGGGTGAAAGCCCGAAACCAGACCTAGGATGCTTGTTTCCAGTCCAGGGAGGACCTGGCCTGGCAGTTCGGGCTGGACTGTTCCCATTGGGCGCAGGGTCAAGACTGATTTGCATATGGCTGGGTCCAAACTGGAATGGCATGGTGAGCAAAAAAACGATGGATTTAGGCCCAGATCTCTGTACTGGGGTGAATGTATGATATTGTTCTGCATTCTGTCCATCAACTGTTCTTTTTGCAACTTTCTAAAAGTGGCATTTTCAGAATCGTGACTAAACATCTGACTTTACCATTAAAGAGGGCATTTCATTACAATTTTTTAGACACCAAACTCAACCTGCTCCAAATTGAAAGTTAAACTTATTAAATGTAATAAGGTAATTCTATGGGAGAGGTAAGTCTCATATTATTGGAAAACAAATGTAGGCATTTTTCACTACCAGGGCATGTAAAACTTAAAAATACATGTCCAACATTTGAAATACCCTGGTTGGGTGCAGGACATGGCCACAGTCCAGGGTATGGGCAACTCGCAGCCATGGCATTGTCCACAGAATCTGTGGTCAACCACCCAATTGCTATTGTGCACGGCCTTAAGCTTATAGAAGTAGCAGTAAATTCATGTGCACTATTGCAAGGAGTGTGTTATTTTTCTTCTTTTTTTCTTATTTGTTACAGGAGTTGGTCTACTTTTGAATTGCATCAGATATTTTTTTTTCCTTTTTCATGGGACCATTATTTCTTATGCTTCTAGTATATCATGGACAGCATTTTGTCATGACTGCCCCCTTACATATGCCACATTTTTCATCCCCTGTGACAAGAATTACCTCCAAAGTACAACCAAAAGTTTTACCCTAGGTGCCCCCACTCCAAGAATGTTCTCAAGTATGCATACACCAGCATTTTTCCATGGATGTCCCATGTGTAGTATTGTAGTGCCACCATTGACAGGTACCTGTCATGCTCAGAATTGCCTCAGAATACTAGAGCCAGTCTTTTGGGAATGAGTGCCTCGCTAAGCAAAGAATTACCTTCAGTTATGATAAAGTGGGTGCAATATATGTAGGTTTGCTGCTAAGGGTGGTTCCTAGCCTGAGTATTTGCCAATTCAGTACATGTGGACCATTTAGCAGGAGTTAACTAAGTTTCGTCCCAGGTTCAGAGTGCAAGGTATATGCATTTCTCATTAAAAGAAGGGATGGTTTAGGAAGGACCATCACCACCTGATAATTCGGTGAGTGAAAAGAAGTTTCACAGTCTTCTCTTCATTCCCTCCACTTAGCCACAAAGCATTGAAATTAGGAATCTTGGCTGCAGTAACAAGTTCAGTATTGGGGGTATTAACAAGTCTGCTTTTTTTAGCACCAACAGCTTTAGTTTTGGTTCAGTGTTAATAACTATAACTTAAAGATCACTTTATTTCAATACGCCAGTGTAATTAGGACTCTTTTCAGAAGCAGCACAGCAAATCAGCATACTGTCTGTCAATAGCTATAACTCTGCCAGTGTCCAGTGAACCACCATTTACTACAGAGTTAAATTTAACACTGCTCAGACCCATACACTCTATATTATCCATATTTCTCACACTTTCCATTTTCTGAGCTTCAGCTTCTTCCCCAGTTGAAATAACAACGGATGTAGACAGCTGATCTGAAAAGAGAATTCTTGGCAATATGATACTTTACTGAAGTGTCTTTGTGCTTATACTACCAACGTTGTTGTCCTAGCTTGAGTGCCACCTTGAAATGAGGCAATTCTGTTAGGGTGGACCCATAACAAGGTTAAGGGACGGTCTGAAGCTTATGCCTACCAAGAAAACTAGCTGCCCTGACTGTTCTTCTTTGCATTTTGATGCAGCGTGTTTCTTCTGTTGTTGAACAACCTCTGGCTTACCAGGACATTGCAAGCAGAGTCTTTTTTCCTCTCTCAGACTAGCCTGCACTTCCCCATGTGTTTCCGGGCACACCAGCATCCTGAGACAGTTCTAGTTCATCAGCCACAGCAGCTGAGTATGTCCCCTTAGAGACCATCTTCTGGGTAGCTCCATGAGACATATAAAAGCAGGAGGCAGGTTAGCAGGAACCTGCAAATCGAAGTGGGGAGCAGACACGCAGGAGCCGGATACTTCTCAATTCCTCTCGGAGCAGCTAGAGGATCTGGAGGTCTGTAACTGTTGCCTAAAATATCTGCTATATTGATCACAAAGATCAGAAATATTAGGGAGCCTTCAGAGAGGCCGGGACACCACCCTTGCATGGAGGCCATCTTGTTTCCTTAGGGTCAACAATCCTCTTTCTGATATTTATGCTACAGAAGGAATATTGCATAAATAGTTCTTTGGATATTTACAGGCTTTAGTGCTTTCATTATATTAGATCTTGGAAGTTTGGGCTTGTTTAATATTCCAGATATTAAAAACATATAGCAGAGTTATGGGTATGTTGACGCATGGTGTTAGACCTGTCATCCTTAGGGTGGTCTTGCCCAGACCTTTTGCCTTTTGCTGATTCTTTTTGTGGCCTTAGGACTCTGAGCACTTTCCTACTGCTAACCAGTGCTAAAGTGCATGTGCTTCTCTCCTAAAACATGGTGACATTGGTGTATACCTAATAGACATATTTGATTTACTAATAAGTCCCTTGTAAATTGGAATAACCTATACCCAGAGCCTGTAAGTCAAATGCTACTAGTGGGCCTGCAGCACTGATTGTACCACCCACATAAGTAGTCTTTCAAACCTATCTCAGGCCTGCCATAGAAGTGCCTGTGTGTGCAGTTTACTGCCACTTTGACTTGGCATTTAAAACTACTTGCAAAGCCTCAGACTCCCCTTTAATTACATATGTCACCCCTAAGGTAGGCCCTAATTTACCCTCACAGCAGGATCCCATGTAAATAAAGGGTAGGACATGTGTGTATAATCTTTACATGTGCTGAGAGTGACAAACCCTCAAATTCGTTTTACCGTCTTTTGAGGCATACCCCTCTCATAGGCTAGCATTGGGAATTCCTTAATACACTTTTAAGCTGTAATTCCTGATCACAGAAGAACAGCTTTTTCATATTTCATATCTTTGGAATGGTAATGATAAATCCTCCTCACTCGTGAAGTTGGATTTAACATTACTGTTTTAGAAATGTCACTTTTAGAAAGTGGACATTTCCCTGAACTTAATGTTCTGTGTGCCTGACAGCCTATCTCCAATACACATCTGAAGTGGGTGGCAGATACACTTTGTGCATTCCCTCTAGACAGCCACAACACAGGAAGGATAGGTGTGTCTGAGTACCCATCTACAAGCTTCTGCATTCTGATGGCCTTGCCTGGGCAGGATGGGAGGAATGGGCTAACACTTCACTTGAATAGGCAGTGTCCCTTCCCACACAAAGGACTTATTACGCCCCACAGATAGCCTGGCAGACAGGACTGAGTTGAAAAGGATACTTGTGCACTTCAGAGAGCTGCTTTGAAGTCACCCCCATATCAAATTAATTTTTGGGTCCAACTACTGGGCCTCTTTTCCCCTAAAATCAGACATTACTGGACATGTAACTGAATCTCTACCAGATGAACTGCTTTGCTGGTTAAAGCACTCAACTGGGCTACTGATCTGAAAGGCCTGTTTTTCTGTTTGTTGCCCTGCTGCCTGCTGCTCTCTGGCCCTGATGAAGGAGAGCTGGACTCTGCCTACACTCCAAGTGATCTCCTAGGACTTGTTGGCTTGCCTCCTGTTCCTTGAGACTCAGGGATATCAAACTCTCTACCCCACTACTGTGCCTGGCTCACTGGAAGTGGCCCAGATAAGTGCAACACGGATTTCAATGCTTCTCCTGTCTCAATGTAGCAGAACCGGCTCATCGACCCAGTTGCGGGAGTAAAATCAGCGAATCGCCTCGGAACCAGCGCTTTGCTTCCAGAGATTGACGCATCGGAGAGTGTATTGCTGCCGCTGCAGCTTGGCGAGATCGATGCATCCCCTTGAATGCATTGCAGAATCCGGTGCAGTGCTGGACCCCTCTCGAATCCGGCACCCATCTTCAGAACTGATGCATAGCCTTCACTGTTTGGAGAAGATCAACCCATCCTGCACCTACAGACCTCAACATCGAAGCGTTTCGCTGTTTGTGACTAGGAAAGATACTTTGTTCACCAGGGCCTGTGTGGGACCTGTGGTCGGCAGGAGCTCCATTGTGGACAGCCCAAACTTTAGCTTTGCACCGGTCGAGCACAACCTAAAATAACCTTTTTAGCGCTGCTTGCTTCTAAGCGCTTTACTGCATTTATACTTTGAAAATTCAATATCTCACTTTCTATACATTGTATTTTTGTCATTTTGGTCTTGTTTGGTTCACAGTATAATAATCAGTTTTTTTCTAAACCTCTGTGGAGTCTTGTGGTGTATTTATTGTGTTACTGTATGAGTGTGTTTCACAAATACTTTACACATTGCCTCTTTAGATAACCCTGACTGCTCTGGGACAAGCTACCAGAGGGTGAGCACGGGTTATATTTTAGTGTGTATCTAGCTTACCCTGACTAGAGTGGCGGTTCCTGTCTGGCATGGATGCATATACCAGCCAACCAGGAATCTCATTTCCAACACATGGGCATTAAAATGAACTGACATCAAAGGCTGCACTGCAGGAGTTTCCTTTGACAGAGCACGTGCAATTGTACAAAGCTTGTCCAACATGAAATAAAAGGACATATTCAGCTGATGATCTCAGAATGTGCTAAAGAGCATGGAACCAAGGAATTCATCCTGTGGCGAGGTCATTATTTATGTGACAATGTGTTCTCTGTGGGAAATAGGCATTAGAGTGTTGGCTTTGTCATTATTTTAAAAATCAAGATGAACTTGGCTCTTCAGAAAGGAAAACTGCAAAGAACTGTTGTTAAAGATGACCTGCAGACCTAGCGAGGAACCCAATTAAAAATACGCATGTGGGCTTGCTATTGCATTTGTGGACTCTTGTCACAAGAAGGGCATGTCACATCTACAAGTTTATATACATTAATGACCTCATTTCAAAGTTTCTTTCATAGATGAGTATACTCAGTGCAGGGTAGTTTATGTGAACCTACATAAGAATCAACTACATAGATGCTAATTAATAGTAACACCTACAGGTGTTTTACATTAATAGCTGCTTTTTAATTCATTGTTTTCTTTAACAACAAATATGCAGCTTCTTTGGATGAAACCTGCCTAATGTTCCAGTACCAACATTTATTTTGCTCAAATAAAATGTATATCCACACTGCATTACAATGTGACTTGACACAGAGACTAAGGGCATCATTTACAAGAAACTGACACATCGCTGTGTTAAAGCAGCAATGCACCAGTTTACTTGCCCCTGCAGCAGAAATCCTTGCACCACCATAGATGTGTCATATTTACACAACGGAGCACCATGGTGCCGGGTTTTTTGGCATATTGCTGGAGTTGGTGGGAAAGCCAACGGAATTCCAGCAACGCATCCCAATACAGAGGCGATGCGTCAGTTTTCACTGACGCATCGCCTATTGAATGGGGACTAATGTGTTAGACCATGATAAGGTGACAAAGTCAGCTTGCCCTGAAACATATTGGTACTGGATGTGACACATACAAGTAGACAAGGTGCCCACTTGTATGTGTGACATCAATATATGATGATACAACGCAAACCAGTACAACGCATGTTCATAGGAATACCCTAAAACTACCATTACAACGCAATCCATTACAATGCATACTAATACTATGTATACTATTACTACGCATATTTTTGTTAATTCTTTTTTTAAATTAAATTCATTTTTTTTACAAATTATAACCAACCCCTGGAACGGAATGCAAGGGAAATAGGGGTTATGGGTGGGGGAGTGTATTAATACTCGGGTATTAAAATTAATACGCAGGTACTTTGAATGTACCGATCCGATTTAATACCCGATTATTAATATCAAAATGTAAACAAAGGTTAACAAAAACCAGAATAATTAAAATATACAGAGCACAAACAGATATAAAGAGAGATTTTACACCCACCATTTTGAACCACGAAAAAACAAAAGTCCATTAACTATTTTTATGAATGTCCCTCATCCCGCAACTTGACAAAATGGCTGACATTCCCTGAATAAATGTTTAAAAGAACATTTTTAGACATAAAATAATTATACATTCTGTCAGGTTCTGAATCACGCAAAAAAACTGTTTACAAAAGGCGTATAAAAGCAGCCGTCCACCATTTTGAGCACAGTGGTTAACTGACTTCCACGGTGACCACATACAATTTTCGAGCGAGAAAAGAATAGAGCATTTGATAAGCCAAACAGTGCCATCTACAGACAGAAGTAAGTGTGCAATTTAAGTATTTAAGGAACACAATATTAACACATAAATCAGAAATACTAACAAGTATTTTTAAAAAATATTTTCCAGCATTTGCTGAATTTCAAAAGCAGCAAGTAAATAAAAAGAGATACTACCCAGCAAATAAATCCTTTAATCAGTAAGTAACTGAAAATTAATAATTTTACGAGAAATAAATAAAATTTGACATTTTAAAAATAATATATATATTCATTCTCAATTCAAAGATTTGTGTAAAAAAACAGCTGGAAGGAAATTGTTGAAAAGATAACATAGGTGCATGCCTCAGGGAAAGAACTGGATGGTGGTGGGAGGTAAATTTACTATTCCTACTCCAACGTGTGCTAGCCTCAGGGAAAGTGTTGGATGGTGGTGCGGCTAAATTTACTATTCCTACTCTGAACTGTGCTTGCCTCAGGGAAAGTGTTGGATGGTGGTGGGGGAAAATTTACTATTCCTACTCCGAGCTATGCTTGCCTCAGGGAAAGTGCTGGATGGTGGTGGGGGCAAATTTACTATTCCTACTCCGACCTGTGCTGGCCTCAGAGAAAGTGCTGGATGGTGGTGGGGCAAATTTACTATTCCTACTCCGACCTATGCTGGCTTCAGGGAAAGTGTTGGATGGTGACATGGGCAAATTTACAATTTCTACTCTGACCTGTGCTTGCCTCAGGGAATGTGTTGGATGGTGGTGGGGGCAAATTTACTATTCCTACTCCGATCTATGCTTGCCTCAGGGAAAGTGTAGGATGGTGGTGGGGGCAAATTTACTATTCCAACTCTGACAGGTGTTTGCCTCAGGGAAAGAGCTGGAGTGTGGTGGGGGAAATATTACTATTCCAACTCAGACACTTGTTTGCCTCAGGGAAAGAGCTGGATGGTGGTGGGGGGAAAATGTACTATTCCAACTCCGACAGGTGTTTGCCTCAGGGAAAGTGCTGGATGGTGGTCAAATTTGCTATTCCTACTCCAAGTGTGGCTTGCCTCCGGGAAGGTGCTGGATGGTGATGGGGGGGCAAAATTACTATTCCTACTCCGAGTGGGGTTTGCCTCTTGTAGAGTGCTGGATGGTGCTGAGGGCAAAGTTGTACTTCGTAAATTAAAGCTAGAAATTATTAAAACAGTTATATTAGCATGTTTATGATAAATATTTGAAAAACAAACAATAAAACTTGGTTTAAAAAAAATAAATCTTCTCCACAGAATAAAGGATATACAACAACAACAGAGGAGGACACACCCTCCAGCCCAAAATAACAAGATGCCACAATTTCCAAAGAAAACAAAAATGAAAGCAATGTAAACATATTCAAATAAACTTTTTTTTTAATCATTTGCAGGTTAGAAGTGCACAGGAATTTTTATGTTGTGTATATGTAACTTTGCATCACAACTATTAAAATCACTTTCAAAACCAAAATGTCTTTTAATCAAGTTTAAAAATGAAAATCTATTTTTTTGCAGGCTAATTGGAAAACTGAATATTCACCAAAAGAATACAGGAAATAGTCTAAAGGCACAAATTAAACAAAGGACAACCCCTCAGAAGAAAACTATTGTTACAAGGTAAAGACTTAGCCATAATCTTTTTAAATAAAGTTTAAAGTGCACAAGCAGTGTTTTCCAATAAATGTATCTATAAATAAAAGATTTCAAACCCACAAACAAGAGCAAATTGTCTGAAAAAAAGCAAGCTAAACTAAATAAAAATATATTCAAAATCTTTTTGGGGATAATTTGCAGGTTTATAGTGCACAAGCATTGAAAAGCACTAATCTTTTAAATTGCAGGGTAATAGTAAATCTTTAAAAAAACAATAAATTAATTCATATTATTTCATCACTTTTTCCAGAACCAATAAAACAAGAAAAAGGCCCAAATTTAAAAACAGCCTAGGAAAGAAAAACCAACTGCCAACGACAACAGACCTTTCTGAAATAACAAAAAAAAACTTCAAAAGGTAAGCTTTACAATTAACTCTAGTGTATTCAAACTTAACCTTCATTCATTTTTAGGTTAAAAAAAAGCAGCAAACTATTCAAAACAAACATCAACAAGCAAATGCAATAAAATCAAGGTTCAAACTGCCAAATATTTGTGCTGTAAAATATTGTGGATTATCTTTTCACTGACATGTCTTTTTTTCAAAGGAAAACAAAAACACTTCATAACAATTAAACAATAGTTTTTTCTTTTTCAATTTTTTTCAGATAATGGCATCCAGAAAACAAGCAAATTACATCAAGTCCAGCAGAGGAAATAGACTATGAAGTCACAGTGGCTACGTTTATTGTAAGGAGAGATTAACTTAGCCCAGGTGTCATTGGAGGTGTGTGCAATATTACTCATCCCATTGCAGAGGCAGAGCGTTTACTCTTGGTGACTCTGTTGAAAGGACCACAGAGCATAACCACTCTGCCTCTGCAATGGAGATAGAGGTTCTTGAAAATAGCAATGAAATTAAAGACCTTGGGGCCGATTCCGATTCAGGCCGGAAAAAATGCCGATCGACTCGGTACGGGAATTTAGTCCGACCGACTCGGACCAGCGCTGTACGACCCGGGCAGTACGATGAAATGCATGTGAAATCCGAACGACTCGGACGGAATACAAAACGACCGACCGAGCCGGACGTAAACAAGCCATCCGGCCGGGAAATCACGCAAAACTAACCGACCGACACGCACCCGGATTGAACCCGAACGAAACGTACCCGCGAACTCCGACCCGCGTAGTACGATGCTGTGCGTGCAAAACACGACCGACTCGCCCGGAGCACAAGCCGTACGACCGACACGCATACAAAACCCAGCCGAAGCAACCCAATACTCCGCGACCGACTCGTGCGCCGCACATGAAACCTAGCTGACACACAGCGGGAACGAGTCTGACAAGATCGCACCAGACAACTGCAGCATCCTACTCGGACACAAGAACGACTCCTACATGCACCAAAAACACCAAGGATATTTTTTTTTTTTAAAAAGGGCCAAACAAGCAACCACAAAGCCAATAAATACTGGGAGGAAAAAAAAAATGGAACAAGGACACACCTCCAACTCCACCTACATAAAGGCCACAAATCCCTACCATGATCCTTTGCAAATTCCACTGACCTGCCAGCACAGAACACCATCACACAGCAACCACAGACACACTCACAGCTCATACATCACACAAGCCACACACCATTACCACACCTACAAATAGCACCCTCGCACACACCCAGCTAAACCTACACTCACACCCCCCCACTTGCACACACACACACATCAATCACCACCACCACCCATCACCATGCCCCCAAAGAAGAATCATAAGTTCCTAGACAGTGAATTGGAAGTCATGGTAGATGAGATCCTCAGGGTAGAGCCACAGTTGTTTGGTACATTGGTACAACAGACCCCCATGTCGCAGAAAACCAAGATGTGGGCGAGGATTGTCGACAGGGTGAATGCACAATCACCATGTTTGTGCACAAAGGAAGACATCCAGAACAGGTGGTATGATGTGTGCAGGAGGGTCCGTGACCTACTCAAAAAGGACTAACTCCTCAGCCAGCACAACGGCAGTGGCCCTCCTGCAAAACCAGTATACATCAGGCCCTGGGAGGAGAAGGTGCGGGCCATCCTACCACCAGTGAGCGTATACGGACTAACAGACATCCCAGAGCCTGGTGAGTACACAACTAATATACACAATATGGTGTGACAACACACACACATCACAGTCAAGGGGATAGGCAAACCATGCACCCTTAGCAAATACACAGCAACCAAAAGATATTCATCCCGAGATGTGAATGCTAGTCAGACAAACACAATACCTGCCATCTCATAGTGATATGTAACTGTGTCATGACATGAACAAACCTAACAACAAATACAGCAAGGCAGTGGCACAAATAGAACCAACAAACACTCCCAGATATTTACCCACCACTAGAACACCACCTCACAGGGAAGCTCACTGAAAGGAAGGAATTCGGTGTATGCTGGTGAAGTCAGTGTAGCCAATAGCATGATGGGAGTGGTAGTCACAGATATTGGTCACACCCACAATTGGCCCATCAACACCACTCTGAACCATGCTCACATCACAGGGGGTGGAAAACAACTGACAAGACGGCTGACACTGGGTACTGCTGTGGGGAGCACAAGGCCCTGATGGGAACTGGGCACCAACAAACAACAGGACCACACTGTCAGCCATCTTGCCATTGGTGTCACACTCACACACAATGAAGTCCACTCAAAAGGAAGGAAGTATGGGCATGCTGGGAAGGGGGGTGGAGGCAATAGCATGATGGGAGTTGTAGTCACAGATATTGGTCAGCCTCACAATTGGCCCATCAACACCATCCTGAACCATGCTCACATCACAGGGAGTGGAAAAGGACTCACAAGATGGCTGACACTGGGTACTGCTGGGGGGAGCACAAGGCCCTGCTGGGAACTGTGCAACAACCAACAGCAGGACACCACTGACCGACATCCTGAAAGACAACTTGCACTCCCTGCAATGGAAGCACGTTCCATGGTGGGATATCTGGCTGGGTGGGAAGGAGGACTCACAGCACTGACCATAGTTACAAGCACCTCCCCTCACACACCCCCTCAACACTAACTCCACATAACCCACCTGGGAGAATGCAATGCTTCACATCCTAACTGAAGATCCCACAAAGAACCACCACCCTGGGTTATGCTGTGTGAAGCACAGGGACACTCTTGGGACTTGTAGCCAAACAACTGCCAGGACAACACTCCCAGCCATCCTGTCAGCACAGGCACCCCACCCCACAGGGAAGCAGAGTCAAAAGGAAGGAAGGATGGGCATGCTGGGAAGGGGGTGGAGGCAATAGCATGATGGGAGTGGTAGTCACAGATATTGGTCAGCCTCACAATTGGCCCATCAACACCATCCTGAACCATGCTCACATCACAGGGAGTGGAAAAGGACTCACAAGATGGCTGACACTGGGTACTGCTGGGGGAGCACAAGGCCCTGCTGGGAACTGTGCAACAACCAACAGCAGGACACCACTGACCGACATCCTGAAAGACAACTTGCACTGCAATGGAAGCACGTTCCATGGTGGGATATCTGGCTGGGTGGGAAGGAGGACTCACAGCACTGACCATAGTTACAAGCACCTCCCCTCACACACCCCCTCAACACTAACTCCACATCACCCACCTGGGAGAATGCAATGCCTCACATCCTAACTGAAGATCCCACAAAGAACCACCACCCTGGGTTATGCTGTGTGAAGCACAGGGACACTCTTGGGACTTGTAGCCAAACAACTGCCAAGACAACACTCCCAGCCATCCTGTCAGCACAGGCACCCCACCCCACAGGGAAGCAGAGTCAAAAGGAAGGAAGGATGGGCATGCTGGGAAGGGGGTGGAGGCAATAGCATGATGGGAGTGGTAGTCACAGATATTGGTCAGCCTCACAATTGGCCCATCAACACCATCCTGAACCATGCTCACATCACAGGGAGTGGAAAAGGACTCACAAGATGGCTGACACTGGGTACTGCTGGGGGAGCACAAGGCCCTGCTGGGAACTGTGCAACAACCAACAGCAGGACACCACTGACCGACATCCTGAAAGACAACTTGCACTGCAATGGAAGCACGTTCCATGGTGGGATATCTGGCTGGGTGGGAAGGAGGACTCACAGCACTGACCATAGTTACAAGCACCTCCCCTCACACACCCCTCAACACTAACTCCACATAACCCACCTGGGAGAATGCAATGCCTCACATCCTAACTGAAGATCCCACAAAGAACCACCACCCTGGGTTATGCTGTGTGAAGCACAGGGACACTCTTGGGACTTGTAGCCAAACAACTGCCAGGACAACACTCCCAGCCATCCTGTCAGCACAGGCACCCCACACCACAGGGAAGCAGAGTCAAAAGGAAGGAAGGATGGGCATGCTGGGAAGGGGGTGGAGGCAATAGCATGATGGGAGTGGTAGTCACAGATATTGGTCAGCCTCACAATTGGCCCATCAACACCACCCTGAACCATGCTCACATCACAGGGAGTGGAAAAGGACTCACAAGATGGCTGACACTGGGTACTGCTGGGGGAGCACAAGGCCCTGCTGGGAACTGTGCAACAACCAACAGCAGGACACCACTGACTGACATCCTGAAAGACAACTTGCACTCCCTGCAATGGAAGCACGCTTCATGGTGGGATAACTGGGCTGGGGGAGAAGGAGGCCCGGATGGCAAGCAAATACCACCAATGCTGGTCATGCACACACTCAACATTCACATTGACATGCCACAGGTTGGCAGGACAATGTGCTACACCAATATCACTCTCTGACTTTCACAATTTAGGAGAATGCAATGTCCAGGCCCACATCCAGAGGTAGAGTCACAACTGTCAGGTGTTTGAACAATTGATGCCAGTAGAAACATAACATACAATCTGTGTCTCTCCCCAAAACAAGTGATGATGGGGACACAGCAGCAGACGAGGAGGAGTCCCTGTCCCAGGCTCCGGGGAACACTGAGCTCACTGGTGTGGATCAGCCTCTGCACTCCTCGGATGGCGAAGAACCAGCTGGACCCTCCGGTGTGAGTCATCATGCAGCACCAGCAGGACCAACATCTGCACCCCTGCACCCACCCCTCCAACAACTGCCAACACACAGGCCACCCCTGCCAACACGGACAGACCAAGGACCACAGATGACAACAGCGCAGGGACCCAGACCCAAACTGGAGCTGGTGACAACGAGCCCAGGAACAACACCCAAGTGGGCCCACGGTCACCTGTGCGTGCCACCGCAGGTCCTACATGTGTCGCCAGGGGTGGTGGGAGGGGTGGTAGACATAGGTTGCTCTTTGCAGAGGGGTCTGGACTGCATGATGACCCACAACTGGCACGCATCGCGGATGCGTAACAGACTAGCAAAGGAGAGGTCAGCCAGGTAGTGGGGATCCTCAAGGACATACAACAGCAGCAGGCTGCCCATCATGCCCGCTTGGACTCCTACATGTCCCGTGTCGAGACACACATGTCACATGTCGAGACACACATGTCACATGTCGAGACACACATGTCTGGCATGGAGTCCAAGTGGGACACATTGGAACAACTGACAGCGGTGCATAGGGACATACTGACATGCCTCCGCCAGATCAGCACCAACATGGCCTCACCTCCCTGTGTGCCCACAACATCTGCTGCTGAAACAACTGCAAATGCCACAGGGAGGGAGGAGGACTCTGGCAGAGAGTCCCCTGCACCGCCGCAGCCTGCACCTGAGGGTCCCCCCCCCAAGAAGAGGGGCCATCCGAGGAGGCCAACCTGAGAGGCCGATGGCCATCTACATCCCCCAGGAAGCCAACATCTGTTCTGGAACTTTTCCTCTGTGTGCAAACTGTTCACCCTGTCGAATGCAACACAACTCTCCCACATGACATGGGGAGTTTAAGTTGGACTAATGTATCAGATGACTGTGGACTTTACTCTGGACATTTCAGCTACCAAGACTTCCGAATCACATGGGAACTTTGGATTCCAATTTCTATGTACAGCACCCACCATCCTGTGCACCATCCTCACACCTGTATGTAAATAAACTCACCAATACACCATATCTGCCTCTGTTGTGATTCCAACGTGCTCTCTGTCATGGAGATGGTGATCAGAAAAATGACACTGTGCATGCTAACTGCTACAGCAAGTCCAACACCGTCATGTCAGTCATGGCGACGTGACACATATGAGGGAGACACACCACTAGGGCCACACAACACATACACACCAGGGCCATCAGACTCATCACCTATACTGATGTTGCAACTAAATACAGTGAAATGCACAGACACGCCACCTATTCACAGTCTGTGTCAACTAGACTACAGGTGCAGTAAGCAAATGTCAGTCAGATGTGTGACTACAGACAACGCACATCCCAAAGTGAAGCACAGGTTTATTACACATTTGCAACATGTTGTTTCCCCTACAAATGCTAGCTAATCCAACCTGGCTGTGGCCACAAAGTCAAAAAGTGCAGAAGATAGAAAGTCCAGGGGTGTGTGGCACATCACCTGTAGGGAAACGCCTGCTTCCACCTTGGAAGTTGAATCATGGATTTGTGGGATCCAAGTTGATCAAACAACTCCGGCAGCACCCTGTGAAGGACAGACATGACACACAGTCAAAACCACTGAAGAACAGCACAGAACGGCAATACTCATGTCTAATACATGTCACGAGATAACTACACAAAACCAAGTTAGCATGTCAACACTGTTGGGCAGTACAGACCACCTGCAAGGACACATCGCTGCACGCATCCAGTCAAGTAGCACATGGCCAGACTCAAACAGCACCAGAGCACCACACACACATATCATGCAAACTCAAATCATTGACATTACAACCCTCTGGAGACTCACATTCAGCTGAAGAAGTTGGTGATGAGCTGTGTGCGGACATCACCATCATCATCATCATCATCTTCACTGGCATCGTGACCCAGGCCAGGATCTTCCACAGGTGGCGGACGTTGGTCATCGTCATCCAGGATGAGAGGCAACTCCTTCCGCACTGCCAGGTTGTGTAGCATGCAGCAGACGATGACAATCTTGCACACCTTTGCTGGGGCATATGGGAGGGCCCCTCCTGTCTTGTCCAGGCAGCGGAAGCGGCTCTTCAGGAGACCAAAGGTCCGCTCAATCACCCTCCTCGTCCGACCATGTGCCTCATTGTAGCGCATCTGGGCTGGTGTCACAGGGTTCCTGAGAGGTGTCAGCAACCACGGCATGTTGGGGTATCCCGAGTCACCTACAGACAGACAATTGCACATTAGCCGATTTGAAAATGTGTGCGGAAAACAACATAGCAGAACACACACAATGGTACAAAGTCAGTACACACCAACAAGCCAGGCACACTGGTTCGGCAACTGTGACATCATCCTCGGGATGCGACTACTCCTCATCATGTAGGCATTGTGTGCCAAACTGGGGAAACGGGCACACACATGTGTGATGGTCATATCTGCAAGACATACCACCAGAGCATTGATCGAATGGTAATGTTTATGGTTCCGGTATGCCTGCTCATGTGCCTGTGGTGGTATCAAAGCCACATGTGTCCCATCAATGGAGCCAATTACATGTGGCATCCTCCCCAGGGCATAGAAGTCACTCTTGACGTCAGTGAGTCATTGACGTGTTGGGAAATAGATGTACTGGTTCAGGTATCTCAACATTGCCCCCAAAACATCGCGTAGCACATGGCTGAACATAGTCTGTGACATCCCACCGGCAGTCGCCAGAGTGTGTTGAAAGGTACCGGTGGCAAAGAAGTGTAGGGCTGCCATCACCTTCACCTTGGGGGTCAGCGCTGTAGGACACGGACGGCCAGGCTGCACATGTGGGTCCAACCGCACTGCCAAATCCTCAATCAGATGCCTGGTGAAGCGGTACCGTCGGATGCTGTCACGTTCCACCATCGTTGCCAGGTCTGGGAATGGTCGATGGACAGCAGGAGCCCTGCAGTGCATAGGTGAAGAAAGCAAGATTGTCAGTCACCCCACCTATGTGCCGTTCACCATACTCAATTTCACATGATACATCATTAACAAACACAAGTACTTGATGTGTGTGTCGTTCTGTTTGGACATATATGGCACCTACATGGACATCATCTAACATCTCTGTTCAACAAGTGTTGACAACAGGTTCCAGGGTGTGCTATGGGAAACCATTAGGCTGTGTCACAGTACCCATTTACTGCTCTCACGTTCCACACACATACCACAGTGACATGTCTGGACAGATGCTCCACAGGCATCACAGCTCATTGACAGGTAGATTCCCAGGGACCCTGTCTTGCCACATGGACACTGGCATGACATGGCGTATCATGTACACGTCAGAAAAACAAACATGACACCCACAGGTAGTGGCCCCTGTAGCCTCTGCAGGACAGACATGGACGTCTGTGACACACACACACACACAACATCAAAGTTCATGCACAAACCACGTGGATGGGGAGACTGTCTCCCATTGTGCACATGGAGTCAGAGACATGTAAAACACAACATGCACACAGACTGCGGAGAGACATCACTATTGCGGCAATGGGCCACCCTGTGACGTACATGCCTTCCCACATGTGAGCCTGGGGGTATGTGACATGTCATACACATACACAACCTGGAAATGTGACCATGACACATGCTCCAAAATGAAAAGTTGCACACCACAGTGGTCAGGTGCACAACACACAAAAGACCCTGTCCCCATGAACACGTGCACAGCCTGGGTGTGTCTGCCCCCAAGTGCCACCCCAAAAACCACATGTTCACCCACATACACAGATAAGGTTATGCTGCCACACATGCCTTAGATACAGTGTGGACTGGGTGTGGTCTTGTAGGTGTGCCCCTGAGTCCCTGGAAAGTATATGTGGCTGGCATAGGTTCACCAGTGACCAGCATGGTGACATATGTGTGTGACCTGTCCAGGGACGCGTTGTAGAGCAATGGACCGATCGGTGTGCCCGCACGGCCCATTGCATTGGATGTGAGCGGGTACGCGTTGTATCCCGGGTACGCGTTGTAGAGCAATGGACCGATCGGTGTGCCCGGACGGCCCATTGCATTGAATGTGAGCGGGTATGCGTTGTATCCCAGGTACGCGTTGTACAGCAATGGACCGATCGGTGTGCCCGCACGGCCCATTGCATTGGATGTGGGTGGGTACGCGTTGTATCCCGGGTACGCGTTGTACAGCAATGGACCGATCGGTGTGCCCGCACGGCCCATTGCATTGGATGTGAGCGGGTATGCGTTGTATCCCGGGTACGCGTTGTACAGCAATGGACCGATCGGTGTGCCCGCATGGCCCATTGCATTGGATGTGAGCGGGTACGCGTTGTATCCCGGGTACGCGTTGTACAGCAATGGACCGATCGGTGTGCCCGCACGGCCCATTGCATTGGATGTGAGCGGGTACGCGTTGTATCCCGGGTACACGTTGTACAGCAATGGACCGATCGGTGCGCACGCATTGGCTGGGGCCTGGCATGCAACGGACGCGTTTTCGAAGCTTCAACGAGTCTGATGCAGTGAATTCAGTTGGCCAGCCACAACAATGTTGCAAATTCATGGGTGTCAAGAAGTTGAATTTTTGAAGGATGCTGTGGGCATGTATTGGTGCTGCAATTCCATGGATTGGTCAGATTCAGAAGATGCAAACGACTTGGACCTATCACTTTGGACACATGGGACAGTATCTGCCTCTGCAGCACACATATAATGCTGGCTGTTCCCCTGAGGGCTCACTTGCTTGCACTACATGCTCCAGGACGACATCTGCCACTACACTGCTGCTGTCCCTGCATCCTCTGGCTACTGCAATGGCACGTACTGTGGAGAGAGCCCCAGCCTTCACCCATGAGGAGAACCAGGCCCAGGTGGACAACCTCCTTCCACAGTACAGCAAGCTGTATGGGACACCAGGGGAGCAGGTGAGTGTGCTGTCCACTGCCTTACTAATTGTGCATGTTGTCTGACTAGAAGGATTTACAGTTTGCACACCACTGGCTAGCATGCTCACTGAGTAGTTCGTACCCCCCAAAGTGTGTAGTCACATGCACTGAACAGGTACAGTGCAGTAACAGTGCATTCCAACAAGGTTTACTTCCCATGCAATGATACCATGTAGTAACTGCTGGCAAACTGTCCATAGCCCTCGTTGCACTGCCTGTGTTCATCATATGCCCCTGTGATTGAGACATGTATTTACAACTGTGTGATGCACGGATATGTTGCATGTGTAGTAATGGCCTTTTCACTTTGTCAGCCTCACAGGTTGATGCCCACCAGAAGCAGGATCTGGCTGGCCATCGTCCGGGCAGTAAGATCCGTGGGGGTCTACAAGCACCGGATCCGCAACTGCCAGAAGAGGTGGCAGGACCTTCGTGGCTGGACCCGGAGGATCACAAGGGTCCAGCTGAAGCTGTCACCTCCTCGCAGGAGGGGCGGACACCGGACCCTGACCCCCACATGCTCCGGATCCTGGCGGTGGTCTTCCCGGACCTGGATGGGCAGCTGAAGGCCAGACAGCAGCAAGGAGGGGTGAGTCAAAGACTGCACTGTGAACTCTGTCTAACATGCTATGTGCCCTCCTCTGGCCTGGTGAAACTTCCCCAGTACATCAGTCTTGTTGTCCAGTACCCATGTCCCTCTATTGTGACATGCCCACTCCTCATCTGATACGCAGGTGTGCTCCTTACGCTCAGGATAATTGTGTCACTCGGGTACAGAGTCCTTGCATTTTGCTTTGGTCAAGGTGGGTGACAGCTTTTGTTCCCATGACATTGTGTTGGCCTTCATGGGTGGGTCAATTGCTCACACAATGCCTGAGTCGTGCAATGTAGTCTGGGTGTAACTTTGATATGTGGTCCACTTGCAGATCAGAATCACCACATGTCCCTGGGGTATTTGGCACACCCCCATGCTGCGGGTGGGTACAATGTTTGGGCCTCAGGAGTATGTATGTCAAGTGTGTCACACATGCTTAGCCACCTGCCTACTGCCTAGGGCTCATCCCTCTTGCAGGTGGAGCCGGACAGTCATGCCTACTACAGGGCATACAATACACTCTGTACTCCCACTCCCGTGTATCAGCTGACATGTTGTGCTCAGTGAAATGTTCCCTCAGGTGTCTGCCTCTGTGTTGTTGTGCTGTGACTACGTTGTCGGGACTCCTGTGATGTTTATCAGTTAGGGGTCAGCATGCCGTCTGCTATTGGACCATGTGAGACAAGACTTCTGTGACTGATAGGTGTTTGATCACTTGACTGTGCAGACAGGTGTATGCAACTGTGACTTTCAGGCAGATGTTCATCATTCACAGCACACTGAGGTGCTCTGGTTTAGAGAGTTGTGTTTCATGTCTCCCATTTGCCCAATTGGTGTGCAGTGGACAAATACGGGTTCAGATGATGTGGTTAGTGGGGGGTGGACATGTGCACTTGTCAGTTACATTACTTGCCTTCCCCATGTCCTAGGATTGTGACACAGTGCAGACTGTTGTTGGCTGGCTGCCATGGCCATGTGACTGGAGACAGTGATGTATGACTTTGCAGGCATGCCTGTGTCATGGCTTTCAACTTCCTAAGAGTGATCCTGCAGGGGAGTGACATGTGCAACATGCACCCCATTGTGGCATTGACTATCCAGACATGGGTGCTTCATGGTGTCTGGTGCTGGTATGCATCTCATGCATTTCTATTTAGACTCTGCCCGTCCATTTATCCAGACACCTGCACTGACTCAGTGGCAAGAGATGTGACGTGGGCATGTTCACATACTTCACCGTGTTCTCAGCAATGTCCAACAACTGTGTAGGTGGTGCATGTGTCCACACTGGGGTATTACCATCAGACAGGCACCAGACAGATGGGTGCAAGGGCAGGAGGGGTATCTGTTCCATGGTTGACCACCAGATTGACAATTGGCTTTTCCTAATCTGTGTGAGGACTTTTGGCAATGTTCAGCTGGGGATGCCAGGTCTTACTCTGTAATGTGCTGTACTCACTGTGGTGTGTGCGGTCAGTGCAGGTGTCTGATGTTTGTCTGTTTCCCTAATTGTTTGCAGATACATCCACGGCCACAGGAGGGGACAGCTCCACGGACCAGGAGGAGTGGCAGAGCCAGACTGGGTCAACAGCCGACAAGTGGTCGGAGGGACCCAGTGGCACGGAGGGCGAGGGGAGCCACACCGAGGAGTCCTCAGCACCATCCACCTCAGCTGAGGACCACAGCAGCTCGGAGGATGACTCCCTTGTGGAGGCGGGTGTCAGCAGCCACCAAACACCAGCTAGTCTGTCTGGCCCCGCCACCACCACCACCACCACCGCCCTCCCTTGGCTCCCATTCCAGAGGTCCGTGGAGGCTCCCGTGTCCGGGAGCATGTCTCCTTTGTGCCAGGCACCGCACCCCTGCCCCTGTGTCCCCTGCTGCCCTGAGTGAGGAATCTGTGTACCTGCTTCAGCAGCTCCATGTAGGGCAGACAGCAATGCTGAGTGTCCTCCATGCACACACCACTCTGTTGACACAGCTGGTGTCGTTCATGGAGGGCATCTCGACGGGTATGTCTGCCCTACAGAGGAGCAATAGGTCCATGGAGTCCTCCCTGATGGCAGCAGTGTCCCTCCTCCAACAGTCCCTCGCCCCTCCTACCTCTGCCCCATCCACACTTCCTGGCACCCTACCTGTCCCAAGCACATGCACACCTGCACAAACACCCAGACACACAGACACGAGCAGCACAGACACACCCAAAACCAAGGCAAGACGTGCACACAAGCATCCTCAGGGGACTGATACCACACACACAGGGGATGGGGAACTGACACACACACAGGCAACCACAGTCACCCCGTAATCCTCAAGATCCTCTCCCTCCAAGACCCCTTCCCTTGCCTCACCTGCAACCCCACCTGATAAGCAGCTCTTCCTCTGTGACCTCGGCCTCTTCCCCTCCAATCCCGCTGGTCCAGCATACCGGGGGAAGAGGAGGTCCACCCACACAGAGGGGAGTGCCCCTCACCCCCGGACACCCTCCCCCAGGCGCAGGCAGAGTGAGCCCCCCACCCGCAAGTCCCCCCGGTCCTGGAAGAGCAAGACCCCGCCACCGCCCTGCAAGTCAACCACCCAGTCTCTCACCTCCATCCCCCAGGCCACCACTCCACAGGTTCCACCGCCACACCCTGCCCCAGGATCCCCCACACACCGATACCGCATCCCCAAACTGCTTAGGCTCTCCCCCCTGCCACTTGCTCTTCCACCCCCAAACCAGACGCTCTGCCTGTTTGTGCCACTGGTGTGTAGACCGTGTCCCCCCCCTCTGTCCTGCCCAGCTCTTCTGCCCCCCTTCCACTACCTTGGAGTCATGCACTGCGGTGGAGTCCACAACCACCCCGTCTGACTCGGGCACTGCATTGGGGACCCAGTCCACTCCATCTGACCAGCCCACTTCAGTGTTTGCAGCACCAACACCATCTGACTTGAGCCCTGCGGTGGTGGCAGCCCCCCTGAGTCAGACACCTCCACTGCAGTTGCCGGTGACACTCCTGCACCCAACTCCCCTTCACTGCCTCCTTCTGGCATCCCCTGATCCTGTCCCTGCGGTGCCTGGCCTGCCCTCGTATGCCCCTCCAAGGGGGATGTCCCCTGTCCGTACCTGTGCAGGCAAGCAATTGTTGACAAGTTGTCACACATCACCCTGTTGGGACTGTATATTTGGACTGGCCATTGGCCTTAGTTTATTTTGGACTTTTGATTTGAGTTGCACACTTGCTGAATAAAGCCTACTTTTGTTTACTTGTGGTTAATCTTTGGAGGTACATGATGTAGATGTGTAGAATCATGCATTTGCTGTTGTAATAGTGTTCAGATCAGGTAAATGAAGTTTTGCTGTGATGGGCTCCATGTGGTCCATGGGATATGTGTCCTAATCTAGTCTGGATCTATAGCATCCTTTGCTGCAGTCTGAGGGTGTAATGTTCAGCATTTGACACAGGGATGTACGTTTAGCATTTGTAGATTACCATCTTTGTCCTACACTGATGCACAGCTGGTGGGCTTACCACTGTCCAATGTTCCTAGTACCCTGACTGTGTGCCCGTCTCCAATGGACATGCAGTTTAGCACATCAAATTTGGAGGACTCATCTGTGTACACAGTGCAAGTTGCTTGACACATGTCTTGGGTGTATGCAGATGACTGACGTGACACTGTGATCTATATGTTCAAGATTAAAACTGGCAAGGTCCCGGAATACTTAAATTGTCCACCAATACGTCCCGTGACGTTCTCTCCGCTCATCCACTCAAATGAAATTCACGGTTCCTAGGCATAGATTGTCACGTATGGGTGGCAGATCCTTTTCTTGCCTGGGTCCCACCCTGTGGAACTCCCTTCCTCTGTTATTAAGGAAAAAGACCACTTTTGTCCATTTTCGTAGGTCACTGAAAACTTGGCTATTTAATTAATAAGTTTCTTCCTTCTTTTTCTCTTTGGTCCTCTCAGGTTGGCGCCGGGAAACCCTTGGGTAGCTGTGCGCCTTATAAATTCAATATAACATAACACTCCCGTGCCCAGGCTGATATGATCAGAGCCTTCAGTGTGTTGTAGTTGTTGACTCACTGACCGAGTGTTCTGCTGACATGTTTGAGTCGTGCACAGACAAGGTTTGGCACAGCTGACCTTCCACAGGAGTGGAGTGCCCTCATGGCAGTGCGTGATTCCGTGATATAGGCTGTGCCCGTGTTGTGTGTTGTGTAGGCATGTCTGTGCGTGTTCCCTTCTCCTTTTCCTACACAGGCTGTGTCCCTACGGATGATCCTGTTTGTGATGCTTGCTGAGTTTTTCTGTGTTCATCCAGCATCTTGGACCTGGTTTCTCCGGGATGTGGGTGCATGGCAAACTAATGTTCATCAGGTTGTCATCCCTAGTTGTCTTTGTTGTCAGGGCTGGGGATGTGGGCAAACGCAGATGGGACACAGTCAGGATTCCTCTTGGCACTTGTTGGTTACACAAGTAATGTGATTTTCTGTTTGTGTATGCTTTCAGTGATTGTGACACGTTGTGTGTATGACTGCTGCCACTCCTCAGGGTCAGAGCTGCAATGTTGGAAGTTGTCTGTTTGTCCTTTGTGGGTCAGCTTGGCTTCTTCATTGGTGTGTGACTATGGCCAGGATCCCATTGTTTGGGGTGGATTTCACGTCATGCCCATGTACGGCATACTGTGCAGTGTGTCAGACATTCACAAGTCTTGTTGACTGGCCATGTGTGATGGGTTTCTGCACCTTATTTCCCCCACCACCCCTGGGATTGTCATGGGTGCCTGTGCAATGTCAGCAGTCCATGTGAGCTTCACTGCTGCACATTGGTGGACATCAAGGTGTGTGGCGTTGAGTGTGTGCAAATGTGAGTTGTTGCACGGCTGGGGCACTACCTCCATATTGTCCTTGGCTGGCAGGCCATGCTGAGTGCTTTGTGCTTGTATAGGTGTGATGGTAGTTTGTTGCTCAGGACAGATGGCTGTGGTTCACAGTGTGGATGACATCTACCTTTGTCATCACACTGTGATTGTCATGCAGGCTAGTGTCACCAGAATGTGGGGTCCCTGGGGGGAGTGCTGTGGTGGTTCTGTCTCTTGCTGTGTTTGTTGCTGTTCCTACAAGCTTGTGTGACATGTGTAATTTGGGCTCCCTCTCATCTCACAATGCCTGTTTGCCCACATAGAGGAATCCAATCCATGAGTTACTTTTGTATGTGACTGTGTTGACATCTGTGTATTAGTGAATCTGGCCTCCTCATGTGTTGTGTGTTTGCCTGGGGACACTGGCAAACAACCCCCCTCACCTGTTGTGTTTGATATGCAGTGTGAGTCTGCCTGTTTGTGCATTTGCACCACTGCATTGGCATATCTTTAGTTTGCCATTGGCTGTATGTTGTTTGTTGGCTTTCCCCTGCTGGCCCTGGGACTGCTAGGTCATCAGTCAGCACATTGATCATGGTTAGTATGTACCATTGCTGCCATGGTATGGTATTTGTTCACCTGACATCTACAGTCTCCACAGGATATCTACATTTGTGTGTCCATTGGTGCAGATATGTGGGTCTGCATTATGATGCTCACTTCTGTCATTGTGTTATTTGTGAATGTAGACAATGTGGGCCCCCTGGCTGATGTTTGTGTGCACATGGCCAGAATGATGTGTCATTGGCACTGCACTGCTTGCCTCACACAATCTATGTTGCTATGGGACACAAGCACTACAATGCCACTGTAGTGTTTGGTGTTGTGTGGCCAGGAATAATCCCTGCAGTTTTGTTTTTGCAGCTTTTACCAGGACTACACTTACCTTTTGGGCACTGTGGTGATGGGGCTTTGGGCCCCATTGCCACACTGTTCAAAATGTGCTTCAGCTATGGAGCACACACTTACCTTTGGGCACTGTGGTGATGGGGCTTTGGGCCCCATTGCCACACTGTTCAAAATGTGCTTCAGCTATGGAGCACACACTTACCTTTGGGCACTGTGGTGATGGGGCTTTGGGCCACATTGCCACACTGTTCAAAATGTGCTTCAGCTATGGAGCACACACTTACCTTTTGGGCACTGTGGTGATGGGGCTTTGGGCCACATTGCCACACTGTTCAAAATGTGCTTCAGCTATGGAGCACACACTTACCGTTTGGGCACTGTGGTGATGGGGCTTTGGGCCCCATTGCCACACTGTTCAAAATGTGCTTCAGCTATGGAGCACACACTTCCCTTTTGGTCACTGTGGTGATGGGGCTTTGGGCCCCATTGCCACACTGTTCAAAATGTGCTTCAGCTATGGAGCACACACTTACCTTTTGGGCACTGTGGTGATGGGGCTTTGGGCCCCATTGCCACACTGTTCAAAATGTGCTTCAGCTATGGAGCACACACTTCCCTTTTGGGCACTGTGGTGATGGGGCTTTGGGCCACATTGCCACAGTGGTCATGGTCTGCTTGCATTGTGTAGGCCACACACACAATTATGTGTGACACATGTGTTAGGGGGTCACATTGTATGTTCAATGTCATGTTCAGTGTTGTATGCATTTGACACAGACCACACACGCTTGTCATGGTGTTGGGGTGGGATGTAATTTTCAGACAGTCCTTATGTGGGAGTATGCTAGTTGTGTCATGCATTACCCGTCCTATGAGTAGGGGTGGTTGTAGTGACAGGCATCCAGCCCCCTATGGGTGGGGATGGCAGTGGTGGCAGGCATCCAGCCCACCCTGAGTAGGGGTGTTGTTAGTGGTAGGCATCCATCCCCCTATGGGTGGGGATGGCAGTAGTGGCAGGCATCCAGCCCCCCCTGAGTGGGGATGGTAGTAGTGGTAGGCATCCAGCCCCCCATGAGTGGGGATGGTAGTAGTGGTAGGCATCCAGACCCCCATGAATGGGTATGGTAGTAGTGGTAGGCATCCAGCCCCCATGAGTGGGGATGGTAGTAGTGGTAGGCATCCAGCCCCCATGAGTGGGGATGGCAGTAGTGACAGGCATCCAGCCCCCCATGAGTGGGGATGGTAGTAGTGGTAGGCATCCAGCCCCCCATGAGTGGGGATGGTAGTAGTGGTAGGCATCCAGCCCCCATAAGTGGGGATGGTAGTAGTGGCAGGCATCCAGCCCCCATGAGTGGGGATGGTAGTAGTGGCAGGCATCCAGCCCCCCATGAGTGGGGATGGTAGTAGTGGCAGGCATCCAGCCCCCCATGAGTGGGGATGGTAGTAGTGGTAGGCATCCAGCCCCCATGAGTGGGGATGGTAGTAGTGGTAGGCATCCAGCCCCCCATGAGTGGGGATGGTAGTAGTGGTAGGCATCCAGCTCCCCATGAGTGGGGATGATAGTAGTGGTAGGCATCCAGCCCCCCATGAGTGGGGATGGCAGTAGGGACAGGCATCCAGCCCCCCATGAGTGGGGATGGTAGTAGTGGTAGGCATCCAGACCCCCATGAGTGGGGATTGTAGTAGTGGCAGGCATCCAGCCCCCTATGGGTGGGGATGGCAGTAGTGACAGGCATCCAGCCCCCCATGAGTGGGGATGGCAGTAGTGACAGGCATCCAGCCCCCCATGAGTGGGGATGGTAGTAGTGGTAGACATCCATCCCCCTATGGGTGGGGATGGTAGTAGTGGCAGGCATCCATCCCCCTATGGGTGTGTATGGCATTGGTGATGGCCATCCCGCCCCTATGGTTCTGCTGTTGCTAGTGTATGTCATTTGTGCATCCCTATGTGTGTGTGACATATGTCGGGTATGTGTCGTTTGTTTGTGTAGTGGGTGTTTGACTTACCGTCTGCGCCGTACGCGTCCGTACCGGTCCCAGTAATAGATGTAGAGTATTGGTAGGACCTGCGCGATGGGATTCATGGTTGGGTCGTCTCGTTCGGGTTTCCCGTGGCTTCGACTCGTACTCGTCGCTGGCTTGTTCGTCTCGTAGCCGTGGATCGTCTTGTGGCGCGAATCAGAGCTTATGTACAGCTCTCCCGGATGCTCAAACGTGCCGGACGTAGCGACGAGTTCGGCGCGTACGGAAGACGCATCGTACTAGTCCGGCCGGAAGGTGCTGTGTATTTGGTTCCGTGCGACTCGATTCAGCGTTTACGGATCCGGCTCGGGCGGGGAAGAGGAGCTGGAATGGGTAAGTACGGCTCGCTCGGAATCTGGGCTGTTATGCGCATCGTACTTGTTCGTTCGGTTGAGTGTTCGAGTAGGTCGGAAAACACGCGTTCGGCTGGTATTTTTTCCGGACGAATACTGTTAGGTGCGCTTCCGGCCGACATCGGAATCGACCCCCTAGCATCCACCTCCCATGAACCCTGTGGCTCAGTTTTGAGGGAGGTTTCACAGCACATTCCAACACATGTAGCAAGTATGTATGCCCACAATCCCCAACCTACACAGAATTATTCAGCGTTAAAAACAGGCAAGTAACCCCCTACGTATAACACCCCAAACCTTCTCTGATATTAATATTCCACCTGAACTTTCTGTACATAACAACAAAAACCCTCTTAAAAGAATACTAATCTTTAGCACACCCCATAATCTTGTTAAGTTGGAGAGTTGTGATATTTGGATGATGGATGGGACGATTAAATCCACACCCCATCCATTCACCCAAATATACACTATTCATGCCTACATTATTCAAACAGTAGTGCCCTTAGTGTACAGTTTACTCCCTGATAAACAATCCTCAACATATACTGAATTTTTGTCAGTGATAAAAGCTAAAACCATGAACAAAAGTCCTAGAAAAGTGTTAATTGACTTTGAATTACCTATGATTAACACAATTACAAAAATGTACACAGATACACAAATTCAAGGATGTTTTTTTCACTTTTCACAGGCATATTGGCGAAAAATTCAAAAAACATCCTTAGTTGAGGATTATATATCAGACAGCAAACTGCAATTTGAATTAAAAAAACTAACTGCACTTTGTTTTGTTCCTCCTGACAGTGTAGATGAATACTACACATCTATTACTGAATCTGACTACTTTACTGCAAACGAAGACAAATTGGCACCCCTTCTAAATTACTTTGAAGACACATGATTGGCCATCTAAGCAGGTCAGATCGCAGGAGGAAGCCACCTTTCCATGTAAAGTGGTGGAACTGCTACTCGACCTGCTTAGAGGGAGGAGCAAAAAAAAATGATGCCATAGAGGGATGGCACAACTCCTTTAACAAATCTATTGGTAAGCCACATCCTAACTTCTATCATTTTTGGGAAATTTTGAGGAAGGAGAAAAGTTTCCAAGAAATGAGAATTTCGCAATCATTAACGGGTAGTCTGAACCCACGAATTTCTAAAAAGAACAAAGGAAATGTCCGAGCAACTATTGGGCGCAATTCAATAATTTTCGTTGATGGTGGCTTCAGACTACCTAGATAATATTGCACACATCCTCCATTTCTAATCTACCCTATCTCCTATAACTCCTTACTTACCTGTTTTGACAAAAAATCCCCCTAATTTATTTGGAATTTTTCTAAAATTTTTAAATTTAAAAAATAAGTCGGGTTTCTTACCTTCAATTGTCTTCTTTTTTCAACTCTTGGACTTATGTACAATCCAGCATTTCACCAAAAGTCTTGAGCAGTCCTTTAAAAAACTGCTACCTGTTTCAGAAAAGATTTTTAAGTTAAAACACACAATAACATCAAAATACACCTTTCCTAGTTCTTACTACCTCCCTCCTCTCTCCTTACAATAAACATTACCACCTTCAATCTATTTTCAATAATTTAAATTCTCCTTACCTGGATGCAGCTCTCCCTTGCTTCTGATCTGGACCGCGATGAACCTCGCAATTACAAAAGTTACGTATACGTGGCAACGTCATCTCTTTCCGTAAAAAGGAAAAAAGGACAATTTCACCCATTGACTTCAAAGGGAAACCGTGGGGAAACCTACAAAGATATTAAAAATATATATGTTAACATACATACAAAAATCTAGAACTTTTGTTAAAAAATTATCTTATGAATAAAATACTTTTACAACATTTTTTGCATATTTATTTATTCTGTTTTATATTTGTTATAAATACAATAAAAATATTTTCAATACTATTAATGTGTCTAGTGATTTTTTTTTAGATATTTTTTACATTAAAATTTTACTTCTACAGTTTTTATATGTCTATTTATACATATCTATGGTGTACAATTTTATTCTAATAATTTTTAGAAAGTGTATAATTAACATTTAAATATTTATTTATTTTAAAAATGTAATTTAAAAATGTTTAAAACATTTTTAAATTATATATTACATTGTTCCTTTACATCAACTCACCCCTACCCAAAATCACCCTAATTTTATGTGCACATTACTTATATATATATATATAAATATTTATAATTAAATTAAAAGTTTAACAATTAAAAAACACATAAATAAAATGATAATTAATACTCAAGCATTACATTTATTACCTGCATATTAATATACTTCCCCACCCAAAACCCCTGTTTCCCTTGCATCCTGTACCAGAGGATAGGTGCAAAAGCCTTATTAAATATTATGATTCTATTTTTTCTTTTCTATCAGCAAATCTAAATATCTATTATTACTCTTCTATTTATTCTCTTCTATTTATTAAAAAAATACCTGAGTATTAATAATCTCCCCCTCCCAAAGAACCTATTTCCCTGACTTTTCATGCAAAATACTTTTTCATTAAATTACTTTTAAATTAATATAAAAATTAACTAACATTAAAACTAAATTTCTATTAATTCTCGAGTATTAATATTAATACCTGAGTATTAATACATTCTCCCACCAAAAACCCATGTATCACATAGATCTATCCCCAAATTACAGAAGCCTCACAATTAAAAAAAAGAAAAAAATTAAATTATAATTAATTCTCAAGTATTAAATTTAATACCTGAGTATTAACATACTCCCCCACCCAAAACCCCTGTTTCCCTTGCATCCCATCCCAGCGGATAGGTGCAAAAGAGTTTTTAAATATTATTAATTTTCTTTTCAGTCAATCTAAATATCAATTAATACTCTTGAATTTATTTTTAAAATACCTGAGTATTAATACTCTCCCCCTTCCATAACACCTATTTCCCTGTCTTTTCATGCAAAATACTTCTTCATTAAATTACTTTTAAATAATATAAAAATGAACTAACAGGGAAACTAAATTTCTATTAATACTCAAGTGTTAAAAATAATACCTGAGTATTAATACACTCCTCCACCCAAAACCCCTATTTCCCTATTAGTATTACAATTACTATTAAAAATAATCAAAATTAACAACTTACCTCAATCAAAAAGATTACTTACTTTATAATGCGTTGTAATGGTGTGCGTTGTAATGATGTGCGTTGTAATGGCATGTGCGTTGTAAAAGTTGCATTGTAAAGGCATTACGATGTAATGCCTGCGTTGTAATGGACATCTCCTGTGTGACATCAGCACATAATGTCACAAATTGTGACATTACGTTCACATACCTACCTTCTGTGGCCTTCTTACCTTGTGACTTGATTGCATATTGTAATTAAGTCACTACAGCTGGTGTGATCCCTTGGGCACAGTCGATGTGCCATCCCTATGCCCGGGTTTAGCAGGAGTAGGGATTGTGACAAGTTGGCAGCGCAGCGGGCCGAAACAGGAAACAATACCACTGCAGCAGTTTTACGGTAGGCATTTCTGATGGAACAACTACCTTGCATAAATTAAAGTCTAACTTGGCGCAGCTGATTCCAACACAGGTAAAAACCGATGGAACCTTTAAAAAAGTGACGCAGCTGCATCCATGTAAATATGGAGCAAATGAAGCGCCACCGTTACGTCAAAAAAAGTGACACAATGGTGGCGCAAGGGGCTTGTAAATAAACCCTTAAGAGGCTATTTTAATGAGTTATGTAACTCAGGCCTCTGTACAAAACCAAAACCAACATTCCAACATTCTACATTCTGATTGACTATTTGGCACTTAATTTGTAACTGAGAGATTCATAACCAGAAGTGCTTCATTACAGGAACGAGGCAAATATTGCTACATTAAAGGGCATC
Source organism: Calotriton arnoldi (assembly GCA_963921515.1). NCBI lineage: Eukaryota > Metazoa > Chordata > Amphibia > Caudata > Salamandridae > Calotriton > Calotriton arnoldi. Next base: position 139,646 of record CAWUFW010003703.1, on the reverse strand, counting down.
AAAGTCTCAACTGTAATTACCAGCAAAAACAACCCATGCACAACGAACTAGCCAGCTCAACATGTCAGAAAAGTGCCTGGATGAATTAGATACTAGAGGGCATATTTACTTAAAAAACTGACTCATCACTGCGGTAACGTAGCGATGCATCAGAAACATTTGCACTGTGGTACGACACTTTCACACAACAAAGTTGCGTCGCATTTCCAGTATGGTGCACCATGTCGTAAGGACCTAAGGTGCGTCAACATTTTGACATATCTGGGGTAGAGATGGCACAGAGGAATGTAAAGCATCAGCTGCCAAAGAGAGTCAGAGCTGGTTTGCGGATCGTAAAGCAATCTAATCAGCTTTGAGTCACATTAAAGTGCGTCATGCTTCAGAAAGCCTTAAAAAGCGACTCATTGCAAAAAAAAATTAATATTTGGAAATTCACCAAATGCATGAAATGGAGGTAGTTACCAGCCCAAACAGTGAGGGTAACAACCCCAACGCCAGCCAAGATGTCCAGACAGAATCCCAGCAGAAGAGGAAGAGCAATTTCAGTGAGGAGGAGAACCGAATATTAATATCTGAGGTGACAAAAAATGAACACCATCTCTTTGTCACCTCCAAATTGACATTAGGGAAGAGGGAAGCCATTTGGCAGTCCATACTGGATAAAATTAACAGTGTAGGCCAAACAAAAAGGAAAGTGCCAGAGTGCAAGAAGTGCTGGCATAAGTATAAGTGCAGGACTAAACAGAAACTGGCCAAGAACCATGCACCATGGAGGATGACCTGAGGACCAGGAGCAGTTGGACCCATTGGAGGAGCAGGTGGCGGCAGTCATCCCCAGAGAGTTGGTGGAAGGAGTGGAAGTGTAGGACAGTGCTGTGGTTTAGAACCTGGAAGATCTACAGGGTAAGTGTTGACAGGGGACAATGTGGTTAAAACAGTCATGCAGTACAGCACAGCCCAGTAACACACTTTGCTGTGCTGCACTGTGCTGTGTGCAAAGTAAAGGACAGGAATGTCTCACATGTTACCTCATATATAACAAAAATGTATTTTGTTTTGGCCAGTGACCAATTTCCAGCTCAGCCTAGCCCTGCCAAAGTTTGTCAGGTTCATGCACGATGTGCTACCCCAAACCAGGTAGTCCTTTGAATACTGTGACTTGTAGCATAATATATGACATGAGTGAGCAGTCCCATAAGACAAAGCACTAAACCTGCACTGGTGCAACACATTATGCATGGCACTTGGAAATCAACACAACCTGACTGTGACAATGCAGGTCCCCCTTCATCATGAGGCAAGTGTGCGTGTACTGGGGCTACGTACCAAAAGTGGAGTGTAAATTTATGGTCTGGACTGGGTTTGCCAGAGGATTAACTTCTCACCCGAGAGGGCATACAGGTACTGAGCATGTGAAGGATCACCAAGTTGGATTATGTGAAGAGTAATGTGTACAGTCATTAGCATTAAACCAAATTTCACTTACCTGTCCTTATGAGCTGAGTGTGATTACACTGCTGTTCCCTGCCATGTCAAATAACACACTAACTCTTGTGTTGTACAAAATAATTTTGGGGCTAGGGGTGAATGCAAGTGATACACACCAGAGATACATGAGTGTTTGTTGGCAGCATAAATGGTGTGTGAGTTTGGTGGGCCCCTTGTAGTGTACTGGCATGTAACTGAGTATGAGCACATTGAACTGGCAGTGTGTCTGAATGGGGAGCCATTGAACGTCAAGGGGAGGAGGTGTGATGTGTTTGGCACAAGATAGCTTGAGTGATAGTCATGCACTGCTGTGTGTGATAGTTTCCCACTTGTGTAGAGGAGGGCATTGGTATACTACATTCCACATGTGATGTAGGCTTGGGTGATGTTGTGGCTGGTGTCAGGAAGGAGCCATATGCAGAAAAGACTGACTTTGCTACATATTTCAAAGCTGGAGTATGTAAACAGGGAAGTGTAGCGTGAGCTAGGTTTTCAGGATGATGGACAGGTGGTTGAAGTGTGTGGTGTTTGGACCTAGTCATGTGGGCAACCAGAATAGGTACATGTAGGCATGTTTGTCAATTGCATGATATAACAAATGTAGGTGGAGTAGGTGTCTTCTGAGAGTCATATGATCTGGGTGTCTGAAGTGTGTGAGAGGATGTTTAGTCCATACCTGAGACAACCCCCTCATTGTAGCACAATGAAAACACCACAAAAAGACTCCACACCAGGTTAGAACAATAGACAATACCTTTATGAATAAAACAAGACCAAAATGACAAAAATCCAATAAGTAGAGGTTGTGATATTAATTTTTAAAGAATAAAAAAATATTTTAGGGATTAGAAGCAATAAGTACCAATGGAGGAGGTTATCTGGTCACTTTGGAGAGGGACAAAGTCAACAGTTCATGCACTGCAATGGAGCGCTGGCCGGGAACAAGAAGCATGCAGGCCCAGTGAAAAGAGTACCTTGATTCTGGGTCACAACAGCGAGATGTGGGGGGCAAGCTAGCAATGCGTCTATGTCGAGCCCACAGTCAAGGTGATGCATCAATTTTCTTTATGCAGTGGCGCTGATGCGTCAGGTCCATTGAGCGAGCCACTGGTTCCAAGTGCTGTAGTTCCAAAGGAGATGCACTGGTTTAATCCATGCTGGAGGGGCGATGCATTGATCTTCTCCATGCAGTGGTGGCGATGCATTGGTTCCAAATCGGTGCTTCTGGGTATGGTGCGGTGGTTCCGAGTGCGATGCACCAATTCTACTCCTGCAAAAAGGTCAATACACTGGTTCTGCTACACACAGACTGGAGTTGCGTTGATTTCTCTGGTGCAAGTGGCTGGGTCCACTTACAGTGAACCAGGCACAGGGGCAGGAGTAGTGACTTTGATACCCTTGAGTCTCAAGCAACTGGCAGAAGGCCATCAAGCCCTTGGAGATCATTTTGGTTGCAAGGCAGATGCCAGCTCTCCACAGCAGGGTCAGGGAGCAGCAGGCAGCAGGGAAGAACAGCAGAAAGACAAACCTTCCAGGTCAGCAGTCCTTGATGCAGCCCAGCAGTTCTCCTGCTAGAGTCCAATTATAGGCCCAGAAGTGTCTGATTTGGTGGGGTCAGAGCCCCAGTACTTATACCCAGTTGTGCCTTTGAAGTCGAGGTGACTTCAAAAAAGGGTATTTGAAGTGCACAGAAGCCCTTTATTCCCAGCGCTGGCCCAATATTATCAGTAGTGGGTAATCAGCCCTTTTTGTGGGGGCAAGACCATGCCTATTCAGGTGTGTCAGCTCCTCCTTCCCTTCCTGCCCACGAAGAGCCATCAGAATGTATAAGAGTTCTCGGACACGCCTAGCCTTCATGTATTTGTGACTGTATAGAGGGAATGCTCAAAGTGAAGCTGTCATCAACCCCAGACGTGTATTGGAGACAGACTGCAGGCACACAGAGCTATAAAATGTCCACTTTGTAAAAGTGGCTTTTCAAAACAGTAATGTTAAATCCAACTTTACCAGTAAAGTGGATTTATCAATACCATTCCAAAGATATAAACCATGATACAGCTACTCCTTTCTCATCAGGAATTACAGTTTAAAAGTGTATTAATGAATTCCCAATGTTAAACTATGAGATGATTAAGCCTCACAGTAGTGAAAAACACATGTAGGTGTTTTTCACTACCAGGACATGCAAAACTTGAAAGTACATGTCCTACCTTTTATGTACACAGCACCCTGCCAATTGGGCTACATAGGGCCTTCCTTGGGTGACCTGTGTGCAATAAAAGGGCAGTTTAGAGCTTGGCAAAGGGTTTTAAATTCCAAGTTGAAGTGTCATTAAAACTGTGCATACAGGCTCTGTAGTGGCAAGCCTGAGATGTGTTTAAAGGACTAGTTGTGTGGGTGGCACAATCAGTGCTGCAGGATAACTAGTAGTATTTAATTTACATGCCCTGGGTATATGGTATACCAGTTTACAAGGGACTTACAAGAAAATGAAGTGCGCCATACAGGTTTAAACCAATTATACCATGTTTAGAGGAGAAAGTGCATGCACTTTAGCACTAGTCCCCAGTGGTAAAGTGCTCAGAGTTCTAAGGTCAACAACAACAAAAAAAGCAAAAAGAGGAGGAGGAAGGAAAAACGTTTTGGATGACCCTTCAGAGAGGGCATGCCCACCAATCATATGTACAACATCCTTGAGCATCTGAACATCTGGTCCCTAAATGTATATGGTTCAACATTATTTACCAAAAGAACGGATATACTTATGCATTTAGCGCATACACAAGTCTGATATTGCACTTCTTCAGGAGACACATCTTACTTTAACAAAGTCAGATAAAATAAAGAGAGACCGGGTGAGGAAAGACATGTATACAGAAGAATCTCATTTACAGACAAGGCCTCACCTTCCAAGCTGGCCCATTACAAGATTACAATAAGAATTTTACAAAAACAGCTGCAGTTGAAAATCTTGAAGATACAGACAGATCCAGAGGTAGATATGCATTTGAAAAGCTCTCCAACCAGGATTACAACTTCATAGTGAGATCAGTATATGCTACGGACATCAACAAGGCCTCGTTCTTTTCCAGATGTAATCATCTCTTCTTGGAATTCGGCCATGCACAATTTCTAGTCAGTGGGGACTGGAGCACTGCATTGATCCAATACATGACAGATCTGGGGAATCAGACCTCAACAACAACCAAGATAAAAACACACTAAAAGACTTGATGGATGAACATAGCCTACAATACCCTTGGCACCCACACTATACCACAGGCACCAGAGACTATACTTATTTGTCATTTCTCCTTAAAATGGAAACAAAAAAAGACGTATTCTGCACTTAGGCGCACACCTCTGTGGCTGGCCTCTCTGATCATGTTCCCATAACAATACTCCTAGATCTTCAAAATACTGCACCCAAGGCAAGGACTTGGAAAATGAATAACCGCCATCTCTAAACATTTTAATGAGAAGAAAAGCTAAACATGCAAGTTGGAGACTTCCTAGTCCTAAACGAAGAATCCGTTGCCTCGGTACAAAACATTCAAAGATGCTTAGAAATCAAAAGGATTCCTTGGAAAAAGAAGTCATCACCTTACAAGAGAGATACAGACTCTCTGACTCTGACAAGACCCTTAGACTACTAACGAAGAAGCAATACATGCCGAATATACACTGTTCTACCATTGCGGAAAGAGCCCTAAGCTAAAGCGACTCTGTCACACACATTACGAGCATGGGGAAAAAGCTAGATGACTCTTGATGATGCAGTTAAAACAGCAAGATGCTACCACAGCAATACTAGCTATCTACAGCCCCACTGGCGCTCTATTGACAGACCCTCCTCAAAAATTAAAGGAATTTGCATTTTACTATACACGGTTATATTCTTCAGAAGCCCCAAGAGATACTACAAATGAAGAAAACTTAAATACTGATACCAAAATTACAGATGGATTTACAGGTTGACCTAGATCAAGATATACTGGAGGAAGAAGTCACAGATGCAATAAAAGATATGCCTGCCGGGAAACCCTGGGAACGATGGTTTTCCTCTCAACTTTTGACAAAATTATGGTCACCACGATGATACCCTTACTGATGCCTATGTTCAGAAAAGCCATGGACCTAGGAAAACAATGCATTCAATAAACCCTATATCTCATTAATCCCAAAACCTGGAAGAGGTCCACTGCATTACAAAGACTATAGGGCTATATCATGATTAAATTGTGGTATTTAAATCCTAGCTGAAATCCTAGAATGAAATCGGTGAGATCTCTCCTAATACATAAAAATCAGATGGGATTCATCCAAGGCAGATCCTCACAAAACTATCTCAAGGCTACATTTACTCTGGAAAACCAAGAACCTCATACAGGAAATGATGACCCTATCCCACAATCTGGAAAAAGCCTTTGATCGGGGTGTATGAGGCTACCTTTCAGGGTCATGGCTAGAATGGAATTTTGCAATTTGTTTATAAAAATGATCCATACTCTATTTAGGCATCCAAAGCACAGGTTAAAAACAATGGCTTCCTTTCAGACACAATACAAATAGAGAGATGGACAAGGCAGGGATGCCTCCTATAACACCTCTTTTTCCTGACTGCATTGAAGAAATAAATGATAGCCATCAGAGCGGAATCCATGATAACAGGGAGCCAAACAGTGGCCAGACAACTAAAGCTCATAATGTATGCAGACAATATTCTGCTGCCTCTGACCTCCTCTGATCCTCTGGTCCAGGAAATGATGCCCATAAGAACATTTTCCACTTTCTCTGGATACAAAATAAGCTGGACAAAAACGGAGGCCATGCCCATGTCTAGAGCAATGATGGCTGGCACCTGAGAATATCCATTCAGGCGGGTCCCTTTTATGGCAAAATACCTAGGCATCCTTATTAGTATTAACATAAAACTTATAGTACAAGATAATGTATCAATATTCATTGACCTGATCCAATATGAATTTGTGAAATGGAAACACCTGCAGCTTTCCCTATGGGTAGAGTCCACCCAATCAAGATGACAGTGGCTCCTAGGTTCAACTATGTCTTGGGAATTATACCATCACTCATCCCTCATTCACTGCTCAAATCCATAGACACCCAGGTAAAAGCCTGTATCTGGGTAGAGAACCATCCAAGACTTAAAATGTGCAAACTATATATTAACACATCCTCGGGGGAGCTGAGACTTTCCAAGATAGAGGGCCATTATGTGGCACACCAGCCATCACTCTGGAAACACCAGACTAGGTAACCATTGAAATCTGTTGGAAATTATCATCTTTTGTGTGGTATTCCCCCAGATTTTACCTTGTGTTGCTGAACCTGTTTTTGGTGACCAAAGGACTCTGCGGACTTCCTCCTGCTAACCAGTGGTGGAGTGCTCGTGCCTCCTTTTCAAACATGTCAGAATTGGTATATACCTGAGAGGCACATTTAATTTGCTTCTAATTCCTTAGTATGTAGTCCCTCCTGCACTCTGGGCCTGTAAATTAAATGCTACTACTGGGCTGCAGCATATATTGTGCCATTCACTAAAGTAGCACTGTAAACCATGTTTCCAGGCTGTCAACTGTAGACCCCATGTGCAGTTTGAAACCACCATTTCGACCTGACAAAATAAACCTTTTGCCAGGCTTAAACCTTCATGTCTAATACTTCTAAGTCACTTCTAATGTATGTCTTAAAAAGGCCGATAATAAAGGGTTCATTGTATTTAAAAGTATAACGTGCATATTCAAGGCCTAATTTAGATCTTGGCGAAGGGTAATACTATGTCACAAACATGACAGAGATCTCGTCCACCATATTACGATCCCATTATATCCTATGGAGATCGAAATATGGCGGACGAGATATCTGTTGTGACGAAGTATTTCATCTGCCAAGATTTAAATAAGGCCCTAAATGTTTTACATTTCCTGGCATGGAAAAATCTCCAAAGTCGTTTTTCACTGTGGCAAGTCTGGCTATCCTGTAGGTTAACACTGGTTTACGCTATTACATTTCATATATGCTAAATTCAGTTTGGGAATAGCTAAAAAAATGTTTCAAGGACTGATTTTAATAATAATTTAAAATCCAACTTAATGGTCAAGTCTATTACTATTTTGGAAATGACACTTTTACAAAGTTAGCATTTATCTGCCTAAAACCAAATGTCTTTTCTGTCAGTGTCCAGCTGTCATCTGACCCCTGGTGTCTCCCCTGTGGTGAGAGGTGTATTGCTCCCAGACAGCAGACAAAGGGCTCTGGGTGTGGGGAGGGAGTCTCCCCCATTGAGTTATTGGCATGGGTGCTGTGCCAATCCTCTTCCTGAACTTCAAAGGATGCCCACCCTGTTATTGGCAGATGAAGCTCAGACATAGGCCTGCCTTCCTTTTGTCTCTCTAGTCAGGCTGACTTCAACCTGAGTGGGAGGGGAGGAACTGACCAGAACTGGTTTAGGGGTGGACAAAAGATTACCCTCCAACCACAGCCTGGCACTAGGCATAAATGTGGACCCCCACCAACCTCTCCTCAGAACACTCCTGGACCTGTGAAGAATCAGAAGGACCGCCTTGCTGTCTGAAGAACCTGAAGGAAGACTGAAACAGCTTGCCTTGAATACAGAACTGCAGAAGTGACTCCAAGGGAGAACAAGCTTCTAGAGGCCTTGGTCTCCCTGAATCTGCCATGAAGGCAACTTCCAACTAGACCTACCTTGGACCCTGCTGCTGGCCTCTTTTGGAGTGAGTCCATTTCCAAGACCCTTGGTTGGTGTTACAGTGTGCTCCTGCTTCTTGCAAACTGCATGATATGGGACGTAGAAAAGTTTTGGCAGCTTTCTGTCAGATATTTAGGTCGCCATCAAAGCTGCAGGCATCGATGTTAAATCACTGGTTGGACTCAGCTTGACAGATTGCCCCGCTGAAGGATATCCAACTTCCAGAAAGTTACTAAGTTAGAAGGTAAAGGGCTTTACCGGGACCGACATAGAGTGGCTGCACATTTTAACAGTTCAAAGTAAGTGGCAGAGCAGAGTGGTGGAATTTGATAATAATTCCAGTTTACTGATGTAATATGGAATTACTAAATTCCCACAATTCTGCAGCCAGAACTAAAAATTCAGCCCACCCCTAGTTATTAACTGGGGTGGATGTGAGTCAACCACAAGGAGTAGGAAAGCAAACTTATAACTGTAAAACATAGTTTCAGTAATTGAAAATTGTGCCCAAATCCTCATAGCTGTGACACTGAGCAACTAGGCTTAGTTTAGGAAAATTTGCATTTAGCAGTAACAAAACAGTTAAAAAGTTAAGCAGTAAACACACAACAGAATAAAAATCTCCAAATCAATTTAGAACAATAGAGAAAACTTAATGAGCAAAACAACACTAAAATGAAAAAATGCAATAAGGAGAACCTGAGATATGAATTCTTAAAGATTTCAGGCTAAAACACCAAGAAAAAGTGAAGCACCAATCAGGAGCCACAGTTGGCCATTGACCAGGACCTAGGCACAATTTCAAGCAGACTACCATGCGTTGTTCCATGGTGATGTGTTGTTCCCAAAGATGAGTACTTCCATCTTGTCTGAGTAGAGCTTGAGACAGTTCTTCATACAGTCGGCTATGTTCATCATACATCTGTGGAAGTTGGCTCTGGTGATGGAGGGGTCTTCTGACAGTGAGTGGATGAACTGGGTGTCGTGGGTGTAGGAGATGATGTTGAGTCTGTGCAGTCTGACGATGTTGACAAAGGGGGCCATGCACGTGTTAAAGATTGTGGGGCTGAAAGGACAATCCTTGGTGGACACCGTAGATGATCTTCTAGGGTGACGAGGTGAACGGTGGGAGACAGATTCTGTGGGTTCTTCCAGTGAAGTATGAGGTGATCCATTTGAGAGCATCTCCCTGGATTCCAATGTGGTGGAGCCTGTTGATCAGGATGTGATGGGAGGCAGTGTCGAAGGCAGCAGATAGGTCCAGGGGGATAAGTACTGCTGTTTCGCCATGGTCCAGGAAGGACCTGATGTTTTCGGTGGCTGTGATCAGGGCTGTCTCGTTGGTGTAGTTGTCTAACATTCCGGAGTGAGAGGGGCCCAGGACGTTGTTATGTTCCAGGTGTTCGGTGAGTTGGTGGTTGATTGCCTTCTTGAGAACCTTTGCAAGAAAGGGGAGCAAAGAGATGGGTCGGTAGTTCTTCGGTTATGCTGGGTCAGCGGATGTTTTTTTCTCGAATGGCATCACTTCAGCATGTTTCCAGTCTTCAGGGAAGGAGGTTGAGGTGATGGAGGTGTTCAGGACTTTTTTGAGCTTGTTACCAATCGCCTTGCTCCCAAGGTTGAAGATGTAGTGGGAATAGGGGTTTGTGTGTGCTCTTAAGTGCACAGAGTTCATGATGGAGATTGTTGCTTTAGTTGGGAGGTGGTCCCAATGGATGCGCCGGTGTTTGGGCTTTGTGCGTGTGAGCACGCTGATGCTGTCAGCGGCGAGAGATTAGGGTTTGAAGTTTTCATAGAAACCTGAGATCTTGTTGTGGAAGAAGTCTGCCAGGGTGTCACACATTTCTTTGGAGGGGGTGATGTCGTTCTCGATGGCTGCTGGATTGGAGAACTCCTTCACGATGGCAAAGAATTTCCAGAGTTAGTTTGGTGTAGCTGAGGAAGAAGGGATTGCTCATTTCCCTAAAAACACCCCTTGCTGGCACTCGCACACAGCTCATTCGAACTCCCTCTAGACCTGTGGAAGACAGAAGTGGACTGAACCTGCTGTTTCAGACCAGTGTGGAGACCTGAAGGGTTGGCTCCTCAACAAATTATACCAAGGATTAAGAAGTGGACTCCAAAGATACGTTGGAAGACCTCTTATGTGACTGCAAGTATAGAAGAAGTTGCAGCAGGCTTTTTTCCTGAAGTGCCCAGTTGAGCAATAGAAACTAGACATACCTGGGCCCTGCCCGTAACCTCTGCAGGATTCCTGGTCATTAAGGGCCAGATGTACGACCGAGGAAAATTGCGGCATGCAATTTGCCATAAACTGCAAGTCGCAAATTGCGAGTCGCAAAAGGCTACCCATGAACGAAAGGGAACACAATTTTGCGAGTCGCTATTGACTCGCAGCGCTATTTTGGCTCACGCTATTTGCGAGTCTCAAATGGCTCGCAAATAGCGACCGCCGCTTACAAATACATTTTGCATGAGCAATTTGTGAGTGCGGCAGAAACATGCCAAATTTGCACTCGCAAATTGCGATTTGAAAAAAAAAACATGGAAAACACTTCCTGGTTGAGATGAAGGACCCCAAAACAGGAAGTGTGTCCGAGGATACTCCTTAGCAAAGTTCTAGGCACATGTCCAGGTGCAGCAGCACAGTACAACATTGCTGTGTGAGCATGACTGAAAGCATGAGCAGCAAGGCCAGTAAGAAGGGTGCACAGGAGAGGCTGAGGAAGCTCAGGTTTTATGAAAAGGAGCTGGACATCATTACAGAGGAATGCTGCAACTACCATGAGGAGCTATTTGTGAGTGCCTCCCACCGTGTGCCAGAGGCAGAAAAACTGAAGATCTGGCGTCGTATGCAGCAGGACATCAATGCCCTTGGAGTGGCACACAGGTCCCAGGATGAAATGAAGAAGCGCTGGTACGAGCTGCGCTCCAGGGCCAAGGAAAGGGTGGCAGCATGTCTGCAAGAGGCACAACATACAGGAGGGGGCCATCCACTGCATTGGAAGGTTCTGCAGCTGAAGCCATGGTGGAAAGCACCCTGGAGATGGCGGATGTTGTAGGTCTTGGGAGCCTTGACCCTTCACAGCCAGCACCAAACCCAGGTAAGTGAGAAGAGTGTCTGTGAAGTGTGAATACCCACTAAAGCCGGTTCTGGGCTTGTATACTAATCATCCACATCCAAATATCCATTTCCACCAAACAAGCAACACTAGTGTTGCATCATGGGATATGTAGTCTGTGACATATACAGTGAAGTCATGTAATGAACTGAGCTGATAAACATTGTAACACCACTGAGACAGTGACTCACATATTTTATTTTATTCTTCCATCTTTTTGCACATTGACACACCACTTGGAATCGACCACGGTGACGATGACACTGCGGGTAGCCCGGATCTGGACCAGATGGCGGAAGGGCAGGATGGGGGAGATTCAAGCAGCCCCACTTGTCCAGAAGTCCCAGCAACACATGCACCAACAACATCCCAGGCTACTGCCAGTGGGACAACAGTCTCACAGCAGTCACCAACATCCCAACGCTCTCTGGCCAACAGGGTGCGGATGTCACGACCTACTCAGCAGTCCCTACGGCGTCTGCGATGTCTGTCCTCTGGTGGAGCAGCCAGTCAGCGTATGTCAGGAGGCCTGGAACAGGCGATGTTGAAAATACAGCTCCTGCAACACAAGACACAGAGGCAAATGAGTTTGAGGATGAGACAGGGCTTCCACAACATCACAGAGAAACTGACAGAAAATCAGAGCCGACTGGAAGTCAAAATGGATGCCCTCACTAATACAGTAGCTAACCAGGCCAACGAATGGACAGAAGAAAGGGCGCAGCTGAGGCGCATGGAACGCAGCAGAGGACAAAAATTGGACACTCTGAGCAGGGCCATTTGTAGGCTTGCCTATGCGACAAGCCAACACAGCAAGCGCACCCTGGGGCTCCAGGTGGAAATGGGCCACTTCAGTGGGGATGTTGCTCGTGGTCTTGAAAAAATCACTGCAGCAGTAGAAACACTGCAAACAAATATGATTGTTGGTGGAGGTGCTATGGGTGGCACAGATAGTGAGGTGTCAAGCCGCAGTAGCGTCTCCACTACGGAAACACCTGTAATGCGCCGTAGCAGCAGCCGGCACCTTGGATTGGGAAGTGGCAGCTCTGCCCAGGCTGGACGGAGAGGCAAAAAATGATCTGTGTAGGGTCACTGCGCAATATTTGGGTCGCATATCATTTCTATGTTGTGGTGATGTAACCACAATGAAGTTACTTTGTAGTTCAGGCCTACATTTCATATGGACAGGTTTGGTTTTAGTTTGCTTGTGGATGCTTGCACAATAAAGCACCAATTGAAAATCATATTTTGTTCTGTCTTATGTATAGGTGAGTGGGTAATTAATGTGTACGTACCTTCAAAAATAGTTGTTGGCAATTTGGTCCCTGTGCCTTCTCTCCTCTGCTACAGCGCTACCATCCCTTTGCTGTAGGGCAGGTGGTCCTGGCTCCTCATCCTCCGAATCTGTGTCAGACACTTCCATGGGCAATCCACCCCTGCAGGCCATGTTGTGCAGCATGGCACATGTTGCCATGATTTTACAGACTGTCTCTCGTGCATACTTCAGAGCTCCTCCACTCTTGTGTAGGCACCTGAAGCGCGATTTCATGATCACAAAGGTGCGCTCAATCACAGCCCTGGTGCGTCTGTGTGCCCTGTTGTACCGCCTTTCATGGCCATTGTTTGGAGACAGGTACGGCATGAGGATCCATGGCCACAGGGCATATGCACTGTCACCTGTTGTGAGATATATGATGGTGAGATGACAGGCATACAGACATACAAGTGAAAATGCGTTCATCTGGGGGCAGGAAAGATTATTACCTAGGACGTATCCATCATCAAAGTCACCTCTTTCTAACCTCTGGTATATGCCACTGTGTCTGAAAATGTATGAATCATGGGTGCTACCAGAACATTTTGCTACCAGGTCATACTTTAGAGGCTTTGGAAACCTTCCGGTCGCCACATACTATCCGGAAGACGCGTTTGCACAATCAACATACTCTGTAAGTTCACTTTGATTTTCTCATTTTCGGAATGATCTTACACACGCAGCCCGTGCATGTTTTGTTTTTGACCGGCACGTTATTTATTCCTTAAGCGTCACCTTTCAGCACGATACACATTGTGTTTTACATGCCTGACCTTCAACCTGTATTCACCGTTTGTCTACCATGATTTGTACATCATTAAATCGTCACGATGTGGTCAGCCTACAATGCCTGATTGTACTTTATTGCACACAATAGATTTATTATTTCACACTCGTTTACGTTTCACTGCTCACTTTTTTTACCCAGCACTAGCACTTTAACTGTTACCATTTTATTTCGCTTTTACTGCCTGCTTGCACGTTATTGTATTTCTTTGGTTCCACCACAAGAGTTTTGCATTTACTCGTAAGACTAATCATCTTCATGTTTAAACACTCGGGTCAAAGGTGATGGTTTTTCACCTCTTCCGTGTTTTGTCCTCAAAATATCTTTGCTTCTTCTATTCCTTAGATATTTTTCCCTGACGAAGGGCTTTTAATGCCCGAAATGCATCGGGAGATATGTTTGATACGCATAACGGTCTAATGCATCATATGACGAATATTGCTGTCGATATGAAGTCGTAATATCGAAGTATGAATAAACAGCTTCAATAAGCTACAACTTCACTGCTTTATTGTTACAACATTCACTTGAAGATTGCTATACCCACTATCCAGTGGGACACGCTGTGCTCAGGGGGACGCCTCCTTGCTAGTAGACGATATCCATTGTTTAAAATAATTTTGCCAGATAAAGTCCGCAACCTTACCCCTAGAAGATTTAAACTTCAGTTTCAGAGACTAATTTCAGTCCATTTCAGAGACTAATTCAGAAGGAAAAATCATTGACCGGGACAAATCCGATTGGGATATTTAAACCACACTCCTTTGGACTTAGAAGACATTTTGAAGATTTTTTTTTAGACGGTAATGATCAGCGGGGCACGGAACCTGACCGTGTCCAGGGAGAAGGCGTAATCATTGGGGAGCTGCTAGACGCAGTGAACATTTCTATGTTCGGTCTTAGTCTCTTTTTTGTAAGTCAAAAATTTCCAGCTGGACGAAGCAGCAGGCTGAAGCCAACGAGGGCTCCATGAGGACGATGTCCCTTTGGCGAGGAGCCGCTAAATAGGATTTGATGCTGCGGAGATGAACGTATCGGGAGCAGCAGTGAAGTCAGGCTGACTGGTGATGCACCTTGGGTGGACTGGTGAGCAGGTAGGTCCCAGTCTCCTCTTGGTTCTCAGAGCTCTTTTTGGTAGAAAATGTTCTAAGTCCCAAGTTTTGGAATGGCCAAATCTGGCAACTTTAGCACCACTCCTAAGAGTCCAGTACTAGAGTGGCACCACTTGGAGGGTCAGAACCCTCTCAGGCTAGGTCACAATTCGGTTTTCAAGTTAACCTCATCTTGCACCCCAATGTATCTATTCCTTTTCCCTTGCCTGAGCCTAGTACTAACTCAGGTTTCTCTGCAGCACTAATTGATGCATGGCAACTGCCCAAACATGCAACTAATATTTTTAGTTTTTTATGTGATGAGAATCCGGACGTACTGTTTCTGACTGAAACTTGTCTAACAGAATTTTCTAACCCCACTGTCACCTCTGCCATCCTGAAAGGTTATCAAATATACAATAAAGACCGCCTAAGTGATAGGGGGGGGGGTTGTGTAGCCTCGATTTATAAAGATAATTTCATCTGTACTGAAATCCCCATAGAGGGCTTAGACAACACTGAGTCTCTTGGTTTCTGCCTTTCTTTATCACCTCATCAATCTTTGGCTGAAGCCTTAATTTATTGCCCCCGGGTCATGCGGGCTGTTTTCTTAACACTCTGTCCAATGCCTTGGCCCACTTGGCCTTGAGATATGCCCACTTCATATAATTAGCGGATTTTAACCTTCATATGGAAAGAAAGGAGGATAGTGAGGTGGAGTCCTTATATGACACCACATCCTCCCTGGCAGTGTCACATTTTGTATCTAGTCCTATGCATCAGGCAGGTCGTGTGCTGAACCATATATTTTTGAATGAGTCACTGGAAATTGATACTTTTAGCCCACAAGTCTGGTCTGATCAGTTTTTGATCAAATTCTACTGGGCGAGGATAGGGAAAGCTCCTCCGAAGGCAGTGACAGCTCCTCCTGTCTCAAGAGCTTTTCATAAATTCCAGTCAGAGGATTTCCTCAGAGCACTGGAGGCAAGAACTCTGTCTTTTTCGGGTAACGTGAATTTCAACACCCGTATCCTGGACAACTGGATTGGAGACACTGCTCAGGATCTAGCACCAGAAATCCAGTGAGTCTCAAGTAGAGTCAAGCCTTCATGTCCTTAGTACACTGAAACCCTCAAAGAAAGCTAGAAACAGTACAAGGCTCTAGAAAGACAATGGAGGAGGAAACTATATAGCCCTGTCTCTAAAGCTCAGTATAAGCCGGCCTTAAAGAAATACTAGAGGGAGGTCAGATTAGCAAAGAAAGCTTATCCGGAAGACAGAATTGAACCAGCTGGGAACAAATCACGAGTTTTTTTAAAAATTGTGCAACATTTTATGTCCCGGGAAGCAAGTTCCAGACGTCAAAAACCATCAGCTGAATGGTACGAGCAGCTGGCACAACACTTCCATGATTAGATCAAGAACATCCAGGACAGTCTTTCCCCCAGAAAGTTGCCAGGGGGAGCCATGTTAGACAGGATTTATGAAGGTTATCTTCAGAATTATGCAGGGTTTTTCTTTAAATGTGATCCCATTTCCCTGGAAGATTCCCTGAAA
The DNA here is from genome assembly GCA_963921515.1 of Calotriton arnoldi. NCBI lineage: Eukaryota > Metazoa > Chordata > Amphibia > Caudata > Salamandridae > Calotriton > Calotriton arnoldi. Next base: position 123,556 of record CAWUFW010003703.1, on the reverse strand, counting down.
AATATTTGAAGCCTCAAGTCGTGTTCTCCAGCGGACCCTTGCCCCCCCAGTGTACTGGCGCTTGGTGCAAGAGTTATTAACCCTCTAGCCAATAAGCTCTTGAATGAGTTTGTGTCATCAGCACTGATACCACAGCCCTGGAAGCAGGCTGAAATCCCAAATCTGCTGAAAAAATCTCAAACAGACCTAACCGAATTATCAAACTACAGACCTATATCCTTGCCTCCAGCTCTGTCAAACATTTTGGAGAAACTTGGCAACTCTCAACTCTCCCAATACCTGGAAAGCAACAATTTACCACATCCTAGTCAGTCTGGCTTTCACCCATGTTTTAGTACAGAGACGGCGCTAGTGGAGGTGGCAGATTACATCAGGAGTACCTTAGACTCCGGGGTAAGTCATTGCTGATGATGTTAGATCTTTCAGCTGCCTTCGATACAATACCCCACGCCATTCTACTGGTCCATCTCAAAGCTATTGGAATTGGGGGCAAAGCCTTGGACTGGCTGGCATTGTTCCTTGAATGATGTGGGCAAGAGGTGTTGATTCCTCCTTTTTTGTCTGGACCATGTATATTGCAAGTTGGAGTACTCCAGGGCTCTGCTCTGAGCCCAACTTGATTTAACATCTACCTTACTCCTCTTGCTCTACTTGTGGAGGCCTTGGTAGCAAAATAATCTCTTATGCTGCCCAGCTAAAATTCTGTTTCCAGGGTGTCAAGTGAATTCTGTAAAGAATGTAGGCGTCAAATTCAATGATGGCCTCTCTTTTTTACTGCAGGTGAGTTCAAGTGGTGGGGTCTTGCTTTAGATTACTGCATGTCTTAAGAAAGTTTCTACACTTTCTGTCCTTCTCAGCCAGGAAACAGGTGATACAGGCACTGGTCTCATCTAGGCTGGACTATGCCAATACCTTGAATCTGGGTCTAACTGATTACCTCATCAGCAAGCTGCACGTGGTCCAAAATGCAGCAGCACGTACTCTCCTGGGCTTGCCTCTGAAAGCACATGTCCCTGCAATTGAGGGCATTCCATTGGCTCCGCATAAAAAGAGAATCTTATTCAAGACTCTTGTTTTGGTCTATAGACGCTTACCGACTTACGCAAATCTTTTTTCCATCTGTGTCTTCCCGGTCCACCGCAGCAGATAGTCTGCTGATTGAGTGGAGGGAGGTTTCTGTGGCAAGGGTGACCTGCACTCACTTCTGCTGGGCCATCCTGTAGCCGCCATCTTGGAAGCGAGGCGCTCTAGTCTCCCTCCACCTATCCAGGCTTCCGGCCACAAATAGGGACAATGGCACTGACGCGCAGCAGACGCGCGCAGCGGGCGTGCCGAAGGCGGGCCAAAGGCAAGCCCGTCTGCGCCCGTCCACGCCTGGACCACGCCCAGTGCCCGTCCCCCTGGTCCTTTTGCGCAAAACACTACAGACATCATCAGGTACTCGCGGGACACATTACTGGCACTGAGATTCAATACCCCTGCCACTATCCCCTGTCATCTCCCCTGCTCCAACCAAACTGGGTGTCCTAGACTTAAGTTAGGAAATAAGCCAGCGGGCACAGGGGCAACTGGCCAGCCGCATAGGAATTGCTCCAGCCCTAACAGCTCAAACATCTCCTGCATGTTACTGAACACAGGATCTCTAGAGAAACACCATCTAGAGTTCTCTGATCTAGTGCAAACACAGGGCGCTGATGTGACGTTTGTAACTGAAACATGGGCAGATGCTAGCTCTGCCCCAGACATGGTTGCAGCCACCCCCCGTATATCGTCTGACAATTAAAAAAAAGGAGGGGGATTGGCATTGTTCTATCGTAATCACTTTAAAACCACATTCGAGCCATTAACCACCTCTGGTTTTGAGGCTTTAGCCTTCTCGGTACAGCCAGCGGATTCACTGGCAATTAAGGGATTGTTAGTCTATCACCCTCCGGGACAGAGGTGTGGATTTGCCAACAAGCTCAGTATGTTAATGGAATCTTCTATCGTCTATCGTTAATGAGAATTTCCTGGCATTGGGAGATTTCAATTTTCACCTGGAACAGGAAACTGACCCAGACTCCCTAAAACTGATTGATGCAATGGATGCGTTTGTACTATCTCTAATCACCAAAAGACCAACGCACAGGGCTGTACACATGTTAGATGGGATTTTCTCCAATTATGCTGCCATCACCCTACTTCCATCTCTCCCTCTGACCTGGTCAGACCATTGGGTGGTTAAGTGGCAGATAAAGACCGAGAGAGCCATCATGCATAGAAACACTACCCAGCAAATTTCAAGTAGAGCCTGGCATAAAATACGGCTAGTCGAATTGGGAAATGCCATTACTCCTGGTTCATGGCAACCAGGGGATAACCTGGAGCAAAGTGTTGAGAATTTCACACTCTGGCTAAACTCTGATTTACCTATAGTAGCACCAATCATCTAAAAAATTACAGTTAAGAAAGTATCCCAGCCCAGGTACAACGAAAACCTCAGGATATCAAGGCAGGATTGTCATAGACAAGAACAAAAATGGAGGAAAAATTATGAGGTGGAGGAGAAAAATATTTACAAAGCTAAATTGGCCAAGCATAAAAGGTATATCTTAGCAGCAAAGACCTCATACTACTCGGAGCATATAAAACCTGCCTGTGATGCAAACAAAACCCTTTTCTCAGTAATAAAAAAATTGGTAACACCAGGGAGCCCAAATCATGCAGTTATAAATCAAAACATTTGTGATGCACTGGCAAACTTCTTTCAAGAAAGTGTTGCAAATATTTTCAATAAATTCACCGCGAAGAGAGTAGTCAATCATCAGGATGGGCTTGCCTTAACTGACCCGCCAGGTAAAATCAGCTTCTTCAGCTTTAAGGCCCCTTCAGTGGAACAACTCATAGAGTTAATTCCACTAATCAAATCTGGTGCACCACAAGACCCCTGTCTCCCTAGTATAATGCACATGATCCCTGTTCAAGTGGCAAATTTTTAATAATATGTGTGCTGGAGGGATTTTCCCCTCTCCCTGGAAACTTGCCTCGGTCCTCCCCCTATTAAAAAAATACAATCTGAAAACCCTGGACCTTAATAACTATCGTCCTATTTCAAGACTCCCTTTCACTGCCACGCTGGCAGAGAAAGTTATGACTCAAGAGCTCCCAGAGTATTTAGAGGAAAACTCTCTGCTGGACAATACACAACATGGGTTCAGAAAAAATCATAGCACAGAGTCTGCCCTGGGTGTAGTGACTGAGGATATACAAGAAGTGCTTGACAGGGGTCGGGGGCGGCAGCTTTGATTTTGCTGGATCTCTCCGCAGCCTTTGATATGGTCAGCCATGAGATCCTGGCTGACCGTATGCGTGGCCTTGGGATAGAGGGTACAGCGTTGGATCTCCTGCAATCATTCATGGCAAAAAGACAACATAATGTGACGATGGGCAAGTTTGTCTCTAGGCCTTTCTCCCTGCCCTACTGAGTTCCCCAGGGCTCAGCACTGAGCCCAACATTGTTTAACGTCTATGGTACGCCACTTGCGTCAATTATAAAAGACTCTGGCATTACCTTAGCGTCTTACCCTGACAACACCCAAATCGTGGTGTCAGTAGAAAATCCTGAAAACAATTTGGTTGCGGCATTCAGCTCATGCATGAGTAAGGTGAGCAACTGGATGGATTGCAACTGCCTGAAATTGAATGCCACAAAATCTGAGGTCACCTTCTTCGGTAACAACCCCTCTCTCTGGACAGCGGACTGGTGGCCACTAGAGTTGGACTCATTGCCTATACCCTCAAATAAAGTAAAAAACGTAGGCTTCTTGGTAGACAGAGAACTGAAGTTCAATGACCAAGAAAACAAAATTACATCTGCCTCATTCTGCTCTTTAAGGCTTATAAAAAAGATCGAAAAATTCTTTCCTCCCGAACTTCTGAAAACAGTAACCATGGCATTGGTTCTCACAAGGATTGATTATTGCAATAGTCTCTACCTTACTCTCGGAACGGGTCTCTTGAAGAGACTTCAGACACTGCAAAATGCTGCTGCTCATTTCCTTTTTAAAATTCCCAAATACGAATCGGCCAGAGGAGCCATCAGGAAGTTACACTGGTTGCCAGATAGGCAACGCTGTAAATTCAATGCCCTCTGTCTGGCATTTAAATCTTTGCACGTACTTGGGCCAGACCACTTTAAGAAGAAACTCAAATGGTATGTCCCAGCAAGGTCACTGCGCTCAGGCTCTGCTAGGAACCTGACTGTCTTCCCATTCAGGAGGACCACCTGGGGTGGAAAGAGTCTTTTCAGGACCACTGCAGTGCTTTGGAAGAGTTTGCCATTGCCCCCTCCTTACTCACCTTCAGAAAAGCCTTAAAGACCTGGCTCTTCACACAGGATTAGAAGGCACTTGCACAGCTGCTTGACCCGTTGCTGACATTGCTGCTGCCCTAATCAGATTTCTATAGCACCAAGATGCCCTCGGGCATGAGTTTGCGCTTTATAAATTACATTTACATTACATTTCATTACATAGAGCCCTTAATCAGATGGTCTCTGGATACCTCAGGGCATGCATTAGTTTTTATGTTCCCTCTAGATGCCTTCATTCAGCCAAAGCTCTTTTAGCCAGCGCTCCTAGGATCAGGCACGCAAGGGCTGGTGGCAGGTTCTTCTTCTTTTTAGTGCCCTCTGCTTGGAATAAACTTCCCTCTGAGATTCGGAGCATTACAGACATTTCTCAGTTTAGGAAGAGACTGAACACATGGCTCTTTATCCAAGACTAAACAGATCAGCCCTTCTGTGTGAGCGTTGGCAGAGGTGCAGAGTGCCAGGAAGCTCGAATGAGTTTTAGAGCGCTTTATAAATGCCCTTTCATTCATTCATTTGACGATTTGGTATGAGAGCCCTATTTTTATAACTGGCTCCCCCTTTCTGGAGTTTTCTCGCCACAGAAGTGTCTGAAATTTCCTGCTTTCCTGCCCTGGTTACAGTCTCTCGGCAGGCAGAACAGGCTAGTGTGAAGTTCTTTGTGTGTGAGCCGAGGCAGTGTCATTGAAGTGCAATTAGGGCTGTGCACAGCTCCACACCCCATCCTGCCTTGGATTGCCCATCCTGCCAACGCTCAATCTCTCTATTGTGTGGCTGTCTGGGAGGAATAGACAAAGACCAACTGCCAACTATCCCTAGTCTCGTGACCCAGGAAACAGGCTTTAGGCACCAAATGGTTAGGACCAGAAAATGTCAACTTTCTAAATATGACATTTTCAGAATTGTGACTTCTAATGTGACTCTATCATTAAAGAGGATTTTATATTAAACTTCACTAGACATCAAACATGAGATTTCGACCTTCTCCCAAACAAAGTTATCGTCTTTTTAAATGTAATAAGGTAACCCAATGTTTTCAGGTGAAAGAGTTAGGCATTACAGCAATGCAAAATTAATTAGTGAGTTTTTCACTAAAAGGACATGTAAAACTTAAACGTACATGTCCAACATTTTAAATACAATGCACCCTGCTTCGTGGGCTGTTTAGGGCCTACTCTAGGGGTAACCTATATGTATTAAAAAGGGAATTTTGGGCTTGACAAAAGGTTTATTTTGCCAAATCGAATTTGCAGTTTAAATTGCATACAGGCTGCAATGGCAGGTCTGAGACATGTTTTATGGGCTACTGAAGTGGGTGGCATGATTTATAGCATTCCTTTTACAAGGGACTTATAAGTAAATTACATTTGTCAATCAAGTGTAAGCCAATTTTACCATGTTTTAGTGAATGAGTGAGTGAGCACTTTCACACTGGCTAGCAGTAGTAAAGTGCACAATGTCCTAAGACCAATACAAACAGGTTCAGAAAACAGGAGAGGTAAAGGCAAAATGTTTGGTGGTGGCCCTGCAGAGATGGCAAGTCTAGAACGACCCAGCCAAAAGCCAGAGGAGACTAATCAATACTTTGATAGGCATCCATGCTTAGGCGATAGAACATTGACAATAGTCCTCTACTGTAGAGGCCCTTGCCAGTTCTATGTCTTACTGAACTCAGTTGGATCCCTATGTCTACACTCTTCTAAGCTTCTAAACTGACCCATGTAGAACTCTTCTCCTCACCTTTGGACCCAATCTGTGCAGCACCTAATCTTAATTTGCTAGCAGTTACATCCCATTAGGTAGAAAGAACCACCATGGCCAACAAAGTGATGTGGCCCATTCCACCCGTGGATTGGGCTTCTGTGTCCAACCCAAGGAAAACTCTGCCCATAGGACAGCAGCAAACAGAACTCACTGACAACTGTCAGTGTCAAGAGCCAGGCCCCAGGCCCCAGGCCATCAATGGTTCTCTGACCTCTGAGGTTTCTCAGAGTGGGGGGAATGACCTCAGGTGTTAGGCACCCTTCTTCTATTCTCCTTTCCACCAGTCCAGAGAGGTATCCTGAAAACGGTTCTCCATCCCAGGGTCTGTACTCTGAGGCTGAACAGGGATTGGGGTGAGCCTTTCTTCTCCAACCTCTCCATCTGTACCTCTGTGCCCTCCACTTTAGAGTGGTAACACCAGAAATCTAAATTTTCAGGGCACCCTGGGGAGCAGCCCCTTCCAGCTTTTTCAACTCATTCCCCGGAATACAGTCAATGAGCATCTGGGAACTAACTGTGACCAACCTCCAGGTCACCTTCTCGCCCCATTCGAGTGACACTAGGGCCACAAGGCAGAAGAAGTCCTACCCCTAGGCCTGTGTCACCCTAAAGAAAAGTATATTCGTCTGGGGAAACCAGCCTTTCCACTACTGTGATCTGGCTAGCAATGGTATCCCTCGAAGCAGTGACAGGGATCCCATTCACTGTGACCTGGTGGAAGTGATGACTTCCACCCTTAGGGATCACAAGCTCACCATCTGAGTCTATCTCCTAACTAAGGTAGATTAGGGCTAACATCTCCCACGAAGGGACTACACACCCCTAAGTCCACATTGGTCACCCCTGTAGAGTTCCCACCAGTGGTTGGTTTCTTAAAACAGACAGAGTCCCCTTTCTTATGTCCTAACTCAGAACTATCAAGCACTGGGGCTGGAAATGGGGTGCCCTGGGCCACTGCCCACCAGTACCTCCTACCTGTTTCTCAGAAGTGGCATGGGAATTCCTTTTCCCCCACCTCATTCTGATAGGTGTATGTGTCTTCCTTGACCTCTATCAAAACACATAATGGAATGCACACCCGTTATATTCCTGGTTTGACAATTTTAAAACATGCTCAAAGGCAAACCTTCCTGGCGTGCAAGGCTTGACTCATGCTTTGTCCCCAAAGCACGGACGTGAAGTATCCAAACTCAAACTGCTGCGCCGTCGCGCCCAGCTTCAAGCCGCACAGCCACACAGACATAAGCTGTAGCATCAAGCAACGTAAATTCCAGTGAACCATAGTAATCCAGTGTAATCCATGTTTATTCCACATTAATCTCTACATTCACAATGGAGGCAGTGTGATTCCCAACTTTAAATGCAGAAGAAATTAAATGCCCATCCAGGCCTTATCCTACAGCATGTTAGAATCCACTCTTCATCCTAGGTAACCATCAGTAAACTTAAATAATATTCTTAAATACTATGTTCATAACATTCAATAATATACAAATATGAATGCACTGAAGAACCATAAAACCCATGAATTAAATACACAAGTCTCATTTTATAACAAACTAATAAACAGTGACCTCTGTGTCCCATTTTTACTCCAAATACTTGTCTATTTAATTCATGGGATTTATGGTTCTTCGGTGCATTCACATTTGTATATTATTGAATGTTATGAACATATTATTTAAGAATATTATTTAAGTTTACTGATGGCTGGTTCTCATACTGCAGCTACCCCTGACGAAGGGCGAATTGCCCGAAATGCATTGGGTGAACAGGCGTATGGTTACCTAGGATGAAGAGTTGATTCTAACATGCCGTAGGATAAGGCCTGGATGGGCATTTCTTCTGAATGGTTTGACTAATTGTATTACAAGAAAGATCTAGTCTTAAAAACCTGATATAGTTCTAATACTAGAGTCACACTTGTCAATAAAAGAAACGAAAAACTCAAGAGAAAGTCATCTTTAGCTGCCAAGCTGCTCATCAACCGACATCAGAACAACCTCTAACGACCACACTGACTTCAAAGAAATATGGAATAGCAATCCTCATACACAAATCCATTCCATGCACAGTCTTCCAGTCTTGGAAGGATGGCAAAAGGAGGTTTTACAGATCAGGCAACCAGCAAAACAACCCATTACATTCACTTGCTAAATGTGAATTTGATTGGCTTTTTCTCTTCAACTCACTGTAAAATATGGCAAAGAAATAATTGCACAGTTAGCAGAATGTTGTAATGGTTCTTCGGAATCAACAGGTTAGGACGTATTTTCTATTGTGACTGTTATGTGAAAAAAAAGCATTACAATATTTAGTTTGAATTAGCAGAAAACTTCTGCCTATCTAAAGTATCAATGTGTCTGTCACCACCATCAAATAACAGGCCTTCACTATAAAGCATGGATTTATGCTAGCCATTTGGCCACTACGATAGCTGATAGGAAACCCCTTTCAGTGTAAAGAACTTAAAGGGATCTTTCTGCAGAGCTAAATGATGGATTTAAAAGGCACATGAGACCTTTAGTCCATCCTAAGCAGGAGCCAACGGACTAGATGTCAATTGCACAACACTAAACTCCGACCGAAACTCAGACATGTCACAGATCACCATATGTCCAGGCTCTCTTAATGGGCAACCTTCATGAGCATTACATGAGTAGGTAAGGAGAGTGGCACTCTTCCGTCAAGTTTTTACATTTGAAGCTAGTGTCTCACTCCATTACCAAGACTACAATGTTCTGAAGCCCTTTGCACAGACACTCTAGAAGCCTGATGGACATCACATTTATCATGAAAACAGCTTCCATCTGAATTCTGAGATCAGAGGACCTAAAATTGGTCCTCAAGGGACACCTACAGGAAGAGGAGTCAATGAGGACCCTATGGAGTCCCATTCTAATTGCACAGAGTGATTGCTTATGTAGGATGAAAACCACAAAGGATCTGTATTGTTGATAGTACTAGTTCCGAAGGAGGAGAGTAGTATGGTGTGATATACAGGTCAACAATAATTTAGATAGAAAAATAAATGCTTATGGTGAGTAGAGAAAACGACATTATAAATATGTAAGAGTACTACTTCTTTTGAATGAAGTGCACGGATGACTGACAGGAAGGGATTGAGAAGGTTGCTGCATCAGACATATGTAGTGAACCCGCTGAAGGCTAGGCACACCAGTACCTTAGAGAAGAAAGGGAGGAGTGATACTGAGAAATCGTTGGAAGAGGAGGAAGAGTCTGCATTGGATTTTTAATCCCCAGAGGATTTAAAACAAAATGGATAGATACCAGTCAGAAGAGAGTGTTTAAAAAAGTGAGGTTAGTCAAAAAGGTAGATGAAAGAGCTAAAGGTTTTATAGTTTGAGGGCTGAAAGGTCAGCAGTCACGCTAGAGAGATTGACTCAATTAATAAAGGGGACAAATTCCAAGAGGGTTGTAGGCTAACAGTGTGAGAGAGTGGTGGCATGAGGGTGCTGTGGGCAAGTACGTAAGCTGTGAGTTTTTCTTGGGTCTTATGTTTGGTGGGGTCTTATGTTGCACAATGTATGTAGGAGTGTCTTCATCTTGGTGCTTATTGTGTGAATCTCAGTTATGATCCAAGGTTTTAGACATGGAGTAGTTGAAGTAGTTGGAGAGAATGCATGTAGCAGATAGTGTGCATCAAAAGCCTACTGAGTTGTTTCATAGAAAGAGGGAAGGTGAATGATTTGAATAGGTCAACAATCATGTCAAGGAACTTAAAGAATTAGCCATTTACTCTTGTTTGGTGGTAGAGAACTATGATATTTGAGTAGAAAGTGGAATGATAGAGTGCAATCTTTTTCAAAATGTGTAGATAGTGTGGTCGGTGTGATACGGGGAATGGTTCTCTTTTGTTGAACAGAATGCTATCTCCACCAACTCTGTGATCGATTTGTGTGAGTGAAGGATGTGTATTTGGTGTAGAGGGCAGTAGGAGTGGCCTAGTCATTAGGGCCAATCTGTGTCTCAGAAATGGAGCGGGAGTCTAATGGCATGCTGTAGGGATTGAAATGATTAGTGATGAAGTATTCTTATTGCAGAGTAATCATGCATTCCATAGTCAGAAAGATGCAGAGAGTTCCCAGGGCTAAAGCATCATATATTCAGAGGTTTGTTTGGTGTTCAGTCTGAATGGGTAAGTTAAGTGATGTTTGAAAGGTCTGAGGGGCTCTTAGTGAGTTGGATGTGGTGTAGTGCTGCTGAGTTTACACGTAGCCTAGTAAAATGTAGAAGTGGGTGTAGAGGTTGATGAAATAAACCCAGTGCTTTGGGTATTTTGAGGTGGATCAGAAGAGCGCATAATATTAGTGATAATATTGGGGAAAATAGTGATTGAAACAGGCCAGTTATATAGTAAATTAATCATTGGGATCACATTAGGCCTGAAAAAGTGCAGGATTATTGACATTTTGGAGCACAGCACAATAGCAGCTAATACAAATAGTAGTAAATTACAATGCATAGCAGACCACAGTGCCGCACAAATTGCAATGTGCAGTATATTACACTAGGAGTACATCACAGCGTAAAGGGAAAGATAGCTAGGAGCAAATTACTGCATAGTGAAACATTTAGCAAGGCACAAATCAAAGTGTGAAGCAAATCACACTGGTAGTGAATCACAACAGGAAAAGGTCACAGTGTGGAGTAAATGAGAGTGTGCAGCAAATGACTTTGTGGAACAAAAAACAATAGGAGCAAAACACATTGTGGAACAAATCACATTAGATAACATAATTTATCCATATTACTATTTAACGCTTACCCCATGCCATGGTTTTCTTGAAGATTTTGTCTTGATGTTTATGTTTAGAGGTGAGGTAGATGGCACGGGCATTGATATTTGTGCAGGCAGTGTACCTAGCTAATACTCCCCTCTGCTTGTGACGCAAAGGCTTGGACACTCTGAGGGACAGACTTAACGTAGATCTCCTGTCCTGGGATGGACTTCCTCAATTGCAGCGATGTGGCTGATTGAGTCCTTACCTGACACTTTGATGGCTTCTCCCTGCTCCCTCTGCTTGACCTTCTTCTTTGTTGTCGGTAAGGTTGCCACCCAGGCACAAATACCAGCTATGTATTCATCTTGTGAGATTCTGCAAAGGTCCAGATATAATACTAAATAGGATTTTATATAAAGTCACCTTTATTCAATGTTAACATGGCTTTTCTGATTACTTTAATTTTCAGTCAATGATTATAAGGCAGCTTTGGAACATATTTTACAGTGCTTTCTTCTTATATTTACAGTTTTTTTTACATAGTTTTATTAGCATTTAATCATAAGGACAGTTACGCAAGTACAAGTGCAGCATTTGCCCTGGGCACTTTCCCAGGTAAACATACTAAAACTGTAATAGATGTTATCACATTCTGGGCAAATATAAATGTATTGCAATTGCAACGTGCCAGGCTGGTATAGCAAGTACAATACACAATACAAATTACACAGCGTCATATTCAGTCCAACCCATGAATAACCGAGGGCTAAGCGCTTGGTCACTATCATAGTAAACATTTCTTCATATCAAACATACTACAGTATCTCATAGCTCTAAAAATTGTCAAAATGGAGAGAAAAATAAAACAGAACAGAGAAGGACCTCTTGCAGCAGTTGGCGGTGGTGGTACAATACATCATCTCTTCAGGCATACAGACGGACTCGTACATATGGTAGAATCAGTATTCCCTACCTCCCCAGATGGAGTTACGACTCCACGAATCCTTGAGTAGAGGGGCGATGATATTGGAGCTTACAGTGAACTGCAGTTACCAGGTTACATAGATCTGACATGTCAGAGATAGCTAGAATTGGCATCAGAGGGTATACCAACTTCCTCTTCTGGAGAGCCCACAGGGGGGGAAGTTGATCTTAGCATAAGGCTCTACACTGGGGTTACTGCCCCTTGCACTGACATTCAAAGCACTCATCCACTATCAGCGGGCATCATTCAAACAGTGGAGCAGTCTCCAGCCTCTGAACCCGCGAGGTGGGGGTCCCCATCTTGGTCAGGTCCATCGTGTCCCCACCTGGCTGGTCAGCTGCCTACAACCTCTCCAGCATGTTACCCTATATCTCCAAGTCACAATCAGCATTTTCATCTGTGCGAGCATAACGCAGCCAGCGCTACTCCGCTACCTCCATTCACACATGCCCGCCTTCCATTTAGCCAAACGAGGGGCCGTAAAGTGTGTCCAGTGTACAGAAATCCATTGTTTTGCCAACACTAGCCCCAGTAGAACAAATAACTGCATATGGGTCCGTGGTTTGGGGGATCGCAAAACTCCTAAAAGACAGTGCTTGATCGATGCCTCAGCTGGGATTCTCATAGCATCTAACATTAATTCCAGGATCTCAGCCCAGTAAGTCTGGAGGTGAGGACATATCCAGGTCATGTGTGTAAAGTGTGCCGGCCCAGCTCTGAATCGGGGGCATGCCGATGCACGTGCTGAATCAAAGCATGACTGTCGAGTGGGGTCAGGTTGGTGCAGTGCAGGTAGTGACATTGGGTAGATTTAAAACGAGCATTGCTAGCCACCTCCTGAACCAGTGCGAATGCCCTTTTCCACTCCCCCTCTGTAAGAGGTGACGGTAGGTCCTCCAACCATCTACTATGGATCCTCTAGATATCCACCCTGTGGTCCGCTTTCAAGGCTTTAAACAGATGGGAGATCAATCCCCTGAAGGAACTCGGGTCCATGATCGTCATCAGGGTGTGAGATTCCTCAGGCTCCTCAGGGAAAGTGATCCACAGCTCACGCGCAGTGTGTGATATTTTTGCGTATTGTAGAAAATGGCCTTCAGGGACATGATATCATTCTCACGTGTTAGCAAAGGAGAGGAAAGTCCCATTGAGGTATAGGTTGCCTGCCATCACACATCCACCATCAAACCATCCAGTTGAGTCCATCACTGTCTGTATGTGGCGGAAGCTGTGAAGCCATTTTAGGGGGAGTGATGGGGAGTATGGAGCCCTTCGCAGTACAAGTGTGACTGCACGCTCCCAGGCCCAGGCAACATGACGGACCACATATGGACAGTCCAGGGGGGTCCGTGAGCCCATCATGAGATATGATGGAAGATCTGCCTCTGTGCCCCAGTCGGCCAATAGTTTCTTCACTGTATTGGGCCCCTCAGCACACCACTGTGCCGCATATTGAAGGAGCCCTACAAAGTAATAAAGGCAAAGGTCTGGGAGGCCTAAGCCCCCCTGGTCCATATCCAATTTTAATATCTCCAGCTTCACCCTGCTATGTTTCCCGGCCCACACTAGGGAGATGAGGAGGCTGCTTAGAGTGGCAAAGGTGGCATTGGGGATTCGGCAGAGGGAGTTCTGTTGCACATAGAGGCAGCGTGGCAGGAGGACCCTTTTGCCAGGGCACCTCGTCCCATAACAGACAGAGGTAGGCGGATCCAGAAATATATTGATGATTCCAGATATGAAAGGACCACTCCTGTATTTAAGTTAAGGCATATTGGACCTCGGCTGTGTTGGCAATCTGGATACCTAAGTAATGAAAATGATCACGTTCCCATGCTGAGGCAGGGAGATCCATGATCTCCTTCCCAACCAGAGCCACCAGTGGGAAAATAACTGACTTCTGGCTATTAATAACTAACCCCGTCACTGCCCCAAACTCTGACAATCTCTCCAGGGCGGGTACAGCTACCTCTGGATGACGGATATAAAGCAGAGCGTCATCCCCATACACAGATATGACATGGGTACTACCATACACAATCCCGCCCCAACGGCCCATGTCTCGCCACAGCCAGATAGCCAGTGGCTCAATTGCCTGTGTGAAAAGGAGTGGGGAAAAAGGGCATCCCTGTCTCGTGTCCTGCTCCATAGAAATGAGTGCGAAGACCACTCCACCACTGCAGACTTTAGCTGTGTTGATTGACAGTACAGTAAACAAACCCAGGAGATAAAATCCAGACCTAGGCCCATTCTTTCCAAACCCTCCCATAGGTAGTCCCACCACAGGGTATCAGAGGCTTTCTCAATGCCCAATGCAACTGCAGCCACCTGGACATCAATGCCTGCTGTGGAGTGTAATATATACGAAGATTGATGTGGATTCCCTGACCCAGCATAAACCCGCATTGATCTTCATGAACTAATTGTGTGACCACCCTAACTAGTCACATCGCCAGTACCTTAGCCAATATTTTGGTGTCAATCCCTACCATGGATAGGGGCCGGTAAGAGCCGGGCAAATTTGGCTCCTTCTCTGGTTTGGGGAGCATAATTATCTGGGCCTCCCACATGGAGGAAGGGAGAATCCCCACTCACTTGGCTTCATGTAGAGTCTCCAACAATTTAGGAAGCAGTAAGTCTGCAAATGTCTGAAAGTACTCCACCAGGAGAGAATCCAGGTCTGGGGATTTGCAGCGTGCCATGCTCTGCACTGCCTCCTGAAGGTCCTCAAGACAAATCCCACCCCTTAGCTCATCAAGGAACTGTCCTGTATCAGACCTATTAACTACCTTCTCCTCCCTATACATTCCTTCCAGGTGAGTGCACAACAGGGAGTTGATGGCCGTCTGCATGGAGACGATGTCGCAATCTGCCTGCCTTAGTGTCAACATAATAGGGGGCATTCTCGCCTGAGGAGCCACAGCAACAGCTTTCCCGATTTATCTCCTTCTCGGTGCAGTAGCTGATGCTATTCCCGGGGGACCAGGCAGTCTAATCTGTCCAATATACCCCCACTCTGCACTGGGCATGCAGTAAAGCCTCACTGTGCGCCTCCTCGACAGGGCTCCTATCTTGTAGAGTGGCCAATGTGCTTTCCACCTCTGAAAGGTCCCTCTCTAACCGTTTACTCATACAACCAACTTTAGCAGTAGACAGCCAGTTGGTGCAAAAATAGCAGCGAGTCACCTCCCTGAGTTCCTCTCGACATATACTATCTTTGAGGGCCTCAGGCGCCAAAGGGGGACCCTCAGTTGGCTGCTCCTCTTCCCCTATTCCAATAATAAAGGGGAGTACCCATACCTGCAGGGCCACAGCAGCAGCACGTCAGAGAGCAAGAAGTGATCCAGATGGCTAAAGACCGAACGTGCTGGGGTATAGCATGTGTAGCCCCGTTAATAATGGTGTGCCGTGCGCAACATGTCCGCACAACCCAGGCGGGAAGAGCAGCCAACATATTAGGTTTTGTGTGTGCTTTCGAGGGGGGGTGTCTATCTAATGCACCATCCAACATGCAGTTAAAATCACCGGCCTGCAAAATTGGAATGCCAGCAATACTTGCTTCTCCAGTTCTAGGTAATAAGCACTGTCATCTGCATTTGGGGCATACACATTCAGCAGGCATACTTATGTGCCATCTAACACTCATTGCACCAAGACATTTCTCCCCACTATGTCCGCTACACAACAAGTGACCTGAAAGGGGATTTGCGGGGCCACCCAAATCATCACCCCGAACATAGGTAGATATATGGTGGAGAAAATCTGACCTCTCCATTTTCTATGTAGCTTTTGAGTCTCCGGGTCTGACAAATGCGTTTCCTGCAACATAGCTATGAATCCCATGTCTACGAAGATAAGTTCGTACTGTATATCTCTTGACCAATGAATTGAGCCCTCGTACATTCCAGGTTACAAAATTAAAATGAGCCATCTATTTATCTAAGTTCTTGCAGAGTTCCACCATACGCACCCCGCCAATGTCGCCGTCTTAACAAAACTAGGGGTGGGCGGAATTTGCGTAGTCGCGCTACGCAAAGCTCCGCAAAATGGTAAAAAATCTCCGCGAGCACGTAAAAGTTCCGCGAACACGCGGAATTGCTTGTTCCGCCCGTTCGTGATGCTTTTTTCCTGTTCGCGAACGCTGTTTGCGTGCTCGGGGAGAAATATCTCGCGAACACGCATTTTGAAAGCGCGAACAAGCAAAAAATTCTGCGAAACCGCGGATCGTGGAATTTTTGGTAATTCCGCGTTCTCCGCGGAACGCGAAATTACCCAAATTCCGCAAATTCCGCAAATTCCGCGAGCGGAACGGAATTTACCACCCAGGCCTAAACAAAACCTGGTGATCATAAACATCCCCACCCACCTACCAGGTAAACACACTAAGAACAATACGTGCCTCCCTATTCATAGACCAACCTGCAACTCCCACCCTAGGGACTTCGAGTGAATCAAACAAACACTCACACCACAACCCGTTCAAAAGAGGACATTTTACACAAAATATGAACACGTATGCAATTACCACACACACCAGTCATACAACAGCACAAAAAGATCCATGCCTACCGCATCTGAGAGCCGTGGAGGAGAGGCAACCATATTCCCCACACCACAGTCACTTTACAGTTATCACCGTGCTGGGATGAGGAGGCGCTCCAACTGCTACACTCACCAGTGAGCCACTGGTGCACCCATCCACCACCAGCCTCACCACGCACGCAGTCACACCGACTCAACAACTGCAGTCACATACAAAACTCCTTAAAAGTATGAAAGTAGCAGGGAAAATCAGGGAGGGTGAGAAGAAGGTATAGGGAAGGGGAAATAAAGCAAGAAGCAAAGTAGAGAAAAAGAGGGGGCGTGGAAGCTGGCCAACAAACGTACCTCATCTGTGTCCATCTCGCCTGAGAGGGGACCAGACTAGAAAGCCATCTCCAAGTACCCTTTGGAGCTTAGATCGCACTGCCCTCCTCCTCGGCACAAGAAACTGTCAGCACCCATGCATCCATATATACCACTGGCTCACACTGTCTGAGCCAATTGCTGGATATTCAGGAGTTAGTGGTCTGAGGGGTATCTTCCACGACATCCCCCTTACTTGCTTCCGAGCTCTCAGTGGTGAATACCTCCACCAGTGCTCTAGCTTCCTCACATTCAGCCTGCAGCAGGGCAGTGCTCATTTGGGATGGACGCCCCTCCTCTTTGTCCGAGTCCAATTGCTCCAGGTCCAAGGACTGCCGCACCACCACTCGATGCGTGGAGCGTAACGCACGTCTGCCCCGTCAACCATGTTTATTTGCCCTCCTCGAGTTCCATCACTCTGAAGGTCGTTCATTGGGTCCCTTCGTGGCTAGGTTCCGGCCCTCTCCTCTCACCTCCAGCCAATCCAAAGCAGCATCGGGCATAGTGAAAAAATTTGTGCAACCCCCATGAATGACCTTGAGCTTAGTGGGGAAAAGTAACATGTACTGCAAATTCAGCGCCCACCCTCAGTTTCTATTTCACACCACCAAAGGACATCCTCTGTTGCTGTACCAGGCGTGTATAATCTGGAAACATGTGGATGGTGTGATTTTCTAAAACCAGGTCGTTTCCCCGTCTTGCCTCCCTAAATATATAGTCTCGATCCCTGTATTTGAGGATCTTGGCAATGAGCGTGCGAGGGGAGGCACCAACCGGGAGAGTCGGCCCAAAAGCATGATGCGCCCGCTCTATCACAAAAGGAGGAGAGGGAGCGTTGTTTTAATCTAAGTTTTGAGAAACTACTCAGGGGTATTACCCTCAGCTCCCTCCGGGAAGCCCACAAAACAAAGATTGCATCTGCGGGAGCAGCCTTCCACATCCTCAGCTCTGCGTTCCAGGGCCACCGTTTTTGCCGGGAGGTCAGTAAGGGCCGCTTTAAGTGTAGAGACCTCAGTTTCCAGCTTAGAGACAGACTGTTCGGTGGCCAGGGACCTCTCCGCCACCATGTGCAGGTCTACCCACAATAGATCAACATCAAGAAAGACAGCGTCAATTTTTGCCTGCACTTTCGTGCTGCAGGCCTCTATAGCAGCAAGGATTTGAGCCCCAGTAGGGTCCGCATGTGCACTCTCTGCTACAGACGGGGGATCCCTTGGTGGATCCCGGTGCGGCGCATAATCCTGTGCTGTATACTGGTCCATCTTAGTTTGCTGCGCCCCTCTCTCTGGTCTGTCTTTCCCAATGGCTAATTCTTCCAATGCTAGGATCCGGGTGCCGCACAGACGGGGCCCGCCTCACAAGAGCCCAATTGCTTGGTGATGCAGGGAAGTCTCTCAGGTGAGTGCTGTGATCAGGAAGGGCCAGGTCCCCTTCAACCAGGTCCCTCGTTACAACAATTGGCTCCCTGGAACGATGGGCACCCGCGGAGGGGCACTACTGGTATTTAATAGGTAGATGCGGCCTATTGAACCAGGTCTGTAGATGGACTGCACTCCCCCCAAGTGCACAGTAGCGCAAACTTACCACCCCAGCAGCATACCTCAGATCATCTGTGAGAGCAGTACACGGCAGTCCGCAACCCTCACGGACCGCTAACCAAGGCACCATGCAGTTATCGTCCTCCAATGTTAAAACAGGCTTCACACAGCAACGGGGGAGCACTCACAGTCACTCTATTCCCAAAGCACCGCCACTAGTGCATTCTCTTCCCTCCAACAACTCACGTGGGCCTAGTGGGGGGGCAGCTGCGGAACACCAGCAAGCAACAGGACCTTCAGTGGGGGTGCCATGCAGGTAGGCCACAACTTTGTGGTATTGAGGTCTGAGTGCTTCCCACGTGGTGCCCGACCAAGCCGTTTGGTGTCAGCGAGCTCCATATCCAGGGCTCTGTGACATCTCACCTTATTAGCATGGAAGTCATCAGGGGCAGCGCCCCTCGCTGACAGTTACTGGATATCAGGCCGGCGCTCTGCCCTCCCAGTAGTCGGCTCTCCTCGTTCACCTGGCAATCTGGGTTCAGCACAGTACCTCTCTGAAGGCACCGCAACTCCTCTTGTCTTGGGCACCAGCCTAGGCGCGCCACGTTACTGCCGCATCCCACAGGTCCTGGAGCGGGGCAGGGTCTATGATAATAGCAGAGGCCTGACCCGGCCTTTCACAAATTTTCAGGCCCCCGGCACGGGGACTGCCACCGCCTCAGGGCCACCGCTCTGCCCCTCCATCAGCTGTCTCTTCGTAGGGCACCCGGTAGCTGCAGTCACCCAGCCGGGCCCACGTCACCGCAGAATAATCTGCGCAGTCGTCTCAGGCAGCAGCAGCCTCTGGTGCATATAAGACTGAGGGCCCCCGGCCGACGGCAGGCCGAGATAGGCTGCGACGCCGCAGCCCAAGCAGGTGGCTCCCGCTGGCTCCGACACGGGTCTCCAGTGGCACCAGACTTCACCCCGGCAACCAGGGGTCAAGACTGAGTCAATATGGGGCTGGATGGGCAGGATGATATAGGAGAAAATGAGGGCCGGCCCCGGAGCTCCATGCAGTGCGTCCGTCACTGTCCCCATCTTGGCCACGTCCCCATATTTATTGTTTAAAGTATGTACCGATAAGGAAGCAAAATACCAGTTTAAGTGATTTTCCTAATTTTTGTACTGGCCAAGACAATAAAATACTGGTCATGCCTGTAAAAAACTCTAGTTTTGGCTATTATGTAGATCAGCAGTGTGAGAATGCGGCCTAGAGGTGTAGAGAAAACAGAGCTCTCAAACTCCTCTGTGTGCTCCCTCTCTGACTAGGGATTTCAATTTTATTACATAGGGGCCTTGAAACAGGGTTCAAACTCCTGATTTTGTAGCAAGGCAGCCAGTGGGATCCCTGTCTGACCATTTAGTGGGCACTCCTATCCACTTCCTGGCCTGCTTCTTTGTTGGTGGTCCTCGTGTAGGCCTGTGGTAGGGGAAGGGGCCTGGAGCTGTAGAGGGAACTGCTTCCATGCAAACCGAGGAGAGTGCATTACAGTGGAAAGAGTAAGGTACTGGGTTTCGGATTTCCGGTGTGAGGCAGGCAGTAGGAGGAGTGGAAGAGCTTCAGGTGTGATGGGGTGGGAGCAGGATCTCTTAAGGTGCGATCTGGCACCGGGTGATTAAATAATGATTTCTTTTAGGCGCAAACACTATGAACTTTGGAGGGCAGATTTACAAGCCCCTTGCGCCACCCGTACGTCACTTTCCCCATGTTAAAAATTACGCATAAGTGGCGCAAGGGGCTTGTAAATAAGCCCCTGGGTTTTTATCAGACTTGTTTGCTTTAAAACTGAAATTACTGAAGGGAAAAGCTGAGACATCTTTGTTAGGAAAAGGCTATTTTAGTTGTGCGTTTTGAGGAATATAATATACCCTTTCATCCATTTAACAGATTTGCAAACAAAAGGCTGTGCTGAAAATAGTTCAAAATCTATCTAAAAGGTGTAATAACTTCTAACTACGTATACACATTAAAATGGCCTTTTCAGGAGTGTAATTTAAACATTGCACATAAATATACATTAACATCTTCATATTTCCCTAATTGGGATTAATTGCCATCTAGCGGTGCTTAAAAGAGAGGGTTGCTGGAGGGAATATACGAGAGAGCACTTAGATCAACAATAATTAGTGGGTTTTAAGTACAGTAACTCGAATGCAAACTATCTAATTACCCTACATGGACACAAGGAGAAAACACTATTATGGTACTGATTAGATACTTTATTTTGAAATCAAGGACAATTATTCATTTTGAGTATTCCGTTAGGACAATTATTTCCATCTTTCCTCATTAAACACAGTGTTTAATTAGGAACAAATCAACAAAATAAAAGATAAGGTGAGAAATCAGTAAAGGTAAAGTGCCACAGAAACGCACACATCAAATTATTCAAGACTGCTTCATGCATAAAATCTTCAGATACAAGACTGACTTCCTATATAGAAAATATAGCACATGATTTAGAGGTTGATCGATGGAGTGAAGGCAATTACGGTGGCGGAGGACTTTACGTCCACCACCCTGTTTACTCCCTCTGCCAAATTTAGAGTTCATCGTTGGCCCTGCAGTGAACTCTATATGTTTGTATGAACCACCATCACAGCAATTCATTCTAAGCAATGTAAAAGTTTGTTGTGCGCCACTAATGGTAACAAACGCTTACACCAAATTTAAAAAGTTTAAAAAAACTAATGGCTCCAGCACAATGGATGATTTCTCCCATGATGTGGGAGTAATTTTTTATTTGTACTGTCCCTCACCACCAGGAGATTCCTGGCTGTAAGGGATAGTAACATAATAATACATCCAATCACCCACTTTAAATATGGTGGATGGTTGGATGGCTTACCTCTGACGGCCCGCACTCCATTAGACATTGAGAGGAAGGTTTACGCAGAATGAGTAGATTTTACTCCATTAACATAAGCATGGCATTCTGTCTGACTCAGAACTGGGAGGCTGAATCAAGAGTTTGCTGACAGTTTAATCCTGTACATCAAAATCTAAATCAGGCCCATATTGTTCATGTCACAATGGCTGTAGTTGACAAATTACACATTACTTTGTCAAACGTTTTGTTCGAGTATTTTTTCACGGTGTATACATATTGCCCTTATTATTTACTCTCCTTCAATATTTATATATTACTACAGTGTGCTCACCTAGGTTCCTTATTTTAGTTCTTTACACACAGAGGCTCTCATTTAGAGGTTTCCACAATGGTAAACATAGGTGCATAGGATTTTGCATCAATTTGTACCACTGTGCCAATTTAGGCTTGTGTTCAAATAGCACTTTTGCTTGACCATCCCACTTAACCATAGCTTGTAATAATAGTGATCACAAAACCAGAAAATGCTCAAATATGTCGTTATTGGTCGCTAAAACCATGTGCAGGGTGCAAAAGCCATGAGAACATCCAAAAGGCATGTTTCTCTGTGTTGCAGAATTTCTGTGCCTGATTCTTCAGTTTCACTGTCATTTAGGTGCTATGTATTTTTTGTATTACTTTCTAATGCCTGGAATCACAGTCAATAATTTACATGCAGAAATGAAGTGGGACATACATTGTTGGACTAAAACATCTGAGCAAGCTTCCCAAAACTGAATGCATGTCTTCAAGTTGATGTAGCGGTAATTTCATGGTAATTTCTCAATGCAAAACATCATTACTTCTTGTTTACCGCTTAAAGGGGATGGACCTTTGCCACCGTGTGATCACCATCAGGAGACTTTGCATAAACATGAAAAAATCAAATGCAAATAATATTTAAGGCAATATTGAGAGTTGTGAGTAGTTTTAAAGGGTTTTATTTTCTAGTCAAAAGTTAAGATTCTCTGGCTCTTTATTCATTAGTCAAATATCAATCAGGTTACAGAATTGAAAAATAGAAAAAAATAGAGTTAATACAGAAAATACATACAAGGCACTCCATAAAGGAAGAAAACCCTATTTCTATGTCAGTCATAACTCTTAAAGAGTTCTAACAAAATATAATTCTAGAGTGAGTTTTGCAAGGCTAATCAATAATCAATAATTACCAAAAATCTCCCATAAAGAGAAATAAAATGCATAGGACAAAATAAGTCTTTGCAAAACCAGTTAGTCAAAGCATAAAACTTAAAATTTTAGAATCTAAACCTGTCCTGTGCGATCAGCTGATTCTCTTTGGCTTCGCTTGTTCATCTCTGTCTTTCTGTGTCAGGAGCTGCCCTGCCCCCCCCCCCTTTCTCTCTGGCTTCGCAGAACTTAAAAAAACTGTGTGTTCTGCCTTGCGTCCTCCTAAAAAACAAAATAAGCAGAGCCTACACTTCTCAGCTAGCAACCAATACTTCTAGCAAAAATACACATGACTTGGTCTTAGTAGCTTGTCCAATAGGAGCTTCAGAACACATCGACACCCCATGGGCTGACTGGACACGTCATCAATCAGGCAAGTTCTTGTAACACATTTGAGTCTTGTGCTAGATGACTTCCCATCCTGAAAACAATGACATTTTCTACAACAAAAAGTATTAATTTTTGCGGAAACAGAGAATACATATTATAAGAAAAATGTGTGCTTTGCAGTCATTTCACTCCATGTGATGAAGTGAACAAAGCTTTGTTTAAACAACTGCATGGAGATAAAAGTATGCAACAAGCGAAGGTCTTTCACATGAAGAGACTGAAACAGGGGGCGTAAATTATAAGAACGGTCATGAGACCAGAGGAAACAGGGAGGAAAAAGCACATTCCATTTCTTATCTTCATGGCCAGAGGCCGCAGTGAGCTGAGCGTGCCAAAGCAAATTCAGCCTTTCTACACTGTAAAATGCGTGTTAATTCAGCACAAATATATTCTACTTTGAAAGTTGAAAACACATTTTTCAAACTAAATACACATTCTACAGTGAGGTTAAATCTAAAATAAACACAATCAAACAACCATGATTAATTAATTGAGCATGGTTCTACATGATTCATTAAGCATCTGAGCAGGCCTCATTCATGTTTTCCCTTGCACCAAACTCTGCGTGCCATTTAAAAAAAAACAAAAAAAACAGTTTTAAGCAGAGCAATGCCTAAATCTAGGTGAAGTCCGGGCTCCATCAAAGTCAAATACTTTGTAAAATACCTTTCGCTTACCTTACAGTAGTGAAGGGTGGACTCAAGGCCCAACTTCATGAAGGAGCAATCACTTTGCAATAAAATTCAGATACAAAGCATAAGGTCATTTAAGAAACTGGGTTATTGGTTGAGGAGCTGAAACGTCACTCAGGCAACAACAATAATGCTTGCCAGGGTGAGCCACAAAAGTCCCTAAATTCACCTGTGCTAAACTCTCTGGTAGTTTGGAACAAAGCAGTCAGGCTTAACTTGGAGGCAATGTGTAAAGTGTTTATGCAGAACCCAAACAGTAATAACACAACACAAGAAAAATCGGAACAACATAAAGTGAATTATTATAAATAGAATGATACCAGAACCAAACAGATCCAATCAGTAGAACCAGAGATATGCAATTTTAAAGTTTTAAATCAATATAACACCAAAAAGCACAAAGCGCCACTCAGGGTCATCTGGTCATGCTATACTGGGGTAAATTCCCAAGTTCAAGCCAAGGAGAAAGGTGCAGTGAGAGTGACCCGGATGAGCCTGTTGGGCATTGTGAATGGCTGTTGCTGGAGCTTGCCTTTGTCAGACACCGCAGCTGTTGTTGCTGTTGCACAAAGTGCAGATTTCACATTGCTGGTCAGCACTGGCAGTCGCTGTGGTGCTAAGAGTCATGTTCACCAGAGCTTCATGTTGGTGGTCATCACAGGTGGGAGAATCTCAGTGAGAAATGGCCTGTTCGCAGTCACAAAGAGCCAAAATCTTGAAAGGAGAAGGTGTAGTCTTTCTTCTCAGAGAGCAAGGCAGTCCTCAAGCAACAGGGTAGTCCTCTGGTAGCAGCAGGGTAGTCCTCTGGTGGCATGGCAGTCCTTCTTCTGTAATCTCCCCCGGTCCAGGAGTGTACTGATGAGTGGTTCTGGAGGTCCAATATTTAGTCCTAGACTTTGAAGTGGGGGGGTTCCATATACTCTCACTACATTGGGTTCTGGAAAGTTATTCCCTTGCCCTGTCAAGGCTCCAAGAAGTGTGGTGAGAAAAGACAGAGCTAGTGTCAGATTCCATTGTGTCTGTGTGAGGCAGAGTCCTTTGAAGTGCAAGTGAGGCATGGTGCAGCTCCTCCCAGTCACCTTGCCAGGATGGGCCAACCCTTCCCTACCTAAGCCATACCTCTATCTTCTCCCAATCAAACGTTATTACTTATTAAATGCAATAAGGTAACCCCATGTTAATATATGGGAGAGAGAAGCCTTACAATATTGCAAAACAACTTTTGGAGTTTTTCACTGCCAGGGCAGGTAAAACTTAAGTACATATGTCCTACTTTTTTAAATAAAATACACACCTCCCCTATGAGCCTGTAGGGCCTACCTTTGGGGTGACTTATATTAATTAAAAAGTAAGGTTTAGGCCTGGCAAAAGGTTTATTTTGTCAGGTCGAAATGGACCAACAACTCCTTAGCTTCGAGACCAATCTTCACCAGTGGCTGAATACGTCATCTTGCCAACTTCAGTCCCCAGCTATCAGCATTTGTATAAGAAAAGAACAGTGAGTGAGGCAGTGATTCAGAAAATTGGAAAACAACAGAAACAACGTAAAAACTCCTATTTGTTAACGCATAGCTATGCCAAAGAAAAATTCATGAAAACTAGATTTAATTAGTAATTCAGAAATGAATAGGTCTACTTGGGAAGCACTTTTCAAGGCCACCTTTTTAAGGGACGAAATCGAGGACCAAGAAAAGATTCATATCAACATCTGAAGAAACAAAATCCCAACGGACTAGGACTGTTATACAGTAAATTGTACTTATGTGTGCACTGTACTAAGAAACAGTGTGTTAATTGATAGCTCAAAAAAACATGTAATTCTCAGGAAATAATGAAAACCATAGTCTTGCAAAGCAGTCAGAGAAGATATCTGGAGCCTTTGATACATGACACAAGCGCTATCCCCAAACAGAAGATTCGATGAAAACATCTGAAGACTTTCATTTCGCTATATGAGAATCTTCCCAAAGCCAGACTCAGTTGATCGCAGGTACGACATGTGTTAGAATCAAAGAATACAAGCAACAACAGCAGAATGAGCAAGCTAGAGTACAAGACTTAAGTAATCAGATCTTCTTGTGTTTAACAAGGTTCGACAACCACTTTGAGAGAATCATTGGACAATTCCTGAACAGACCCTTTTCTCTAGCCCCAACCAATCTCCCTCGTTATTAAAAACATTCAATAGTAAGAAAGTTAGGGCATACAGAGTCTGGTCTATATTGTCTCTGTGAAGCTACAGAGCAGGCTTATAAATTGAGACGTGCTTTGTTAAATCTGACAGGTTGATATAAAATAGTGAAAACAAATTCAATTAATAACACTGAAAACATTGGTGCAAGGTATTTTTCTCTTGTGGATTATGTGTTTTAGGAGTATTGATCCTGTGATTATCATAGCTTCCATTCGACCATGAACAGTATGATAGCATAGATAATTATTTACCACAAGAGGTAAACTGTTCAAATGCTATCACAATAACTAGGTGTGAGAAAATACTCATTTTTGAGTGTACTCTCCCCATTTTCTTATTTTACTGTTGGTTGTTGGACTCTACACACTGGAGCAGTGGCTATTGCTGCTCAGTGTATGTGCTCTGTTCCCTAAAACAAGTACAAATGGGCCAATCCCTGATTGGCATATTTAGCCCTCCTATATGGCCATAGTATGTCATTTAGAATACATCCATGACATGGAAAGTTAAATGTCACTTGTGGCCTTAAGCATTTATTATGCCATCCCGTAGTATGGCAAGAAAAACATGGTTACAGGCCTACTAATGTGACATGACTGCTGCAGTTTAAATCTGCAGTCCAAACTGTCAAAATATTTATTTTGACAAGCGATAATCCTCCTTTTTAAATATTAAAAGTCAGCCTTAAGTAGGGCTTGGAGCACACTAGGTAAAATGCCTATTATTTAAAAGTGGTGCATTAAATAAATTAATGTTGGCTTGTCCCTACAGTGACAAGCCCCTCAAAAGCAATTTTCACTGTGGAAGACTCTGACTGCTCTATAGGGAAAATTAGAGATCATATTAAACTATGAATTCTGCTATCATCACAGTATTAGGAGGCCGTCGCAAACATCCATTCTACAATGGAGGTTTGTGCGGCGGGCAGATTAGGCCCGCAGCACAAGTTTCCATTGTAGAATGGATGTTTGCAAACATCCCTGCACCTTGTAGCAGGTACCATGTTCCCGGGCCTCAGAGCAGAAGGCCAGGGGCGAACACACTTTCCGACAGCCCTTCCATGTCAGAAAGGCAGACATGGAAAGGCTGTCAGAAAGTGCCATCATAATCCCGACGGCAGAGTCAAACTTGGCTCCGACGTCATTAGGGGATTATGGTGGGTTCTGACGCACCGACGAAACGCTGTGGAAGGTCCCTCCATCCGATGCCTCCGCCCGCAGCATCCTAATGTGGCAGGCAGACTGCAGGGGCAGATGTCGGTGGGTCCGACACCGACGTGCCATCAGTGTTGGACCCACTGCCATCATACTCAGCCCCAGATTGTGCTGTAGTAGTAATTAGGGTTGCCCTCTGAATTTTTCCCCCATTGGTAAGGGAATGTCCAGGATTCACTCCTGCCCACCTGCTACTGAACTGCACAAAAACAGATAACACCACAAGATCTTCGCAACACTTCCTTAATCTGTGGTGGAACAGACGAGGACTGAACCTTCTGTCTGCAAACAATGGCTAGTAATTAGTGCTTTACATTTTTTGGGTGGTTTATTTCCCTAAGTGTTTAAAAATTTCTATCTCTGGTTCCTTTTATGTTGTGTGTTTTTGATGTTTTAACTATTTTGGTTCTTCTAAATCCTTGACACATTTTCTCTAAGTTACACCTGTCTGCTCTGTGCAATAGCCAGCAGGTGTTAAGTTCAGTTTTAAATTATCGAACGCTTTGTCTGCACCTAAAATGTTAGTGACTTTATCACTTGGGACCGACTACCATCCACCTCAATTATTAATAATGGAGCCTAGCAAAACATTTTGAGGCCAAAAAATTAATATTGGTTTTGAGTATGTCTTTTCATTTAAACACATTTTGTCTCAAAAAGATTTTGAATAGCTACTTTCAAATACCTATTGAAACAGTGTACTGTTATCATTGATACAAGAGCGACAGATACCAGATTCAGCATTTTTTAACTTATTTTGAGTATCAGTGTGAAACAAAATCTGTGTCTATTAAATTAGCAGACCTTGAGATTTCAAAGATTTTTTTTTCATATACGATCCCCAAGCAATTTCAGCATTCAAACTACAGTATGTCTATTACCTTTACACACTTTTCACAATAAATCTGCTTTTTGATAAGTGTAAACAAATGTGAATGTATACAATAGCCTGGATTAGGGTTTTCTAATAGATTTAAAGGTAAACGTCAAAAACGCCCCTTGGCTAAGTAGATAATAATTACAAGAATAATCCGGAATAGACAATGAAATTTGAAGAATGTCAAAAGGTGAAATGCCTTCTCTATCAACAATCTCATAAATCTAGGAACTGCCCTGTTCTTAACAAAATAATCTACTTTTTATTTAAAAAATACTATGCTAAAAAAAGAAGAGTAAAAAGTTGGAGCACAAGAGTTTCTGTACATTATTTTTGGAATTCCTGACCAAATAAACATATTCAATATTTCCTCAAACGAAAAGCCTGACATAAAAGGTTTCTTTCAGAATAACTCAAGTAAGAGCAGAAGAGCAAAGGTTGATTATACCTGTAAGGCAATTTTGATATCGTTTCTCATGTGATCCTCCTGCAATGCCTCACTGGCATTGGGTTTGGTTGCCTGGACTTTGAGTGGATAAAAACATTTGTGGAGAACACAGGGCAATCAGTTTTGCCGACCCCTTTCTCCTCAGGCATCAAGCCCTCTTCATTTGGGGTACCACGGGGCTCATCTCTGAGCCCTAAGTTATTTAACGTTTATATGGCTCCTTTTGCACCTTTGGTTGAATCGCATGGATTTAAGGTGGTCTCCTATCCTGATGACACTCAGGTGCTTCTCTCCTTCGAGAAGGCGTTTGCAATTACGTAGCACCATTTAAAATGTAGTGAGTTTTGCCCTTGTCATCAAAGTTGTCTGAATTGCAACATGAACATGACTGAAACCTTACTGTTTGGGTCTTTTCTGTCCAATTGGTGGGAGAGCTGCAGCCCTGAAACCTCCCTAGCCAGAGGCAGTTGTCAAGAACTTAAGGATTACATTTGACACCCAGCTCTCCTTTCAACTCAGATGTCTTCTGTGCTTGGTACACGGTTTGAGTTGCTGCGAGCTTTGAAAAAGCTCCACTGTAATTCACACGCTCATCACCATACACCATTGTTCTATACCATGGTGTCCCTGACTGCTTGACTACTTGATTGGAAGACTTGATTTGATGGACTAACTCCTTTGGGGAACATATGTCCCCTAAATTGGAAGTGAAAAGTCTGGGTGTTCTAGTAGATAATAACCTGACTATCGAAGCCCAGGCCAGAAAACTAGCCACTAGTTGCTTCAGTGTGCTGAGAACCCTTAGAAAAGTGCTGGGTTGATTACCATCTTCCACACAGAGAGTGGTACTGCAAGGTCTGATTCTGTCACGCTTATACAATGAAAATTCAATGAAAATTCACTATATCTGGGAAGCTCCCGTTCAGTGATAAAAAAACTTCAGCGGATCCAAAACTGGCTCGGACTCATCTGGGATAACCAAAATATTTCTCTGTCTCCTTCATTTCTAGCAGCATTTCATTGGCTAGCACTACACAAAAGTATACTATTTAAGGCATTATGTATAGCACATCGGGCCTTGAACAGGAAGGGAGAACAACTGTTGGAACTTCTTATGCATCCCTTTTGCCCATGCAGACCACTATGTTCTTCAATTCAAGGATTATTCACTGTCCCCAAGATTAACAAAGCACTGCTTTGGAGTGGTAAAGTGTACAAAGTCCTAAGCTCAGCAAAAATTATATCAGCACAAATGGAAGAGAAAGGCAAAAAGTTTGGGTTAAGACCACCCTATGGCTGAATGGGCTATCACTCATGCAAAAATTATTGAACACAAAAAGCAAAATTACAAAGGATATATAAAGAAACATGTTTTCAAGAATACTAGTTCCATAATTAATGCCAAAATACTTTATACACTGTATTACCATTTACTGTTAGCTGATGTGTCAATCAAACCCTTTGTATTCCGGTCAATAATTCCATAATTAATGCCAAAATACTTTATACACTGTATTACCATTTACTGTTAGCTGATGTGTCAATCAAACCCTTTGTATTCCGGTCAATAATTCCTTACATTCTGCCAATACACTATTGTATGGAAGAGTTATACAAAGTTGATAAACCCTCTTGGTTACAAAATATGATAATTCAATGGTGTTAAGAATAATCATAGTTATGCAATGTATCTTGTTGATTCCATACATCTCTTGAACTCTCATCTCCCATAGGTATTTCATGTAGATTCTCGCATTGCACTACTGGGAGAATGCAAAGTGACTTTTCAAATATTGGAATAGACTAAATAAAGGATGATTAGAAAAAAATTGTTTTATATCCCAAAGTGCAAATGGTAAGGCAACAAAGTCAATTACACTTTTCATAAGCAGCTGATGCTACAACACATAGAAACAGATTCTAAAAATAAAAATTAATCCTGTAACCGTTGCATGTCTATACCCTGATATAAATGTTTCCGTTCATAATTACTGTTTTCAGTTCATGTATCCAGTCTCTGCTACTGCCCTCAGTTCTAAATTGGCACGTCAACGATTTCTTTTCACATATTATGTACCTAATAATCTGATATGAATCACACTCCAAGGATGTTTGGATTTCATGTGCATCGCCATTTTGTAATTTGTGTATAGTGGACCTCCAGACCCACTCATCTGTGTTTTTTCCAGCGATCCTTAATTTTTCAAACATTGCTACCACCTTTAAAACATCCTTTAACCGTATCTATAGCACACTTCCCATGTTCATAGTCATTCACCTTATTATCATACCTGATCATATCACTTGGACTAAGGATATTCATAAAAATGGGAGCCCTTTTATAGGCAATGTGAGGTTGATTGGAAATATATTTCACAAGATTAGTATACAACAATAAACTATTCCGATGTTTTTTAAACTTCCATACATTGTAAGTCACAATTCTGTAAATGTCACCTCTCCTGTGTCCTGGTTCCTCTGCATGGTCCTCTGCTGTGCTGCTGACCGTGCTATTGATGCCGTCTGGCCATTGAGCTGTGAAGTGGCCACGCCTCACGCCTCATGCCTCACTCCCCATAACGTGACGCTGGAATGCTGCAACGCGGCTTCAACGCGGCTAGAGGAGCCTCCGAATCAACACTGTATCCAATACTTCTAACGACCCCGGCGGTCGCTGAATAACGTGGAAGACGTGGACGCGGAGGGTGCACGCGTCCGTGTCCAGGTGCCCAAGTCAGTGGAGCCGGCTGCAGGCAGCAATTGGGCCTGAACTAAAGGAGTCGGCGTGAAGAGTAAAATGGAATGGGGGGAATGCAAGGTGGGCGTTAGGGAAAGGGAGCCGCAGGGGCTTAAAGACCCCGGCTCGCGGTTATCACTCCTCCCACCTGAGTTCATCTCAATCAGCCACAGCAGTTTGCTTAGCTGCAATGAAGGTAACTGCTGCATACAGGAGGTCTAATACTATTGCAGCCTACCTGGTGCTTGGACAGTGAAAGTAAAAGAATTGAGGCTTGAAGGCATTTCAGCGCCCCAGTACTGGACACGGTCAGCTAGCTACTGCACAGCAGAGGTAAGTGCTTTTTGTACTTAATGATATGGTACTCTTGGATTATAAAAGTCATTATCTTTATTAATTATTGCTGCAGAAATACGTACGCCGGGTACCAGCCTGAAAGCCTGTAAAGGGTGGTGGAGGCCAATAGCGAAGCAACACTTTGGTAGGAAGGAAGTTCTATACCCTAAACCTAAATCCAACTTAATTTACAAACAACCACATAAATAACACGGGATACGGAAGGGGTACTGAAGGATGACGCCAAGGAAGCCAGAAGTATGTAAAGTGCGAAAAGACTCTTCCACGATGGTCAATGAGTCCTCAAGTGAAAATGGCACTTTAGCAGAGAGCATGGAAAGCCTCAAGGAAAACGAAAAGAGGCCATTAAGGGAATTATAAGGAAGAAAGTTGTAATTGGAAATACCCAACCAGGAGTGAAAGGGGGAGCGCTAGTGTCGAAATCAATAAAGTACTTTGTGAGCAAGCACTTTAAGAGGATACATACCCCAATGAGAATCTTAACAAAGAACAGCTAAATTAATACGGAATTCCTGAGCATAGTGCCCCAAATTCAGATGTATCATTCTTAAATGATCAAACTAACTTAAGCCAAATTGAACCCAATTCGGAACCAAGATTGTCTTCATCCCCACGGACTTTCTCCATGACGGGTGACGAAGAACCGGAACATGAGGGGAATATCACAGACGGAATAAGGAGTGACCAGAGAGATGATTCTGACCCGGCTATAAAGTCTAAGCCTGATAAGAGTACGGGCCAGTCTGTAAATCAAGGAACTGAGTCCAAAGAAGGATCGGTGCGCAACATTACATTGGGCATAGACATTTCAGCAACACCCTCGGCCTCAATGCAAAAAACTTTGCAAGGGTTGTTAGAAGTCACTATGCTAAATAATAATATTCTAAAAACCCAAGAAATCCAATTTCAGAAAATTGTGGGTGAATTGCAAGGGATTAGGGGCCTAATGCCATCAGTAGTAAGACCGGTTCCCGACACCCCGAATCAGGGTAGTGCAGGGGACACCGAGCAAGTTTTAGATGTCTGATGTTGATATGGAGATGGGGATAACACACTTGGTATAGGCACTTTACCCCACGGAGGAAAATAAGAAGGTCGGGGCAGCACCAGGAGAAGTTAAAGGTCTTAAAGAAAGGAAGGGGTAAAGAGGGTTTACAACGAGCAACCTCTCAAGAGAGGAGAACACCAAGTATTATAAGGGCAACGGGGGAATGAAGAGTATATCAAGAGTGGTGCATGTTGAAGTGGAAAAAAAGGCCCAACTAAAAACCACTTTGAAGAATAGTAGGGAGGATAAAAAGGATAAAACCTGTGAAAAAGCCGAGGGAGGAAAGGAAAACATCAGGAACATAGTTGAAGGAGAGAGAAAGCCAAAAATAATGACCAGTAAGAGGAATAAGCGGGAAAGAGGGAATGCCGGTACCACAGAAGTGGAAACAAGTGGCAATATGTGGTTATACTTCGAACCTTCCGAAATAGAGAAGGGGAGGAAAAAAACAAGGAAGATCATACCCCTAAATTGGTCCCAGCTTCTATTCTTTTTCTCAAAATGTCCAAAATGAGGGAAATTGGGACAAAGGATCTGAGGCAGGTGGGCTTCAGCTACAATGATAAAGGGAAGGAAATTACCAAGGTTTTAGTGTACTCAGGGCTGGTAAAGGCAGCCATTGTAAAAGCTGAAAAGGAGGTACTGAAAGAAGGGATAAGGTTAATCTCAACAGCGGAATGAGATGGGGGTAACCTACAAGGAAGTGCCTTTCAAGCAGGGTTAGGGAAAAGGCAGGAAAGGCTGATAGCTGGAGAGTGCGGCAAAAAAGAAAACATCAAAATAGCTGTTGATAACTCAGAGTCTAGTAAACCTTGGGGTAACTGGAGCCTAGAAATCAGTTATATAGGCCCACCCCAGTGGAATCAGGACGAGTTTGATTGCCTTAGCGAAATTGACTGGGAAAATGGGATGTCGCATAGCTTGAAAATTATTTCATGGAACATAAATGGGCTAGGAGGACAGATAAAAGTTGAATGTATAAAACAACTAGCCGAGTGTGTAGAGATTATATGTTTACAGGAAACTTGGCTATGCGACAAAACACCAGTAATCGAAGGTTTCGCCCAACTTCATAGGCCAGCTAGAATAAAAATGTTTGGTCAACCCTCGGGGGGGGGGTAGGGGGGATTATGACACTCATATCAACCAGGATTGTGAAAAAGGTGACGTCAATAAACGTAACATGTAAATGGTTGCTTGCCTGTAAGGTATCCCTATTGGCCACAGACAGGATGTGTGCAAATTTGGTACTTGTGAAAGTCTACATACCATGGGGGTCCCATGAGAAGTATGGGGTGGTGATGGGGCATTTTAAGGAAGATATGGAGGTACTGTGTGAAAAGCATGGGAATGATTTGATCATTGTAATGGGAGATTTCAATTACAAACTGAACCCAAAAAAACTAGATCCCTGGTTTAAAGAAATATTGAGCTCATATAATATATTGTCAGCTGACTTCCCTAACTGTATTTCTTCTAGACAAGATTTAACATTAGGGAAGTATCTGGGGACAAAGGGGTTGTTTAGTCTGAATGGTAGGCTAGAAACCGATTGGCCAGCAAAACAAACCTTTAGGATAGGCACACAGCACTGGCCCATTGATTATGTTTTCATTCACGCATGGAATTTTGCAACAGTAAAAGGGTTTCGGGTAATTCAAAGAGAAGGTAGCGACCATAATTCCCTGCTTCTTGAATTATTTAGGGGGTCTACGAGCCACCGTGAAATAGTACTTCCCCAACAATTAGAGTACCCTAAATGCCTGACAACGAGACTAACAGATGAATATGTAGAAACACTGGCTAACTTCCAACAGAAATTAAATATGGAAATTGCTAGGGGGCAGGAAGTAGAATGGTTTGAAGAAACAATTGCACATGTTGTACAATGCCTCAGAGTAGCTCTAAAAAATAAGAAAGTATGCCATGTTGACAAGCAATTAACACAAGGAAGACGATCAAGATGGTTCAATTTGGAATGTATGAATAAGAAAATGGTAATAAGGAGAGAAGCGAGAAGCCTAAGAATAAGGTATGACCAGGGTAGACTGATAAAACTGAATAAACTGAGAAAGGAATACAAAATGTTAGTTAGAAACCAGAAGAGGATTTTTAAAGAGATATGCTAGGAAAACCTGCTGGAAAGTTTTGGAAGCTGATACAGGAAGCCTCAGGACAGCCTCTTGGGGCTTTGAGCTGTGTAGTGGAAGAAGCAGCATGGGAAGAGTACCTAGGTGTCAGTCAGTCATAATCACTTTATTCGGTTAATTAAAACCATAAAAGCATGCTACAAAATGTAATATTTAGGACAACGACAAAACGTGAGCAGCAAACAGTGTCTTTCAAACATGATAAAAGATCTGAATCAAAGACTTTACATAATAAAAATTTTAAGATTTTCTTGGGCAGGATAATCAATTAGGTCAACAGTACCTAGGTGAATTGTGTGGGACAAGTGAAGCGTCCGAAGTAAGCAAAAAAAAACATTGGGGAGGGGTTGTCGAAGATAAGAAAATGCTCTTCACAGTAGAAAACGTAAAGGATACTATAAGAAAGCTAACAGTAACCCGTGAAGCAGGACCCAATATCCTCCCCGCTATCATAATAAAGACTCAGTTAAACTGGTGGGCTGAATTCCTATTCTATATGTTCTTAGCCATATTAGACTTGGGTCATATCCCCAAAAATTGGAGGGGGCAGTAATTAGACCAATACATAAGAAGAAAGATATGAAAGCCCCGAAGAATTATAGATTGATTAATTTGCTGGATGTCGGTGAGAAAGTCTTTGCCAAAATAATCCTGGGTAGATTGAAGGATAGGGTGGAACAGGGGTTGATTGTGCCTGTGGAACAGGGAGGCTTTAAGGAAGGACACTCTACGATTAACCACTGTTTCGCCCTATGGGGGTGGCGCGGAGGTCTATGGCGCAAAGAGGGAAGTTGTACAGTTGCTTTGTAGACCTCCGCGTGGCATTTGACCTGGTTGACTGGGAATGTCTTTGGGAGACCCTGAAAAAATATTATATCCCAGAAGGGCTACTGGTTGTAATTCAGGAGTTACACAGACAGAACTGGGCCCAAATGATTAAGGATACGGTGGGGTCTTTGACACCGAAAATAGCGATTAATAATGGCTGGAGACAGGACTGCGCATTGGTCCCCCTACTTTTTGCCATATTTCTAGCAGATCTGCCAACCATCCTGGAAGTAGATAGAAGTGCAAGTCCGAAAATGAACGGGAAACAATTTTCTGCTTACTTTATGCTGATGACTTAGTAATCCTTGACCAGACAGAGGTGGGCCTACAAAGGAAGTTAAATGCATTTAGCGAATATTGTGTGGCAACTGTAAACATGGATAAAACCAAAATTCTGTGTTTTGGGAAAAGAGACCAGAGGTTTAATTGGTATTTGGGCCCAACCAAACTGGAAATTGTGAACGAGTATAAATATCTCGGTGTCTGGTTCGATAAATCCTTAAAGTGGCACACGCATCTGGAGGCCCAGAAAGCCAAGGCCCATATATCAGTGTGTGGGCTGAAAAAATGTAATCGAATCTATGGGGAAATGTCCCACAGACCACTGATAAAGGCCTATAGCGCTATGATACCCCTCCCCCCCCAGCTACAATATGGAGCAGAAGTCTTTTGCTTAGGTGGCAAAAGCAGATGGGATATTGAGGAAGGAAAATGCATAAAATCCCTAATGTCATTACCGGCCCATCTCTGATCCAGGCAATTAGATTAGAGCTGGGAATGACATCATGGAATGTACAGGCTCAATTGGCCTTACTAAGAGTTTGGAAAAGATTGGGTCAGGGAGAGGCCCTGAAAGTGTTGCACTGGAGTAAAAACGAGATCCAGTTTAGTGACCTAAAATGGGCCAAAGAGGTCAGAAAGAAATTGTATTCTGTTTGTGAAAACCTAAAGGTGAGAATTGACCAGCAGACCCCACAAATAGAAATAACAAAGAGTGAACTCAGAACTCTAGAGAAGACATGGAGTATCTGAGAAAGAAAGAATCAGTGAAAGATATGATAAATAGTTGGGTGAAAGAAATCCAGGTACCCCTATTTGGATACATTACCTAATCACGGGCTTAGATCAGAAGTATTAAGATTGAGAATTGGTATGAACCCTGGTATGACAAATGGGAGACTAAAAATAGAAATGATGCAACCCGATGATAAATGCACATGTAGGTTGGGCACAAAATACAATATTTTACACATATTAGTGGACTGCATAAAAGTGTTAGCTCTGCAAAAACAGTTTTTATGCCCCATCTTTTTAAAATACGATACCAAATTGCGTACACAAGCTATTGAACTTCTTACAGATATGCCAAACCTTGAAATTGCAATAGCTATCGCGAGGTATATGAATGCCATAAAAAGGTTTTTCATGGAAAAGGAAATGAATGGCTGAAAGCTATGATGGAAATGGATTTTAGATAGTTCTACCTGATATAAATTTTTTAGAAAGATATTTTATAATAGGAATTATTATTGCTTTTAAAATATCTATGTTTATATACAGGTGTGCCTATGATTTAGATATTGAGTATTGTGTAATTCTGTAAGGAAGTATATGGAAATCAGTCTATTGTAATGGCAATTGTCGATGAATTTGGGTTGATTTTAGAATATTTATATAAAGTGTTATGTTTTTATGCTGTTCTAAATAAACGTTACTTTGACTGACTGACTGACACTTTTAGAAAGTTGGCATTTTCTTGTCCTAACCATTTGGTGCCTGCAGCCTGTCCCCGGGTCACATGACTAGGTGTAGCTGGCAGTTGGTCTTTGTTTAGTGCTCCCAGACAGTGACATATAGGGCCATAGGTGTTGACAGGATGGGTCGTCTCTGACTTGATGGGGGGTAGGAACTGTCACCTACCACACTTACGCATCACAAAGAACCTGCCTGAGCACACTCACAAATGGTTTGACATTAGTCTATTGTGACCCCAGGCAATCTGGGGCCAGACAGGGAGGCAGGAAATTCCAAACATCTGGGAAAAGAAACCTCCATAACCTTCTCCTGCTTCAAAGTGGGCACCAGGTATACATATTGGCCCCAACTCTTCAGTACACATCTGGACCTGTGAAAGACTCAGAAGAAGGGCTGATGTGCTGCTTTGTTGCATGAAGAACTTCCACTCTGCTGCCTTGCTGTGCTGTACCACTGCCCTCCTGTCTGCCTGCACCTTGAACCCAGGACCACCAGAGGGACTCCAAGGGCTAGTTAGCGATTAGAACCTCAGTGGCGGAACAGGCTCCAAAACCTTGTACCATCACCAGGACTCTGCCAGCTGTGAGTCCTTCCCTCACAAGTAGTGCCAACCCAGTCCAGGACCCTTGGAAGTGGGCCTTACATGGTCTGTCAGCCCAGCTATGGTCCCAGCAGAACCAACGCAGCATGACCCATCACCTCCCAGAACTCTGCATCTGAACCACAGCATGAAGCATTGTCTCACGATACTTTGCAACTGGTCTACTGAATGATGCATCACCGACGCAGGACTTCAGATCGCAAGGCACTGCTGATTTGTGTCACATCCTCGACACAGGCCTTTGCATCTCAAGCTCCTCGTCTATAGGATCCTCAATGACGATGCAAGACTCCACATCAAAATCCCCTCAACTTCTTCAGAACTAGCCGGTGTGCAGTGCATCTTCAATGCAGGACTTTGTATCACAGGTCCTCATTGATGGCATCCTCGATGATGACACAGGACCTTGCATAGCTGCCTCACAGCTTTCCGGAACCATTGGTGCACAGCACATCTCCACACCAGGACCTTGCATGGCCTTGCTGCACAACACATCCTTGATGTTGGATGTTCCAACGCTCCACAACCAGGATTTAAGGTACTCTTGTTCAGCAGGCCAGACTTGCCCCCTCTATCCGGCCCTCACTTGTGACTTTGTCCCAGTGTGGCGCAACCAGATGACCATAGTTGGCGCTTTGTGTATTTTGGCGATATTTTCACTTCAATCTTTAAAATTGCTAGCTCTGGTTCAACTAATTGGATTTTTGTTGTTTTGGTCTCAAATTATTTACTAAAAGTTACTCTAATTTTGTAAATGAGTGTAGCATTTTTCTTGTGTTGTGTTTCACTTTTATTACTGTTTGAAAAGCTGCATAAATATATGGCCTCTAAGTTAAGTCAGACTGTTCTGTGCCAAGCTACCAGAGGGTAGAGCACAGGTTAATTTGGGGTTTGCTTGTGACTTCAACCTGACAATGATTGTGGTTGCTCCTTGAGTAGGGTTTCACCTCCCTCAACCAGTTTCTTACAGGAGGACAATTCATTTGCAATCTGGCTACACAAGCATGGAACCATCTCCCAGCCAAGCTCTTTTGAGCTGCATTTCAGAAAGAATCTTATAACTCGGCTGTTTGCTTTGTTCCAAATTTTGTTTTCTCAGTCCTGCTTTCCTCAGTGCTAGGGTAATAGCATGAGTTTATGGTGTTGAAATCTGGAGCTGTACTGATGTTTCCACACTTTCCATCAGAGAAAATAAATTTGCGAGACAGTTGGTCTCTGTTCCAATTAGTTCACCGTTAACTCCTTTATACTTTGACCTAGGACTAAAAAGAATTGCAGATCTGGCTGCACTCAGACCACTCGTCTATTGGGTCTGGCTTATGGGTTACACCTGAGTTAAGTGTGTTTAGAGATTTCCTTGTTGACTTACTGAATGTAGGAGGTGGCAAGTCAGTTCCTTGGGTTAAGTTTGTTTCAGACTGGTTGAGCAGGTTGGGATTGCAAAGGCTATGGGCTGATCTGATAAACTTACGTAAAGGTTAGTTTAATGTCTTGAAATCCTGCTTTTGGTCTTATATCCAGGAGGGTTATATTAAAAATCAGTCAAATGGTTCAGTGACAACCAAAACATTTAGATAGTAAGCCATTCTCTCGTTTTGAGGAATTTTTAGACTCAGGGGCCGATTCCGATCTCGGCCGGTAGGGCTCCGAATCAGATTCGGCATAACCGGATCCGATTCGGAGCCCTATTTCCCGACTGATTCGTACGCGCGTCCGGATGAGTGAGTACGATGCGAAATCGCCGACCGACTCGTTCGGGCGTCCCAACCGCTCCGACCGACTCGTTCCCGGGTCTAACCGCACCGACCAACTCGCTCGGACACGACTCGCACCGCGCAATGGAGACGTTCCCCGGCCGGGTAAGTACGATGCGCGCCGCGAGCAGTCCGACCGACACGCGCCGTCCGGCTCGAAAAAGCAGTCGGAGCCGTACTTCGGGGGTCCGTGTCGGACCCCCCTGTACGCGTAGCCGCGCGAGTCGCACACAGGGGGGACCCATGGGTCCCCCCTACCTGTGCGTGTACGGCGCGAGTCGCTTCACCGCGTACTTGCTGTAGGGGGTGCCCTTGTTCACCTTGCACCCATTGAGGCAATGGGAGCCCGCGTACGCGTTGTACGACCGGGTCCCATTGACTTCAATGGGAGTCCGACCGACTCGAGTACGATAGCATACGTACGCATCGTACTCGTTCGGTCGGGCTGCACGGGTCTGATTCGGTCGGAAATCTCTCCGGGTCCGGCTCGGTCAGAGAGATTTCCGGCCCGAATCGGAATCGGCCCCTTAGTTTCTTCTCCCTTAGTAAAAAGTCCTTATATCCGTTTTTGATTTGGCATTTTGCCCTTGAGATCTCTCACTTCTAAATGGAATAAGGGTTTAGCCCCTAACAATTGCCCGGCTTGTGGTCTGGAAAATGGAGAAGAGATACATATATTGTTTTTCTGTCCTGGGTATCTTGGACCGCGCTGGAAATGGGTCGCCCCAATATGTCCAAATCTGGGTGTGACTAGATACCTTGTGGCTTACAGAATTTTAAAAAGTGACACCTCCCCTGCTGTTGTTCTTGCTATTAGTAAATTCTTACAGGTGGTTTGGTTCAAACGTGGTAGATTTCAGTCAGGGAATGCTAGGGAACACAATGCACTTTGAATATTATTGATTTTAACTTATATATATATTTTTAATTTATTTTCTGCTTTTCTATAAGATTTGTGGAAAAAATCCTTTGTACCTTTTCTATCGCTTGTTTGTACACTGTCCTAGCCCATTATTGCTCTATTTTGTATGTATGAAAGAATTTGCAGGAATGAATTTAAAGTAGTATTGATTCTTATTACAAGTCTGAATTGTGTGTTGCTTTAAACTGTATTTTAATGTTATTGTTGTATCACATTGTGTATGTATACTTTGATGGTGCATGGATGCCGAATAAAGTATTAATACTACTACTACTACTAGCATGCGTAGCTCTGCACTTTGCAAAACCAGTTCAATCATTCATTCATTCATTCAAAACATTGAGAATATTAGGAACAATCATAAATTTAAAAGTATCTATGTGTCCCACAGTTATAATAAGAATGGGGACCAAGATGACAAGACAGCATTGAGTTTTTCCTTTAATTTAAGAAAATTATGAATAATAGTATTTTAGCATTGCATGAACACCATACGCGAAACAATGTAATTTTTTGTGGGGAGCATATGATGGAAGAGCCCATAGACATAGCTAATTGAAGCAATATGTATTTAAATATTTATTTAAAGGTTAATTTATAACCCAAAACCAATGAAAATGTATCAAGGAAAAAATATCATCCGCGCAAGCTGATAGGTTTACCTTTAATGAATTATATGTAAATCCATTAATTTGATTATTGCTTCATAATCTCTCTAGAAAGGGTTTAGGACATAAGTTCAATAATGAAGTGGAAAGAAGGCAGGCGGCACAAAGTAAAATATGAAGATGAATATGAATTGGAAAGGATAGAAGCATGAGGATTAGCGTATAAAAAGTTTCTAAAATTAATGTTCTATCCACAAAAACACATCAGTGCAGCGTTTTAAACCTTTTATTCCAATTTATATCATCAAAGGCTTTTTCAGCATCACTGGATATAGCTGCTAATGATTTTCTGTGTTAATTGATAAAGAAATGATATTGGAATTATCTCAAGCTAATCTAATCTTAACATAACCAGATTGATCAGGTTTAATAATAAAATAACAGATTCTAAACGAGAGGCAAAACGTTTAGCATACACTCACTATTGATGAAAGATACCGGTAAAGAGTTTTTACATTACTGATTGTCTTAATCTAGTTTAGGAATAATTGTGATATGAGCTTCCAGAAAAAATCGCTGTGAATTAGATAAAAAATTATCCAAAACTTGTAAGAGTTTAGGGGGGAAAGAAAAAATGAGAAATTAAATTTATAGAAAGACCATTAGTCAAGAGAGTTTTACCTTTCTTTAGAAATTTTATTGGATGTAATATATCCCCTCTAGATTTAACTTTCTAAGAAAGCAACAGAAAAAGATTTATTTTTGGGAATCGAAGACAAAAATGTATAATAAAATCAGGCTCACAAGCATTACAAGATTGAGAATGGAGGTCTTTGTAAACATTATTAAAGAATTTAGATATATCAATATCAAAAACATGGGAACACATAGCAGTTTAGTTAAGAATAGAGTTGATTGATTAGTTTTTTTCAAAGAGTTTAACTAATTAACAACATTCCGACTGTCTTATTTTGGACGCAAAAATACTTTCATTAATATGTAATTGTCAACAGTTACAATCTTATTTTATTCAAATTTAGTACTTACAAGTTCTGTTAACATAAATGATTATTAGGAATGTGTGAAACGTGTGTAATTTGCTATGTATAGTTATGTGAAATTACTGCACAATTATGAAAAAATAGGCAGAATTACGTAAAATTCAACTTACACTCAAAACATTGCCTGAATAGTCCGATTGAGGTAAAATTGAACTCGATACTGAGTTGATTTGCATTTGTTTACTTTTAAAACTCTGCAGCTCGCGTTTGGATTTGTAGTTTTATGCTCAAAAACGACCTGAAAAGTCGGCTTTTGTGAAAAAATGTAACTGAATTTTTTTGACTGCTCACATTAAAGAAATTGCTGCTCACATTTCAAAACACTGCCACTCACTTTCAGATTTTTCGTTTTGTGCTTGAAAACACCCAAACGGTCTGCTTGATTAAAAAAATCTCCATGAAATGCCACTCACATTAAAAATTACATAAACGATATATCTGAAGTAAAAATGTTCCCCAAATGGCGTAATCTCCATAATTTGTCTGAATTTTGTAATGCAAAATTACACCAGTTCCACCAGGCATAATTAAAAGTCCATACAGGCCTTACAATGATATGTTGGTGACACATTTTTTGTCCAAAATGTTATATTGTTAAGTAATTTAAAATACACGGATTTTGAATCTTTTTTTCTTTTGTTGACATAAGTTATAGTAAAAGTATGGAAAGCTGCTTTACAGAAAGCATGTGAGTTGTTAACTATCGCAATATCTTTAGAATATTTAGGCTTATTAAACTTCACAAAACCCCCAAATTTCATTTTATGTGAAGGGAAATTATTGTTAACTATTCATACAAATTTTAGGAGCAATTTTAGAAATGTTAAATTTAGCAATAACAGGAGCATGATCTGATAAAGGAATGATCTCATATGTGCAGATTGTAAAGAAAGCTTGAGTGGTTTAATAACCATAGCACATCAGTACAAGATAAAATACTATGTAATGGGGAACATTTTAAATTTAGGATTACCATCAATAAAAGGATCAAACATGTTATCAAAGTCATCTTCTAAGATTATAATTTCATTAGATATATGGCCTAAGTGAGGGCTAGGTCATATGATTAGACCAAACTGGGCCATATGTATTTAATAGTAAAAAGGAAACTGTTAATCCACACATCTAAAAGAATGCAACAACCTTAATTATCACATTCCTGAAATAGAATATCCAAGTTTAGAGTTTATGTCGTAAATCAGGGGACTAAATCATATAGCA
This sequence comes from Calotriton arnoldi, assembly GCA_963921515.1. Taxonomy (NCBI): domain Eukaryota; kingdom Metazoa; phylum Chordata; class Amphibia; order Caudata; family Salamandridae; genus Calotriton; species Calotriton arnoldi. Next base: position 80,314 of record CAWUFW010003703.1, on the reverse strand, counting down.
CACTCATAATTGGTTCAATTTAGCAGATTCAAAGTCAGTACAATGTGTCTCCTAAAATAAAGTGATACTAGTATCTAATTTATAAATGTGAGTTTATACCTGTTGTCTTTTGGCAGGATTAGTAAGACCACAAACATTCCATTGGACAATATTAGCCACTAAAAAATAAAACAATCAGCGTAGGACATGTAACAGTAACATTTTTTAAACTAATATAGCGATATAATACCAATGCCATTATTGAAAAACATATAAGAAGGGACACATTAAACATTTAGGAGCCCAGGATCGAAGTGCACAGGTTTATATAAGAAAAGAGGGAAAAGTAGGAATGAGTTGGAAAATAATAGAAATATAGAAGTTCAAGGGAGCAAACCCTGTAAGTGAGAATCTGATCTGCAGTGAAAAAATAGATATAGGAAGCATAAATGTTTTCAGAAATGGGGTAAGATCTTTCCCTTCAACACTTTATGGTAAATATGTAGCCTCAAATTATTAAAACTGGAATGATTTTCTAAATCTTCAGTATGACGAAGTAGTGCTTGATTGCCACATTCCAAACCAGCTATTTTAGAAGTGGTGTCCTTCAATTCACGAGTAAGCATCTAAAATTCTTTTGTCCATTGCAACCAAACCCTCCTCCTGGATTTGTTTTTGTCAATTGTAACTTTCATAAGTGGTTGCAAAGCTTTCATTTGATCTAGAATTGAATAACAAATTTGATTCTCTAGGCAAGAAATCGGGGAAGGAGGATATATGTTGAGGTGCTTAGGTTTGGCTCCAGATGTAGTAGACTCATTTCTTGAATGAAATAGAGATTGGAACCTGAAGCATTTGAAGAGTAGCTTGTAGATTTATGACCTATAAAGAGATTATAGAATCTCTCCACCAATTAATAATTGAAAGGTAGAAGTTAACAGCACTTCATACTATACAGTAGCCTGGAGTTAAAACCATATATACAAAGATAAAGTTATGCAACAAAGAAAGGTGAGTGATCCAAGCAATTGATAAATAGGGTATCAGCCAATAGTGAGTTAAGATGTATAGCAGTTATGACAACTTAAATGCTCCAATATTTATATACTCATATGCTCAAACATTTTGGTTAAGGTCAATGTATTTCAGTTGTGAGAAAGTGGATCATTAGTTGAAGAGGATGGGGAAGGTGAAGAGGATGGTACTCCTGTTCAACTAATAATGAAACTATTCCTTACTATGTCCAGTTAGGTCTCAATAATTTAAACCTAAGCTCAACCTTTGGGACCTGTAGCAAAGAGCAGGCAGGCTTAATTTAGGAGAAACATGAAGAGCAATCTCTACCAAAACTGTTAGAAAGTAGAAAACACAACTCAATAAAAATATCACTCCAATTTCTAAAATACTATACATTTTAATGACCAAATAGACATCAAAATGACAAAAAACGGATATGGGGAACTGGAGAAATTATGTTTAGATGTTTTAGATACTTCTAGCACCACATAGCACAAAGCACCAATTGCCGTTATTTGGTCACAGTAGACCATGTCAAAGACAGAAGAGGGAATAGAAGAAGGGAAATATTTTTATTAGAAAATAATGCATAAAATAGGTTTGATTTAGTTAGCCTAACTATGGCCACATTAAGAAGAGTGCTTGTCACATTTCAGAAAAGTGCATGTTTATTTGTTGTGCACGGTCACCCAGGCCCTCGTCACCAGCCGACTGGACTACGGCAACTCCCTCTACGCCGGAACCACAGCCAAACTTCAAAAAAGACTCCAACGCATCCAGAACGCCTCAGCTCGACTCATCCTGGACATCCCCCGACACAGCCACATCGCCGGACACCTGAGAGACCTGCACTGGCTCCCCGTCAGCAAGAGAATCACGTTCCGACTCCTCACCCACGCACACAAAGCTCTCCACAACCAAGGCCCCAGATACCTCAACGACCGTTTGACCTTCTACACTCCCACCCGCCAGCTACGATCGACCAACCACGCCTCGCCGCCGTCCCCGCATCCGAAGAGCCACAACGGGAGGAAGATCCTTCTCCTACCTGGCTGCCAAGACGTGGAACTCCCTACCCATCCACCTCCGCCTTACCCAAGACCACCTCTCCTTCAGGAAGCAACTCAAGACCTGGCTGTTCGAACAGTAGCGGACCCCCCCCCAAGCGCCTTGAGACCCTCCGGGTGAGTAGCGCGCTATACAAATGCTTGATTGATTGATTGATTGATTGATAGGCTGCACATGTTCATGTGTTTTATTTGTTTTCATAAGATGATCGAAATTCAGTTACATGCCATGGTCTCTGTCCTTGTCTGCAAATGGAACAGAAGCTTTCTCAGGAAGGAATGCATTTGAGTTGCAACATTGAAAGACTATGAGTTAAACCTAATATGATTAATGCGCAGCAGTAGAGATTTGTTTTCTCATGTTTTTGCCTAAATAAAATATATATTTCTTCTGTACAGCATATAAGGTATTTAACTGCTAAAGAAAACAATGTGCTAGCATTTGCTGTTTTAAATTAACAATGTGATTGGTGCTGTGCAAGTAAAATCTTTTCTGCTGCTCATTTAAATAAAAGTATGCCTTGAATGAATGTGTTTTCTTTGTGCGGAACATTATCAAAGACATGGGGCCTGATTCACAAAAGTAATCTGAGACACATTCTTAACTTTACAACTTTCGGTATTCACAAAAGGCATTTAGGAGTAGTAAAGTTAGGATTCCTAACTTTACTACTCCTAAACTGAGAAAGAATCCTAACTTTACGACTTTCGGTATTCACAAAGGGCATTTAGGAGTAGTAAAGTTAGGAATCCTAACTTTACTACTCTTAAATGTCTTTTGTGGATTTTGTCTCAGATTGTATGTGGTAGGGATATTGAGCCCGTTGTATCGCGTTGTATTGCTGCTAACTATTCCACAGTCAATTGCGCTTTTGCACGAGTCTGATTTATGATTTTAATACCTTTTTAAAAAACTTATGTTTCAGATGTTTTTAGAACTTTGATTTTAGCATTGGGTGTATAACTCTGTTTCCTTGTTCGACCCTTACGGTACCCGTATGTTAAAGCGGGTCCGCATTGCACCGGGGTTGACGTTCTAGTCTTTTACTCTCCACTACTTAAACCATGCTGGAGCGTCTGCGCAGCGGGCGCGCTGCTGGCGCCCCAAAGGCAAGCCCGTCGGCGCGCGGAGCGCGACCAGCGCCGCAACCCCTGGTTGTTTAAAGCCCCAAATGTACAGCAGAAATCAGCTGTTTGATCTGGAAAGAGGCATATGTAGGGCTCCTGACATGTTCCTTCAAACAAGAACGTAGGTGAGTCCCTATGCTCCAAATGTTTATATCGGCTCAATCCAGGCTTCCTTAATAGTGCTGAGCTCACAAACATGGTAGGGAGAGGATCAGGAGGAGAAAAGACTGATGCTCGCATGGATAGAGGAACGGGGGGGACGGCCAATAACATCACCACAAACAGGCTAGTCAAAGTCCCTAAGGCAACACGTGAGCAGCACGTGCAGTGTCTTCTGCTGAACGCTCGTTCGGTGGTAAAACATAAATACCAGCTAGAAGACCTGATTCAGCTTTCAAACCCTGACATAGTTTTTGTGACAGAGACCTGGATGGACAATACCTCAGGCCCGGACTGGAACATTGCCTTGCCAGCGGGCTATGCAGTTACCTCTCAAGACAGGGATGAAGGTAGAGGGGGGGCATAGCCATTATCTACCGAGATCATTTGAAGGTGCGTGTGGAAGCCATCTCAGTTCTACCAGCGGAGGCGCTGCATTTTTGTATAAAATTAAACAACTTTTCTACCTTTCAGGGGCTACTCATTTATCGTCCACCTGGGGCCAGAGCGGCTTTTACTGACGCTTCTGGAGTCCTATACAGACTCCCACTCCCTCACTATTCTGGGTGATTTTAACTATCACCTGGAATTAATGAACAATTCGGATACATTTAGACTGCTAGATAATCTAGCAGCATTTAGCTTAAACCAACTAGTAACCAAACCCACCCACCTAGCGGGCCATACTCTGGATGGCATTTTTTCTAACAATTCTGACATTAATCTGACTAAAATATCAACTCTTCCATGGACAGACCATAAGGCCGTCCATTTCAACATCAAGGTTATGCTGCCCAATTATTGTACTCAAACTAAGCCATCCAAGGTAAAAATCCGATGTTGGAACAAGGTTCAAGGTAATGACCTAGAATCGGTCCTTGTTCACCTCCCCACCCCGCTAGCGAAGGACAATAATGTAGCAGTGTCCCAGTTCAATGACTGGCTCCTGGCAGTGTCCAACTGTGTTGCGCCCGAAAAACTGGTGGCGATAAAAAGATCTAAGACGTCGTCACCTTGGTATGGCCCTGAGCTTAAGTGCCTAAAAGTAAACTGTAGGAGAGCTGAACATCTTTGGAGACAAGACTATAGTAATGAAAAGAAAGCAATCTATAATCTAGCTCTGCAACAGTATAGGGAAGCAATTATTGCTGCTAAGAAGCTATTTTTTACAACTAAGATTGAGGAAGCTGGGAATTCCGTTAAGGAACTTTTCAAATCTGTTAAACTGCTGGCTAAACCGCAGCAGGACAACACATTTAAACCAGATCAAGCCATGTGTAATAAATTGGCCTTATACTTTCAGAATAAGGTGCAAGTGATCTATAATGACCTTTTGAACACTTGGGGAACTCCGGATAATCAATGCCAACCGCCTGGTGTTGTCGGATTAACCCATTGCAGACTATCCTGCTTCCAAACACTCACAAATGATGAGGTACAAAAACTTCTCCTCTCTATAAAATCCAGCTCACCCAAAGACCCCTCCCCTCCAGCCATTATGCACCTGGACGCTAGGAAGATCTGTGATAAGCTTGCCCCTCTTGTTAATCAAGTTTTGGAATCAGGTAATTATCCAGTAGCCTGGAAAAGAGTAGCTATCAGGCCAATTCTCAAAATGCCGACCTTGGACCCTACTGAACCTAAGAACTATCGCCCAATTGCTGGCCTGCCGATAGTAGCTAAAATTCTGGAGAAGTCAGTTAACAAGGTGCTGACTGACTATCTAGATGCCAACAATCTGCTGGACTCTACGCAGCATGGTTTTCGGTCTTGTCATTCTACCGAATCAGCTCTGATTACTACAACGGAAGAGATCCGGAGAATAGTGGATGGAGGGGGCAGAGCGGTCCTCGTACTCCTAGACCTATCAGCAGCATTTGACACCGTGAATCACACAGTGTTAGTGCAGCGGCTGAAGGATGTGGGGGTCGAGGACACTGCTTTGGGCCTCCTCTCCTCTTTCCTGGAGGCTAGGGAGCAGAGTCTGTATTGGGATGGTCTGCAATCGGACAGTTTCCATCTTCCATGTGGGGTCCCACAGGGATCGGCCCTATCCCCGACGATGTTTAATATCTACGTCACTCCGTTGGCCAGACTCATCAGGAGGCATGGATTTGCCCTGGTGTCCTATGCTGGTGACTCTCAGCTCGTGATCTGTATATCCAATCAGCCTGAGGCCACAGCCGTCAGTTTTCATGCATGTCTCACTGAGATCATGACCTGGATGAACCATAGCTTCCTGAAAATCAACACCGATAAAACAGAGGTAATAGAGTTTGGCCAGGGCCGATCCCTGTGGAACGACTCCTGGTGGCCGGTTGAGGCTGGGGAATGTCCGTGCCCTGTTTCTAAGGTCAGGAACCTCGGAGTCATATTCGATGACCAGCTGAATTTTTCTGCCCAAGTTAACAGTCTGACTTCTTCTTGCTTGTTTTTATTAAAAACCTTGAGAACATTTTTTCCATTTATCTCACAAGAACTACAAAAGACGGTGGTGGTGGCTCTCTTCCTGTCCAAACTGGATTACTGCAATGCCCTTTTTCTGGGCATTGACAAGACCCAGATGAGGAAACTGCAGTCTCTACAGAATGCTGCAGCACAACTGCTTTTAAACATGCCTAAAGGACAATCGACCTCGGCAGGAATTAAGTCACTGCACTGGCTTCCTATTCAGCAGCGTGTGGAATTGAAGGCCTTATGCCTGGTGCACAAGGCACTTTACGGTGGTGGTGCCGAGGATATCCCAAAAATGTTCCTACCTTACACCCCCTCTCGAGCTCTTAGATCCGCAAATTTGGGCCTTATCCAGACTGCTAAAATTAGGCGGGCAAGATGGGGTGGCAGGACTTTATCGAACTGTGCGGCAAAGCTATGGAACAAAATGCCAGTGGCCATGAGATTTCAATCTAATCGGCAGCTCTTTAAGAAGGATTTGAAAACATGGCTGTTTACCTCCACCTAGTCCCCCTGGTAATACAGGCTGTACTCCCTTACACATACACTAACGCCAAGACGCCATGGCAATCAAGCGCTCTATAAACATATATCCTATCCTATTACTTTTGCGAATCTTGCCCATGCTTTCTGGGGAAGAGACGGATATCGTCTTCTTAGACTGCTAGATCTTTCTGACTTTCCTGTTAAATCTTTTTTGCTTGTTGGCTAAAGAGGGCTAGATTCTCAAGGGTATTTCTGTATTTAGGGCTTTCTACTAATAATTTGATATCTACCAGATGCACTGCAGCTATTTAGTTTCCTAAAGGCACATGGTGTTTTGCATTATTATGACTTTCATCTTATGCTAATTTCATTGTTTAACTAACTTTTGCTTTCTGTAAGAAAACTATTATTTGAATACCTATGCAAATACTGAGAACTGTTTAAGCCTTTTTGAGCACGTTTTCTTCATGGTCTTGGTCCCTTTCCTGCCCATCATCCCTCCTTCATTAATTAGAGATGAAGCTTTGACAGTGTCTTGAAGTCTTCCAAGCATGGGAATTGGAGCAAAATCCTCCTTAGAGGTCATGAAAAAAACTATTCACAAAGTCATGTCGTGCTACCTTTCACAATGGGATAGTAAGGCTCTTATGAAACACAAAAATGTGATGGGAGGAATGTTTGCAAAAGAACAATAGGTGAGGATGCTATCTCAAGCAATTGCAAGTGGTTAGACAAATTGCAAGCATTCCTCCCATCACATTTTGTGTGTTTGATGTACCACCCTAAGTGGCAAGGGTACCTTTCTCACAGTGTCACTGGAACCAAGCTATACCTAGCTGATGAGCCCTTATCAGAGCAAAACTGGTCCTAGGTTGCTTGTGTTTTGGTTTGGTGAGGACCTGGTCTGGCAGTTCGGGCTGAACTGTTCCCATGAGGAGCTGGGTCAAGGCTGATTTGTATGTGGCTGTGTCCAAACTGAGGTGGCATGGTGAGCAAAATAACAATGGGTTTGGATGCTACCCTGAGCCAGTGGCTAAACAAATTGCAGGCATTTATCCTGTCCAACTACAAATCTGAAACCTCAGTGAACACTGAACATACATCATACGGAAAAGAACAACGGATAAACCTGGCCCTGGCACCTGTAATCTGAGAAACAGAGACACCTAGTTTGTTAGACTGCCATGGTATTTCACTTTCTTAGAACACAATTAAAATAGGACCAGAGATAATTCTTCACCCCCACATTAATGTGTCTTGTAAACTGAGAATCAAGGTTGCTAGAAGAACATCTGCATTACAGAAATCAAAATCCCTCAGTGTAGTGAGAACAAGTCAACCTATACCTCAGGATCACCATTCATACACTTCCTGAGGGGTTCACCAAATCCACCTGAATCCCTAAGGATGGAGTAATCCCACGAAATTGATGTTGGGTCATTAAATTGGCACAGCGCAGATTCCAACTCTCTGCAAGCTACACAGCTACCCTCATAACCAAGGAAGACATAGTATGGTCGATGGGACCAGCTGTTTATTGGGACTAAACCACAACATCATGCCAAATCAAGGAGCCAGAAGAATACAACATTTTATTTTTTATTAGAGCAGAGGAAGTTTCTCACTCTTATATGATAAATTATGCAGAGGTTCTGCAGACCATTAGGTGCTTGTAAATGGTGCACCTAGATGAATTTAGTAATAGGCAAAAATTCAGGAAATTGAAATCTCAAACGGGATCAATGATATGGAAAAAGAGATCCGGTCATGAGAATTCAAGTGATACAGACGTTATCAACGTTCTATTGTTGATTAAACTGATCGATCAGTAGCTTGCTAGATTGACCATGGCAGCATTATGATGCTATACTTTAAGAGGACCAGGAACAATGATATGGAATAAGAGATCCAGTCATGAAATTTCAAGCGATACAGACGTTACCAATGTTCCACTCTCGATTAAACTGATTGATCAGTAGCTTGGTAGATTGACCATGTCAGCAACATGATACCATACTTTAAGAGTGACAAATTGATTTCAGCAGTCTTTATGTGTTAGAGGTCAAGAGTAAGCATGAAGCAAACCCTGTCTCAGCTGTGCTTGGGACTCCAGAGTGGTAAGGATGCAACTCTAAGGCAAACTAACAGATGAACCAGTCAATAACTTCAGAAAGATTCTGGGTGTATATGCCCATTCCTATTCTAGAAAACCACTAGAGAGGTCTGACTATGATCTTCTCTAGTTGCACAGAGAAGTTTGAGTATGATCCTCTCTGGCTCAACATTGCTGCAATGGGAATTCCATAAATTAAAAAAAAAAATAGGTTTAGGTGCTATTCAGTATCCTCAGAGTCTATGATTACATTCTGTTACCAAAGCAAACACTTCTGTCCAGAGCCCAACTAAACAGAATAAACCTGCTCCCTTCAACATTTTTTTCCAAAATGCTCGCAATATTTCAAAATCAGCATTTTTATGTGCAGATGTACACAGATTATCTCAACTTAATCTTTATCATTTTTTCTTAACAAAAAAGCGTTGACTTGCTGCTGGTTAGCTGAATGATTCCCATGTTAAATCAACCTCCATTTCCATATATATTCTCTGCATTATATTAAAACTTTTTATCCCTTGCTATTCCATCCCAGAGGTCAAAATCCACAAAAGGCCTAATTCATATAAACAAGTATTGATATGCACCTATAAAAGTATGCTTAACAAAGGGTGCAGAATTACTCCTATTTACCCTTCATATTCTTAACCATGGCAACTAGAACAATTGAAAAAGTACACTAGTTGCAGACTTCTAAGCATACTACTGAGAATATCACATAACTCACTTTATTGTTTCCATATTTGGAACTGTTAACACACTACAATTGTACATAGGTGAAAGGCAGCCTATATGTAAGAAATTAGGTTATTGGTGGAGGGGGGTGAAACCCTACTCAAGCAGTAACCACTTGAGTACAAACTCCAAATTAGCCTGTGCTCAATCCTCTGGTAGCGTGGCACAAAATCAGTCAGGCTTAACTTAGAGGGAATTTGTAAAATAATTATGCAGCAATTTGAACACTAATGAAGAGATAACACACCCCAAGTAAAATCCCACAACAATTTAGAAAATAGTGCACAATTTAATACATTGAGACCAAAAACACCAAAATCCAATCAGTAGAACCGGAGGTAAGCCATTTTTAAGTAAAAATAGTGCCTAGAAGCACAAAGCGCCCACTGTGGTTATCTGATCACTCCGAACTGGGACAAGCTCAGGCCGACCACGATGGAATGCGGGCCAGATACAGGGATCAAGTTAGGCCAGCTGATAAAAGTGTTGGGGAGCATTGCTCGATCCTCCGTCAAGGATGCATCACACAGCAGTGGTTCTGAGGAAGCTGCAGGGCTGTGATGCAAAGTCCTTCATTGTCGTTGAAAAGGCCGTCGACGTGGGGCTTACAATGTGAAATTCTGCGTTGAGGTTGCATCGCGCAGCGGCAGTTCCAAAGAAGTCACGGGGCTGGGATGGGAAGTGCTGTGTCGTCGTCGAGGATCCCGTTGGTGAGGGGCTTCCGACACAAAGGCCTGTCTCAAAGAGGCAACGCACAGCAGTGGTTCCAATGCAGGTGCAGGTACATGCATTAGTTTTCCTCACAAGAACACAGCTGGGCTGGCACTGCACCTTCAGGCCTACTTCCCAGGGTCCAGGACTGGGTTGGCACCACTTGGGGGTGGACTCACAGCAGAGTACAGGTGCTGGGTTCAAGGTGTTGGTGCCTTTTCTGTCCCCGAGGCTCTGATCAAGAGGCCAGCCAACTCCCCTTGGAGCCGCTCTGGATTCAAGATGTAGGTCCAGTCCTTTTCACTCAAGCAGCAGGGTAGCAGCACAGCAGTCCTCCTGAGTCTTCCACAGGTCTAGTGGTGCACTGAAGAGTTGGGTCCGAGGGTTCATTATTTACACTTGGTGCCCACTTTAAGTATGAGAAGGTTGTTGATGTTTACACCCCCAAAGGTGCTTGAAATTTCCTGCCTACGTGCCCTGTTCCCAGCTTGTCTGTGGTCACAAAATACTAGTAACAATTACAACATGAATGGCAGTGGCAAAAAGAACACACCGGTCAGCACCTCCGTACTGTTTACCAAAAAGTCCAATGTAAGAATTCGTAAATGGGCGTGCTCAATGTACAACACTGTGCCACTCACCCGTGTTATTTTGTGTGGAGAAAACGTTTCCCCATACACGTAATAACAATTTATTGATTATAGAGCGCAACCGCTATTAAGTTTCACAACTGACCTTGTTGTCAGTTATTTTAATAAGCATAAACACCATTCAGTGTATATAATAAAGACAGTAATCGTCCAAGTACAAAAGCACAAGAAAACATGTATATTCTTGATTGTGTTGACACGGAGTAAATGTTGTTGATGCAGACAGCCGACACGTGTTTCGTCGTGTAAATGACTTTTTCAAGGCTCGTAACGCAGTTGAACGAATCAGAGCATGAATCCTCGTGATCCCTCAATAGTACGGGATATATCACGGCAGTAACGATGAGCCAGATACTTAGGTTTTTTAGCTGCAAAGTTGGGACTTCAAAACCCTTTCCAATGTCGAAAGTTATGAGTGTGGTCGGCGCGTTAAAAAGTAAATAAAGTTCAGTCTGTCCAATTTTCAAATATGTGTTCTTGTAATGTGTAGAAAGTCAAAAAGACAGAAGCGCTCGTGTTGGAGTAGAACGAGCCCCAAACTTCATTAGTAAGAATAGTGGTACAGTAAGACACGTTTCCACATGCCCTGCTTTGTACAGCAAGAACCCTGATGCTGTACCACTATTCTTACTAATGAAGTTTGGGGCTCGTTCTATTCCAACACGAGCGCTTCTGTCTGATATATCCCGTACTATTGAGGGATCACAAGGTTTCACCCTCTGATTCGTTCAACTGCGTTACAAGCCTTGAAAAAGTCGTCTACACAACGAAACACGTGTCGGCTGTCTGCATCAACATTTACTCTGTGTCAACACAATCAAGAATATACATGTTTTCTTGTTCTTTTGTACTTGGATGATTACTGTCTTTATTGTATACATTGAATGGTGTTTATGCTTATTAACCCCTTGACCGCGATCGGAATTCCGCTCGTGTGCTGGACATTCCGATCGCGGGTGTGGTCGTGACGAGCTCAGCGCATCGAAGGGGTTAAAATAACTGACAACAAGGTCAGTTATGAAACTTAATAGCGGTTGTGCTCTGTAATCAATAAATTGTTCACAAAATACTAGTGTCAAGCCCTTTGTGAGTATGCTCAGGCAGAGCCTTTGTGATGTGCAAGTGTGCTAGGTGACAGCTCCTTCCCTCATCAAGTCAATGATGTTCTGTCCTGTCAATACCTATTCCTCTTTGTCTCACTGTCTGGGAGCAATACACAAAGACCAACTGCCTTGTCATGTGACCCAGGATACAGGCTGCAGGCACCAAATGGTTAGGACAAGAAAATGCCAACTTTCTGAAAGGGGCATTTTACAAAATTGTGAATAAAAATTCGACTTTACTTTTAAAGGGGGTTTTAAATTGAAATTCTTTAGACACTAAACTCAACATTCCTACCTGTTCCCAATTAAAAGTTAGCCCTTATTAAATGTAATATGGTAACCCAATACTATCCAATGGGAGAGGTAGATAAAAAAACAAATGTAAGAGTTTTTCTCTACTAGGGCATGTAAAACTTAATAGTACATGTCCAACTTTTTAAATACACTGAAACCTGTCCTCTAGGCTATTTAGGACCTACCCTAGGGTTGACTTATATTTATGAAAAAGGAAGGTTGAGGCCTGGAAAAAGGTTTTTATTTGCCAGGTCATAATGGAAGCTTAAACTGCACAAGCAGGCGGGCCTGAGACATGTTTGAAAGGCTACTTACGTGGAGCACGATAAGTGCTGAAGGCTCACTTATGGCTGTTAATCTACGGGCCCTAGGTACATGTGGTACCATTGTACTAGGGATTTACAAGTAAATTAAATGGAGAGAGCACAAGCACTTTAGTACTGTTTGGCAGTGGTAAAGTGTGCAGAGTCCTAAAGCCAGCAAAAACAAAGTCAGCAAAATCAGGAGGATGAAAGGCAAAACGTTGGGGGGAAAACCATGCCAACTATGCAATTACATTGTTTTCCTTTTTTTCCCTCCACACCAATGAAGCTGAGAGTTCCTCTGTTTTCTCTTCCAAAAGTGGAGCTTCCAAAAAGGCTGTAATTTAGCTCCTTGGTGGAGCAAATCTCTAACCATATCAGTGTGCCAAAAGGTCAACAAGGAGCTTATCAATGCCCACAAACTCTGAAAACAAACAACACATTGATTCTCCCTCTCCTGACCTGAGGATCAATGGAAGTTTTGCTGCACCCAAATGTCAAGGTGTGTTTAATACATGCCACATGTATACACTATGCAGACCTGCTGGAGAGCCCTTACTGCTCCAAATGCAGCATGGACAGTGCTGATTTTTTCCTCCTTGCGTGTCTGTGTCCAGGTGTGGCTGAGTTTTGGTCCGAGGTTTATTGCTGTATATTGAAAATCTGTGACTTAACTGTCCCAAAAACTCCAATGGTTGCCCTCCTGGAGTTTGTCGCGGATATCCCGCCTAGTGCTTGAATGTTGGTGGTGATGCTATCCTTGCTGGGAAAGAGGAGAGTGGCAATTCACTGGGGAGGAAAGACGCTTCTCAAGGTACAGAATAGGTTAAAAGACGACGCCTTCTGCCAGGAACAGTTGGAGACCTACTGGAGATTAATGCCAGTCACCTCAAGACCCAAGGACATTTTTTCTCCCTTTTGCTTATATATGATCATGCACCTGGGACCTGATTGAGCCGACCAGCCTAATATAGCACTTAACAAGGAGCCAGATAACCACTGTTTTGGTTCCACTGTCATCACAGCCTAACTCTGTATGCTACTCTGTCCTCATGCCATCTCCTCTGGCCAACATAACCTCCCAGTAGATTCCCCTCATGCCTCTCTAACTTCACCAATAACTGCTCCAGTGTTATAATACGTGTCAATGTATTGTTGGAATTGCATGAATGCTCTTACGGACCTTGTCCACGACTGCCACCAAGCTGATTTCTTTGCCTTTGATATTTGTTGTTTGAACCTAGTGTAACTTGGAAGAAACACCCTGGCTGCAGTTGTTCTTGTTTTGTGGTGTTCTGTAGTTTCTTTCAATAAAATGGAACTTAATTAAAATATATGTGCAGCTGTTAGTTAACCTAAAAGGCATAAATGGGGTCATTTTCAATCATTTTGTAAGTATGACTCATTATCTTTGCTTAGGTCTGGTTATCTTCCGGGGAATAAATTATGTTTAGTGGCTCATGTCTGTTTACCTACTCTTAATCACCAGTGTGTCCAAGCTTGCTTTCCTTCATTTATCACTCTCTCCCCTAAACATTGTCGAAACTTAAATTCATGAGTCAAAGCACCTCTTTACACCCGTCAGGAATTTACAAAGTGATTATTGAAAGATGAAAGTACATTTACCACACAGGACATCTCCGCTACAAGTGTGGAGAAATCAGCAAATCTCAAAATGGAACCAGCAGTTTCAAGGTATGCCTTGCTTTGGATGACTGGGAACACCCACAAACACGTTTGTGGGTGTTCCCAAACTTTGATCCAACCAATTCCCAGGCTGGAAATTTAAAACCCTGCATTTGCACCGGGGGCTCCATTCCCCATGTGCAGAATTCTATGCTGTGCTCTGTAGAATTCCAAGAGAATCGGATCCTGCAGAAATTGTTAACTGGAATTCACAGTAAAATGTCTTGACACCTGCAACTGACCCAGCTTTCCAAGCATACTACTGGGAATACTGATGAATTCCAAAAAACGTTAAAGATATGCTCATTTGTGGATCAAAATCTCCAGTGGAAATGTTATGTTCTCATTTGAGAACCGGGCACCTGATATCACTTTCCTCTTCTAATTAAAATTCCATGGTAATTATAACTTTTCGATTATTTCATGTACTTTGCTTTGTAAACTTCAGTGCTGTGCTTTGATAAAATCACTTTTTAAATTAAATATAAGGACATTAAATTAAACTAAGTACCAGATTATCTACACTGCATATGTGTATTATCTCATTCTTTTTTTAATAAAGCCCTTGCAATACTTCTTAGCAAAATTATTCATGTAATCATGCACAAAAATCAACAAGGATTATTGCTAGTTGAGACATTGTAAGGTAACAAATTAGTGCTATTTGTTTCAAATACACATTTTGGTCAACCTGAGATTATTAATTACTCCTATAAAATATTTTGTATAGTTATTTGCGATTACCTATAAGTTGTAATGTTTACAGCGGATTAATGCTTCGATAAAAGTGACTCAAATTATATTCGATGCACACTTTTATTTAGGATTAGAATTTGGTCTGTATTTACCAATCTCTGTTCTTTCAATGTTTTCATTTTTAGGTCGAGCATTCGAGACCTCTTGTATATACTTTAGTAAATACTTATATGTGTATGTACTTTGTGGGCTCTGGAGATCAGCCCAAGGACTTGTCTACTTCCGCTTAGGGACTATTTTTCTGTTCAACTGCCTCTATTTAACTGTCTTGATAGAAAACGACCAGTAGTGGTCAGTAAAATACCAGAATTGCTTTCTGCTGAGGGACTTTATTTTTTTATTTTTTGGCAACTCCCTCTATTTAACTTTTTTTATCGAAAACGACCAGCAGAGGTCAGTAAAATACCAGAATCACTTTAGCATTCTCTAGATTCCAGTCCATAGAAATTGTCTTCCACGAGCACCCATAGACAATAATATTTTTTTGCAAATCTTGTATTGTGAGTGATATGACCACCGAAGGCCCTGATTTTATATTAAAAACAAGATCTTTGGACTATATCATTTCCCACTGAAAGCAATATTTCACTCCATATGCTCCCATACCTGGCGTATCACGCAGTTTGGTGCTTACTTTCCCTCCATGTTAAAGAACAGTAGATGTTTCAGCACCCAAGCTAATGTGCTGCTTAGCTAAATACATATAAAGTCCCAAAGGCGAGACCGATTGCATTGCAAATGCTTGGTAATGTCTTGTAATGGTTTTGTACTTTACTTGGATTGATACACCCTTTATACACCTGACAAGGTACTTAAGTAATTTAAGTGGTGGGTAGCCACTGTTCCATAGGTTGCACATAGTTAGAAGGGTTTGATTGTAAAGGGTGACATGTGTGTAAACATTTTTTGTTTCATCTCTAGTGAAAACAGAGTGGTGACTTGATCTTGCCACATTTAGCTGTTATTTATCATATGGTGGAGAGAAAAAAAGCAAGAAACAGAACAATAATGTGTGCATAACATTATTGTGTACAGTTGAAAACCTGTGGGTTGCAGTGGTGGCCAGCAGGGGTGAGGGGTGGGGGGAGTTGACACCCGATGGGGTAGGTACAATTAAATAAAATAATTTTAAAAAAACACTTAACTTGCGCTCGCCGTATCACAGAGTTGGCGAGCGCAAGATAAGTGGTTTTATTTTTTTTACATTTAATTTTACCTACCCCATTGTTTATCGACATCTTCCGCCTCCACCCTGCCCAGCCCCACCACCCCACCACTCTTACCTGTGCCGGCCACAACTGGTGGGTTGCCAGAGTGGCTGTTCCAAAGTTCTTTAGACTTGTAATTAATTTTAACGGCTCACTGCTCAAATGAATAAACTCTGGACAATCTGTTTAGACAGGCCCTGCCAAATATAGAACCAATCTACCTAAAGGATTTTAATCAATACTTAAATAAAAATGTAAAAGATGTGGAAGTGTTTGGGTGTTCTGGGTTATGACCAGCGGTTTGCACTTATCAAGTTACTGCGATCAGGTAGCTGCTCTAATGCAGGGAACGTAGTGAATGGTAGTGAGTGATACCTGTGCAGGTGCTTGGGTCTGCCATATTTTTGTGGGATATTGGTTCTGAATCATGAGTAGGTAAAGTGCTGGAACATTTTTGGGGAAGTACTAGGTTTTTTCTGACTTCTGAATTCCTGGTCTACTTCGATGTATCTTATCTTTTCTGGGAATTAGTTCTATATTTTTGTATGCATGTACAGAGAATACAGTTTTACCAATGCGTAACTTCTTAAAGGACATGTTAGTCCTTTGTTGCCCAATTATGGATGTCTTCTCAAGACTCTAAAGTGGGCTGTTTCACCTATTGTGGTTGCTAAAAAGAAAAGTATACAGACATCCCTAAAGCTCCTATTTTTGTTTTGTACCATATGTGTAGTAAATCAAATTTCCAGTTAATTCAAAGTCCAGTCATTCAGTGTTTTGTTTTCTTAAAATCTGTACACATTCAAAGGATTGAGAAATTCTCTCTTTCTCCAAGGTCCAGCTTCATCCCAGAACCTCTTTATGAAAATACCCAAATGTTGTCCTCAGTCCAAACGTTCCTGCCATCAGGGTCAGAGCCTGCTGCAGGCCATTAGAATGCTCCACCATGCTGGTCACATTGCTGGCCAGGTTGCACGGCATTTATGTGATAAAGTTTATGGCTCATTTAAGAAATGTTGGGCTTGCCTTGCCCCTCTGTGGAGAACCATTGGTTGACAGCAAGGATGATTGCATGTATGGCTGCTGGCTCAGGAAGCACTTCCAGCGAGATTGCCATTTTGTAGCAGAGCAGGATAAATTGGGCCATGCCCTTTACTGCTCTGCTTGTGATTCTGGACCGCCACAAGACCTCCGCGAGACCTCCACAAGAGAAGGCGGCTCAACCCAGTGGTTCTAATCCATGAGGAAATTTTGGTCATCTTTCGGTGAAGACCAATTTTTGGCCATCCCTGAGTGTAAATACTGGTGAATCTGGTAGGTGGCGACCTTTATGAAAAATTAAATCACCAAGACAGTTGAACAAAGAGAAAGGGAGTGTTTCATTTGAAAATGATTTGTGAAGGATATCATTTACAAGGTAATGAATCATACAAGTGAAGTGTACTGGACGTCTAAGGAATAATTGTGGTCAACACAATAATATAATCTTTGTGAATGTATTCTTCATGTTGTGAAAAAGGAAAATAATCATCAGTGCATTTGAACATTCAAGCTCGCAGATGTAGGGCAAAGAACAGTGAAGTCAACTGTGGATTCAAATACCTACTCCTCTATCTGTGACTGAGTAACAGAGCAGTAAGTAACCTTCTTAAAATGAAAAAATACTATGTATATATTTTCTGCTTAGATGGAGTCGCAA
This sequence comes from Calotriton arnoldi, assembly GCA_963921515.1. Taxonomy (NCBI): domain Eukaryota; kingdom Metazoa; phylum Chordata; class Amphibia; order Caudata; family Salamandridae; genus Calotriton; species Calotriton arnoldi. The sequence continues at coordinate 62,767 of CAWUFW010003703.1, read as the reverse complement.
TTGTCCAAGGTGTAAAATCATTGAACAAGGCTTGAGAGGCTGTGCTGATCATTCACACATATATTATTAATGGTGATTTATGACTGCCTTTTACTTATAGTTTTCCAGTTTTGTGTGTTCCAGAACTCTTCCTCTGCAGTACCCTCCCACACCCGACCCTTGTTGGGCCACACTGAGCCTCTGGTCGTACGCTTTTCAGAGACATGGCTGCCGTGAGGTGGATTAGAATGCACTGATCCTAAGGATAGTTGGCCCTGTCAGTGAATTCATGGAGCTCCGCGGACTCTACATTCAATATCTAAATATAAGTGCACTCATCATGTCAAACGCTTGCCAACAGAAGGTATTCTTCCATGATTTTCTTTGGATGCTAAATCTTTTTAACTTAAATTATAGTAATCCATTTCTGATTCCAATCTGTGGATGAGAGTGCTAATAGACAGCCACACGACAATCCCTGAATCCCAGAGGAGGAAGCCTCACAATACACCATTCCCAAGGCTCTTTCCACATCTTAAGGTTTGTTTGGGTGCAGTGTTATCTTAAAGATTATGAGGGTCCTGGGCAAGACATGTTTTAAGGGCCCCTTGTCTGGAACAACTTTGTATTTTATTACCCCTTTTCTGCCAAATATAGCCCCATGATGCTAAACAATATTGAATAATACATTAAAGATTTAGGGGTCTATTAGGATGGCGGTCGGAAAACCACCCCGACCGCCATGGAAGCGGAAAACAACCACCCGCTGGTACCGCGGCAAAACGGGGGTCGATTAGGATCAACCGCCATTAAAACCCGACCGCGGCGGAAAGAGGCAACGAAAATCCACCCGCAGCGGGCAAAACCTTTGATAAACCATCCGCGACAGTCGGATTCGCAGCGGAAACACCCAAAACCAACGCCAGGCACGCGGAGTAACCGCCCGTGAAATTAGGATTCCCCCGATTTGACAGCGGTACGTTCCGCAGATCCCGACCGCCGCGGTCGCAAACAGTGAGGAATGGGAAAACCGGCGGAAAAGGGCTGTAGCATAGCCACCGCTGCAGACACTCCGTGATAAAAATGGCGATCGACAGAAAAAACCCACAACAAGGCCAGCAAGTGCACACAGGAAGCTAGCCCTGCCCCCAAAAACACATAATACACCCCAATGACCCACCCCCAAGGCAAATCCTAAACTACAAATCCAAGGACAACCCACACAATACACCTGACAGCAATACCCCATTCAAACACACCCACATAGCTGAGTATAAAACCAGCCCCTTCCCTGACAACAATCCTTTGTAATACTCCAGAAGTGAAGGGCCAAACACCACAGATGAAAGGAGAGGCAAATCAACACACCATCATTACACACACACACCACACACATCACCACCACCACTCCCACACCTGCACCTCCAACCCCTTTGCACATCACACACCATACACATCACCACCACCACCACCACCACTCACACACCTGCACCTCTAACACCTTTGCACATCACACACCATGTCACCACAGAAAATGCCCAATTTCACAGACAATGAGTTGACAGTCATGGTAGATGAGATAATCCGAGTAGAGCCACAATTGTTTGGAAACCTCGTCCAACAGACACCATTAGCCACCAGAACACAAATGTGGGTAAGGATAGTTGACAAGATCAATGCAGTAGGGACCACCCCACGCAACAAACAGGAAATCATGAAGCGGTGGCATGACCTGAAGAGTGTCGTCAAAAAAAAGAGGAACAAGAACCATCAGCTGGCTCAGAGGACTGGCGGTGGCCCTCCCATTCCACCAAGAACATTCACTGCATTGGAGGAGAAGGTGCTTGCCATACTGCATCCAGAGAGTCTCACAGGAATAGCCAGGAGAGTGGAGGCTGGTAAGTACCAACAAATGTCTCTCATCAGACTGCTATGTACTGTCTTACACAACTATTAAGCAACACCTCCCAGGCCCAAATGCATTCATGTGCAACACAATACCCAACACAGCTCTCACAGATGTAACATGCACTCCATCTTAATCAACCCAAAGGCAGCCAACATTTACAGGATTGTATGTGACCAGGCAACCAGCACAACAACTCCCACAAGGTCGCCCTTACCCACCCCTGAGCAGGATGTAGCACTCCCCCCACACCCAGAAGCATGTGGCAGCCATTGCATTGTTCACCTTGACCCAACAGGTAGGTAGCCATCTTCCCAGGGAGGGCTGTTTGGGGGTGGGAGGCCTGCACTACAACTCCCACCAGGCACCCCTTACCTACCCCTGAGCAGGATGTAGCACTCCACACCCACCCAGAAGCATGTGGCAGCCATCGTATTACAACAACCAAACTTACAGGTAGGTAGCCATCTTCCCAGGGAGGGCTGTTTGGGGGTGGGAGGCCTGCACTACAACTCCCACCAGGCACCCCTCTCCCATCCCTGAGCAGGATGTGGCACTCCACACCCACCCAGAAGCATGTGGCAGTCATTGTAAGTTTCCCCCTCACACAACAGGTAGGTAGCCATGTTCCCAGGGAGGGCTGTTTGGGGGTGGGAGGCCTGCACTACAACTCCCACCAGGCACCCCTTACCCATCCCTGAGCAGGATGTAGCACTCCCCCCACACCCAGAAGCATGTGGCAGCCATTGCATTGTTCACCTTGACCCAACAGGTAGGTTGCCATCTTCCCAGGGAGGGCTGCTTGGGGGTGGGAGGCCTGCACAACAACTCCCACCAAGCCCCCCTGTCACACCCCTGAGCAGGATGTAGCACTCCACGCCCACCCAGAAGCATGTGGCAGACATCGTGTCACAACAACCAAACTTACAGGTAGGTAGCCATCTTCCCAGGGAGGGCTGTTTGGGGGTGGGAGGCCTGCACTACAACTCCCAACAGGCACCCCTGTCCCACCCCTTAGCAGGATGTAGCACTCCCCCCCACACCCAGTAGCATGTGGCAGCCATTGCATTGTTCACCTTGACCCAACAGGTAGGTAGCCATCTTCCCAGGGAGGGATGCTTGGGGCTGGGAGGCCTGCACAACAACTCCCACCAAGCCCCCCTGTCCCACACCTGAGCAGGATGTAGCACTCCACACCCACCCAGAAGCATGTGGCAGCCATCGTATTACAACAACCAAACTTACAGGTAGGTAGCCATCTTCCCAGGGAAGGCTGTTTGGGGTGGGAGGCCTGCACTACAACTCCCACCAGGCACCCCTGTCCCACCCCTGAGCAGGATGTGGCACTCCACACCCACCTAGAAGCATGTGGCAGCCATCGTATTACAACAACCAAACTTACAGGTAGGTAGCCATCTTCCCAGGGAGGGCTTTTTGGGGGTGGGAGGCCTGCACTACAACTCCCACCAGGCACCCCTTACCCACCCCTGAGCAGGATGTAGCACTCCCCCCACACCCAGAAGCATGTGGCAGCCATTGCATTGTTCACCTTGACCCAACAGGTAGGTAGCCATCTTCCCAGGGAGGGCTGCTTAGGGGTGGAATGCCTGCACAATAACTCCCACCAAGCCCCCCTGTCCCACCCCTGAGCAGGGTGTAGCACTCCACACCCACCCAGAAGCATGTGGCAGTCATTGTAAGTTTCCCCCTCACACAACAGGTAGGTAGCCATCTTCCCAGGGAGGGCTGTTTGGGGGTGGGAGGCCTTCACTACAACTCCCACCAGGCACCCCTTACCCACCCCTGAGGAGGATGTAGCACTCCCCCCACACCTAGAAGCATGTGGCAGCCATTGCATTGTTCACCTTGACCCAACAGGTAGGTAGCCATCTTCCCAGGGAGGGCTGCTTCGGGGTGGTAGGCCTGCACAACAACTCCCACCAAGCCCCCTGTCCCACCCCTGAGCAGGATGTAGCACTCCACACCCACCCAGAAGCATGTGGCAGCCATCGCATCACAACAACCAAACTTACAGGTAGGTAGCCATCTTCCCAGGGAGGGCTGTTTGGGGGTGGGAGGCCTGCACTACAACTCCCAACAGGCACCCCTGTCCCACCCCTGAGCAGGATCCACACCCACCCAGAAGCATGTGGCAGCCATCGTATTACAACAACCAAACTTACAGGTAGGTAGCCATCTTCCCAGGGAGGGCTGTTTGGGGGTGGGAGGCCTGCACTACAACTCCTACCAGGCACCCCCTGTCCCACCCCTGAGCAGGATGTAGCACTCCACACCCACCCAGAAGCATGTGGCAGCCATCGTATTACAACCACCAAACTTACAGGTAGGTAGCCATCTTCCCAGGGAGGGCTGTTTGGTGGTGGGAGGCCTGCACTACAACTCCCACCAGGCACCCATGTCCCACCCCTGAGCAGGATGTAGCACTTAAACACACAGCCAGAGAGATGTGTTACAAACTCCACCCCAATGTGACAACAGAACAGGTAAGTAGACAGTGCATGCACACCACCAGTCATTCCCAAAAGCATGGAGCCATATGCCAACACCAGCCCTCACATCCCAACAAAATTGACACAGATACAATATTAAATTAAAGTGTACAGACAGCTAAGCATATGTAACTGACACAGAAACAAAAGTTTGACTCACCAAATACCATGTAGAAGTGAATCCGGGCCCAGACATGTACAGCACTGAATGCCACCTGTAAGATCCATGTGGGCTGAGCTTGAAGGACCATATGAAAACAAAGCAAGCATGGTCTGTAGAAAAAACAAATCAAAGCACAGGACATGACAAAGGTATGCATGAGATGACAATGGCAAGTTCATGCGCAGATGCAACGCATGCCAGGCAGAGTAATCAGCAAAGATGCTGCACATCAAGTCGTATAGCCGCCAGTTGACAGATGACAACATGTCCTTGTAATCACAAAATTTGCACGTGGGGCATGGTATCCATTGACATGTCACACTGTTAAATATTGATGTATGTACCTCCACATCATGTCAAGATGCACCTTACTGTGCAAACATGCAATGTGCTAACTAGCAAACTGTGTGTTGCATTACCTGTAAATAAGATACATTGAACAACAAGCCTGAGGGGTGCCCGTCAGTTACCATTTCCCCTATGTCCCACAGGTGACCAAGGACTGACTGCAGAGGATGATAACACCAACCTGCAGAGCTAGCCTCCACCCCCGGAACATGGACTCACTGATGATGACTCCCTGGATTTTGAGAATGCTGAGCTTGAAGCCGGCCCATCTGGCATGCCAGGGCGCAACAGGTCTCAGGTCCCCACTGTCCCCCCCACCACCACATCAGCAACAACAACAACCACGCTGACCCCTGCTGGAACGACCTGTGCGGCCTCCACCACCACAACCACCACCACAACCACCAGTGCTGCCTGCAACACTCGCCCTGCCCCAGAGGATGACCACCCCACCCCAACAACAGAGGAGGGCAGGGAGAGTATGCGTGTGTGTGCAGTGGTGAGGCAACCGGTCCGTCACAGCAGGGCAGATGGGAGGGCAAGGAGTAGTTTGAGCCAAACGGACACTGGTACCGAAGCCCTGGACAACATCACCAGAGTCATTGGGGCCTATGAACGGGCCCAGGGACAAACGGGCCAGGCACAGAAAGATTCACGCAAGCTCCGCCTGCTGCTGAGGTCCATAGACACCTGCATGGGCCAAATCGTGGACCTCATGGGCCAGCTAGTGGCGGTACTGAGGGCCAGGCCTGCGGCACAAACAACACCTCCACCTCCCTCTGGTGGCCCGCAGGATGACAGTTCCACACCCTCCCCTGCCGCCACGGAGAGGGGGGACTCCTCAGACCCCACTGGCCCTGCAGCAGAGGCCCCCCTGCCAAACGATCAAGGGGCCGTCCTAAGAAATCCCTGGGAGTATCCCATGGCAAAGCACCTGCCAAACGCCAGTCAAGGAGCCAGCCATGATGGCACCCCTCTTCACCCTGCCATAGACTTCGTAGACTGTCCTTCCCCACACTACCATGTGAATGTCATCCGTCTGTTGGACTGGGTCACCACATCTATGTGGTGACTACTTGATTGTCTCACCTTTCATCACTGACAACTCATTGCTTCACCATTCACCTTTTGTTAAATATGCACTCCACTGTCACATGTACCCATTGTAAATAAACACTCCTTACACACCAATGTTGTTGTGTCTGCTCCGTGTTTTAATCACAGGATGTGCAATTTTCACCATGAGTACAATGTACCAGGAGCACGGATTGTTTGTAGGCAAGGAGAGGCTGATGGGACCTGGAAAAACACAACATAACAATATTCACTAGTCACGCGGTGGCATCACAGCCATCACACAACACCTGTCATCAAGGCACTCCAACATGCACACATCACAATGAGCAACAGTACCGACAGATACATCCTGGAACTGTGGCAAACTACCCTGTCCAAGAAACGTTGGCAGCCAGCACCGAGTCAACAACAGCCTGCAGTCACAAAGCTCACATAGACCTTTTCACCAACAACAACATCAGCAGACAATAGGTCTGTTGTACATTGTCACTCACCTTCAAGTGAAGTAGCGGTTGATGAGCTGTTGACGCAGGTCGACACCTTCCTCCTCTCCACTATCCTCGTCACTGGACATGGGTTGGTTTGCAGGCGGGGGCCTCGGCTGCTCATCAGCGTCCAGGAGCAGGGGGATCTCCTTGCGCAAGGCCAGGTTGTGGAGCATGCAGCATGCAACTGCAATCTGACACACCTTTTTGGTCGAGTACATCAATGCACCTCCGGTCCTGTCCAGGCAGCAAAACCTTGACTTCAGGAGACCAAAAGTACGTTCCACCACACGACGTGTCCTCCCATGGGCATCATTGTAGCGGACTCCACTTGGGGTCCTGGGATTTCGCAGTGGGCTCAGCAACCAAGGACGGTTGGGATATGCAGAATCACCTAGGTGGGAGATACACAGACCAACTTTGTAATACAACTGTGGCAGAGGACAGCAGGTCACACACACAGCACACTACTTGACACTGCGTACTCACCCACAATCCATGCACGCTCCGGGCGCAGATTATCCATCAGCTGTGGCACAATGCTGTTACGCATGATGTAGGAGTCATGGGCGGAGCCAGGAAATTTGGCACAGACGTGTGAGATGATCATATCGGCCTGGCACGCCACCTGCACATTGATGGAATGGAAATGTTTCCTATTCCTGTAGATGTGCTCCCATGCCTGTGGTGGAACCAGGCCAATATGTGTGAAGTCAATGGCACCAACAACATGGGGGATGTGCCCAAGTGCATAAAAATCGCCCTTCACAGCCGCCAATTCATGCCTCCTGGTGAAATGGATATAACTGTCCTTGTAGATCATCATAGCGGACAGGACATCCCGTAGCACCATACTAAACATAGGTTGTGACATCCCACCTGCGCTGGACACCGTGTGCTGGAAAGATTCAGAAGCAAAAAAATGCAGGGCCGCCATCACCTTCGACGTTGCTGTGAAAGCACACGGATATGTCCTGCGAGGCTGCAGGTGGGGCTCCAACATAGCGCATAGGTCTTGGAAGGTGTCCCGATCCAGCCGGAATTTCCGTATGACCTCCTCATCCTTCATGTGTGCCAGGACTGTGAAGGGACGATGCACATTTGGTCTCCTCCTAGGTGAGATGAAAGAGGACACATGTCAACGCAATACACCAGGAGATGTGTCTGACATCTTACGTTTTGACTGACACAATGGAAACAATGACTAGCACCACAGTACACCTTACAAAACAACTTACTTGTAGGGACACCTTCAGATACACCATCCGTACACCTGTCCACTTTTCACACAGCTAGCATCTCACAAACAATATCCGACTATGTGAATGCACAAAGGGACATGGCCATATCTTGCATGGGCAGCCCAGAGAGTAGTACCAAAAGCATATGTGTGAAACTGCAACACTACTGTCTCCTACATAGCTGCTGTAAGTGCCACACCTTCATGTGTAAGTCACACAGGGCACACATCAACCACACAATGACCCAACACTGTGCGTTTATTGCCAAGTATGTGCATGAGCCAGGAAAAGTAGACAGTCAAATCTGCACATTCTGTAGTGAGACATTCATCACTGTAAGTTGCTCAGCCCTTTCACACATTGACATGTGTACCCATTGTAGAGTCCATCACAACACTGTTCTGTGTACATGCCCAGAAAACCACAAGTGACATGTGAGTGAGTCCATGCCAATGTTCCTAATCATATTCTACAACATGGCATGTGCAGTCAGCAGTGGGGTAAAGGTCAAATTGGCATTGAGTGCACAATCTTGTGCCATGAATCATGTGTCTAACGTGCAGTGTGGAGGACTAGCATTTGGCCATTCACACTGCATGACGTGTCCGTAAGTTCTGTCAAGGTGATCTGATACCCAAATCACGGTCACTGCCTCAAATGCATGGCACCCATATCGCGGTGGCTACCACCTGTCCCCTGCGGCGTGTCACCGCCAATGCGCCACAATCGCGGGAGTTTCTGGCATATACACATGGCCAAATGGCGGTTGGCATTCTCAGCAAGGCATGGCACACATATCACGGTGGCTACCGCCTGTCCCCTGGGGTGTGTCACCGCCAGCCCCTGGAGCTCTCAAGTTCGCACGGCCTCTTTACTGTCAGCTTCTATTACGTACCGGCAATCCCTGCCGGACTTCACGAACCGCTTGACATTATCTACATCCTATTTATACAGGCTCCTTTTTATCATGAGATGATTTGATTCTATGCATATGCTAAGTAGCCTTGTCCTGTTTGGCCTGCCATCTACAGATTTCTATAGATCCCGTTTCCCCCTCCTATATTTTGAATTAGCTTCGTGCGCTGGCCTGTTACATACCCAGAATATCGTTTGATGTGCCCACGCTCAGGCCTTCATGCTCTTTTAAACTGCTAAATATGCCAATTCTTCGCATAGTTGGAATACTATTTGACATCAGGCACACCCCACCGTCTCTCTTTTTGTGTCTCTAACTTGGATGCCCTGAGGAAGGTGAAGCCCAATTTCGGGCAAACACCAAAACGCGCGTCGGCGCAGGATTCCAATTGTTGGAATAACATGAGACACTAGATAGTCTTTTTCATCGATTACATGTATTTAACTCTATGTTGGGCATACTCTAGATGCTGACTCTGTTAACCAAATATCCCTGATGTATATATTTTTATGTATTTGGTTCTAGACATATGAGACACTTTATTTGTCACTTCATATCATTGTTTGTTGTGTATGAATGGATTATATGGACTAGACGTGTGAGAATGTGTATATATGAATTGGTATGTTTGAAGTTTGTATGAGTGGCCGGTGGGATGTGTTTTTGCAATTTTTTGACTTATTGTGATATTATATATTTAATCAGTATATCTATTAAATAAACTTTTTTGATACTTTTCTAACTATATTTCTGGTTCTCTTGTATTTCTTATTCTTTGCACTGACTTGTCTGTGGTTACATCATTGACACACTGCATAACTCAAATTGAATAGGTAGAGAATTCTCCTTGTCGAGTTTTTTATGGACCGCCATGGACCATGCCCTTACAGCCAATGGGAACCACAATCGCGGTAGCCTAATGCTATTTTGAAAATCGCGGTAGGCATGCTCCGCCACCCCGGAGCCGGTCATTGGATGCAATTGAAAGATACATGACCGCGGTAGCGCCAGCCTGTCCCCTGCGGTGTGTCACCGCCATGGACCATGCCCTTACAGCCAATGGGAACCGCAATCGCAGTAGCCTAATGCTATTTTGAAAATCGCGGTAGGCGTGCTCCGCCACCCCGCAGCCGGTCATTGGATGCAATTGAAAGATACACGACCGCGGTAGCGCCAGCCTGTCCCCTGCGGTGTGTCACCGCCATGGACCATGCCCTTACAGCCAATGGGAACTGCAATCGCGGTAGCCTAATGCTATTTTGAAAATCGCGGTAGGCGTGCTCCGCCACCGCGGAGGCGGTCATTGGATGCATTTGAAAAAGGCAGATCTGAAACACCAATTGCAGCAGCTTAGAACCACTGAAACTACCCCAGGGGGCTATATATGTGTGTGCGAGAGCCTCACATTTCCACAGCTTTCAGAGCCTGCTGCCTGCCACCCCTCACCACCAACTGCTGCTGCTCCTGTCTCCAGAGCCTGCTGCCTGCCAACCCTCACCACCAACTGCTGCTGCTCCTGTCTCCAGAGCCTGCTGCCTGCCACCCCTCACCACCAACTGCTGCTGCTCCTGTCTCCAGAGCCTGCTGCCTGCCACCCCTCACCACCAACTGCTGCTGCTCCTGTCTCCTGGACACAGTGATTTCGAGGACTGAGAAGATCCGTTCCAGTCCCTTCACCACTGAGGAGCTGGAGGTCCTGGTGGACGAGGTGCTCACACAGTATGGGAGGCTATATGGTGCTCCGAATGTCATGGTAAGTGTTTCAGAGTAGAAGTGAGAGTGCAGGGGGTGCACACATGACGTTGATGTGGTGCAGTATGTGCCTGAAAGTGGGGGTTTGTGTCATGCACTGCCTTGCATGCTCTCACCAGGTGAATGGGGTGTGTAGCCTATTTCACACGTTTCCCTGCCTGAACATCAGAACTGGAGGGACATGTATTGTCTTGTCAGCCATACAGTGATGCAGCAAGTTTATAATGCAGGAATCAGGACAGTAGTTGCTTGTGTGACTGGCTGTGTGGGTCCCTGATGCCCTTCACAGGCTCATCTGCGGCCTTAGCAAGGCTTTTCGTCCAGAGGGTAGTGATGGAATTGTGTCTGACTCACAATTGGCATCATCTATAGTTCAGCACTATGCTCAGGACGTCAATACCCGAGGGTGACACTCTTGGTGGTCATTCACCTATGACACAGCTGATTGCCGTACTATTGTGCACAGCCCCTTCCATTGCCACCAGCATGTGTACAGACTGGCATGTGTAGGCACTGTTCACGCTCTCAGATTGTCCCTTCATGTGACATTGCTGATACCCCACGTTGGACCTCAGTGTGATCACACCTGGCCTGCACAGTCACTGCCCAAGCAGACAAGGACACATCACTGAATGTACAGAGTGTCACATGTGCGTTTTTTAAAGGAGTCTCCATCAAAGAGCCATCTCAGCCCTATAGATTGCACACAACAGGCCCTGTGAGAGTGTGTGGGTTTGTAGGATCATGTCCCTCAATGTGACCTCCATGCCACAGTGAGCCATTCACAGGGCAAGGACATTGAGGGCTGTGCAGTGTTGGACACAGTGAGTCTTCCCCCGAACATATATTGAACTGTCATGTATGTCTTGCTCACCCTCAAAATGGACAGTACATGTGGGCAGCCTACACATAGCTTTCTGTGTTGGCATCCTGCATGTGTATGAGATGGGCAGGTACTGTGTCCACCCTCATACCTGCATGCATTTGCGTATGAGTCTTCCATGGTGATGTACCATGTGAGATGCATTCGTGTCTCTATTAGACATATCTGTGGATTTGGTATGAGTCAGTATCATGCTACTGTACTGAGAGATATTGGTACATAACACTGTGTCACTGATGTTTTCCCCCTCTTGTCTCCCATGCCTGCAGCTCAAAGTACACCAGCGTAAGGCCATGTGGAGGGCCATTGCATGCAAGGTGCGGGCTGTGGGTGTCTCAAACCGACGGCGCAACCACTGCCACAAGAGGTGGGATGACATCTGCCGGCTGAGCAAGAACGTGGCAGAGATGATGCTGGGCCTGCTCCCTCAGACTGGCAGGTTGGCGTGGCGCAGCATGACACCACTAATGGCCCGCATCTTGGCCGTGACACAGCCAGAGCTGGATGCACGTTTGAAGGAGCATCAGCAGCAAGCTAGGGGTGAGTATTCTGGGAAGGGTGACTTTGGCTGTGAGTGGCTGCATGTGTTCACAGCCTGGGACAGCGCTGGGCTATGTGATGTTGGTAGTGTGATGCAGTGGCTTGTAAGTGGCCTCTGTGCTGGGTGCAGCTGTCATGCATTTGCCCTACCTGTACTTCCTAGTGGTATTTGAGTACTGGGCATTGACATTGCATTCTGAGTCGTGGGCTTCAGGTATCGTCTGCATTGGGGTAGTCTGGGAAATCACGTGGAAGGGAACGGCAGTGTGCCTAATCTGAGTGTGCTTTCATTAATACGTGCATTGCTGGACCACAGATTTGTGAGGCTTAGACATCTGACGCAAATGTGCTACAGTAGTTGTGCCCCAAAGTACAACATGGTGGATGGCATGAGCTCATGGCCATTGCGGACTGTTATGTTGGAGTCTGTATCTGTGTTGTCCCCTTCTGCTCCATCCAGATATGACAGTGGCAACATGTTGTGGGGTTCAACCTTGCCCACATCAGGGCCCTAGGTGTGCTCAGAGCCATTTGTGTGTCTGGTTGAATGGAGCCACCGGCAGGATATTGTGCTGTGTGGTCATCACATGGCTCACTTATGCCTGGTTTTCTTGTTTACACGCACTGTTCGAGTTCAAAATTGAGGGTGCACAATGTCGTTGCACAGGGTGGTGTGCAACATGTAGATTTCTTCATCTTCAGTGATGCTTTGCTTGCAATTGTTTGTTCTGTTGATGCCAATGAACTGACCCTACATCTCTCTCTCTCATGCAGCATCTCCCGTGGGCACGGAAGGACATGGGACGGACACCAGTGGTGAGGCATCAAGCACAACAGCTGCACACGAGCACAGTGACACAGATGTGACCAGCGCCTCGGAGGGGGACAGGAGTCTGCTGGAGGAATCACAGCCAGAGACGCAAAGCTCAACGTCATCTGACGCCAGCGGTGACGCATCCATGTTCGGGGGCACAGGGAACGGGGACTCTGTCTCCTCTTCCACCACACAGCGTACAGTGCCCACCCTCCCAGCTACTTCCACTGTTGCTGCCCGGGTTCGCACCATTAAGCAGGGAAGAGTGTCCTTCAGCCCAGGCACCGCTGCCCCTGCCCCTGTCCCCCTGCTGCCATCAGTGCTGAGTCTGTGGACCTTTTGCGCCAGCTGTGTGTGGGCCAGACAGCTCTCCTCAATGCCTTCATAGACCACGACAAAAAGTTGGCACAGGTGGTTGCTTTCATGGAGGGCATACATTCAGACATGGGTGGGCTACAACGGACTGTCCAGTCTTTGTCCTCCGCAGTGACGGCAGCCCTTCAACTGGCACAATCTCGGAGTCCAGCTCCAGTCCCTTTGTCCACCCCCCTGCCAGTGGCCACATCTGACGATAGTGACCATGCACAACAGACCTCAAGGTCAAGATACAGCACACGCAACACACAGCAGCAGCAGCCCAAGCGGTCCAGGGCGCAGACACCATCCCCACAGAAAACTAAAGCCACCCCAGAGCGCAAAGACATAAGCCCGTCATGCGACACCAAGGGCCACAAAGCCAAGAAGCAGACCTCAGGGTCACATGCCTCAGAGGCATCCCCAGCCAAGGACTCTCCTGTCCCAAAAGCATCTCGCAAAGACAAGCAGACAGTTTCCGTGCCCGCTGAGAAGGTGGTGCCTGCTAAAAGTACACATAAGAAGGGCTCCAGGGCAGATTCACCCACAACCTCAACTCCCATCCAAAGCCCTGTGAAGCAGGGAAAGGAAGGCACTGTAGGGGGAAAACCTGGTAAACAGGGGATGGAGGGGCAAAGGCAAGGCCAGGCCAAGCGAACAGCTGGATCCAGCATGTCCCCAGAGGGAGGGCCACCGTCTGCACCTGATGCAGCTTTGGTGGTGGGTGTGCCTGTTGTGTCCGCACCACTTTACAGTAACCCCAAGACAGGGAAGCCATTTCGAATCCCCAAGAAGTGGAAGGGCACCCCTCCACAATCTCCCACCCACACTGTGTCTCACGGCAGCATGACTCCACCTCCACGTGCCACTACACCACCTGGTCAAAGCAGCCCTCCGGCTTCCCAAGCCACTGATGCCTCTACCTCAGCTGGGCCTCTCTCTCCCCGGTCAAGTCCTCCAACTGTCCCCGACACACAGCCAGCTCCCAGTCCGACTGACAGCCAAGTCTGAGTGGTAGTCCCCCTCAAACACCTGTCTCTCCCACAGCGGTAATAATCACTGAGGAGTAGCTGTTCCTAAAGAGAAGAGGATAGATCAACCTATTATGGTTGGGAAAATGTGCATCTCTCAATAAGGTTGGATATTAGAATAGGTGGGGAATTTCTCCTTTTGGATTTAGTGCCCTCACACACCCTTGCGAGTGTCATGCTTCATCATCGGGCGTAGTTCCTCATGGGGGTGGCGCTGCAGTCCCTCACGGGCCCCGTGAGAGGGCTCTTTAACGGAAATCTTTTTAGGAGACGCCGCAGTTGTGCATGCGTGTGTGTGGGCCTAGGGAAATGAATGGGTGAGTTAAAATTGTCTTCAATGGTACCCAGAACCTCGTTTTATTCAGGGGTCCCGAAGACAAGGTTAAAATGACTGTAGGATGTGGAGATCCTCCTTAAAACAAATGTGGAGGAGGGGTAAGTATTATCCACTGCTCTCGCATCCGTGAAGAAAAATGTGTGTGAAAAAGTGTAGTTTAGGTCAACATGTTTCGCGCTACGGGCGGTTCCTAGTGGATCCAAGAGCGCTTCGACAGGACCAGGTGCAGATGTGATAAATCAAGTGATAGTTAAAAATAGGAGTCAGGGAAAAGACGCCCTATACTCCTACTATACCTACAGTCTGGTTACAGTATGTAATAACACTGGCTAGAATTCTCGATCGAATCCTGTGTTCCAACCTGATGAAAAAATATAAATAAAAAAAGGGGGTAGAGCCAAAGAGAGAGACACATATATATCTTAAACAGTGCAATGACATTTTTGTCATGATTTGAGGCGCGCAATGCTCTCATGCATCATGTACTCTTGTTAAAAGGGCATGCTCTGTGTCAAATGCCAAATGACTCACATGTGCGCTTTAAGTAGACCTGTGTGCTCATGCATACAGGTGGTACATCACCCTAGTGAGATAGCACACGCCTAGGGTGGTTTTCATTTACGCATACATGCAACTTAGATCACGGTGCCCATAGTCACGGGTTGGTAATGGTCATGAGGAAATGACCTAGGTGCCAAAGTTGCCATCGAGATCGTTTTTTTCATAACATAAAAGCTGCTGTGATTCTAATCGTACTGTTTGTGAAAAAAGAGACCTTACAAGGTGCCCCACTAAGTATCATGCCCCGCTCGTCTGTTGGAAATGCGAGGAAAACGCCTACCCCTGTATTAAGGATGATCGGGTATGCGGGCGGTCAGAGATAGGTGCGCATGAAAATCTGTGAAGAAATGTTTTTGGGAAAAAACGGTCGATCAGCCACTCGTTAAACCACCCAACACTCATCATCTCACCTGAGCTGTGGTTCTAGTGGCAGTAACATACTCACAGTCAATCATTCCGCAGAGTGCTGTGTGCCTACCCCTCCATTCTCGCCACCGGTAATCGCGGTGAGGCCGGGAGGTGCATTTTGAACACACGCTCATCAGCGGAAGTGACATACGGGGAGGGGGGTGTGTATAGACCTGAGTGGGAAGTGTGGGTAGAAAGTCTACCCCGTATCGCGGCCGAATATGGTGGCCAACTTGGGTGTTCATGTACCTCGCCAACGGCGCGTCACTGAATGTTCGCTGCTCGTGAGTGACACAGCGCGCTGAGCAGTAACGTGGGAAAGGGTTCATAAATATGGGCGCCATACTAGAGGGGCCTTTCTTATTGTATGAGAGGTAATACCTCTAGTCAGTGACGTAATAGTATCTAATGACCGGCTGGGCGGATGTCAAATTAGCGGAAAGCTCGCTCCGGGCAGAGTGGAGGTGCCCTTGAAAGAGACATGTAGACCCAGGATCTAATTTGGAAAAAACATGTAAAGCCAGGAGCTAACTTCTAACCACTGGGAATATATAGTGTGGTGATCCATAATAATGAGGTAATCCATAGTAATGGATTACGAACAAATGGATCATATATTCTCTAGTGTTCTGGAAAGTGCCCAGGTTGGTGGGCACCTGGTATAGGGAAAGTTGGTAGAAAGCTGCCCTTAGACACACTGGGAAGTCTCTTACGAACGTTGCCGGTCTCAGTCTTACATATGTGGCAGCCACCTAATTAATGGCTCCTACTAAAGATTGATTATGTGATGAACTAATGGATCCACATGATCGTGTAAGGGACTAAGGGATATGCATGGTTGCCTACAATAGAGCGTAAGGTGATGTTCAGTTTGTCAGTTCTACCCAAGGTATCTCATCGTTTAGACGTGAGAAATTGCTTTTTAGACGGAACACCCAGCGTTGTTCTTGTCTGAAAAGTGTGCTGTTGGTCCAGCCAGGATTGGCTTCAAGGATGGTCCACCTCAGACTATCTGGGCTGTGATCCATTTCCAGGAAATGACTCAATAGTTTTGTGTGTGTTTTGTGGCAGCGTATAGTGCTCCTGTGTTCTCCTATTCTCAGTTTTATAGGCTGTGTGGTCATCCCTACATATTTTTTATTACAGGGACATGTGATCACCTATACACAGTTTCTTGTATTGCAGTTGGTACGTCTCTTCTGTTGCCATGGTCTAGCCAGACCTAGGTCAATGTTTTTGGAAACTGACGTGAAAGGGCATACAGAGCAGTTGCTGCATGGGTAGCGACCTTCAATCGGGGGCAGCGCCCACAACGTCATTTGCCCCATGGATGTGGTCTTGGGGCATGTGTGGACCTTGAGGTCTTTGAAATTCTGGGTTCTTTTGAATGCAAACAGCGGGCTGGGCCCTGGAGTGAAAGAGCCTGTCTCCAGAATTCTCCAGTGTTTTTTAATCGCCTTTTGGATTTTGTTTGAATTGGGCGTGAATGTGGTCACACATGTCATAGTGTCTGTCTTGTGTCTGTCCCTGACTTCTAAGAGTGCCTCTCTATTATTGTTCTTAGCCCGTTTGTGAGCCTGTCGTATGATCTTGTGGGGGTAATGACGGTCGAACAGATTGTCTGACAGGATTCTAGATTGTTTCTCAAATTCATGTAAGGTGTCCCAGTTCCTGCGAAGGGCAGGAACTGTCCTACTGGCAGGTTGTCCTTCAGGGCTTTTGGATGGTGGCTTTCGTATGTAAGCAGACTGTTCCTATCTGTAGGTTTTCTGTAGTTAGTTGTGTGAAGGACTCCATTACTGAGGGAGATTTCGAGGTCTAGGAACGGAATCCTCTCTTGAGATTGTGTCCCTGAGAATTTAAGGAACGGGTCGAGGGTGTTGATCCAACCGCAGAATTCCTTACACAATTCATCATCTCCCTTCCAAAAAAGGAGGATGTCGTCGATGTAGCGACGCCACATCACAATGTTGGTATTGTATGGGTTGTTGTCACCAAGGATGAACTTGGCTTTAAAATTGGCCATGTAAAGGCAGGCCAGACTTGGAACGAAGGTGCTCCCCATGCTGGTGCCCTGGATCTGATGGTAAATCTGTTTATGGAACGCAAAAAAGTTCTCTTTCAAAGCAAGGGAAGCACACTCGCAAATGAAAGAGATGGGTGTATCATGGGGCCAAGGATCAATGTTCTGTAGTACTAATTCCAATACTTCCAAGGTGGCGTCCTGAGGAATATTTGTGTAGAGCGCCTCAACGTCAAGTGTAACTAAGAGGCTGATGTTAGCGGGGTCATCAAAATTTTCGATCAAGTTAAGGACCTCCGTCGTGTCTCTGAGGTAAGTAGGGGTTTCTGTGACAAGAGGGCGTAGAAAAAAGTCACAGAACTTACTCAGCGGTTCCAGGAGGGAGTCGATCCCTGAAACGATGTGTCATCCTGGAGGGGGATTGATCCCTTTGTGGATCTTGGGTAAAGTGTAGTAGTAGGGGATCCTTGAGTCTTCATTGACAAGAAATGCTGCTTCCTGTGGGGAGATCCATCCTTCTGTTTCTGCCTCGTGAACCAGGCTCTTGATCTTAGTCATCAGCCGTGGTGTTGGGTCCTCATTGATAGGTCGATAATATCTGGTGTTGTTCAGTTGGCGGTGACACTCGGCTTCATATGTGTCCACATCCTGGATCACGATTGCGCCACCCTTGTCTGCCGGTTTTAGGATGATGCTGGTGTCGTCAGTAATGGATTTCAATGCTCTTCTTTCTTCATTAGATATATTGTTGAAAGTGTGCCTGGTTGGGATGGCTGTGATTTCCTTGAGGACAGCCTGCTCGAAAGTGAGTACCTCGTTGGGTGTCATGGCAGCCGTGGGGGTGAATTTGGATTTCTTCTTCAAGCCCGTCCCAGTAGTTGGAGTTTCTGGTTTGTCTTGGATAAAGGCCTTAAGACGTACTTTCCGGAAGAATTGGTGTAGTACCTGATGGAGTCTGAACATGTCTTCGGCAGGTGTCGGGACGAAACCCAGGCCCTTCTCCAAGAGCCCGGATTCGCCCTCAGACAGTGTCCTAGACGAAAGATTCACGACTAACGTCTTTGTCCCGATGTCGTGCTCCGTAACGTCATTGGTTCCGGGTCTTGCCAATTGACACTCTTCTGTACTCCTCTTCTTCTTCCTCTTCCTTTGCCCCTCCCTC
This sequence comes from Calotriton arnoldi, assembly GCA_963921515.1. Lineage (NCBI taxonomy): Eukaryota > Metazoa > Chordata > Amphibia > Caudata > Salamandridae > Calotriton > Calotriton arnoldi. The sequence continues at coordinate 44,277 of CAWUFW010003703.1, read as the reverse complement.
TGTTGAGAAAAGGGGGGTTCGGGAATTGGTTGAATAGGGGTGCCTGTAGTGGAAACCCTTGTGGCATATTCCACATGGGTTGCGGTCCCATCCATTGTCCAGGGTACAACTGTGGGTGTAATGGATGGGGTGGGAAATTCTGGTACAAAGGTGGCCGATGTTGTCTTTATGTTCCTCTGGAATTGGGCTCTCTCGAATTGGTCGTGTAGTTCCCATCTTCGTAGCTGGAGTTGCTGCTGGTTGATCCCGACCTCCTAGAGTGGTTGCTGCTATCATCCTCCGAGCCTGTATTGTTGTTCTCGAAGACGTAGTATTCTTTGGTATATGGATACATTTTCTCTTGGTTGAAGCGTTTGACGTCCTTTTGGAGTTTCGTGATTTTCTGTTTTGTGAGGAACTCTTTGTGTTCATTCATCTCCTCATTGATTTCTGCAAGGCGCGACTTGAACGCCGTGATGGAAATGCCAGCTTTTAGACCGTTCTCAGCTAACGTAATCTGAATCAAAAGTTCATCAGAGAGGCGTTTTGCCGTGTTGATTATAAGCACGAGCCAGTCTCGTGTACATTTCCATGCAATCTTGGACCATTCACGGCGGAACGTAAGATCCTCAAGGAAAATCCTGGGGGATAACGTAACTAGGAGGCCATTGGGGGCTATATTTGCTCGTAAATACTCTGTCATGACTATGCCATGGAGTGCTGTTTTTATCTGAAGTTTCCTCAATGTTTGTAATGTTTTCCAGTCTTCACTCTTACTGCATGTAGCTGAACTGCCACCTGCGTCTAGCAGTGACGGGGCCCATAGAATCTCTGCTACTGTCTCATCATCAAAGCACAGCCCTGGGTTATCCATTCTCTATGGTGTATGTGGATGTCTATGACAACGGTCCTGCTGTGATGGTATGCGGGGTCCGTGTGTCTCTAAAAAACGTGGGTTTGGGAAAAGAGGGAGAGATAGGTAGCGATAAGTCCCACGGCTAACTGCCATACTTAGTAACAAAGCATACGGGAGAGGGGGGACAGGGAGCTAAATTAGAAATGGAAGGTCCAGTACCCAAGCTCCCAAGGACAAACGTAATAATCACTGAGGAGTAGCTGTTCCTAAAGAGAAGAGGATAGATCAACCTATTATGGTTGGGAAAATGTGCATCTCTCAATAAGGTTGGATATTAGAATAGGTGGTGAATTTCTCCTTTTGGATTTAGTGCCCTCACACACCCTTGCGAGTGTCATGCTTCATCATCGGGCGTAGTTCCTCGTGGGGGTGGCGCTGCAGTCCCTCACGGGCCCCGCAAGAGGGCTCTTTAATGGAAATCTTTTTAGGAGACGCCGCAGTTGTGCATGCAGGTGTGTGGGCCTAGGGAAGTGAATGGTTGAGTTAAAATTGTCTTCAATGGTACCCAGAACCTCGTTTAATTCAGGGGTCCCGAAGACAAGGTTAAAATGACTGTAGGATGTGGCCTTGTTGTTCACTGCTGTTTGCCCCTTGCCTGTGCAGCTTCTCATGGACTTACTCTGCACATTGGACTGGCCACTGGCCTTGTTGTTCACTGCTGTCTGCCCCCTTGCCTGTGCAGCTTCTCATGGACTTACTCTGCACATTGGACTGGCCACTGGCCTTGTTGTTCACTGCTGTTTGCACCTTGCCTGTGCAGCTTCTCATGTAACTACTCTGCACTTTGTGCTGGCCACTGGCCTTGTTATTCACTGCTGTTTGCCCCTTACCTGTGCAGCTTCTCATGGACTTACTCTGCACATTGGACTGGCCACTTGCCTTGTTGTTCACTGCTATCTGCCCCTTGCCTGTGCAGCTTCTCATGTAACTACTCTGCCCTTTGTGCTGGCCACTGGCCTTGTTGTTCACTGCTGTTTGCCCCTTGCCTGTGCAGCTTCTCATGGACTTACTCTGCACATTGGACTGGCCACTGGCCTTGTTGTTCACTGCTGTCTGCCCCTTGCCTGTGCAGCTTCTCATGGACTTACTCTGCACATTGGACTGGCCACTGGCATGTTGTTCACTGCTGTTTGCACCTTGCCTGTGCAGCTTCTCATGTAACTACTCTGCACTTTGTGCTGGCCACTGGCCTTGCTCTTGTCTCATATTGGTGCCTATCTGTGCAATATGTGAATAAAGACAGTTGCTCCTGTTGTCTGTTTTGTCAGTGTCCTTACTGATTAAAGTTTTTTCGGTGTGTGTATGGTTTACTGTGCCACATGCTCTGTATGCCACTTCAACTTTGCCAATGGCTTGTCTCACTTTTTCTAGTTTTTACAGGGGTGACAGGGACTTCAGTTCTTCCTGACTCTGATACTTGTGGGTGCAATGATGGTGGTTTTAGATGAAATACTGTTGTCATTCTCATTCTTTGTTCATGTTAGCTATATTGTACACATGTCAGGTTTGGAGGCACTGCCAGCACAGAGTGGGATTCTATCCACAGGATTGCAGGCAGGCTGGCCAGGGTCATCATGTATGTGTGATCTTACTTTATGTGTGCCCAGCAGTGTAGGTGTACAGTCATCTTGTGATGGTCAGTCATCTTAGTCACATGGGTTACTTTGAATGTGTGCACTTGGGTGGTCAAGAAGTGTGCAGTGTGAAGGTGGTCACTTTGTCGTGAGTGTTGATGTGTGTGTGCACCTGCAATGTCAACTACACACATGTGTCACCCAGGAGTAGAGTGCCTGTTTGTGTAATTGTTCAGCCCTGTGATTGTTTGCACATGTGTGTGTTGTATGTTGTGCACTGTGTAGTGTGTTGGTGTGTCCTTGCAGTTCTGGCGCTGACTCCTACTTGTTGTTTTTGGCAATTGTGAGTATGCAGAGTATGTGACTGGCAAGTCAGTGTTGTGTTTTGTTGATCATCCATGTGTCTTGATGCTGTTTGTACTCACTGTGCATCCCTACTCAGCCACACTGAAATTGTGGGTGTGTTTTCTCATGCATTGCTGTCACATGGGGCTTTATTGCCTCCAGTATGGCATGTGGTGTGTGGTGTCATACCATCCCCTATCTGGGCTTCAGATGCCTACCCATTGTGAGTCTACACTCCATCTATTTGTGTATGGTACACTCCTGCCATGTCCACTACTGACGTACAAACCACTTCATTTTCATGTCAGCTGTCCCCTTGGCTTGCCTGTGTGTGTGCCTCCCCATCGCTTCATTTGTAACACTGTGCTTTGTGGTGCAGATCTTTGCACAGGACCAATGTGCCACTCAGGACATTTTCCCAATTGGTTATATGTGATTTTCTTGTACTGTTTAGCAGTCATGGTTGCTCATATGCAGTTCAACTGTTTGTGCTGCACAGTCCTCTGGTCAAGTTTTTTCCACTTTGGTGTCCCAGACTTGTGCATCTGTGGGTGTTGGGTTAGGTGTATGTGTGTTTGCTGAGGTACTGCTTCACTTCCTGAGTGTGATGTTGTCAGTGTGCTGTTTTGATTGTTGTTGTGGGTGTTCATGGTGTGTCACTCATATCTGTGTGGGACTGGTATGTTTGGTGTGCACACACTGCTTGGTGTGCATGCAGTGCTGTGGGTGTATGTTGCCTTGTCCTTGCCTGGTGTGCATCCCCTGATGTCCTGCTGTGTTTGCAATGTGATTTATTGCCATGTGCATCTGTTGTGTGTTTGATGTGGCTGTGTGCAGTGTTTGGGCTGTGTTGTCTCTTGCAGATGACAGATGCTCTGTGTGTGGTGTTCTATTTGCATGTCAGTGTGTGTGTTTTGTTGGTGTGGTGTGTTTAATTCAGATGTGTGTTGCCAGTGTGGTGTGCCTTACTTGTGTGTCTGTCACATGAACTTAGGTCTATTCTAGTTTCTGTGCTTGTGTTAGGTGCGCCCTTGTTGTTTTCTCCTCTCATATCTGAGCTGTCTCTTGTCATTCTTGTGCATGTGCAGGCATGTGGTACATTGTGACATCATGTTGACTTGATGGGTGGTGTGGTATGTCTGTCTGTGTGTCATTGTTGGCCCATTTCTCCCAGTTTGTGCCCATGATTGTTTTGTGATGGTGCACTTCTTGTCTGTGTTGTGGTATGTTGTCTGTGCATTGTTCCTGACTGATGAGGTTGTGCACTCCTGTTCTGTCTGTGCTCCCATTGCCTTTCCACAATTTGGCTGCACAGGTCATGTCTGGCCTTGTTGTGCTTCTGTGTGTGTTTTTGTTGAGTTATGTGTTTGGCTGTTGTTTTTGTGCAGACATTGGTTCTGGCATCCTTGTGTGTGTGTGATGTTTGTGGGTACCCCCAGGGAGTGTGATTGTTTGTCTGTGTATTGACTGGACATTATTGACACCCTTCTGTGTGTCTGACACTGGTGTTGTGTGCTGTAGGTGTGATGGGGGGGTATATGTGAAGATTCCTACTTGTGTTTGACAGTCATGGAGTGTGTCAATGGGCCCTGTGTGTTGTGCTGCTGACATGCTCCTGTCAAGTAGTTGGATACATATGTGTGGCTGTTCACTGTTTGAATTCAGGGCCTTCCTTTCATCCCTGTGCCTATCCATGGGTTGCCTTGCTGTCTCCCTGAGTTGTTGCACTGAGGTGACTGTGGTTTGACTTCACTCATTGTGCCAGCCATGTGTGATTTGATGGGCTGAGGGTGTTCTTATATGTTCCTTGCCTTGCATGTGATGTACACCTGCTTGGTAGTTAGCTCCATGGCCTTCCAATTGTGGGCACCTCACTTTAGCTTTCCTATATGTTGTACTCCATTGCTGCTGGCATGTGGTCTGTGTATGTGGCTGTGTGTCAGTGTGGGGTATGTCTGTGTGACTTGGCAGGCTGTGTGTCCAGTGGAGTGATTGTTCATTATCTGTGTGTGTGTTCATTTTCTGCTTGGACTCAGTTTTCTTGCCATGTGTGTGGTGATGTTGTGGTGTGTGGGTTGCCCTGGCCCTGTGCTTCTGTGCTGTGTGTTCCTCTGCAGCCACTCCTGCTGTGGCTGTCTCCCTAGTTGTTTGGTGTGTGGAGCAGGGTGTGGTTTCACCTGGCTTGTTGTTGTGCATGGGGGAGCACAGGAGGGGCACATGGCATGTCCCTTCATGGGGGGGGCCTGGTGTGTGGAGGTGTGGCCCTGTGGTCTTCGTGCACTGCCCATGCCTGGCGCTGGCCCTGCATTCTGCATTGTGCGCATGTTTTCCCGCATCTTCACAGCTGCGGTGACGTGACCGGGACATTACTTCATGATCGCGGTAGATGGGTGACCTGGATGCGGAGGGGTGATTTGGTGACAGGTAGGACATGTGTGGATACACTTGTGGATGTGTTCCTGTCCCCACCAGGGTGTCTGGTGTGGACAGGAACCCTATCTCAGCCCATGAGTTGTGTGTTGTGGTTGTGTGCGGAGTTGTGTTATTGCGTACCTGCGGCTGCGTCCGCGACTGGCCCTGAGTTGCTGGTGATGTATCAGATACCGCGCCGGGAATATGTGTAGAGCTGGATCCATTGCGGTCGGGACTGGGTGGAAGGGACCGGGACTCTGGTTTCGCGCTCTGCTGTGATGCTTCCGCCGTCTCTGGTTGGGCGGTTTCTCCGCTGCGGTGCGACTGGCTGTTTGGGGCATCCTGATTTGTACGGCGGTCGGGACGTCATTCTGCACGGCGGTGAGTCTCCATTGGCTCCCACCGCCGCGGTGGTGGGCGCACTTTGATGGCGGTTCGCGTCGCACCGCGGCGGCAGGGAAATGGGTAATGTTTGGCCATACTAATATGGCGGGCGTGAGGACCGCTGCTGGCGTGCGGAAAAAAGCATTTTCCGCCACCGCCAGCACTGCGGTGGTGCCTCCGACCACCATCGTAATAGGCCCCTTAGTTTGATAAACAGGCAGATATGAGATAGAGAGGAAGTTCACTTTCCCAGGGGACCCCTTAAACGGTGGGGCCCTGGGCAATTGCCTACTTTGCACATGCCTTAAAACATCTCTGTTTAGGTGTTGGAGATGGAATTGACGTAAAAGCCAAAGTGTGTGGATGTTGCCTTTTGGTTCCCAAGACCTGTCTTCCAGCCCATATCTTTTCCATTCAATTAGATAGCACAGTCTCCCTTTAATTCACTGTGATTCTAGGATGATCCAAACTTCAAATTCAGATTGATTATCAATTAAAATGAGAGCTAGGTGTGATATTCTTTGTATGATTTCTTGTTCAGATGTAACCAAAGAGACATGAAATACAGGGTGGATCGGAAAAGTGGGAGGCAAATCCAATTTGATTTCTACTGAATTCACTATCTTAACCCGAGTGAATGTTCAGTAGAACTTCGGTTGAAATTTGATTTTCCCTTACAGTGAGGTGGTTTGTAGACAACAAGTTTGGCTGGCTGCGGGAGAGAATGTATCTTAAAAAATCTGGTGCACCTCCTTGATGAATGTGCGACTACAGGAGTTGCCACCCTGGGGCAGACCACAAAGATCTTTGTCCTCTTTGGGGTTGGCTCAAAATACGAGGTGAAGGTAGGAAATCCCTGTCTCATCTGGTGTATTTCACCACACATTTATAAATACTAGGATCTATACAGAGCCTGAGGAATGCCCCGACCATATCCATGGCTCACAAGTTGGCAGAAACAGTTTGGCACTTTTTAGGATGATAGGGCCATTACACCCATAAAACTTCCATTTCTTTTCTTTCATATGGAAATACTTGTGTATACCCAAATGTATTTTCAAATTTGACCTGGAACCCTGCAATGTCCAGGAATTTAGTGAATTTTAAGAACTCCCTCACTTATGATGTAGAGTCTGCCCTTGTAGTACCATCTTTCCAGGGTTCGGTGAGGGAGCCAATAGTTAAGCATTCCACATTACGTGGGTGAGGCTTTCTCATCCAACAATAATAAATTGTCAGTTTGAGCCCCCAGGTCCTTTGACTAGGTATGAAAAGAAATCTCTCTTTCATAGGGAGTCCACCTTACCTTTTGTGTGGTGATTTCGTGGATAACCACACTGAGGGCCTGATTCATAAAGGTAAACTTACACTTTTGTGTAAGTTTACTATCTTTTTGGTATTTACAAACTACTAGTTTAATTTTACTAATAGTAATTTTACGACTGGGTAGACTCGGCACTCGTGGTGAAGACTCCAAACATAAAATAAATGCCTGTCCTATCTTTTTATGTGTGGAGTTCTCCACCCCAAGTGCATGGAATAGGTCATAGAATAAGGAGTCAGTCCATAAATCTCTTTTCAGAGGACTCATCTAGAGGAGCCTCTCATGTATATAATGTAGATTAGAACAAGACAAATTCTTTCCCAATTTCCAATGAGCATATAAGTGGATCATTTTGGTGAATGTGGATTGCCGGTATAGCTGATTGGGCTTCCCTATGTATTGCCTGCCTTTAAGACAGTATTAGGTCTTTTTGAGTTGTGATGTAAAAGTTATATTCAGCTCATATTATTTTGAAGACCAGCTGTTGTAAGATGCCCACATCTGATGTTCTGCAATAAGAATCTTAAAGTCACTGTATGTCATTTTTCTGAACTTTTTTCCTTTCTGTCATTTGTATTGTGGCAGAGCCTCTAATCCCCATACCTCTCAAATATGATTTCCAGCGACCCCAGAGCACTTGTGGAGAGGGCACAGATGTTCATTTAATTCCACATATTCCGTGAATTGGGTTAATAACTTCCTCTTTTCATACAATAAAATCTATTGAAGTCCATCCTCCAAACCCTTGTTTTGGCACTTTGATCTTCAAATCTAGATATAATGAGATTGGGTGATGATCAGAATTGCCACCAATTTCAATTTGACAGCTGTATCCGATTGAAATTAAACTGGTGTGTGTGATAAATGAATTCATTCTTGTTTCTATAAAATGAGTTAAGATAAATAGGTATATTCCCTATCTGTTGGATGCAGAAGTATCCAGTGTTCAGTAAGAGAGTAATCTGCCAGAAGGTCCTTGAATAGGCCTATATCATAAGTCAGGAAGCCCTGCGCGGTCCAGAATCGAATCAGGTGGTAGATCCCAATCTCCGCCAGTAATACCTGCTGTGTTTCAAAATCCTTGTCAGGGCTCTACGAGCCTTATCTTATGCTCGAGGAGTATTCCTGCAGAGGAAATATGAACAACTTCCACCATCCCTTATCTCCCTCCTGTAAATGTGTAGTAACAAAGACCAGGGTAAAAGTTGGGGTGGGGATAGGAAATACTAGATGGTGTGGTAACTGTTATGTTTTTGGCCGGGTTGTCCCACCCGGTCATATCTCGAGGGGCGTGATGTTGTAAGACCCCCGGGATCTGTAGCATGGTGGTAGTGGCCATGCAAAGGAGAGGCCGGAAGCAGGAGTGGGAATAAAGAGGGTACCGGAACCCAGGTTGGGGTTTTTCTGGCAACCGCACTACAAACTAACATGCGTGTGTATTACTTTACTTGATCCTGTGCATATTATTCCTGCAGTGTCTCCAAGCCCGAGACACAACAACTGGCGACGATGGTAGTCGAGCCCTAGCTCCATTCACTCTCCTACCTGCAAGTGAAGATGGCGGGTTCCAGGCTGGGTCCCTGTCTCCTGCTCCACGCTGGTTCCTGCTACGACGAGGTCGTGGCGTCCTCGTGTGGTAACATCGCCACGTGGATTGTGTTGAGGCCCTCCACGCCTGTGCTCCCGTGTGCCTGCCTCCCTGCATGCCCCGCGATTGTCTGGTCGGAGGCCCAGCCCCCGCAGAGGCGCGCAACGGTGACGCGACCGGGCCTGGGAGCCCCGCCCCTTTTTCTCTACTCGTTGCTGTCAGGCCCACGTTTTTCTACTAAACCCTTTGAGGCAGCGTCTGGGCAGAAGTGCCCCTGCAAGCGATCGGTGGCAGCTCTTACTCCCCAGGTATTTTTCTCCAGGAGGGAGACAGCAGCAAGTCCAGATTTGCCCACAGAAAATAAGCGGGCACAGTACAGTTTACATGCAGACTGTTACCAGCTGGGACACATACTTCAGGGGGTGAAGAAAGGGATACCCCTGCCATTTGGGACCTGGGGCAACACACTCACCACAAAAACAAGAGGGTACTGTGCCATTGGTGTTCATATCCAGGACCACAGATACACACCTTCACGCCTGCCTAACTTACCTTGGGTCACCCAGCGTCAGTAGGGTGCACGCAAAATGGCTACTGTGCCGCCTATTGAGCCCTTCCTGCAGGACGGTCCGCCATCTGCGCAGGTGGCCAAGTGGAAGGATTGGCTGGAGCGCCTCAAGACATACTTCGCGGCAGTGGGTCTGAAGCCCGAACGACAACGCCCCATGCTGTTAAACCTCGGTGGTGCTGCACTACACAAGCTGGGAAAGTCGGTCATTGAGGCTGGCCTGCCACACACATATGTCACGTTAAAAGCGGCCCTAACAGCACACTTCGAGCCTCTCGCCAACCCTGACTACGAGAGGTTTCTGCTACGACAGGCGAGACAGCTTCCTGAAGAGTCCGTTGACAGTTTCTATGCCCGGCTCAGAGAACTAGCAAGCACATGCACTTTGCCCAACGTGAACGATGAAATACGGGCGCAATTCATTCAGGGATGTGCGTCAGCAAAGCTGAGGGAACACATACTTCAAGTCCCGGGAATGCCAATGGCCGACATGTTAACGATGGGGAGGTCCAAGGAACTGTCGAAGGTGCGAGCAGCACACATGGAGGCAGCGTTGCAACGCCAGGTAAAAACAGAGCCTGTGAACGCTATAACACCCGGAAGCTCGGCGAAGAAGCCAGAACGCAGTAAAGCACAGTCCACTGCTAGAACCTGCTATGGGTGCAGAGGTTTCTTCCCGCATCAAGGCCAATGCCCTGCACAAGGAAAAAAATGTTCTATATGCAACAAACTCCATCATCTATGTCGTTCTGCGTCATAGAGAAGACCGCGGAACAAACAGGTAAACATTGTGGACACCTCCCAAACCCTGGAAGACAAAGAGGACATGGATGATGACAATGTCGAGGGAGCCGTCCACGTGATCCATGCCATGCAACCAGACGGGTGTCCAAAAAGGCGGATCCCAAAATGCAGCGTGCTAGTCGCCGGGCACCCAGTTCAGGCGCTGATAGACACTGGGGCATCCATCAATATCATGGCGGACTCCATGTTGCAGACTCTTCCCAGAACACCGGCTCTAAGGCACACGTCCACCAAGGTGTTCGCGTATGGATCTACTGCTCCTCTTCCATTGGCTGGAGTATTCACCACAGAAATCACTCACGATGCTCGTTCGATTCGAACCAAGGTCTATGTCACCCAGGAAGGGTCTGGAATGTTGCTGAGCTGCCGAACGGCAGAACATCTACAACTAGTGGCGTTTGCGTTCGCCATCCACCAAGAGAGTGTGGAGTCCCTAGTGACCGAATTCAAGACCCTCTTCGATGGGATCGGATGTCTCAAGGATCACATGGTCCGTCTACATGTACATCGCACCATCCAACCAGTGGCCCTCAAGCATCAACGAGTGGCGTTTCATTTAAGGCCAAAGGTGGAGGAGGAGCTGAAGAAACTGGAGCAGGCCGACATTATCGAACGTGTCGAGGGGCCAGCCCCCTGGGTATCACCCATTGTCATGGCACGAAAGCCCAAGCAGCCAGGAGAGGTCAGGATCTGTGTGGAAATGAGGCTGCCCAATCATGCCATAAAGAGAGAACGTCATCTGACTCCCACTGTCGACAATATTGTGGCTGAAATGAGTGGATCTCAGTGGTTCTCCAAAATGGATTTACGAGCCGGATACCACCAACTTCTGCTGGACCCCGAATCAAGAGCCATAACTACGTTCTCAACGCATGTGGGGCTCCGAAGATATAAACGTCTCAGTTTTGGAGTTTCCAGTGCCGCTGAGGTTTTTCAGGACACTATTCGAGGGGTGCTAGATGGCCTAAAAGGGGTTATCAACGTCAGTGATGACATCCTCGTGCATGCCCCCACCTTAGAACACCTGGACCGCCTACGAAATGTATTCCAGCAGTTGCGAGACAGTGGTCTCCCTCTCCACAGAGAGAAATGTGCATTCCAACAGAAGTAGATAGCATTCTTTGGATATCATTTCTCACAACAGGGGGTATCGTCTGACCCCGCAAAGGTCCATGATATTCAGATGGCACCAGCTCCCACCTCAGTAACCGGAGTGAGGAGCTTCCTAGGTATAGTGACATACTGCGGGCATTTCAACCGGAACCTGACTGACCTCACAGCTCCCCTGCGGGAACTCACGAAAATCAACACCAGTAGGGAGTGGGGCCCCAGTCAAGAGAAAGTCTTCCAAGACACCAAGCGTGCCCTGTCGGCTGACACCACGTTGGTGTACTTTGACCTAGCCAAGGAATCTGAGCTGTTAGTGGATGCTAGCCCCATTGGCCTGGGGGCGGTGCTGTCACAGAAGCAAGGGGATGGTGAATGGGCACCGGTCGCCTATGCGAGTCATGCCCTAACAGATACCGAGCAACGATATTTGCATATAGAGAAATAAGCCATTGCTGTTCACTGGGGATGCAGGCATTTCCATTTATACCTCTATGGCCAGCCCTTCGTGGTCCACACATACCATAAGCCCCTGATCCCGCTATTCATGGGGGCCTCCTCAACACCCCCACCAAGGATTGAAAAGTGGATCCTCCAGTTACAGGAATACCACTTCCAAGTGGTGTATCGCCCGGGGGCGCAGAATCCCGCTGATTTTCTGTCAAGGCATGCCCGACCAGCCACGCAAGAGGGGGCGTTGGCAGGGGACGAAGTGGAGGAGTACGTAAAACTGATAGTGGAGCGGTCCCGGCCCCGCCCCATCTCTCTGGAGGAGATTGTAGGAGCCATGAAGGAGGATGAGTGCCTGCAGATGGCGGTTTCTGCAGTGACGTCAGGAAAATGGCACCTGTTACTCGACAAGCTGCCCTGCCGAACTGAAGAGGCACGTGCTACACTGAGTGCTCTTCACCATGTTCGAGGTGATCCAGCTGTGTCCACTGAGGACTGCCTCATGAGGGGATCTCGTCTCGTGATTCCCAAGACCCTGCAACAACTCATGGTCGATCTGGCACACATAGCACACCAAGGGATTGTAAAGACCAAGTCTCGTTTGCGGTGCAAAGTGTGGTTCCCCAATCTCCATGACCTCGTAGAGCAAACTGTTTGTGACTGTCCACTCTGTCAAGCAACTGGCCCTGCTGAGCCCCCAGCTCCGATCATCACCGAGGACATCCCACCACACCCCTGGTACCGGGTGAGTGCCGACTTCAGGAGTCTCCCAGACGGGAGACACATGCTAGTGATCATCGATGACTTCTCGAAGTATCCGGAGGTCAAAATCCTGGAATCCACCACAGCAAGCAACACCATACCGCGTCTGGAGAAGATAATGGCCACTCATGGCCTCTTGAAAGAGCTGCGTACAGACAATGGTCCTCCCTTCTCTGGACATGAATTTACAGACTACTTGCAGTCGCGGGCGTGCTGCATCAAAAAATCACACCGAGATGGCCTCAAGCGAACGGAGAAGCTGAGCGCTTTATGCGCACGTTAAATAAAGTTCTTCGAATTGCCTTGGCTCGCGGTCAGAACATGGAGTGCGCCCTATACACTTTCATCTGAGAGTACCGACTCACTCCTGATTCCACGACTCAGGTCAGCCCCGGGTCACTTTGCATCAACAGAGTGGTGGGGGATGTTTTTCCCCAAGTGGATCAACCATCGAAATTCAACAGCAAGTGTCGGAGAGATTAAAACTACGAAGAGTTCAAAATGATCGCATGTCCAAAACACGTGGAGCCAAAGAGAGACCCCTGGCGGTAGGAGAGTTGGTCCTGGTAAAGACTCGGAAACCACGAGGAAAGTTCACACTCAAGCTGGACCCTTGGACTGTTCATGCCATAAAGGGGACAATGATCACTGCCCGGAAAGCAGGAGAGACTATCACGAGGAACATCTACCATTTCAAAAGGTATGGATCTTCTGTGAGCTCGGACATTGGGACATTTTCCGAAGGAGAGAGTGTGGGCGCCGACTCTGGCGGTGCTTCCCTTCCGTCTGAACCACATGAGATGGGAGTATCTTCCTCAGTCAGCGGGGACCTGGTGATCGCCCGAAGCCCAGAGACTGTCACAGGCTCACCGTCGGAGGCGGCATGCCAGAGTGTCTCTAATGATCCGCAGCAGCCCTGAGTGTTCCCTGGAGCTGATGATCCTGGCAGTGGGAGCCATCGTGGTAATGGGAGGTACGGCCTCGGGCCCAGTCCGGCATCATCATCCCGTCTGAGGGATTATGTATTGATCTGATGTAAAGTTTTGAGAAGAGATTCTCTCTTTTCTGTTTCTCTCTCTCTCTCTCTCTCTCTCTCTCTCTCTCTCTCTCTCTCTCTCTCTCCCCATCTATCTTTTTCTTTTTTTTCCTTTTTGCCGGTTTCTGCTATTTGCGATCCATTCAGGTAATTGTTCATGACCTGCAGAAATGTTTTATATCTTGTGTTTTGTTTTATTCCAAACAAAGGAGGAATGTTATTTTTTTGGCCAGGTTGTCCCACCCGGTCATATCTCGAGGGGCGTGATGTTGTAAGACCCCCGGGATCTGTAGCATGGTGGTAGTGGCCATGCAAAGGAGGGGCCGGAAGCAGGAGTGGGAATAAAGAGGGTACCGGAACCCAGGTTGGGGTTTTCTGGCTACCGCACTACAAACTAACATGAGTATGTATTACTTTACTTGATCCTGTGCATGGGCCCATATTATTCCTGCAGTGTCTCCAAGCCCGAGACACAACAGTAACGTGTTCTTCTGTAATTCGATATGGTAACGGGTTCTTCTGTAATTCCACCTTATAACAAGAAGGATGGAGGTCTGAGAAACTCTACTGTGGCAAGAATGTGCATCCCTTTCCACCCCTGGCTGTAGATATATACCCAAACATGAGCTATCAGTAGTAGTGAGGCAGAATGGATGAGGATAAGAAGAGACCAGGAAACCGTCTAGGGTAATGGAACCTAGGGCAGCAAACGTAATATCAGAAGACCTGTTTACTTTCGCTTCTTGCACAGACACACACACACACAGGAAGAAAAACACGTGTTACTATCTATAGTCACCTTGGGATGTGAAATCACGCCAATATCCAAGGTTTCATCAATGAGATACTCAGTTGAGAAATCACTGAGCAGGGTTAGTTAACATAAGCTCTCCTATGTGCCGTAGTAAGAATATAAATCTTGTACACCCAGCGCGGAAATTATATGTGAAGAATGTACTCCATGTTCGAAGACAACGAGATTCAAATGCAGGCACAGCAAGTGTGGTAACACAAGATAGTATCAGTATTTCCAGTATAAAGAAACCCTATCCCAGAGATTCACAGGTACCTGAAGGTGCTCGTGTGCCCGTAGGCATTGTGGATATAGCACTCACAGGGCAAAAAATGAACAATCCAGGATAACAAAACATGAATGGAGCCCGAGCGCGTGCAGAAAGATTGCTCTCAGCACTCCAAATATGCAAAAGTATTTCAAATGAGTGAATAAGCAGGCATTCTAACACGTGTTACTATGGTTGCTTATTAGCACTCCCACTGTACATAGCCACAATCCAGAGTTTGCCAAGAAATGCTCTCAATGTACATCAAAATGAATTGCATAAACAGTATAGAAAAGAGCTCAAGCGCGTGTCAGTATTGTTGCTTATAGCGCTCCCACTGCGCATAGCGACAAGTTAAGGAAGGACCACATTCCAGTGCATATCTAGGCAGTACTCACCGGGCCGGGACGGAGTCTCCAGAAGTGACGCAGTGTGGAAACTCCCCACACAGCAGTCACAAGACAGAGCGGAATGCTCTGTGACGAAGTTCAGGATATGGCAAGCTTCAAGAACTGGAACTGTATACGAAGCAGCGCCAGGTTGAATGACAGGGTTTTAATGCAGGATTACTCGGACGCTCAACCGACGCTGAAGCTTTGTCAAGTGATTCATGCAGGGAAATGCTAGAATGCTAACCTCTTGTCGAGGTAGTTTTAGAAGCACTTCAGCACACGTGACCCAAGTGGGCATACTCAGTCACCACATTCAATCTTCCTGTGCTTCGGGATTATCCTAACACTCAGGTAAGGATCAGAAGCTAGAAACATGACATTCCTCCAGGATTCTGAGGAGCCTTGAGAAAAAGGTTGATTTCATATCATTAGAGGAATAAGCTGAGCCTTCTGTGGGAGTGTGACCTTGTATCAGAAGCTTAACAAATACATATCTGTCAGTTGGATCCAACCATGTCGTCTGCCCCACATTTTTCCAGTAAGGCTTGGACCCAGTGGCAAAAGTTTCTTTCTCAGATTCGGAACAAGAGGCAGATGTCACACTCTCCACTCACCGGAAGTCCCAGGTATTCTGCAGGGTCTATGCAGATCCTCGCACTTCACCCCAGGCCAACTCTCAAACTCAAGAAGGAAATACCTGAGCTGGTAGAAGTTCCAGAGAGGGAGAAGGAGTAAGATGAGAAGACGAGAGAATAGGATGTTTGGGCATCTGCTTGTGTGACCTTCTTTGTGGTCTTTCTTTGATCGGTTCACCTTAACTTCAAATGATTCCTTGCTTAGTGCAGTTAGGTTTCAATTGTTTTTGGTGTTATCTGAAAGTCTGTGAGCAACAAATTACTAAATAATTCTACCAGCAACTTACATCCATTTTTTTCACTTTGTAAGACTTTAATACTTAATGCCATTTAATCCTCTAAAAGCATGCATACATCTTTTCAAGAATTTCCAGACTTTGAATAACTTGCAGTTTCTTTTGAATTGAATTATTTTTGCCTTGATTTGCTCTTAATGGCTTTTCCAAGCCTTGTACTGTTTGTTTCGTTGAGCTATCAAAAGACAAATTAACTTTCCAAAAGCAACTTAATTTTTGAATACCACCAGTTTCTTTATCTTTTATTAGTCTAAGCTTAGACAAGCCTGTTTTGGGTGTACTATGATCCAACCATTAATGCAGTATCTCAGGTTTTTAGCCTGTTGATTCACAGTCACTATGTTTTAGTTATCTTTGCCCTTTGTTTTCAAGAATTAATGCACTAACCTGTGAATACTCTTTGAAGGTAGCGAAGTCTGATAAGTTGCCTTAATTATAACTGTTGGTTATTTTATCTTTTCAAGTTTTAGTCCACGAGTGGCCATAATGAGAAGAGCCGCTCCAAGTCTGGATCCTCATCAGGTAAATTGCCCTGTAGCTCTCTAATTCTTTCTGGAGCTTTGTTTGTCAGCAGCAGAAGTGGTTCCTCAGCTGCCAACAGACGAAGCCAAGCAAGGCTTCGTGTTTGGGGCTAGGCATTTACACGCATGCCCATAAAATGTCCACCTGGACACGTGTTCTAGCTGAAATGTTGCGTGTTTTTACAAGATTTCGAATGCTCTGTTCAGTGGCTAATAGAAGTGGTATGGCCCTTCCTCATCCAGTGAAAAGTGGTTAGGTTCAAAAGCGTGGCAAGGGCAGAAGCCATTACAAATGGCACTCTTGAAGTTAGGCAGCCACTATCAATAGTACAGTGGCATGGGGTCTTTTACATGTGTAGGGGACTGGCGGGTGAATTAAAGAAGGTTCAAGGCACACTGGCTGCACCCTGTGAGGGCAGTGGCCACAACAGCAAAGATCACCTTCCTACCCACTCTTGATCGAGCATTTCAAATTCTGACCAATATGTGTTTGTGTCCTGTAGGAGGGCAATGTCCGGTTTGCTAGAGTCAAAACACAAATCCTTTCCCCATTTTTTATAAGTGAATTTGACTTTGACAGTCTCAGACCATATTGAAACGGCTTTGTACATGGTCATTGTATGAGATTAGTGCTGGAGTAAATGGAAAACATTTTACAGAATAGAAAAAAGGAGGAAGGTCCAGGAGCAGATTGAGGAAACAAAAATACTGATGCGTAGGTTCTTTGTAACATGAAAGCGTAAGCACTACTAACCAAACCGGGTACTATTGTACCACTCAGATGTTTTAAGGGTGAACTTTCTGTGCAGCTGAAATGTGGGCACACTTGTGTAACAGTAGGTCTAAGTAGAAAAAAAGAAACAAACTACTGTCTATTTCTGGACTGTGCTTGCTATTCCAAATAGTAGTTACAGTTTGTGAGGGGAATTACTGTCTTTTTTCACAGTAACTGAAGCAAGTGTTCCAGCATCCGTGTTTCGAATTACAGCAAAAATAATTGAATGGTGGGGTGGGTCATGACTGACAGAAGAAAATATGTCAATTGGTGACTGGTCCAGGCTTTCAAGGAAACCTTTGAGCTCTTGAGGGTCATAAAAGTCATAAAACTCTCTGGGTCTGCCGATAATTGTAACGAGTATCAAAGCTGGGTCCAGCAAACTATATTGAAGTTCATGTTGCCTGACCAAGGAAATTAGAGCTAGGAATATACTCCAGGTTAGGCTACTTTCATAAAAGAAGTCAGCAGCTAATGAGATTTTGTGATCATTGTAAGTGAAATGTATTTTATCACTCTGTGGGGTTAGGTGTGCTTGCTGATGGTAAAGAAGGCACATTATGATCTGTTTCTTTTCAATATGTTTTTGACAAAGTCGATGCACCCACTGAAATTCTAGTGGTGGTCTAAAGTCAATGTTAAGGAGCTGTGGCAGGAAGGGAGAGAGAGTCCAATCATATCCCTTATCTCATCATTTTCAGGAATTCCATATATACAGACATTATCTCTTCTGCTTCTATTTTTCAGGTCTTTGATCTTCTTATGTAGATTCCACAGTCCTGACCCCTAGTCTGGAGCAGTTAGCATATTCCATTCTAGGGTCTCCAATAATTTTCAGACCAGCCAAGATGAGAACTAAATGCAGATTCCTGTATATTTCCACAGTAAAATGTTTCACTGCATTGATGGAAGTCTTAATGTCCTACAATTCTTTTATGAGTATGTCTAAGGTAATCATCCTCACATCTTGCTCAGTGGTGTCTTGTGTTTTCTTGTATCTACTGTTATTTCTTCTGAAAAAATTAATTGATTGGAGGAATTATTTCCAGGAATTTGCTTAGCTGCCTCAGCCTAATGATTGGGGAAGTAGTTTGTGGTGTTGCTAAACGAAAGGCACATAACAAAAGTATTGCGACACATTGGTGCACCAGCAGTCGTAATTAGTCACACATGTGTGTAATTCTTCTTTTGCCAATGCGTGGTGAACATGTCTCTGGGCTCCACCTGCCCCAGTCCAAGACGGACCTTCTGGTACACCACAGCACCCAGTGCACCAACTATACATCACAGGGATTCCACAATCCCATCTTTTGGTCGCTGCCCTCCGATTGTGCATCTGTGCTGGAGGGCTGCTGTTGCCAAATTATCAGCTCCACATGCAAGAGGTGAATCACTGGTAAAAGCAGCAACACCAGCACCTTTCAAGTCCAATTGCCAATCCCCCGAGGACCTCTGCGACGGGGGTGTTGAACTAGCCTTTATGACAGGTTCAGTGGCCGCTCAGAAAGCAGAGTCAGACAAGCGCAGAAGGCAGCGGACACCAGCCTCAAATTAGGCACAAGGGTAGCAAAATCGCTGCAGTTCTAATACAGCATCAGGGCTATAAATTCCATTTTTAATGTATTTATGGGGCGGCCCGCACAGAGCAGTTCAGAAGGCCTCCATCTACCTAATGACCCAGTTCTACCTTCCAAGCATAATGTGTTAATAGTTGCAGCATTTTCTTCTCTCATGGGTGACCGGCTAAGGGTGAAGAATAACACCAAATCAAGTCTTGGTTCTGTAGTTCATTACTGGGTAGAAAGAGTGCATCATGTAGATAGCACATTTTTTCATGAATTTCCCCTCCCAGATCCAAAGTGAGGTGACAAATTGATGAGTATGACACTTTTTTTAATTTATATTGGAATTCAGTTATTGTCAGTGCCCTGATAATCTTGTGTGGGAATGTCTGTCACTCTGCAACAATATCTGGATAAAGTATTGCCTTTCTGTTTTTAATCCCAGGCTGAAATTTTATAGCAAAATCCTATTCATTGAACATCTGGCATCGTAGCAACTGCCTGCATGACAAGGCTCTTGCTGACTTAAAAAATTGCAGGTTACGGTGTGACACACCCCAAACAAATAGTATTGCCACTCCTCAAAAGCTGTCTTTTTCAATAGTAGCTTGCTGTTGACTTTGGAAAATTACTCTGAGCTGACAAAAATATACTACTGCAAGTAGCTTACCTGTTTGGGTATTGGTCTGAGATAGAAGCCCTGCCACTGTAACCTGTAAGGTGTTGGCTTCCATCAAGAATGTTTGTCCTGAGTTTGAGGGCAATAAAATGGGGACCAACATAAAGTGCTCTTTTGAGGCTTCAAAGGTGCTTTCTGCCTCTGAGATCAGCTCAAAATAAACCTCTTTACTTAATAGCGGGAAGAGTGGCAATACTATTTCTGAAAAGTGGTCTATGTTATCGCCTGTAAAATTTGTGAACCCCAAAAAAGACTGCTGGGTGATTTGACTGTCTTAAGGCAATCCTATTTTTCTGCTGAGTTTACTTTAGGCCCATTTCTATTCCTGAAGGGGAAATAACAAATTCTGGAAACTTCTAATTTGGTGTATCAGTTAGTTATCCAGTAAGCTTTGGTGAACAATTGATACAAGTTGGGGCATTGCAAATGCTAAAATGCATTGCAGACTACACATACAGTCCAAACTTCAGAACTTTGTTTTCCACTGATCGCCCTTTCACACCATGACTAAGCAATGTGTTCCATGCAAATTCAGTTAAATGAGGAAGGGACACTTTGGGTCTGATCCAACAGTATTATAATTATAGGTAAAGGATACCTGTTCTTGATTGTTACCTTGTTCAGGGTGCGGCATTCTTTGCATATTCTTAACTCACCTCCCTCGTAGGTACAGAGAAAAAAGGTAATGAGACAGGTGATTTTGAATGATGAATGAATCCTAACAGTTTTCTTTGTAAATGCAAATGTTCTATTTTGCAGTGATTGCAGAGATCCTGCTACAACAAATCTGTGCCTCTGGCTGAAGATCAATCCTGCTATCAAAGAATCTATGCAGTGGTAATCTATTTGCTTTACCTTATCAAAGATGTCTGGTTAGCCCTGGTATTGAGAGGGTATTACTTGGAAATGTTTTCTTATCTGGCTGAACAACGGACACAGTACTACTATATGTAGTATGCCAGCAAGGAGAACTATAAAAGGAAGAATTGAATCTAATAAAATGTTTAGGAGGCCAACCATTCTCCAGCGTGTGAGTTTGAAAGCAAGGGCTATCTAAAATTGCTGTAAAATGCACTGTGTCTATCAAATCTAATTTCACAGTTTCCTGATGTTTGTCCAGAATAAACAGTGTCAAGAAACAAGTATTTCTGCAGGTGGGACTTGAATTTAACTCAATGCATCTCCATTGTACGCTCCATCTATGGAGTGTACGAGCTCCTGGTCTTCTTTCCTTTCAGCAGGAATTCCTAATCTTTTAGCATGAGTAATGTCCATATAAATTTCCAGTGGGTCTGGAATCCAAAAGCATAAACACCGAAAGATCAGTTTAAGAAGGAAGCATTAAGACTGTTGATATAAACATTTGCCTGACTGATGTCCTCAGAGATAAACAGTACTTCTTGTATTCTTGCTTTGCTTTGTACTACAGCTTCAACTTTGGACTTCATTTTGAATTTGATGATGCAGTCTTTCAGGAAAAGTTTGCTCTTTCTGCAGTATATGCAGTTTCTGACTTCTTCACTTGACTCACTTCTTTTTCAATAATAGTGTCATGAGACAATCTATTTGCATAGATTTGCCATCCTCTACTACCGTAGGCAATTTAAACTATTTTTCCCAGATTGCTACTAGCTTGTGTTCACCGTTCCCTTTTTCTGTACGTTGTTCAATCTATGCTCTAATTTCATGATAGATCTCTTAGTTCACAGGGCTTACAGGACTCAGATGGATCCACTACTGGCACCACAAAATCCTTTAACTTGTTCTTCAGTCCCCAATTAAATAGGGCAGCTCATTTGGCTACTGTCCATCTTTCTTTTGCCACTAGTTGGTCAAAAGAAGTTAGTTATGAAACCTGGTATCTAATTCAACAGTTCCATAGAAACTGATTGCACAAATGCATGTTTAGCAAAAATATATTTTTTCTCTGCCTTTATGATGCAAAAGTCATAAAGTTATGCACCATCTCTGGTAACCAAATGAATGGACAGTGAAGCTGCCCCTCCTCCCTGGGTATGTCAATTTAAAGGCTATTGTTGATTGTTGATCAGAGTAATAGATAGGCCGGTGCATAAAATGAAGTTGACAACGATTCATAAATAATACAAACTTACTTGAATCCCCATAGAATATTTCCGTAGGAGCTAAAGGTATAGGCGGAAGAGTAGCTACACAAACTATTTGGGATGCTACGACTGATGTAGAAACTCTTGACTGTGAGAAGGCACCTCATTTTGAGTGGTCCCACACTCTTTGGGGTGATTGATGCTGCTGGCTGTTTGGCTCTGTGCCCTGGGACTCTACTAGCGAGGTTTCAGTAACACACCCATGGCATACAAAGTTAAATGCACTAATGAAATACAACACTACCGTGCCCTTCACTAGTACGACCAGGCAAACATGACTTCAGGCCTACCACTATAGCCTGACTGCTGCAGTAAAAAAAAAAAAAAGCCTGCAGCCCAAGCTGTCAAAAATACCTGTTCCTGACAGGAGAAAATCATCCTTTTGCATTTTAATGAGCCAACCCTATGTAGGCTGTGTAGCCCACAAGGCAGGGTGCATATTATTTCAAAGTTTGACTTATAGAACTGTATAGGTAACATGCCCTTACAGTAACTAACACCCCAAAAGTTACTTTAACTATAAGAAGGGTGATTGGTCCATATAGAAACTCTGCTATCTCTAGTTAGTGGCCAGTAAAAAAATATTAAACATCTATTTTTAAAATTGTATTAAAAGCTCAACCCATTTGTGAAGTAGATTTTTAATAAAAAAAGGAAGGAGAAGTGTATTTCAAAAATTGACCTTTCCCCTGCCTGAAGTCCATGAAGGTTTATTTGCATTAGCTTTCCAGCTGTAGCCCAATCAACGAATAGCCTATATGAGATGTGAAAACCACTCCCAGAGCCAAGAGAAAAGCCGGATGTAGAGAGGTGTTATTTCGTCTGTCAGGAAGACCACTTGGGGTATACCAAGAACCTTAATTTACAGTCAAAAGGAAACATTTCCTGTCACCTGAGCAAGACCCCTCTTTTTTCTTACCATTCAGGGGCTGCACCATACCCAGTGGGGTTAAAGCTGCCCTTGGAACTGGTTTGGAGTGACCAAGCAGGCAGTAGCGGCTGCTACCGGACTCGGGTGGTGAGGCGGGGGCAGGGGGGTAGGGCCACCACTGCCTCTCCTTCGTCCTCTTCTTCCTGCTCTGTTCCTGCAGCAGGATACAGGAAACAGCAGGAAGCACCCAGCTCCCAGGCTCCTGATAGCCAATCACAATGCTGCAATGCAGCATTGTGATTGGTCCGAGCGCCGCAGATCAGCGCTCAGCCATGGAATGGGGGCATGGCCATTTTCTCCATGCAGGCTGTAATGCAGCCTGCCTGGAGAATATGGGAAGTGCGCATGACTGTTTTGGGTGGCCCAAGAGGGCTGACACAAGCAGCCATGTGCACTTAGGAGTGGGCAAACTGCTCCTCCCCTGCTCCTCTGCCTCAAAGGAGCCCCACCCTCCCAGAAAGCTGCCGCAGCAGAAGGAAACCTAAAATGATAATAACACGAGTTAGTTTCTGCTGCGGAGCAGTGGGGCGACGCTCCTCCACTTAGTGGAGGAGCTGCAACTGCAAGCCGGTGGGGAATGCTCCTTACCCCAGCCACACCTCTGGGTGGGTGGGTACACAGGCTCTGCACAACAGGAGAATGTTTTCTTCATCTTGGATTTAGGGGGTCAGGTTCACTATTAGATTGTTTTCAGAATGGCAAACAGGAGCAGTTGCAAAAGTGGGCAGGGGTACCCCTGGGAACTTTTATCCAATTTGTTAGGGAGGGGCCAGGAGTAAAACACAAGCTAATGTCAAACATAAATGTGGCACCTTAAGGCACTTTCTTCAGAGCGCTCTAGGTCTGTGGAAGAGCAGACAAAGTATTGCACCTGCTGTTTGAGACCAGTAAAAAGACCTGCAGGGCTTGACCTGCTCCCACGTGTACACAGGACAAAGAAGTGGACTCCAATGGTCAGATGGCTGTCCTCCTGTGTATGCTAGACCAGCTACAAGAGGCCTTTTACCCAAAGTGCCCAGCTGACCAGTACCAACTGGTCCTGCCCTTGACCCTACTAGTGACCTCTGCTGGAGTGATTCTTGACCACCAAGTGGTGTTCATGAGGTCCTGGGGCCCTTGGCAGTATCTAGCTGAAATTCTATCACTTCGAAAAGATGGGACTTAGAAACATTTTGAGCTCTTTGACCTCCAAAGGACCAGGACAAATCAAGCCAATCCACCAAAGGGTCTGCCACACTGGGCTGAATAAGCAGGTTTCACTTTCTTGGCAATTCTCCACAGCAGCAAAACTAGTTCAGTGTGCCCTCAGCAAGAAAATATCCAGTTTTGTGTAATTTATCGTCAGATACAGTATGCAGCTTTGCACTGCTGGATGATTCCGAGGTCCAAAAAAGAGACTAATTCTGAAGGTAAAAATCTTGAGTGTGCAAAGGCACCAAAAGTATCCAACCAGTGGGAGAACGTCCCTGGATGCGAAATTCAAATTGTCCTTCTCAGAGCTTTTCCCGCTAAAACCAATGGCTTCAGTGAGATCTCGTCCAATGCCGGTCTGACTTCATGAAGGCTTCTTAAGCTACAGCCTGCAGCCTTGCTCACTGAAGAAGTTTCACTTCCATTTCGGAGTCCCAAGGTAAAAGCTCTTATTGGTTTGAGCTTGGTTGGTGTATCCGACTGCTCATTCCATTGCGGTCAACCTAAAATCGTTCCTAGGTACCAGTCTACCGCAACCATAGACCATCATTGGCACTTTGTGCTTTTTGGTGGTATTCTTACTAAATCTTTTAAAATTCATATGTCTGTTTCCCCTTATTGAATTTTTGTCAGTTTGAAGTCATTTTGCTCATTAAATATATTTCTAAATTGGAGTAGGATTTTTCTTGTGTTGTTGTTTTTAATATTTTACTTTTAAACAGTTATGGTATTTCTAAATGCTTAACACGTTTTCTCTAAGTTAAGCCTGTCTGTTCTGTGCCATTGCTACCAGGGGTTGAGCTCAGGTTTAAATTAGAGAAACCCTTACCTGGACCTAACAAGTTAGAGACCTTAATACTTGTGGTGAGCTGCCATTCCCCCCCCAGTTAATCATTCACTTTCTCACATTGAGGAAGTATCAGGTGGTGGTGAAGAGGAAGGACCTAAATCGGTGTAGGGAACAGACCTTGGTTCTGTTGAATAATGCAATAATGCTATCTCTAACGGTCTCTTCCTTTTTCCTAAAGTTGGTTCTGCATCTTGTATAAACTGTGGTTTAATGTTTTTGTGAGCCCTTTTAATTGTGTATCTATCTGTGGCAAATCCCTACAGTTCCGTAAGAAACATCTTAGCTAAATCTCTCAAGGTTATTTTCAGATCCATGTTGCTCAGCCAGGTACTTTTTCGATACGTTCTCAATAACAAGTGAGGCAGTTTAATGATGGCATGGCTTATATATGCTAGCCATAACCAACAAGGTCGCTTAACACATTGTTTCAGTGTTCAAATAGAAATGCACTCATTATGTTAAACTTTTGCCACCACAAGCACTTCTTCCTGATAATTCAGTCAAACCTACTTTAAAAGCTGAATGTATTTATATGAATTCTAGTACTACAATTCTTGTTCTACTCTTGTCCCTATAGTGCTAACACACAACCACATCATAGACCCTGAATTCCCGGAGGGGGAATCTGAAACATGGCTAAAGTAAAATTTTGAGAAATGGCGATATGTTTGAGAATTTTTTTATTTATATTACTATTATTTATTCAAAATGGTGTTTCTTTTTTATCAAAATTACCAACTACACAGATATATATTTAATTATTAAAAGTAGAAAAGGCAAAAGAAAAAGGAAGAGAATTACACCTTTTGTAATCTGCAATCCAGGGTACATGAATAAAATGAACTGCTAAATTAATTAGCAATCCCCATTTCATCAGCCGCAGCGTAATAATACTTGCTTCTGATAATAACCCTAATTTCCTTAAAACTGCCAAAAGGTTTTAGAATAACAAATGTTTCAGAAAAATACATGTATTCCTTTCCCGAACCACAGAGATGGTGACAGCTTTTTTCAGACTGGGTACACACATAAGTCTCTGGAAAGAATGGGAGATGTCATAACAAACAAAGCCAGTAAATTGTTGTGCAATTGTATACAATCCTATGAGTAATTGTTGATAAGATTTATCTTGTGTTGATGCAAGTAGATGTTTTGTAATGGAATTTTAGGGATCCCGGTGGGCTGAATACCATTCCCCACTCCATTCAGTAGCACATTACTTTAAAGTTTTAATACCAGAAATCGTCTTGGCTTCATAATCATCCAAAAAAATCTAATATGTTAGGGCACATGGCCTAACTTCTCCAAATATTTAGGATATGATCATTAGGAATTTCCTTGGCTAGTAGGTTTACCAAAGTGTTAGGCAGAGCATCTTTGTTATCAGATAAGCCCGTCAATGCAGGCTCTGATATCATTCTATTCTCTGGTTTTAATTGAAACTCAAAATGTACTTCTTAAAGTGGAATCAGTGTACAAATCCATAGGTGCAGATTTACAAGCCCAACTTTCTGCCACCGTTTCGTCACTTCTGTGACGCAGTGGCATCGTCAACAATGCGCCACGTTGTGAAATATTTACAACATGACACATCTAGGGAGATGCGTCACATTGTAAAGCCCTGCGCTGCATTATACCTGCGTCAGGTATAATGTATGCAGGGTGGGCGTTCCAATGTGAGAAAGCCTCGTAAAAGTAAGGCAGTGAAATCTACAAGATTTCACTGAGTCACTTTTACAACACCACTGGGTCAAAACCTTATGCCTGCTTGAAGCAGGCGTAAGGAGTGACGCAGCATGTTAGAATTAGGCATTCTATGTCAGGACCAGAGGGGAGGATTATGCCTTTCTTTCTTACCTTTATTTCCAAAATCCATAAACAGCAGGTAAAAACACAAACTACATTTCCCATCAACTGGGGAAAAAATCAGCAACAACAATTTCATTAGTCCATTTTCAGTGCCCACATTCAAGGCTGCATAACAACCCATGTCACTTCCTGAAACCCCTCTTTCTTCGCTGCTCGGCAGCTAGTTAAGTACATTTTTCTCTGTTATGCTAATGACTGTCTGTTATGTGCGGAGCCGCGCTGTGAAGCGGATGCGCGTTTATGGCATTGTTTTCTCCTTTAGATTCCCTGACTAAGTTGCGGGACCGCTCTGCGCTCCTTACGCGACAGTGATTACAAGCCCGAGGCCGCGGTGCCATCCTCTGCCCGCTAGAGGGCACTGCGGGGGTCCGCGTCTCGCTGGCTGCGGAGCGCGCTTCCCGTGAGGGAAATTCCATTTCACGCTCCGTTCAGCCTGTGTCTGCTCGCTTCCCCCGGCTGCCTGGTACTGGTGTGTCTGGCTCAGTATTTTTTCTCCAGATCACTTTCTTGAACGCCCGTCTGGGCCGGTAGTGGTGCGGTGAACCGGAGCTTTGGCTCAATTATGCCCTGAAGAAAGAGCGCTCAGGGTCAGTGAAGTGCTAGGCATTCTGGCCTGAGCTAGGACACCTCATTCCCAGGCAGTGTATACCCAGTGAAGTTTGTGGGTGTTGGGTGTCCTGAGGCTCACGCCTCACCGAAATTGTGCACCTCTGGCCACAGATTTTTTTTTCAGGGTGGACCCCTCAGCCTACATCTGCACAGGCTGCGTGTGCCTGCTCCCCTAGGGACGCCTCATTCCACGTGAGCATAGTGTATCCCCCTGGTGATTTAGGGATGGAGCAGGACTATTACGTAGAGGAGGACTCCTTATCTTACCTGCAGTGGGACGATAACTTCTATGAGGCCATTGATAATTCAATTTATCGGGCCGTCGGTGAGCTAATGACACCCATGGAACAGAGGTTGGCCGATAGGATAAACCTGGAGTGCGCCAAAATGGCGCAGGCGGGAGCAAGTGCTTCTCCAGCCCTTCCCCAGCTTAAGAACCCTGACCAAGATCCTAGTGGTGCTCCCCCCCCAAGAGTAAGTGTGAACAGGGGGTTGATAAGGATGCATTTGGGCACCTTAACAGAGCCTTCCTGGCTCAAACCTCACAGGTAGAGCCCCCGCAAGAGGCCCCGGCTCTTGATGCTGTCCCCCCTCAGCCAGATTCACCCCAACCCCGGGAGGAGAACTCTCCTGAGGAGTCGGATGAGGAAGCGGGGTCCTCGAGATCGTGGCGGCCGTCAGGGCCTCCGGAACCTCCCTAGGAAGGCATGTCAGACATGCTGGACCCAGATGACATTGTCCACCCAAGGTCAGCGGAGTGGACTCCCGCGGACAAGGTAGCGAAATATGTGGCGGCACGCCACAGGAAACCTCTGGAGAATGAGGCCTGCAGCAGACTCAGGGCCGAGTGCCCTCGCCCCACATTGGAGGGGAAGGTGGTGCTAACGCCAGATATCGATACCAAGATGGCCACGTTCTTGGCTAAGTTTGTTAAATATCCCAAAAAGGGGATTGATCGGTCCTTGTGGGCTTGTCAGGACAAGCTCCTGGATGCCATTGGTCCCATGACCAAGATTTTAGACATGGCAGAGGAGACCCGTCTGTCCGGTTCCCTGATTGCCCCTGATGTCCTTTCGGCTTGGGCGCAGCGAGCCATCTGTTTTATGAGGAATGCTAACTGCGCCCTGTCAACGGAATGCCGGTGCTCCCTATTGATTAAGGTTGACCTGAAGTTGGGTGACTTAGCCTCCTCAGAAGCCGGAGCGGTTGCACAGTGGGGTTTGTTTGGCGAGCCTTTCGTCAAAGAATTAGGCAAGTTCGTTGTGACATTTACTTCCCTGGACAAAGCCCAGACGAATATCAAGAAAGTATTCCACCCTAGGGTTTTCCAAGGGGCCGGTCGTGGCAGGGGCGGCTCAGCCGGCCGGTTCACATCTCAAAACCCCCTTCCACGGGGGCAAGGCTCCAGACGCTGGCAGTACCATGCAAATCCACGTTTCAACAACTTTTACCCAACAAGGGGACAACGTTTCAAAGGCCGCGGAGGATACAAGGGCGGCAATGGTGGAGGTGCCAACGGGAGTGTCTTGCCTTCAGCGCAGTTGCGGGTGGGAGGCCGGCTGGCACTGTTTCTCCCTGCTTGGGAGGCGATTACAGGGGATGTTTGGGTTCTCTAAATGGTGCATGGGTTTCAAATAGAGTTCTACGGCTCCCCCGCCAGTTCACCCGCCTTCAGCCAATCTCTTTTTCCATCGCCGATGCAGCAATGATAGACGAGGAGGTTTCCGCTCTCCTACGGAAGGGAGCAGTTTGTCGCGCGGAGGTGCACCCGAGGGGTTTCCTCAGCAATCTCCTTTTGGTCGACAAGACCGACGGGGGTCGGAGACCAGTTATCAACCTCAAGAACTTCAATGAGTGGCTCGTGTACCGCCACTTCAAGATGGAGGGTATCCATCTCCTCAGGGACGTGCTGCTCCCATTCAATTGGATGGTACACCTGGACCTGAAGTTTCGTACCTGACAGTTCCGATATTCCCCCCTCACCTCCTCCAATTTCTGTGGTGTGGGCAGGCTTACGAGTTCCTAACGCTGCCCTTCGGCCTCTCATCTGCCCCGTGGTGTTTCACCAAGGTCCTCAAACCGGCGGTAGAGTTTTTGCACGCGCAAGGAGTCTGGCTAATTATTTACCTGGACGACATGCTTATTCTGGCCCAATGCCCTTCGAGACTGGGGGTGCACCTTCGGATGGCCGTGGAGCTTCTACAAAGCTTGGGCTTTGTGATCAACGAGCAGAAGTCGCTCTTGGTACCTACGCAGAAGGCGGTTTTTCTGGGGTTCGTCATAGACTCCATCTCCTCTTCTCTGAGTCTTCCCTCTCGGAAGATCGCAAAGATGAGGCATGAGATTTGCCAGACCCTTGCCAGACAGCGAACCTCTTTGAGGCAGATCGTGTGCCTCGTGGGTCTACTCTCAGCCTCGATTCAGGCGATTTTTCCTGGCCCATTGCACCACCGGACCCTACAGCGTCTGAAGGCACATCATCTAAGGAAGGGTCTCATGTACTCTCAGGTAGTCCCACTGACGGACGAGGTGAGAGAGGAGTTGGAGTGGTGGCTAGCGCATATGGAGGCCTGGAATGGAAAGGCTATCTTCGGTTCCGTCCCCGACTTGTTGATAGAGTTGTACACCAGCAGGTCAGGTTGGGGCGCCCAGTGTGGGGATTTCTCCACTGCCGGAAATTGGTCTCCTCAAGAACAACACCTGCTTATAAACTGCCTAGAGCTTTTGGCAGGGTCAGTCGCGGTCCGCTGCTGTACTAAGGATCGGGTTCAGTCTTCGGTACTCCTAAAGATGGACAATGTCTCCGCGGTGAGGTATATCAATCATCTGGGAGGTACCAGGACTCGAGCCTTGGTGAACATGGCCAAGGAATTCTGGAATTTCTGCTTGGACAACCAGGTCTCGGTAACGGTGGAATACCTTCCTGGTCGAGACAATCAAGTTGCGGATTTGCATTCCCGCCATCTGTGGGACGCCAGCGTCTGGAAGCTGGATCCGCAGGTTTTTCACCTGCTGGCTGATCGATGGGGCCCCTTCTCCATTGACCTGTTTGCGTGCCGGCTCGACCACCAGCTTCCCCGGTTCTTCAGTTGGAGGCCGGATCCGCTAGCGGAGGCGATGGATGCATTCATCCAGGATTGGAGTCAGGAGAACGGTTATGCGTTTCCCCCGTTCTCGATGATTACGCGGACGGCAGCCCTGGTACGCAGGCAGAAGGCAACGGTGGTATTAGTCAGACCGCTGTGGAGGTCGCAAGTTTGGTTTCCGGTTCTTCTGGAACTTTCTTGGGCTTCTCCAACCTGACTCCCCCACTTTCCTCGCATTCTGAAAAAATCCGGAGGGCGAGTACCACTGTTGTATTCCGCTTTAGGTGTCCGTATATAGGTTTTCCTGAAACATGTCCTTATATAGGCACAATTCGCATTGCCCTTATATAGGCATAAGATCCCAGTCCTTATTTAGGCATTAGCCATGCTATCCAAATACAGGCATGGTCACCTACATCCGTACACCCCAACTTCACAACGAGTTCTTAGAAACCAGACCCTTAAGCTCTTGGGAGTTCCCCTAGCACAGGATTATTGATTTCTCCAAGAACTCATTTATTATGCATGAACCGCTATTCCTTAAGTGTTCATTCCTGACGTCTTCCTCTGTCCGACTTTACTTCAATGCTAACATTCCAAGGCACCTACCGGGTATAAATATACCTTCCCTTGCCCAAGCAAGTAGGAGGAGACCTCGACTTTAGAGGAGCCCGTATCCCGGCCTGACGCACTGACAAGAGACGCTGTCATCCCTGCTCGCATAGAATCCAGCTTCCAATGTTTTGACTCCCTTCGCGGGGTGTTAGAGTTCGAGACCCGGAAAGAGATTCCCACCTCTCTCATTCTCAAGGTATGGAGCTGACTAGAACCTAGAGGGACTCTTGGCATACCAGACTCTTGGCATACCAGAGACTTGGCATACTATAGCATACCATACTATAGAATACATCACCTACTTCTTACCTTGCACTACACTTAGGTTAGGTACGCTGGGGTAGAACTAGTTAGAGAAGCATCTTATGAGTACTCGCATTTTTAGCGTATGTTATTTATGTATATGAATATATGTGTCATAGCTAATAGATAATGCTAGCGCACTATTATTTCTTTCTACTGCTTACGCTGTACATAATATATCTCGCATACTGTCTTGTGATCATAACAGCTCATATCTCTTACCCGAGAAACAAGACTGTTCAATAAAATATTTTATTGAAACGCCCGTCTATTCTTTCTGTGTAACTCTGAAGAAACTAAGCATGCACGATTAGCTGCGTGAAACTGTTATCTGTTGTTTCCACGATTCTGAGAGTGTTCCGATTCTAAAGGGAAACAAAGTTGTCATGTTTATGCGGTAGCCAGCAACTACTCCTTCTTGTTTACAAGGAGTTTCTAGTGGCCTCTGAGTTAGCTGGCACAAAGTAATTAAGTTTAATATACTCGATAGGGACATACTGACCTCAGTCCTATGTCGAATCTATAGGGTATATTATTCCAATGCGCAGAGCCTATTAGGAAATAGGAACTACACTACATGGCGCCCAACGTTTGGTAAGGCACTAATTTAACGCTAGATACTGAGTAACTCAGTCGTGCTTTTCTCAGAGACCCCTACTCACATACTCCATAAGACGTCTGGAGTGGGTAGGGTTAAATATCCACCAAAGCTAAATAGGACAAAAATCCTATATATTAGCTGTTTGGTTTGTTCAACGTTGAAGGATACAGTGTTCCAAAATATTGTGCACCTTATCTTTTGTTTCCTTGAAACTTGTTCTACATTTAAAAAAAAACAATGTCCCTGAACGGGATACTGCTCACCGAGAACGGTGTAGCTGCGGCTGATCCAGTCGTAACAGCTTTTAACTTTACAGGTTTAAATGAAACCTATGAGGGTGTTATAAACATCCCTCCAAACTTAAGGAGAGCCATCACTCTAAAACTTGTAAAACATGACCTATCACCAAGAGGTGGTAGAGCAGTTTTCGTGATAGAGGCACACGAATCCTTTCAGACAGAGGTATTCTATTCATGGATAGTATTCCCAGAATCAAATCCAGTAACAAAAGTGTTTCACTTCTTTAAAGAAGGTGAACCACCAGAGGAATATATTCCTTTCGAGGATATTGAAATTCCACTCACATACCAGGAGCATCATCTCTGGTTTAAAGGCACCCTAAAACATCACAAAAACATTACCAGGCTCGGTCCACTAGGTAGACCAGGAGCAACATGGCCGATTCTAGCCGGCTACACACCTCATCCTGACATTGAAGAGATGTCAGACGAGGAATTACTTACTCAACTACCAGAGTTAATAAAAATTTACAGACAATTAGTCCAATATGTCATGCAGACTTTCACAGTCCAAACACCAATGACCATTCCAAATCAAACCCCTCAACAGGGGAATACACTAAAAATTACTCCACAGACTTTACACGCAGTCATGAGTAAAATGCCCACAAAACGTGAACAAATTCCATTCTGGATAGCTCAAAAAATTACTCAAATCGAAGCAGTATTTCCAAATACTAGCCCTTATGAGAAACACAGAATACTAACAATCTGTTTACCAACGGGGATCACACCATCAACTGGAAGACTGCACCACTTGGGACGCAGTCTTTGCTGCCATCTATACTAAAACACATGGTGTTCCATCAATTGCAGTAATACCAGATGTCCTGAAACAAATTCAAAACGAATACGGGGCAGAACCTGCTCTGAATTTAGGTATGAAATTACTGAAAAACTTCGACCAGGTCTCAACAATAATATTATCTAATATTAAAGGGGAGGCAGCATCACTGGCGATCCGCCAACGCTTAACCCCTTCGCTGCTAGGCCTTTTCCCCCCCGTGCTAAGCCTTTTTTTGGCTATTTGGGGTAGTGCGCGCTTAGGCCCCTGTAACGTTTTGACCACATAAGGTGTCCACGCCAAATTTGCGTCCTTTTTCTAACATCATGGGGATTGTAAAGGTACCCAGGGTTTGTGGATTCCCCTGGAGGGGACCCAGAAAGTAGCCAAAATACAGCAAAATTTTGTTTTTGGGGGGGAAAAATGCGAAAAAAGGGCTACAGATGAAAGCATCTTGTTTTTTCCTGCAAATGGCATCAAAAAGGGTTGTGGTGCTGAAATCACCATCTTCCCAGCTTTCAGGGACAAGCAGACTTTTGTCAGAAAACCAACTTTTTTACACAGTTTTGGCATTTTTCTGGGACATAGCCTATTTTTGCTATTTTATGTGCTTTCAACCTCCTTCCAGTTAATGGTAGAAATGGGTATGAAACCAATAATGGATCCTGAAAAGCCATATATTTCTGAACAGTAGACACAATTATGAATTCAGCAAGGGGTCATTTGTGTAGATCCTTAAAGTTTTCCTTATAGAAACTAACAGTTAAATAAAGGAAAAATTGAAAATTAGTTGAAAAAAACAGCCATTTGTGTCAACGTTTTCACCTGTAACTTCTTCTAATTATGACAGCTATTCGAAAGCAATATACCGTTATATCCGCTGGACCTTTCTGGTTGTGGGTATATATAGGACTTGTAGGTTCACCAAGAACCCGACGAACCAGAGCCAATAACTGGAGCAGCATCTTGCAATGGTTTTTTATTATGTACCGGGTATATAGCAATTATTTTGGGAAAATGTATACATGGAAAAATTGTTATGAAAGACACCTATGTATTTCTGAAATGGGAACAAAATGTATATTTTAGAAACAGTAGATATTTTCACATTTCCGAAATTGGGAGTACCCATACTAGCATGAGAATTATAGGTCATTTTTTCAAAATGACTTATTTTTTACACATTGTCTTTCATTTGGAAGGCAGAAATGCATCGAAAGTCAATAGTTAATAACAGTTGCTCTACAATTCTGGGTTACCCTAAGTCTCCCGATAAAAATGGTACCTCACTTGTGTGGGTAGGCCTTGTGCCCACAACAGGAAATGGCTCAAAATGCAACGTGGACGTACCACATTTTCACAATGAAAAATTACCCTTTTTTTTAAAAGTGCCTAGCTGTAGTTTTTGAACCCTAGCTCTGCGGGCACTTAGGGAAACCTAGCAAACCTATACATTTTTGAAAACTAGACACCCAGGGGAATTCAGGACGGGGTGACTTGACTGACTCTCACCAGGTTCTGTTACCCAGAATCCCTTGCAAACCTAAAAAATAGGTAAAAAACACATTTTCCTCACTTTTCTGTGGTGGAAAGTTCTGGAATCTGCGCGGATCCACAAAATTCTACCCACCCCACGTTCCCTAAGGTCTTCCGAAAACAATGGTACCTCACTTGTGTGGGTAGGCCTAGTGCCCGCGACAGGAAGCAGCGCAAAACGCAACGTGGACGCACCACATTTTCACAGTGAAAAATGACCCTTTTTTTGCAAAGTGCCTAGCTGTAGTTTTTGAACCCTAGCTCTGCCGGCGCCTAGGGAAACCTAGCAAACCTATACATTTTTGGAAACTAGACACCCAGGGGAATCCAGGATGGGGTGACTTGACTGCCTCCCACCAGGTTCCGTTACCCAGAATTCCTCGCAAACCTAAAAAATTGTCCAAAAAAACACATTTTCCCCACTTTTCTGTGGTGGAAAGTTCTGTAATCTGCGTGGATCCACAAATTTCCACCCACCCCGCGTTCCCCAAAGTCTTACGAGAAAAATGGTACCTCACTTGTGTGGGTCGGCCTAGTGCCTGCGACAGGAAACGGCGCAAAACGCAACGTGGTCACACCTCAATTTCGCAGTGAAAAATGACCCTTTTTTGGCAAAGTGCCTAGCTGTAGTTTTTGAACCCTAGCTCTGCCGGCACCTAGGGAAACGTAGCAAACCTATACATTTTTTAAAACTAGACACCCAGGGGAATCCAGGATGGGGTGACTTGACTGCCTCCCACCAGGTTCTGTTACCCAGAATTCCTCGCAAACCTAAAACTTTATTAAAAAAAACACATTTTCCCCACATTTCTGTGGTGGAAAGTTCTGGAATCTGCGTGGATCCACAAATTTCTACCCACCCCGCGTTCCCCAAAGTCTTACGAGAAAAATGGTACCTCACTTGTGAGGGTCGGCCTAGTGCCTGCGACAGGAAACGGCGCAAAACGCAACGTGGTCACACCTCAATTTCGCAGTGAAAAATGACCCTTTTTTGCAAAGTGCCTAGCTTGTAGTTTTTGAACCCAGCTCTGCCGGCACCTAGGGAAACCTAGCAAACCTATACATTTTTGAAAACTAGACACCCAGGGGAATCCAGGATGGGGTGACTTGACTGCCTCCCACCAGGTTCTGTTACCCAGAATCCCTTGCAAACCTAAAAAATTGTCCAAAAAAACTAATTTTCCCCACATTACTGTGGTAGAAAGTTCTGGAATCTGCGTGGATCCACAAATTTCCACCCACCCCGTGTTCCCCAAAGTCTTATGAGAAAAATGGTACCTCACTTGTGTGGGTCGGCCTAGTGCCTGCGACAGGAAACGACGCAAAACGCAACGTGGTCACACTTCAATTTCGCAGTGAAAAATGACCCTTTTTTGGCAAAGTGCCTAGGTGTCGTTTTTGAACCCTAGCTCTGCCGGCACTTAGGGAAACCTAGCAAACCTATACATATTTGAAAACTAGACACCCAGGGGAATCCAGGATGGGGTGACTTGACTGCCTCCCACCAGGTTCTGTTACCCAGAATCCCTTGCAAACCTAAATAATTGTCAAAAAAAACACATTTTCCCCACATTTCTGTGGTGGAAAGTTCTGGAATCTGCGTGGATCCACAAATTTCTGCCCACCCCGCGTTCCCCAAAGTCTTACGAGAAAAATGGTACCTCACTTGTGTGGGTCGGCCTAGTGCCTGCGACAGGAAACGGCACAAAACGCAACGTGGTCACACCTCAATTTCGCAGTGAAAAATGACCTTTTTGGCAAAGTGCCTAGCTGTAGTTTTTGAACCCTACCTCTGCTGGCACCTAGGGAAACCTAGCAAACCTATACATTTTTGAAAACTAGACACCCAGGGGAATCCAGGATGGGGTGACTTGACTGCCTCCCACCAGGTTCTGTTACCCAGAATCCCTTGCAAACCTAAAAAATTGTCCAAAAAAACACATTTTCCCCACATTTCTGTGGTGGAAAGTTCTGGAATCTGCGTGGATCCACAAATTTCCGCCCACCCCGCATTCCTCAAAGTCTTACGAGAAAAATGGTACCTCACTTGTGTGGGTCGGCCTAGTGCCTGCGACAGGAAACGGCGCAAAACGCAACGTGGTCACACCTCAATTTTGCAGTGAAAAATGACCCTTTTTTGGCGAAGTGCCTAGCTGTAGTTTTTGAACCCTAGCTCTGCCGGCACCTAGGGAAACCTAGCAAAGCTATAAATTTTTTAAAACTAGACACCCAGGGGAATCCAGGATGGGGTGACTTGACTGCCTCCCACCAGGTTCTGTTACCCAGATTCCCTTGCAAACCTAAAAAATTGTCAAAAATAAAACATTTTCCCCAGATTTCTGTGGTGGAAAGTTCTGGAATCTGCGTGGAACCACAAATTTCCACCCACCCCGCGTTTCCCAAAGTCTTACGAGAAAAATGGTACCTCACTTGTGTGGGTCGGCCTAGTGCCTGCGACAGGAAACGGCGCAAAACGCAACGTGGTCACACCTCAATTTCGCTGTGAAAAATGACCCTTTTTTGGCAAAGTGCCTCGCTGTAGTTTTTGAACCCTAGCTCTGCCGGCACCTAGGGAAACCTAGCGAACCTATACATTTTTGAAAACTAGACACCCAGGGGAATCCAGGATGGGGTGACTTGACTGCCTCCCACCAGGTTCTGTTACCCAGAATCCCTTGCAAACCTAAAAATTGTCAAAAAAAACACATTTTCCCCACATTTCTGTGGTGGAAAGTTCTGGAATCTGCGTGGATCCACAAATTTCCACACACCCCGCGTTTCCCAACGTCTTACGAGAAAAATGGTACCTCACTTGTGTGGGTCGGCCTAGTGCCCGCGACAGGAAACGGCGCAAAACGCAACGTGGTCACACCTGAATTTCGCAGTGAAAAATGACCCTTTTTTGGCAAAGTGCCTAGCTGTAGTTTTTGAACCCTAGCTCTGCCGGCACCTAGGGAAACCTAGCAAACATATACAATCTTTGAAAACTAGACACCCAGGGGAATCCAGGATGGGGTGACTTGACTGCCTCCCACCAGGTTCTGTTACCCAGTATCCCTTGCAAACCTAAAAAATTGTCAAAAAAAACACATTTTCCCCACATTTCTGTGGTGGAAAGTTCTGGAATCTGCGTGGATCCACAAATTTCTGCCCACCCAGCGTTCCCCAAAGTCTTACGAGAAAAATGGTACCTCACTTGTGTGGGTCGGCCTAGTGCCCGCGACAGGAAACGGCGCAAAACGCAACGTGGTCACACCTCAATTTCGCAGTGAAAAATGACCCATTTTTGGCAAAGTGCCTAGCTGTAGTTTGTGAACCCTAGCTCTGCCGGCACCAAGGGAAACCTACCAAACACACACATTTCTGAAAAGTAGACACCCGGGGGCTTCCAGGGAGGTATGGCTTGCGTGGATCCCCCAACGTTTCCTTACCCAGAATCCCCTGCAAACCTCAATTTTAGCTGAAAAAATCACTTTTTTCACACTTTTTTGTGTGGGAAAGTGTGGCATCACTGGCCTCACACAAATTTCCCACCACCCAGCGTTTCCCCAGGTCTCCCGATAAAAATGGTGCCTCACTTGTGTGGGAGGCCCAAGTACCCGCGACAGGCAAGGGCCCAAAACGTAGTGAGGCGACATCAAAATTGCCTATCTCAAAACCACCTGGTTTTGCAAGGGGAGTCACCTGGGTTTTGGCCCTGTGCTCGGCGGTCATCTAGGGAAACCTACCAAACCCACACTTTCTGAAAAGTAGACACCCGGGGGCTTCCAGGGAGGTATGGCTTGCGTGGATCCCCCAACGTTTCCTTACCCAGAATCCCCTGCAAACCTCACTTTTAGCTGAAAAATCACTTTTTTCACACATTTTTGTGTGGGAAAGTGTGGCATCACTGGCCTCACACAAATTTCCCACCACCCAGCGTTCTCCCAGGTCTCCTGATAAAAATGGTGCCTCACTTGTGTGGAAGGCCCAAGTACCCGCGACAGGCAAGGGCCCAAAACGTAGTGAGGCGACATCAAAATTGCCTATCTCAAAACCACCTGGTTTTGCAAGGGTGAGTCACCTGGGTTTTTGGCCCTGCTCTCGGCGGCCATCTATGGAAACCTACCAAACCCACACATTTCTGAAAAGTAGTCACCCGGGGCTTCCAGGGAGGTATGGCTTGTGTGGATCCCCCAACATTCCTTACCCAGAATCCCCTGCAAACCGCACTTTTAGCTGAAAAAATCACTTTTTTCACACATTTTTGTGTGGAAAGTGTGGCATCACTGGCCTCACACAATTTCCCACCACCCAGCGTTCCCCAGGTCTCCCGATAAAATGGTGCCTCACTTGTGTGGGAGGCCCAAGTACCCACTGACAGGCAAGGGCCAAGTGAGGCACCATTTTTATCGGGAGACCTGGGGGAACGCTGGGTGGTAGGAAATTTGTGTGAGCCCGGTGATGCCACACTTTCCCACACAAAAATGTCTGAAAAAAGTGATTTTTTCAGCTAAAATTGAGGTTTGCAGGGATTCTGGGTAAGGAAACGTTGGGGGATCCACGCAAGCCATACCTCCCTGGAAGCCCCCGGGTGTCTACTTTCAGAAATGTGTGGGTTTGGTAGGTTTCCTAGGTGGCCGCCGAGCCCCGGCCAAAACCCAGGTGACCCCCTTGCAAAACCAGGTCATTTTGAGATAATGTGTTGTTTATTTCTGCAGCGTGAAAATTTTGGCACAATATTGCAAGGAAAATGTGACAGACATTTTGAGGTTTGCAGGACATTGTGGGTACCATAACTTGTTGGGATCCACAAGAGAGATATCACCATGTACTCCCATGGGTGATTCGCTTTACTACAATATCTACAGTTGGTAGATTATTCTTAGACGGAATGTACACCTTGGCAGACAGACTAAAAAGACAAAGATTACTGCACAGCCATCTATTCCTCAAGCACACACACATACTGGTTGGATTTGGCACGAGGGCAAGTGATGGTTCAGTATATACAATTTTATTAACAAGAGATTTCACAAAAATGAAATGCACTGTCAATAATTGAAAGGACAAAAAACTGAACCATTGACTCACAGCTCGTGAGCTGTAAAGCCACGACAAGGCACCAACCTCTTTACAGGCCATTCATACACCTTTCATACGTGTGACAAATACAAAACCATTCACACCACCAGCCGCGGGCCCATCACATTACAACACTCACACCAGCAGACAGCGCCATTCAAGGGCCCATCACTTTCACACGCCCACATTCCTAAGACAGCAACCACACAAGCTGATGGATTGCGTGGAGTGTCGCTCGGCTAGCAGTGTGTGTAGTGACCAGCAGCAAGTCACTACTCACACACTGCCAGCCGAGCGCCAGTCCACGCACACCGCCAGCCAAGTGCCACTCCACGCACACCCGCCAGCCAAGCGCCACTCCACGCACACCGCCAGCCAAGCACCACTCCACGCACACCCCCAGCCAAGCGCCACTCCACGCACACCGCCAGCCTAGCGCCACTCCACGCACACTGCCAGCCTAGCGCCACTCCACGCACACCGCCAGCCAAGCGCTACTCCACGCACCCCGCCAGCCAAGCGCCACTCCACGCACACCACCAGCCAAGTGCCACTCCACGCACACCGCCAGCCAAGCACCACTCCACGCACACCGCCAGCCAAGAGCCACTCCACGCACACCGCCAGCCAAGCGCCACTCCACGCACACCACCAGCCAAGCGCCACTCCACGCACACCGCCAGCCAAGCACCAGCCTACACACACCACCATCACATTTAGGATTTTTATACAAAAAAGAAAACACAAACAAATTGCAAATAGATACAAATCTACTAACACAAAATCAGAAACTAAATACATTGCACTAATGCCAACCTTGAAACAGAACAACAATTCTTAAACATTACAGACCAGGCAGTTCCCTTTACCACTCATGGTTGCTCCCAATAATTCTTTTGCTTGTGGTACGCTCTATAACAAGCAGGCACACACAGCCCAGGGTTAGAAGGACACTCAAGGCAGTACATACGAGTCTCCTTCCGCGTACCTCTTCACCAACAGACTCTACATCTCCTAGTGGGAAAGTCTTTTGAGGGTGTAGGAGGAATGTGATCAGGAAAGTGGCGATCTTTCAATCGAGCCACATCCTCCACCACTCCAACTCTAGGAACACTTGCCTGTTCCACAACAACAAGGCTGCCTATGACAGACTGCTGAAACTGAACAAAAGTCAACTTTGACGCAGGAGAACACTCCTTGAACACAACAAAAGCATTGAAAGTTGCTAAATTGAAGAGATGGATGGCCAACTTCTTATACCAAATGTAAGCCTTCCGAATAGCAGTGTAAGGTTCCAACCTCTGATCTACTCTATCAACACCACCCGTGTGCTTATTGTAGTCTAAAATGCACACAGGTTTGCGCACTTCCAGCAATCTGACCCCAAACAGCCACAGGTGAAGTACTCTCATCATGGATGGTAGTCAGCATGTACACATCCCTCCTGTCCACAAATTTCACAGCTAGCAGTTCCTCACTACGCAAGGCACTGCACTGTCCCCTCTGAAGATTTTTGCAAACAAGCTCTTTTGGATAACCTTTACGGTTAGAGCGCATTGTGCCACAAGCAAAAGTGTCCACTTTGAACAATTCCTTAAACAATTGCACAGCAGTGTAGAACTTATCAAGGTACAAATGGTGGCCTCTGTTAAACAGTCCTCTAGCAAGATCCCACACAATTTTCTCTGAAACTCCAAAGGTGGACGGACAACCAGGGGGTCAATAGGAATCCCTACCAGTGTACACACGCAAATTAAAAACATATCCTGTCCTACTCTCAGACAACATATACAGCTTAATTCCATAGCGTGCCCTCTTGCTAGGAATGTACTGCCTAGAAACCAAACGGCCCTTGAACAGGACCAAAGACTCATCAATAGATATTTCTTTCCCTGGAGTATAGATCTCTGAAAATCGATCTACAAAGTGATCAAGAACAGGCCGAATCTTAAAAAGACGGTCACATTCAGGGTGATCTTGTGGCAACGCCAAACCATTATCAACAAAATGCAGCATCCGAAGCAAAAGTAAATACCGATCACGAGTCATAACTGCAGGAAATATGGCCGTTGCCATCAAGGGACTGGTAGACCAATATGAACCCATGGACGGCTTCCTTATCAAACCCATCAAAAAGTCAAACCCAAAAACTTTCTTCATCTCTTCCAGATTTGTGGGACTCCACCGGGTAGCTCTAGAATGGGGCCTAAGTCTGGCACTGTTGTCCCTCAAAAACTGTTCAGCATACAAATTAGTCTGCTCAACAATCTCACCCAAAAATACATCATCCATAAACAACTGAAAATACTGTATAGGCAAATAATGTTCACAATCCACTCTACACCCTGCATAACCACTAAAGGCAGGCAACACCGGCTGCACCATGTTTGGATCAACCCAGAGTCCAGCACTTCCAGTAGGAAGCCTAGCAGCCCCAGGCTGCAATACAGATGCCTCTTGCACCATCGGCACAGTAGTATCCTCCTCTAAAACAGGCACTTCATCTGCACTGAGAGTACCTTCATCATCCGATGATTCCATGTGGAGAGAAAACTCACTGCCTGAATCTTCCCTTCCCTCCTCTCCCTCAGATGCACTGTCAGTCTCATAATCCTGCTCAGAGGAAGATTCAAGAAGCAAACCAACCACCTGCTAAGCAGTAATTCTACGGCAAGCCATAATGCTTACTAATAAAGGTTACTTGTCAAACAAGTCAACAACAACAAACCCTTTGTAAAAAAAAGAAATAAACAAAATGTAGCTTTATCACAAAGACCTATATACTCCAACACTATACCACTCACGTGACAGAAGCAGCTAGACTCACCACCACCTACTCTGCACAGACACAGTAAGGATCAACAATATCCCACTAAAAAGAAGAAAAAAAAATTACACATAAGACAATGCAAAACATCGCAAAGAATTTCATGCTCTGAACACTAACAAATATGCTGCCATTATGACACCACTTACAAAAAAATTCATTCATGCATGACAATAATACTCATTTGGAGTACACAACAACAAAAATATTTTTCTTACCAAATAAATGCAATTACGCAAAACTGCAGAACAACCACTGCCGAAACCGCAAACAGGAATCAAAAGCTTTACACTAGAATAAAAAGGAGAAAAAAACATTACAATCACATATGCAAATAATGCACCAGTCCACACACAATCCACCAGCCAAGCTAAGGGGTAGGTGGGCCAAAGAGTATAAATAAAATATTCACCCCGTAAAAGGGGAGCAACCCTTGCCCTTTTGGCCACTCCCCAACACAAAAATTTTAAAAACCCTGGTGTCTAGTGGCTTCTGCCCTCCTTGGGGGCAGATGGAGCCTAAAACATACTGCTATTCTGCCACCCAAGGGGTCACTCTCCACAAATAAATGCCTGGTGGACTAGTGGGAAGATACCTTTATCTTCTGCACACGATCTCTCACTACTCAACTCTACTCTCAACTCTATTCACAACTGGATGTTAGCTCTACCAACTCATTCTGAATCCCGCCAAAACTGAATTCTTCCTCCTCTCTACCTCTCTCTCACCTCCTCCTGTTCAATCTTGGATGGATCAGCTGAACCCACTCAACAACAAACCCATCATTGTCGACAGCGCTAAATCCCTAGGTGTCATTCTTGACAAAAGACTCAACCCTAATCTCCCACATCAACTCTATTGCTAAGAACGCATGTTACCAGTTGCGCCTTCTATGGGGGATCCGTCGGTTCTTCCCGGAGAAAGACTTAAAACCTTGGTACAATCTCTGGTTCTCTCAAGACTGGATTATTGCAATTCTCTTCTGACGGGCCTACCCAAATCCCACCTCTCCCCTCTCAAATCCCTCCTCCATTCAGCAGCTCGCTTCATTTCAGGGTCTAAACGAAGCGACCACGTCACTCCTATCCTGTCCTCTCTTCGATGGCTTCCGATCAAGGCAAGATCTATCTACAAAACTGCCTGCATCACACACAAAGTCTTACACACGTCCTCCCTTGTTACCTGGCTAATAAATTGAAATTGTCCGGTGGCTCTCGCCCTTCTCGCAATGCGAAAGCTTCTGCTTGAGCCCCCCGTCTTCAAAAGGGAAAGATCGATGGCGCAATCCTTCTCAGGCAATGCGGTGAGAATCTGGAACTCGCTTCCCCCATTGCTCCGTGCCACCTCCTCTACCCGGATCTTCTAAGCTGACCTCAAATCTCTTCTCTTCCAAAGACACTTTCAGAACTAATACTTTCACTCTCAGCCCCCTCTAGGAAGTTCGCTCTTCATTGTAAATTTGTACCTTTTCCTGTACATTCCTCACCCTTGCGTGCTGTGCTGGATTTGTGTACCCTTCATTTAATTCACGCTCTCTACTCCCTCAAGGAAGTTCTTCCACTATAGGAAATTCTGTACTCCATGCCTATAGAAGTGCCTTCCCAGTGTGTTCTGCCACTTATTGCAGTATTATACCTCTATTTGTATTTTGTATCTCATGTATCATGCACAATTGTCACTTTTTCCTCATGTAATGTAACGCTTGCTTTTGTATTATGCTCACTTGTAACCTTCTCATCATGTAATGTTACTGAAGCGCTCTCACACCTTCGGGTAAAGCCCAGCGCTATATACGCTAACTGCCCCCCCAGGGGGCAGAGCACCAAAAACATAAGGCCCCCAAAAGGGAGCGACCCTTGCCCAAGGGGCCACTCCCCAAAACAGTATTTTCCGTTTTTAAAAAAGATTCCCTGGCGTCTAGTGGGCATTCCTGCTGCACGATCGCATGATCGTGCAGCAGGAATGCACAAAAGAGGCATCGAGGGAAAGGAAAGGGTTTTCCTTTCCCTCGATGCCTCTTCTGTTTCAACCTCTCCCTCGGAGCCAAAGCTAATCCTTATTCCCCGACGCGCTGGAAGCAAATGGCTTCCAGCGCGTGCGGAGGCAAAGGAAACCCCCAATGACGTCAGCGCGCCTCGCGCACGCGTCATTGAGGGGGGCAGGGGAGGCAGGGGAGCCTTCCCCTACCTTCCCCCAAAAAACCGATGATCAGATTCCCACGGGGAGCGCCAGCGCTTCCCCCGTGGGTGTCTTATGGACGAGCTGGACTCGTCATGAGCACACGACCACTGTGTGCCATGACGAGTCCAGCTCGCCATGGCATCGAGGAGTTAAGGAAATTTGATGTAACAGAACATCAAACATGAAATAACCTGAATAATAGAACAATCTTATGCAGAATTAGTCAGAGATAGTT